>JACBWV010000626.1:20023207-20243207 GCA_013435795.1 Chlamydomonas sp. ICE-L
GTGGTGATAGTGGTGTTGGTGTTGATAGTGGTGGTGGTGTTAATAGTGGTGTTGGTGGTGATAGTGGTGGTGATAGTGGTGGTAGTAGTGACGGTGGTAGTGGTAGTGGTGGTGAATGTGATGGTGGTAGTGGTAGTGGTGTTGATAGTGGTGGTGGTAGTGATAGTGTTGGAGGTGGTAATAGTGTTGTTGTTGTTGTTGTTGTTGGTAGTGATAGTGGTGGTGGTGGAACAACAAGGGTAATAGTGTTGGTGATGGTGGTGACAGTTGTTCCTCACAAGAGATGCTGTTATCTTTCCCTTACCTGCTAGCACTACCATCTTCTCTTTCACAACAAGGGTCATAGTGGTAGTGTGATGGTGGTGGTGGTGATAGTGGTGGTGGTGGTGATAGTGGTGGTGGTGATAGTGGTGGTGGTGGTGGTAGTGATAGTGGTGGTGGTGATGGTGGTGGTGGTGATAGTGGTGGTGGTGATCGTGGTGGTGGTGTTGATAGTGGTTGCTGATCACTGTGCTAGATGCTGATATCTTCCTCCTACCTCGCCAGCGCTACCATCTTCTCTTTCACAATAAGGGTAATAGTGGTGGTGGTGATAGTGGTGGTGGTGTTGATAGTGGTTGCTGATCACTGTGCTATATGCTGTTATCTTCCTCCTACCTCGCCAGCGCTACCATCTTCTCTTTCAGCTGGGCATCCCGTGCTTGCAAAACGTTCGTGGCAACGGCCTCCTTGGCCTGCGCCTCCTTGGTAGCAGCCAGCCCCTTTTCGTTGGTCAGGCGAAGCTTTTCGAGCAGCTCCTTGCGCATTTTCTCGGACTGGCTTTGCAGGAGGAAGATCTGTGAAGTGGTTGCGTGGATGGTGCTGGTGTTGTTGTTTTGTTATATTTTGTGTGGTTGACTGTTTAGCGTGGCAACGGCCTCATTGGCCTGCGCCTCCTTGGTAGCAGCCAGCCCCTTTTCGTTGGTCAGGCGAAGCTTTTCGAGCAGCTCCTTGCGCATTTTCTCCGACTGGCTTTGCAGGAGGAAGATCTGTGAAGTGGTTGTGTGGATGGTACTGGTGTTGATTATGGTGTTGATTTGTTTTCTTTTCTTATATTTTGCGTGGTTGACGTTTTTGTGTTGCCTCTTTGGCCTGCGCCTCCTTTGTAGCAGCCAGCCCCTTTTCGTTGATCAGGCGAAGCTTTTCGAACAGCTCCTTGCGCATTTTCTCGGACTGGCTTTGCAGGAGGAAGATCTGTGAAGTGGTTGTGTTGATGGTGCTGGTGTTGATTATGGTGTCGATTTGTTTTCTTTTCTTACATTTTGTGTGGTTGACGTTTTTGTGTGGCCTCTTTGGCCTGCGCCTCCTTGGTAGCAGCCAGCCCCTTTTCGTTGGTCATGCGAAGCTTTTAGAGCAGCTCCTTGCGCATCTTCTCAGACTGGCTTTGCAGGAGGAAGATCTGTGAAGTGGTTGTGTGGATGGCGCTGGTGTTGTTGTTTTGTTATATTTTGTGTGGTTGACTGTTTAGCGTGGCAACGGCCTCATTGGCTTGCACCTCTTTGGTAGCAGCCAGCCCCTTTTCGTTGGTCAGGCGAAGCTTTTCGAGCAGCTTCTTGCGCATTTTCTCCGACTGGCTTTGCAGGAGGAAGATCTGTGAAGTGGTTGTGTGGATGGTGCTGGTGTTGATTATGGTGTTGATTTGTTTTCTTTTCTTATATTTTGTGTGGTTGACGTTTTTGCGTGGCAACGGCCTCTTTGGCCTGCGCCTTCTTGGTCGCAGCCAGCCCCTTTTCGTTGGTCAGGCAAAGCTTTTCAAGCAGCTCCTTGCGCATTTTCTCAGTCTGGCTTTGCAGGAGGACCGATAAACAATATCTGTCCGCACTCGCCACACTCAATGCAAGAAGAGAGGAGGTCGATTGAACAACATGAACATAAAATATTTCTAATAGACAGAATATTAGTAAATAGACATTTTTGTAACATATTTGTAGTAGACAGAATATTTGCAAGAGACATATTTGTCTTAAACAATTTTTGTGATAGACATTTTTCTGCCCCTCTTTAGTTTTTTATAATGCGTAGTTTATACTTACATAGTTTTTTTTATTATGTGCACAGATCTGCAGTTTAAACTTGTATAGTATTTTTTAGTTTATGCTTGCATCCAGCTTGTACAGCTTTTGTTTTGCGTACTTTATTTTATTATTTTATTATTTATTATCTTTTAGTGTATTTATTATTTTATTATTTATTATCTTTTAGTGTATTTATTATTTATTATCTTTTAGTGTATTTATTATTTTATTATTTATTATCTTTTAGTGTATTTATTATTTTATTATTTATTATCTTTTAGTGTATTTATTATTTTATTATTTATTATTTATTCTTTTTTTGATTTGCGTACTTGTATAGTCTAGTCTAATTCATAGTTGTATAGTTGTAGTTTATCAGGCAGGCCGGAAACATCCCTTGCATCCCTTGAGCCGTCAGCGGCAAGCACAGTGGTCAGATTTAATATACATATGTGTGGGTGGGATTGGGTGTGTGGGTGTGGGTTTGGGTTCAGGTGTGTGGGTGCGTGGGGGGGTAGGTGTGAGTGCGGGTGTGAGGGTAGAGGTCGTGCAAGCACAGTGGTCAGATTTAATATACGCCCCCCCCCCCCCCCCCCCCCCCTCCCTCCCCCATGGTAAAATTTATTCTTTTAGTTTATACTTGTATAGTTCATATTTAGCCTCTTTAGCGATTGACAATGGTCTAGTGGTAGACCAGATCGCTAACGAATGAAGAGTCGGGGGTTCGACTCCCCCTTTGGTCGCTCTCGGCGTTGCAGGTCGTCGTCAACCGCGATGGTAGCTTGTCCAGTTGAGGTAGGAGACTGCTCCCCACCTGCGTACGACGGGCTCCCTTAACACCACGTCCCATCAGGCGTTATCATTACCTACAGTTCATACTTTGTATAGTCGGTCAGGCGGCGGCGGTAAAGGCGGTCTGGAAACATGCATCCCTTGAGCAGTCAGCGGCATGCACAGTCAGATTAAATATATGGCAGACAGGGACAAGCGCATCTTAGCTTCCACCCCCTTGCTGGCACCCTTGTCCTTAGCCCCCCCCACCCCCAGCCCCCATCATACTCATACCTGTTTCTTCCCCTCATCCAGGTGCTTCTTAGCTTCCACCCCCTCGCTGACAGACTTGTCCTTAGCCCCCTGCAGCTCCTTTTTCAGACCCTCAATAGCTGCTTTGGCCTCTGCCAGCGCCTTCTCCTTAGCCTCCAGGGAGGAAAGCTTGGGGGCCAGGTCAGCAAGCCGCTTGTCACTCTCTGCCAGCTTCTGCTGGAGGGACTGGTGCTCCTCAAGGGTGACCTTGCCGTACCTGGGGGTTTTGGTGTATTGGTGGTAGGTGGAGTGTGTGTGGGGGGTGAAGTTGTTGGTATGTGTGGGTAGGGGTGGTGAAGGGGAGGGGGCCAGGGCAGCAAGCCGCTTGTCACTTGCTGCCAGCTTCTGCTGGAGGGACTGGTGCTCCTCAAGTGTAACCTTGCCGTACCTGGGGTGTTGGTGGTGTGGGTGGTGGAGTGTGTGTGGGGGGGTGGGGGGTGAGGGTGTTGGTATGTGTGGGGAGGGGTGGTGAAGGGGAGGTGGCCAGGGCAGCAAGCCGCTTGCCACTCTCTGCCAGCTTCTGCTAGAGGGACTGGTGCTCCTCAAGTGTAACCTTGCCGTACCTGGGGTGTCGGTTGTGTGGCTGTGTTAGTATGTGGGGATGGGTGCGGTGGGGGGGAGGGGGCCAGGTCAGTAAGCCGCTTGTCACTCTCTGCCAGCTTCTGCTGGAGGGACTGGTGCTCCTTAAGGGTAACCTTGCCGTACCTGGGGGTGTCGGTGGTGTGGCTGTGTTAGTATGTGGGGATGGGTGCGGTGGGGGGGAGGGGGCCAGGTCAGCAAGCCGCTTGTCACTCTCTGCCAGCTTCTGCTGGAGGGACTGGTGCTCCTCAAGGGTAACCTTGCCATACCTGGGGGTGTTGGTGGTGTGGGTGGTGGAGTGTGTGTGGGGGGGTGGGGGGTGAGGGTGTTGGTATGTGTGGGGAGGGTGGGGAAGGGGAGGGGGCCAGGGCAGCAAGCCGCTTGTCACTCTCTGCCAGCTTCTGCTGGAGGGACTGGTGCTCCTCAAGGGTGACCTTGCCGTACCTGGGGGTGTTGGTTGTGTTGGTGGTGGAGTGGGTGTTAGTATGTGGAGGTTGGTGCGGTGGGGGGGAGGGGGCCAGGTCAGCAAGCCGCTTGTCACTCTCTGCCAGCTTCTGCTGGAGGGTCTGGTGCTCCTCGAGGGTGACCTTGCCGTACCTTGGTGTGTTGATGGTGTGGGTGTGTTGAAGGTGTGTGGTGTGTGTGTGGGGGGGAGGGGATGGGGGGAGAGTTTCTTCCCCTTGCGAGTAAGGGAAACCGGACCTTGCAGGACCTGGTGGTGTAAGTGGTGTGTTTGTGTGTGCGTGAGGTTGTTTGTATGTGTGGTGGTGTGTGTGTGGTGCGGTGTATGTGGTGTGTGTGGATGTGTTTGTGTGTGCGTGTGGTGGTTTGTATGTGTATTTGTGTGTGTGTGGTGGTGTGTGTGGCTGTGTTTCATGTGCGTGTCGTGGTGTGTGTGTGGTGGTTTGTGTGGCTGTGTTTGTATGTGCGTGTGGTGGTGTGTGTGTGGTGGTGTGTGTGGCTGTGTTTGTATGTGCGTGCCGTGGTGTGTGTGTGGTGGTGTGTGTGGCTGTGTTTGTGTGTGCGTGTGGTGGTTAGTATGTGTGTTTGTGTGTGTGTTGTGGTGTGTGTGTTGTGGTGTGTGTGTGGTGGTGTGTGTGTTGTGGTGTGTGACAGTGTGTTTGTGTTGGTGTGTGTTTGTGTTGGAATCACCAAGAGCACTTACTTCTGAAGCAGCAAATTGTACTTGTCGTGCCACATCAGCTCCCCGTTCTTGTAGCCTTCCATTGAGGTGCGCATGTCAACGGATGATGGGTGTGGGTGTGGGTGTGGTGGGTGAGGGTGTTGGTAGCCCTCCATAGAGGTGTGCATGCAAATGCATGCAGCCTAGTGGCCTAGTGTTTAGTGTTCATGTGGTCTTCTCTAGGCCTGGTGGACCAATGCATTATGGACTCCAAGCGTTCATGCAAATCACCATGATCACTAACTTCTGAAGCAGTGCATTGTACTTGTGTGTGGTGTTGGTGTGGGGTTGTGCTGGTGTGTGGGGTTGTGTTGGTGTGGGGTTGTGTTGGTGTGGGGTTGTGCTGGTGTGGGGTTGTGTTGGTGTGGGGTTGTGCTGGTGTGGGGTTGTGTAGTGTGGGGTTGTGTTGGTGTGGGGTTGTGTTGGTGTGGGGTTGTGTTGGTGTGGGGTTGTGCTGGTGTGGGTTGTGTTGGTGTGGGGTTGTGCTAGTGTGTGGGGTTGTGTTGGTGTGGGGTTGTGCTGGTGTGGGGTTGTGTTGGTGTGGGGTTGTGTTGGTGTGGGGTTGTGTTGGTGTGGGGTTGTGCTGGTGTGGGTTGTGCTGGTGTGGGGTTGTGTTGGTGTGGGGTTGTGCTGGTGTGGGTTGTGTTGGTATGGGGTTGTGTTGGTGTGGGGTTGTGTTAGTATCACCATGAGCACTTACTTTTGTAGAAGTGAATTATACTTGTCGTGCCACATCAGCTCCCCGTTCTTGTAGCCCTCCATTGAGGTGTGCATGCCAATGCATGCAGCCTCTGAGGTGCGCAGTGCCGCTTGTTGGTTCTCCTGCTCAGCTGCAAGGCTGGCAGCCCTCGTGTTGGCACGCTCTAGGTTAGCCTTCGCCACATCTAGCTCGCCTCGCAGCTGCCCAATGTGAGCTCGCCTTAAATGATCTTCAGCTGTTAGCTGGTCGATCCGTGTCTGTGGTGGTGGTGGTGGTGGGGTTGGGGTGGGGTCAAGTGGTGATGGGGTCAAGTGGCGATGGTTAGCATTTGCTACATCTAGCTCGCCTCGCAGCTGGCCAATGCGAGCTCGCCTCAAACTATCTTCGGCAGTTAGCTGGTTGATCTGTGTCTGTGTCTGTGGTGGTGGTGGGGAGGGGGTGGGGTGAAGTGGCAATGGTTGTGGTGTGAAGTGGTGATGGCTAGCATTCGCTGCATCTAGCCTGCCTCGCAGCTGACCAAGGCTGGCTTGTCTCAAATGATATTATGCTGTTAGCTGGTCGATCGGTCACCACCACATCGTGCATGCTGTTTATGCGCACCCTCATGTTGGTTGAGTGTGTAGGTGGGTGTGCAGGTGAGTGGGTAAGTAGCTGGGTAAGGGTATGTTGTTGGGTAGGTGGGTGTGTAGGTGGGTGTGTAGGTGGATGTGCAGGTGGGTGGGTAGGTAGGTGGGTAAGGGTATGTTGTTGGGTAGGTGGGTGTGTAGGTGGGTGTGTAGGTGGATGTGCAGGTGGGTGGGTAGGTAGGTGGGTAAGGGTATGTTGTTGGGTACGTGGGTGTGTAGGTGGGTGTGTAGGTGGATGTGCAGGTGGGTGTGTAGGTAGGTGGGTAAGGGTATGTTGTTGGGTACGTGGGTGTGTAGGTGGATGTGCAGGTGGGTGGGTATGTATGTGAGAAACACAACTGCAAGTCAGACCTTCCAGTCCCCACAACATCCTGCATGCTGTTCATCTTCACCCTCATGTTGGTTGGGTGTTTAGGTGGGTGGGTAAGGGTAAGATGTCGGGTACGTGGGTGTGTATGTGGGTGTGTATATTTGTGAGAAACACACCTGCAAGTCAGACCTGCCGGTCACCACCACATCCTGCATACTGTTTGTCTGTGCCCTTTTGATGGTTGGGTGGGTAGGTGGGTGGGCAGGTGAGTGGGCAGGTGGGTGGGTAAGGGTACGTTATTGGGTAGGTGGGTAAATGGGTGTGTGTGTGTGTGTAAGAAACACACCTGCAAGTCAGACCTGCCGGTCACCACCACATCCTGCATACTGGTCATCTGTGCCCTCATGTTGGTTGAGTGGGTAGGTGAGTGGGTAAGGGTATGTTATTTGGTAGGTGGGTGCGTAGGTGGGTGCGTGGGTGTGTAAGAAACACACCTGCAAGTCAGACCTGCCGGTCACCACCACATCCTGCATGCTGTTCATCTTCACCCTCATGTTGCTTGAGTGTGTAGGTGAGTGGGTAGGTGGGTGGGTAAGGGTATGCTATTGGGTAGGTGGGTGCGTGGGTGTGGGTGTGTGTGTAAGAAACACACCTGCAAGTCAGACCTGCCAGTCACCACCACAGCCTGCATGCTATTCATCTTCACCCTTATGTTGGTTGGGTGTGTAGGTGGGTGGGCAGGTGGGTGGGTAAGGGTATGTTATTGGGTAGGTGGGTGCGTAGGTGGGTGGGTGGGTGTGTAAGAAACACACCTGCAAGTCAGACCTTCCAGTCACCACCACATCCTGCATACTGTTCATCTGCGCCCTTAGCTCTGCTGCCGCCTTTGTCGCACTGTCCCTCTCTACCTTCAGCCGGTTGCGCTCTTCTGAAAGCAACTGCAGCTGCGTCTGCGCCATCGTTTTGTCGCGCCCAATGTAGTCCATCAACTCCTTGTAGCTGGAAGCTGACATACCGACCTGAGTAATCGTAGAATGGGTGGGTGGGTGAGTGGGTCGGGGGGTGGGTAGGTGGGAAGGAGGGTGGGTGGGTAGATGGGAAGGAGGGTGGGAATGAGGGTGGGTGGGTAGATGGGAAGGAGGGTGGGTGGGTAGATGATAAGGAGGGTGGGAAGGAGGGTGGGTGGGTAGATGAGAAGGAGGGTGGGATGGAGGGTGGGTGGGTAGATGAAAAGGAGGGTGGGAAGGAGGGTAGGTGGGTAGGAGGGTGGATGTGTGTTCTGCGCTATTCTGACAGCAACTGCAGCTGCGCCTGCGCCATTGTTCTGTCGCGCCCTTTGTAGTCCATCTACTCCTTGTAACTAGAAGCTGACATACCCACCAGAGTAATCGTAGAGTAGGTGGGTGGGTGGGTGAGTAGGTGAGTGGGTAGGTGGGAAGCAGGGTGGGTGGGTTGGTGGGAAGGAGGGTGGGTGGGTAGGAGGGTGGATGGTTGTTCTGCGCTCTTCTGACAGCAACTGCAGCTGCGTTTGCGCCATTGTTCTGTCTCGCCCTATGTAGTCAATCAACTCCTTGTAACTAGAAGCTGACATACCCACCAGAGTAATCGTAGAAAAGGTGGGTGGGTGAGTGGGTGGGTGAGTGGGTGGGTAGGTGGGTTGGGGTTGGTAGGTGGGTGGGTAGGTGGGTAGGTGGAAAAGAGGGTGGGAAGGAGGGAAGGAAGGTGGGTAGGTGGGAGGAGGTGGGTAGGTGGGTGGGTTGGTGGGAAGGGGGGGGGGGGGGGGGGTAGGTGGGAAGGAGGGTAGGTAGGTGGTGGGTGGGTAGGGGGGAAGGAGGGTGGGTAGGATTGTGGGTAGGTGGAAAGGAGGGTGGGTAGGTGGGTAGGTAGGTGGGAAGGAGGGTGGATAGGTGGGTAGGTAGGTGGGAAGGAGGGTGGGTAGGTGGGTGGGTAGGTAGGAAGGGGTGGGTGGGTAGGTGGGAAGGAGGGTGGGTAGGGGGGTGGGTAGGGGGGAAGGAGTATAGGTAGGAGAGGGTGGGTAGGTAGGCGGGTAGGAGGGTGGGTAGGTGGAAAGGAGGGTGGGTAGGTGCGTAGGTTGGTGGGAAGGAGGGTGGGTAGGTGGGTGGGTGGGTAGGTAGGTAGGTGTGTGTGTGTGGGGGGGGGGGGGGGGGGGGGGGGGGGTAGGTGGGAAGGAGGGTGGGTAGGTGGGTGGGTAGGGGGGAAGGAGTGTATGTAGGAGGCTGGGTAGGTGGGTAGGAGGGTGGGTAGGTGGAAATGAGGCTGGGTAGGTGGGTGGGTAGGTTGGAAGGAGGGTGGGTAGGTGGGTTAGTAGGTGGGTGGAATTTTACGGCGCTTTGCACTCCCTGCAATAAACGATACAAGTAAACAACACAAATACACACCAGCTCGGGCGTAGTGCCCGCCAGCATCTGCCGAACGTCTCGGAGCATGAGCTCGTTGGCTGCGTTCAGTTCCGCCACCTTGGCCTCTGACGCGGCCAGCTGGTTGGAAACCTCAGTGAGCTCCCCGTTGTGGCGTGAGGTGATGGTGGACATTGAGTCTTGCACAGATATCAGCTCCGACCGAAGAGCAAGGACACGGTTCTTCTCCTCGTCCAACTGCTGCTCGCTTTCTCGCAGCGCTGCGACGTCCTTTGCATAGTCTGTGATGTGTGATTCGTAGCGCGAGCGGTAGTCTCTGACCTGCGAGACCGAGAAACCACGAGTTAGTTGGTTGTGCTTTTTCTTCATCAAACTGCAGCTCGGTTTCTCTCAGAGCTGCGAACTCCTTCGCATAGTCTGTGATGTGTGATTCGTAGCGAGAGCGGTAGTCTCTGGCCTGCGAGACCAAGAAACCACAAGTTAGTTGGTTGTGCATTTTCTTCATCCAACTGCTGCTCGGTTTCTCTCAGCGCTGCGACGTTCTCCGCATAGTCTGTGATGTGTGATTCGTAGCGAGAGTGGTAGTCTCTGGCCTGCGAGACCAAGAAACCACAAGTTAGTTGGTTGTGCTTTTTCTTCATCCAACTGCAGCTTGGATTCTCTCAGCGCTGCGACATCCTTTGCATAGTCTGTGATGTGTGATTCGTAGCGATGGCGGTAGTCTCTGGCCTGCGAGACCAAGAAACCACGAGTTAGTTGGTTGTGCATTTTCTTCATCCAACTGCTGCTCGGTTTCTCTCAGCGCTGCGACGTCCTCCGCATAGTCTGTGATGTGTGATTCATAGCGATGGCGGTAGTCTCTGACCTGCGAGACGGAGAAACCACGAGTTAGTTCGTTGTTTGTGTGTACTAGTCCTGGGCTAGCCTGGCGGGAAGTGTAGAAATAGAAAGCAACAGAGAAAGGGATGCAAGGGGAACAAGGGGGAGCGACAGAGAAAGTTAAGCAAGGGAAAGCGACAAATAAAGGAAAGCAAGGGATAGCTTAAGGTGCGGCGTTGGTATAGGACGGGGACAGGTGCAATGCAGGTGCTCACGTTTATGATGTGCATTGCTGTGTTTGTTTGTGTGTGTGGTGGTGGTGGTGGTGTGTGTTTGTGTTTGTGTGTGGTGGTGCGTGTTTGAGTATGTGCTTAAGTTTGTGTGTGTGTGAGTGTGTGTGTGTGTGTGTGTGTGTGTGTGTGTGGTGTGTGTGTGGGGGGGGGGGGGGGGGGGGGGGGGGGGAGAGAGACCGTGGCAATGCATGTGTTCACGTTGATGATGTGCGGTCGTGTGTGTTAGTGTTTGTGTGTTTGTGTGGTGTGTGGGCAGGGGCGGGAAGGGCAGCATGGGACAGAGACCATGGCAATGCATGTGTTCACGTTGATGATGTGCAACTCGTAGCATGAGCAGTAGTCTCTGACCTGCTGGTTCAGCTTCACGATGTCTTGAGTCAGTTCGTTGATGCGGGCGTTGGCTTCGCCGCGATGCTGCTCAAGCCGCGCCACCTCGCCTCGTAGGTGCTGCAACTCGGAAGAAGAGGAGGCTTGCAAGTCCTCCAGCTCGCTGCGGACGATGTCCCGCTCCGCCTCAACTCGGCTCACTTCAGCCTTGATCTCCTCCACTCGTTGAGACAGGCCTGGGTGTTGGGTGGGGTTGGGTGGGGAGGTGTTGGGTGGTGTGCGAGTGAGGAGGGGTGGGGAAGAGAAGGCACTAAAGTGTTTTGGGGTGGGTTGCAGGTGGGGAGGGGAGGGTGGGGAGGGGTGGGGAGGAGAAGGCTTTGAGTGGGGTTGGGTGGTGTGCGGGTTGGTGTAGTGGTGTGTGTTTGTGGTGAGTGGAGTGTGAGGAAGAAGAGGAGGCCTCCAAGTCCTCCAGCTTGGTGGGGATGGTTTGGGTGGGGTTGGGTGGGGATGGTTTGGGTGGGGTTGGGTTGGAAGGGGTTGGGAGGGGATGGTTTGGGTAGGGAGGGGTTTGGGTGGGGATGGGTTGGGTGGGGAGGGGATGGGTGGGGATGGGTGGGGAAGAGAAGGCTTTCAAGTGGGTTGCGGTGGGGAAGGGTGGGGTGGGAAAGAGACGCTATACCTGATTCAGCCTGAGGCCTGTGCTGCCGCTTGGGTAAACCCTTCCCCACCCAATACAACCCTTTCCCACCCAACCCTTCCCTGCCAACGCTTTACCTGATTCAGCCTGAGAGGCCTGTGCTGCCGCTTGCTCATGATCCTTCTTAGCAGCCTCCAAGTCGGCCCGGATTGTGTCGTACTGTTCCTGTACTTGCTTGAACGACTCCTGGTACGTCTTGACCTGATTCTCCTTGGCATCCAATGCCTGTGGGTGTGTGCAATGGTGTGAGAGAGGAAGGGAGGAGGGGGGGGGGGGGGGGGGAGAGAGATGAAGGGGGGGAGGGAGGAGGGACAGAGAGAGGGGGAGAGAAAGAGGGAGTGCTGGTTGCCCCTTCGGCAATCTCCACCATGCTCATCCCTCCACCATCGCTCTGCGGAATCTCTGTGGAGCCTGCTTGGACCTCCTAATCGCAGTACCGCTTGCATCATCGCCTGGAATAAATTTTACCCCTTCCCATCACATGTCCCTTTCTGGCAATCTCTGCCATGCTCATCCCTCACAGGCTCTGCGGAATCTCCGCCCTTACTTTAAAGGGCATGAGGGCTTACACCTCGCTTTTCACTATTGCATGCCTGGCCCTGTCATCAGTGCATCAGCAGTACTTCGAATTCGGCGGAAGAAATTCAACCCCTTTCCATCTCATGTCCCTTTTGGCAATCTCTGCCATGCCCATCCCTCCCATGCTCTGCGGAATCTCCGCCCTCACGCATATGGGCATGAGGGCGGTGAAGCTTACACCTCGCTTTTCACTATTGCATGCCTGGCCCGGTCATCAGTGCGTCAGCAGTACTTCGAATTCGGCGGAAGAAATTCAACCCCTTTCCATCCCACCTCCCTTTTCGGCAATCTCCACCATGCTCATCTCTCACAGGCTGTGCGGAATCTTGCACCTCGCTCCACGTGGTCACTATGGGATAGCTGGCCCTGTCTGACCCCTGCCCATGCTAGGAAAAAAAAAAAAAAACTTTAGCTAGTGGAACCTTCCTTCACCAACGTGGATCGCTGACTTTGTTCCCCCTGCATTGCCTGGCATGTGGAATCACCCCCCTGCAGTGCCTGGCATGTGGAGTCACCCTAGTGGACCTAAGCTCCTTGCCTATTACCCAGGCTTTTCACTATTGCATGCCTGGCCCTGCCTGGCCATTAGACCCCTGCCCATGTCAGGTCAACCTTTAGCTACTGGAACCTTCCTTCGCCAACGTGGATCGTTGACCTTGTTCCCCCTGCAGTGCCTGGCATGTGGAGTCACCCTAGTGGAGCTAAGCTCCTTGCCTATTACCCAGGCTTTTCACTATTGCATGCCTGGCCCTGCCTGGCCATTAGACCCCTGCCCATGTCAGGTCAACCTTCAGCTAGTGGAACCTTCCTTCGCCAACGTGGATTGCTGACCTTGGTTCCCCTGCAGTGCCTGGAATGTGGCTACTAGGATACTACTTCTTGCCAAATTGGTGAGCGCTCAAAGCGCACAAACGTCAAATTGGTCAGCGCTTTTTAGAGCAATAAGGGCAAAAACTGTGCGCTGCGCCCACAGGGGGTTGAAAAAACTGCGCGAACAGCGCAGAGGGGCAAAAATAGGCAGCGCAGCACCGCGCTGCCGCGCGCGCATAGTAGTACCCTGGTGGCTACATGTGGAGCCACCCTAGTGGACCTAAGCTCCTTGCCTATTACCCAGGCTTTTCACTATTGCATGCCTGGCCCTGCCTGGCCATTAGACCCCTGCCCATGTCAGGTCAACCTTTAGCTACTGGAACCTTCCTTCGCCAACGTGGATCGTTGACCTTGTTCCCCCTGCAGTGCCTGGCATGTGGAGTCACCCTAGTGGACCTAAGCTCCTTGCCTATTACCCAGGCTTTTCACTATTGCATGCCTGCCCTGCCTGGCCATTAGACCCCTGCCCCATGTCAGGTCAACCTTTAGCTACTGGAACCTTCCTTCGCCAACGTGGATCGTTGACCTTGTTCCCCCTGCAGTGCCTGGCATGTGGAGTCACCCTAGTGGAGCTAAGCTCCTTGCCTATTACCCAGGCTTTTCACTATTGCATGCCTGGCCCTGCCTGGCCATTAGACCCCTGCCCATGTCAGGTCAACCTTTAGCTACTGGAACCTTCCTTCGCCAACGTGGATCGTTGACCTTGTTCCCCCTGCAGTGCCTGGCATGTGGAGTCACCCTAGTGGAGCTAAGCTCCTTGCCTATTACCCAGGCTTTTCACTATTGCATGCCTGGCCCTACCTGGCCATTAGACCCCTGCCCATGTCAGGTCAACCTTCAGCTAGTGGAACCTTCCTTCGCCAACGTGGATTGCTGACCTTGGTTCCCCTGCAGTGCCTGGAATGTGGCTACTAGGATACTACTTCTTGCCAAATTGGTGAGCGCTCAAAGCGCACAAACGTCAAATTGGTCAGCGCTTTTTAGAGCAATAAGCGCAAAAACTGTGCGCTGCGCCCACAGGGGGTTGAAAAAACTGCGCGAACAGCGCAGAGGGGCTAAAAAAGGCAGCGCAGCACCGCGCTGCCGCGCGCGCATAGTAGTACCCTGGTGGCTACATGTGGAGCCACCCTAGTGGACCTAAGCTCCTTGCCTATTACCCAGGCTTTTCACTATTGCATGCCTGGCCCTGCCTGGCCATTAGACCCCTGCCCATGTCAGGTCAACCTTTAGCTACTGGAACCTTCCTTCGCCAACGTGGATCGTTGACCTTGTTCCCCCTGCAGTGCCTGGCATGTGGAGTCACCCTAGTGGAGCTAAGCTCCTTGCCTATTACCCAGGCTTTTCACTATTGCATGCCTAGCCCTGCCTGGCCATTAGACCCCTGCCCATGTCAGGTCAACCTTTAGCTACTGGAACCTTCCTTCGCCAACGTGGATCGTTGACCTTGTTCCCCCTGCAGTGCCTGGCATGTGGAGTCACCCTAGTGGACCTAAGCTCCTTGCCTATTACCCAGGCTTTTCACTATTGCATGCCTGGCCCTGCCTGGCCATTAGACCCCTGCCCATGTCAGGTCAACCTTTAGCTACTGGAACCTTCCTTCGCCAACGTGGATCGTTGGCCTTGTTCCCCCTGCAGTGCCTGGCATGTGGAGTCACCCTAGTGGACCTAAGCTCCTTGCCTATTACCCAGGCGTTTCACTATTGCATGCCTGGCCCTGCCTGGCCATTAGACCCCTGCCCATGTCAGGTCAGCCTACAGCTAGTGGAAGCCTTCTTTCGCCAACGTGGATTGCTGACATTGTTCCCCCTGCAGTGCCTGGCATGTGGCTACATGTGGAGTCACCCTAGTGGAGCTAAGCTCCTTGCCTATAACCTAAACTTTTCAAAATTGCATGCCTGGCCCTGCCTGGCCATTAGACCACTGCCCATGTCAGGTCAGCCTACAGCTAGTGGAAGCCTTCTTTCGCCAACGTGGATTGCTGACATTGTTCCCCCTGCAGTGCCTGGCATGTGGCTACATGTGGAGTCACCCTAGTGGAGCTAAGCTCCTTGCCTATAACCTAAACTTTTCAAAATTGCATGCCTGGCCCTGCCTGGCCATTAGACCACTGCCCATGTCAGGTCAGCCTACAGCTAGTGGAAGCCTTCTTTCGCCAACGTGGATTGTTGACATTGTTCCCCCTGCAGTGCCTGGCATGTGTCTGGCATGTGGAGCCACCCTAGTGGACCTAAGCTCCTTGCCTATTACCCCAGCAGCCACCAAGTATCCTGTCAGCCAGGATGATTGGATGTCTGGCCCTGTCTGGCCATTAGACCCCCTCGTAATAAGGCGTACTATGAATTTATCTATTGGAACATACAACCACTCCAGGCCTTTTTTACCACTACATATAGCGATCACTAGTTTTGACACCGTATTGGCGAAAAGATCGCTGTGAAAAAATATTAAAAACAGTTATTTGCACTAAATGCACCCAAAAAGCTACAAATAGCCGTGCAAAACTATACAAAGCACTAAAATGCTGTCCCTGGAGGAGGCTTAAAACCAAAAAGCTAGAAGAAACCCGGAAGAAACCCACTTTCAGATTTGAAAAAAAAGAGCCCTGAATCACTGCAGCAACCCACCTCTTTAGTGTTGGTGACCTCCACGTTCAGGTCCGACACCCTTCCTTCCAACTCCCTGTAGCGTCCCACCTCGACCACTCCGTCGCCCCCATCAGCAGCAGCCCGCGCGTCGGATAGCTGTAAGCCCAGCTCTGAGATGGTGAGCTGCAGCTCCTTGATGTTTGCTTGCAGTGCGCTCACTTCTGATCGGGAAGCTGCTAGTTTTGAGTCAAGGGCTTCTTTGCTTTGGCGTAAGGCAGCAGCCTCGCTCTTGGTGCTGGTCACCTGTTTTGTGGGTAAGGGGAAATGATAAATAAATAGGACACCTTATCATGGGGGGGGGGGGGGGGGGGGGGGAGGTTGAGAGTTAACGGTTAAGCCCAGCTCTGATATGGTGAGCTGCGGCTACTTGATGTTTGCTTGCAGTGCGCTCACTTCTGATCGAGCAGATGCTAGTTTTGAGTCAAGGGCTTCTTTGCTTTGGCACAAGGCAGCAGCCTCGCTCTTGGTGCTGGTCACCTGTTTCGTGGGGAAGGGGAATTGTTAGTAGGGAGGGGAGTAACAGGGAGGGGAAGTAATGGTAGAATTCATTTTATCGCTGTACCACAATTACTACTCAGGGCGAGCAGCTGCTAGTTTTGAGTCAAGGGTATATTTGCTTTGGCATGAGGCAGCAGCCTCGCTCTTGGTGCTGGTCACCTGTTTCGTGGGGAAGGGGAATTGTTAGTACGGAGGGGAGTAACAGGGGGGGGAAGTAATGGTACAGTTACATGTTTAATGTAGCACAAGCTACAACGCAGAGCAAGCAGATGTTAGTTTTTAGTCAAGGGTATATTTGCTTTGGCTTAAGGCAGCAGCCTCGCTCTTGGTGCTGGTCGCCTGTTTCGTGGGGAAGGGGAATTGTTAGTACGGAGGGGAGTAACAGGGAGGGGAAGTAATGGTACAGTTACATGTTTAATGTAGCACAAGCTACTACGCAGAGCAAGCAGATGCTAGTTTTTAGTCAAGGGCGTTTTTTCTTTGTCGTGAGGCAGCAGCCTCGCTCGTAGTGCTGGTCACCTGTTTCGTGGGGAAGGGGAATTGTTAGTACGGAGGAGAGTAACAGGGAGGGGAAGTAATGGCAGAATTCATTTATCACTGTACCACAACTACTACTCAGGGCGAGCAGCTGCTAGTTTTGAGTGAAGGACGTCTCTGTTTTGGCGTAGGGCAGCAGCCTCGCTCTTGGTTCTGGTCACCTGTAGCATGGATGATGGGAATTGTTAGTAGGGATGGGGGATTACAGGGAGGTGAAATAATTGTTGAATTACATGTTCACCGTGATGTTTGCTTGTAGTGAGCTCACTTCTGAGCAAGCAGCTGCTAGTTTCCCCCCTCCTATCTCTGCCCGCCTGGTCATTAGGAGCAGCCAACGACTCTAGAAATGAGGTCTGTTGCACTTCAAATGTTGACTTCGGCTTCGGCATCTCCTCCGCCAGCGTCTTACCCCCCCCCCCCCCCCCCCCCCCTAACGACACCACCACCTACCACCACCCACTCCACCCCCCTTTGCACACCGACCCACCCTTTTATCCCACCACCCTCCTATCTTTGCCCACCTGCTCATTAGCTGCAGTCACGACTCGTGGAACAAGGTTAGTTGCACGTCAAAGGTTGTCTTAAGCTTCGTCGAGTTCTCCTCCAGCCCCCCCCCCCCCCCCCCCCCCCCCCCCCCCCCACACACACACACACCACCACACACCACACTCTCCTTCGCACGCCCCCCCCCCCCCCCCCCCCCCCCACCCCCCCCCCCCACCCCCCTATCTCTTTCCACCTGCTCATAGCTGCAGTCAACGACTCGTGGAAACAAGGGCTGTTGCCACGTCAAAGGTTGTCTTAAGCTTCGTCAGGTTCTCCCCTACCAGCACCCCCCCCCCACCCCCCCCCACACACACCACACTCACACACAACACCACCCCTCCACTCTCCTTCGCACGCCCCCCCCCCCCTTTTCACCCCCCCCCCCCCCCCTATCTCTTTCCACCTGCTCATTAGCTGCAGTCAACGACTCGTGGAACAAGGTCTGTTGCACGTCAAAGGTTGTCTTAAGCTTCGTCGAGTTCTCCCTCCAGCCCCCCCCCCCCCCCCCCCCCCCCCCCCCAACACACACACACCACCACTCTCCTTCGCACGCCCCCCCCCCCCCTTTTCACCCCCCCCCCCCCCCCCCTATCTCTTTCCACCTGCTCATTAGCTGCAGTCAACGACTCGTGGAACAAGGTCTGTTGCACGTCAAAGGTTGTCTTAAGCTTCGTCAGGTTCTCCTCCAGCCCCCCCCCCACACACACACACACACCCACACCCACACCCACACACTCACACCCACACACACCACCACACACACCACCACTCTCCTTCGCACGCCCCCCCCCCCCCCCCCCTATCTCTTTCCACCTGCTCATTAGCTGCAGTCAACGACTCGTGGAACAAGGTCTGTTGCACGTCAAAGGTGTCTTAAGCTTCGTCGGGTTCTCTCCAGCCCCCCCCCCCACCCCCCCACCCCCCCCCACCACACACACACCACCACTCCTCCACTCTCCTTCGCACGACCCCCCCCCCCCCCCCCCCCCACCCTTTTTCACCCCTCCTCCCCCCCCATCTCTTCCCCCTGCCTCATTAGCTGCAGCAACGACTCGTGGAACAGGTTCTGTTGCACGTCAAAGGTTGACTCTCAGCTTACGTCAGCTCCTCCTCTGAGCGCCTTCCTCTTAGCTTCTGCCTCTTCCAGTGTAGCTTCTCAGAGAGTTCTTCTGCAGATTTCCTTCAGACTTCGGTAAGTCATCCCCTGGGGTGGGGGGTGAGGGGGGGGGGGGGGGGGGGGGGGGGGGGGAGAGGTAGGGTATGTGTGGGTCGTGGTGGTGGGATGGGGGGGGGGGGGGGGGGGGGGGTACCTCCAGTGTGGGGGGGGGGGGGGGGGGGGGGGGGGTTGTGGGGGGGGTGGAGGGTAGGTATGTGTGGGTCGTTGTGGTGGGAGATGGGGGGGGGGGGGGGGGGGGGGGTACCTCAGTGAGTTTTAAGCGAGAATCTATGCCAGATTCCTTCCGGACTGTGGTAAGTATCCCCTGGGGTGGGTGGGGGGTGGGGGGGGTGGATAGGTATGTGTGGGTCGTGGTGGTGGTGGGATGGGGTGGGTGGTGGCGGTGGTTTGTCTCCAAGTGTCAGCTTTTTAAGCGAGTCTCTCCAGATTCTTCAGACTGCGGTAAGTCATCCCCTGGGTGGGGTGGGGGGGTGGATAGGTATGTGTGGGTCGTGGTGGTGGGATGGGGTGGGTGGTGGTGGTGGTGTCTCCAGTGTAGCTTTTAAGCGAGTTCTCTGCAGATTCCTTCAGACTGTGGTAAGTCATCCCCTGGGGTGGGGTGGGGGGGTGGATAGGTATGTGTGGGTCGTGGTGGTGGGATGGGTTGGGTGGTGGTGGTGGTACCTCCAGTGTAGCTTTTAAGAGAGTTCTCTGCAGATTCCTTCAGACTGTGGTAAGTCATCCCCTGGGGTGGGGTGTGGGGGGGGGGTAGGTATGTGTGGGTCGTGGTGGTGGGATGGGGTGGGTGGTGATGGTGGTGTCTCCAGTGTAGCTTTTAAGCGAGTTCTCTGCAGATTCCTTCAGACTGCGGTAAGTCATCCCCTGGGGGGTGGGGTGGGGGGAGGGGGGTGGGGGGGGGGATACAAGGGAACCCCTTCTGTAACCCTGAGCAGACCAAAGGACCTGTGTGTGTGGGGGTGGGTGGGTGGGTGGGGGGGGTGGGGGGGGGCAACGGCCACACGGGCAATGTGCTAGTAATAGACTACTACTACTACTACTACTACTACTACTAAATATTAATAATAATCATATAATATATATGTGTAGAGTCCCACTACCTTGTAAAAATCCGTAGTAGTAGTAATAATAAATAATAATTAATCCGTGTTTAGTCCCACTGACTTGGGTGAAATAATAATAAAATAAAAAGAACTATGATGATAATAATTACAATAATGATAATATGACTGCTTATTAGAAAAATCACTTCCATAGTGACCCGACCCTTATCAGCGACCACGGCGCCGAGCTTGTTGTTGAGTCGCTCCATGCAAGTCCTTTCGACACTGCCCTCAAAATCAGTAATAAAATAGTCAATTAAAATAAATGTAATTTAAATTTCAAATTAAAAATAAATTTAAATTAAATTACCTCCATTGTGACGCGACCCTTTTCAGCGGCCACAGCGCTGAGCTCGTTGTTGAGTCGCTCCATGGAAGTTCGGCTGGAGCCAACGTCCACCTCAAGGGCCAGCACACGCTGCACCTTGGAGGACAGCTGGGGGAGGGGGAGAATAGGAGATAGGTTGGTGGGTGGGTGAGTGAGTAGATGGCGTGGGGGGGGGGGGGATTAAATGGAAGTTCGGCCGGAGCCAACGTTCCACCTCAAGGGGCCAGCACACGCTGCACCTTGGAGGACAGCTGGGGAGGGGGGGAGGATAGGGAGATAGGTTGGTGGGTGGGTGAGTGGGTGGGTAGATGGCGTGTGGGGGGGGGAGGATTAAATGGAAGTTCGGCTGGAGCCAACGTCCACCTCGAGGGCCAGCACACGCTGCCACCTTAGAGGACAGCTGGGAGGGGGGGGGTGGGGGGGGTGGGGGGGTGGGGGGGGGTGGGGGGGGGGGGGTGGGTAGAGGGTTATTTGTGTGGGTGGGGGGGTTAGAGGTTTGTTTGTGTGGGGTGTGGGTGATCAAATGGAAGTTCGCTGGAGGCAACGTCGTCCACGAGGGCAAGCACACGCTGTACCTTGGACGACAGCTGGGGGAAGGGAGAAGAGGAGGGAGGTGGGTGGGTGGGTAGATGGCGTGTGTGTGTGTGGCGTGTGTGTGTGTGTGTGGGGGGGGGGGGGGGGGGGGGGGTAAATGGAAGTTCGGCTGGAGCCAACGTACACCTCGAGGGCAGGCACACAATGTCCCTTGGAGGACAGCTGGGGAAGGAGGGGAGGGGAGGGGGGTGGATGGGGGTGGGGGTGGGGGTGGGGTATTTCTGTGTGTGTGTGTGTGTGTGTGTGTGTGTGTGTGTGTGTGTGTGGTGGTGGGGGGGGGGGGAGTTGATTAAATGGACAAAAACACACTAAGAGGGAAAACATGGTCCACCTCCAAGGCCAGCACACGCTGTGCCTGAGAGGACAGCTGGGGGATGGGAAGGACGAGGAGGTGAATAGGGTTTATTTGTGTGTTTGGGTGGGTGGGGGTTTGTGTGTGTGTGTGTGTGTGTGTGTGTGTGTGTTGGGGGGGGGGGGGGGGGGGGGTAATGGGGGTGATCAAATGGACACAAGGCCAGCACATGCTGTACCTTGGAGGACAGCTGGGGGACGAGGGGAGGGGAGGGGAGGAGGGCCAGTTGGTAGGGGGGGGGGGGGGGGGGAAGGGGGGGGGGGGGGGAAGGGGGGTGATCAAATGGACAAAAGGCCAGCACACGCTGTACCTTGGAGGACAGCTGGGGGACGAGGGGAGTGGAGGGGAGGAGGGCAGTTGGTGGGTAGGTGGGTGGGGAAGGTGGGTGGGTGGGTGGGTGTGTGGGGGGGGGGGGGATGGGGGTGATCAAATGGACAAAGGCCAGCGCATGCTGTACCTTGGATGACAGCTGGGGAAAGAGGGGAGGGGGGTGGAGGGGGGGGGGGGGGGGGGGGGGGGGGGGTATTTGTGAGGGGGGGGGGGGGATCAAATGGACAAACCCGTTGAAGAGAGGAAACGTGGGCCACCCCGAGGCTGAGCACACGCTATACCTTGGACAGTTGGGAGAGGAAGAGGGGAGGAGGAGGAGGGGGGGGGGTCCCTTCCCCTCCCATCCCTTTTGATCCCCCTTACCTCCTTCTGCAGGTCCTCAACGGACATTTGGAGAGACTGCATTTGTTGCTGGTAGCTGAGGAGCAGTCCGTGCCCCCCCCCCCCCCCCCCCCCCCCCCCCCCCCCACACACACACACACACAACTTTCACCCCCATTACATCTTTCTGCAGGTCCTTTACCGACTTTTGGAGGGAGTGCATTTGGTGCTGGCAGCTGTGTAGCAGTCCATCACTTCTAGCTTTCTCCATTGCCATGCCCTGCATCTGCTTCTGCTCAGCTGGGCCCATCTTCCCCCCCCCACACACACACTCACACACACTTGACCCCCCTTACCTCTTTCTGAAGGTCCTCTACCGACCTTTGGAGAGAGTGCATTTGGTGCTGGTAGCTGTGGAGCAGTCCATCACTTCTAGCTTCCTCCACTGCCATGCCCTGCATCTGCATCTGCTCAGCTGGGCCCATCCCCCACCCCACCCCACCCTCTTCACCCCCCTTACCTCTTTCTGAAGGTCCTCAACCGACTTTTGATAGACAGTGCATCTGCTTCTGCTCAGCTGAGCCCCCCCCCCCCCCCCCCCCCCCCCACACACACACACACACCCCACACACACACACGCTTCACCCCCCTTACCTCCTTCTGAAGGTCCTCTACGGACTTCTGGAGAGAGTGCATTTGTTGCTGGTAGCTGTGCAGCAGTCCATCACTTCTAGCTTTCTCCATCGCCATGCCCTGCATCTGCTTCTGCTCACTGCTCAGCTGTGCTTGCACGTCGTGCAGACGCCGCTGCTCGTCCTTAAATCGTTGACGGAAGAGAGATGCCTCTGAAGTGGCGTTGGCCAATTTTTCGCGAAGCTCTCCAACCTGCAGGGACGATGGTGGTGGTGAGTGTGTGTGTGTGTGTGGGGGGGGGGGGGGGGGGGGGGGGGGGGGGGGGGCTGCTGTGCTGGTGTGCGTGGTGTTGGTGGTAGTGGTGTTGGGGCTGTGGTGTTGGTGACAGATTAAAGAAATCGTTGACGGAAGAGGGATGCTTTGGAAGTGGCGTTGGCCGATTTCTCACGAAGCTCTCCAACCTGCATGGACGATGGTGGTGGTGGGGAAGTTGTGGTAGTGGTAATGGTGGTGCTGTTGTGTTTGTGTTTGTGTGTGAGGTGGGTGGGTGGGTGGGGGGGGGTGGGGGTGGTGGGGGGGGTGGTGGGGGGGGGGGGGGGGGGGCTGTTGTGGTGGTGGTGGTGGAGTTGGTGGTGGTGGGGCTGTTGTGGTGGTGGTAGATAAAAGCAATCGTTTACGGAAGAGGGATGCCTCTGAAGAGGCGTTGGCCAATTTCTCACGAAGCTCTCCTACCTGCAGGGATGTTGTTGTTGTTGTTGTTGTTGTTGGTGGTGGTGGTGGTGGGGCAGGGCGGGGCTGTTGTAGTGGTGGTGGTGGTAGTGTTGTTGGGGCTGTTATGGTGTTGGCAGATTAATATAATCGTTTACAGAAGATGGATGCCTCTGAAGTGGCGTTGGCCAATTTCTCACTAAGCTCTCCAACCTGCAGGGTGGAATAAATTAATCCATTCCTTAAAAAACAAATGATTATTTATTTTAAAAGTTGTACTTTAATTAAATAAAATAAGAAATAAATTAAGCTATATGTGACAGGCGAGCACTGGCGTGTGCTAGTTCCCCCTGCATTACATAGAAATCACCTACACCCAGCTACAATAAAAATGATAGCACAGGCACAGGCACAAAGGAGGGTGGGGGGGTGGGGGCAGGCCCAGGTTTGCTAGAAAGATGCCAAAACAAACCTGTGCCTGCATGTGCCCAACATTCTTCCCTGCCTCAAACTTGGATACTTCAGCTATATACTTTGGTACAGTGGTCAATTGATTTGGGGGGTTTGGGGTTCGAGTGTTTGGGGGGGCGGGGGGGGGGGGGGGGCAGGCCCAGGTTTGCTAGAAAGTTACCCAAAACACACATGTGCCCAACATTCCTCCCTGCCTCGACCCTGGATACTTCAGCTATATACTTTGGTACAGTGGCAAATTGGTCAATTAGTTTGGGGTGTTCGGGTTTCGGGTGTTTGGGGGGTGGGGGGGGGGGGGGGGCAAGCCCCTTGGCAGGACCAGGTTTGCTAGAAAGTTGCAGAAACAAACCTGAGCCTGCGTGTGTCCGACATTCTTCCCTGCCTCGACTTTAGTCGTGTCCAGGTCTTTCAGGGCTTGCGCCAGTTGTTCTTGCACTATGCTCAGCTCCTCGCTGGCCAAGGAGAAGGGGGGCAGTGTGACTTGGCCCCCGGGTGAGGCCAAGCCAAGACCACTGGGTCCAGCTAGGGCCAGATTCCCTGGGTGGGAGTGGGGTCCGCCCTGAGGGCTGGCTGAGGTTCGGGGGGTGGGGGTGCTCCCGTTGCGCTGCTGCAGCTGAAGTGAGCGGATGTACTCTGTGGTGGGTGTGGGTGGTGTGGTTGGGGTGGTGGTGGTGTGGCTGGTGTGGGGGTGGGGGTGCTTCCGATGCGCTGCTGCTGCTGTAGTGAGCGGATGTACTCTGCAGTGGGTGTGGTTGGGGTGGTTGGGGAGGTTATGGTGGTTGGTGTGGTTGGTGCTGCTGCTGATGTGAGCGGAGATAATCTGCGGTTGGTGTGGTTGGTGCTGCTGCTGAGGTAAGCGGAGATAATCTGCGGTTGGTGTGGTTGGAGAGGTTATGGTGGTTGGGGTGGTTGGTGCTGCTGCTGATGTGAGCGGAGATAATCTGCGGTTGATGTGGTTGGTGTGGTTGGGGAGGTTATGGTGGTTGGGGTGGTTAGTGCTGCTGCTGTGGTGAGCGGATGTACTCTGTGGTTGGGGAGGTTATGCTGGTTGGGGTGGTTGATGCTGCTGCTGTAGTGAGCGGATGTGCTCTGTGGGGGTATGGTTGGGGAGGTTATGCTGGTCTGGGGTGGTTTGTTGATGCTGCTGCTTGTAGTGAGCGGATGTACTCCTGTGGTGGGGTATTGGTGGGGAGGTTATGCTGGTTGGGGTGGTTGATGCTGCTGCTGTAGTGAGCGGATGTGCTCTGTGGTGGGTATGGTTGGGGAGGTTATGCTGGTTGGGGTGGTTGATGCTGCTGCTGTAGTGAGCGGATGTGCTCTGTGGTGGGTATGGTTGGGGAGGTTATGCTGGTTGGGGTGGTTGATGCTGCTGCTGTAGTGAGCGGATGTACTCTGTGGTGGGTATGGTTGGGGAGGTTATGCTGGTTGAAGTTGTTTGATGCTGCTGCGGTAGTGATGCGGATGTATCTGTGGTGGGTAGATAGGGGTGGTTATGCTGGTTGGGGTGGTTGATGCTGCTGCTGTAGTGAGCGGATGTACTCTGTGGTGGGTGCGGGTGCTATGGTTTGGGAGGGTATGGTGGTCGGGGTGTTTTCGGTCTTTTGGGTGGTTGGTGGTGCTGCTTAATTGAGCGGATGTACTATGTGGTGTGAGTGGGTGTGGTTGGGTTGGTTGGGTTGGTTGGTGTGGTGGGTGGTGGGTTTGGTTGGGGTGGTTGGGGTGGTTGGGGTGGTAGGTGGTGGGTGTGGTGGGTGTGGTTGGTGCTGCTGCTTAAGTGAGCGGATGTACTCTGTGGTGGGTGTGGGTGGTGTGGTTGGAGAGGTTGTGGTGGTTGGTGTGGTTGATGCTGCTGCTTGAGTGAGCGGATGTATCCAGTGGTTGGGGTGGTCGGGGTGGTTGGAGAGGTTGTGGTGGTTGGTGTGGTTGATGCTGCTGCTTGAGTGAGCGGATGTATCCAGTGGTTGGGGTGCTTGGGGTGGTTGGAGAGGTTGTGGTGGTTGGTGTGGTTGATGCTGCTGCTTGAGTGAGCGGATGTATCCAGTGGTTGGGGTGCTTGGGGTGGTTGGAGAGGTTGTGGTGGTTGGTGTGGTTGATGCTGCTGCTTGAGTGAGCGGATGTATCCAGTGGTTGGGGTGGTCGGGGTGGTTGGAGAGGTTGTGGTGGTTGGTGTGGTTGATGCTGCGGCTGAGTGAGGGATCGTAAAGTGGTTGGGGTGGGTGGGGCGGGTCGGGATGGTTGGAGAGGTTGATTGGTGGTTGGTTGTGGATGATGCGTGCTGGAGTTGGTGATGGTTGAGAGGTGTGGTGGTTTGTGGTGATGGGTGTTTGTAGGTTGGTGTGGTTGTGAGGGTGGGGTGAGGTTGTCATTGATGGTGTGGTTGGTGTGGTTTGTGTGGTTGGTGTGGTTTGTGTGGTTGGTGTGGTTGGTGTGGGTGGTGTGGTTTGTGCGGGTGGTGTGGTTTGTGTTGATGGTGTGGTTGGTGTGGTTGGTGTGTTTTGTGTGTTTTGTGTGGTTTGTGTGGTTGGTGTGGTTGGTGCGGGTGGTGTGGTTTGTGTTGGTGGTGTGTTTGTGCGGTTGTGTGGTGTTGTGGTCGTGTGGTTGGTACGGGTGGGGTGTGGGTGTGGGTTGTGGGTTGGTGCGGGTGATGTGGTTTGTGTTGATGGTGTGGTTGGTGTGGTTGGTGTGGTTGGTGTGGTTGGTGCGGTTTGTCTTCATGGTGTGGTTGGTGTGGTTGGTGTGGGTGGTGTGGTTTGTGTTGATGGTGTGGTTTGTGTGGTTGGTGTGGTTGGTGCGGGTGGTGTGGTTTGTGTTGATGGTGTGGTTGGTGTGGTTGGTGTGGTTGGTGTGGTTTGTGTGGTTTGTGTGGGTGGTGTGGTTTGTGTTGATGGTGTGGTTTGTCTTGATGGTGTGGTTGGTGTGGTTGGTGTTGATGGTGAGTGTGGTCAGTGGGGTGAGGGTGCAGGTGGTGAGGCTGGTGCTGGTGGTCAAGAGGTGTGATTCTGGCAGTGGGTGATGCAGGTGGTATGGTTGAAAACAACAATATAATGGCGGACGGCAACATGATAATCAGTCGCACCTGCAGTTATGCCTGTATGTGTATGTGTGTGTGTGTGTGTGTTTGTGTGATGTGTGTGGTGTGTGTGCTGGTGGGAGGTGTAGGGGGTCTGGTGGGAGACATCAGTCTCGCCAGCAGTGCGATTGCCGGCCTTAGTGAGCTCGTTGACCAGCTGGCAGTGGTTCAGATGAAAACAACAATAGAATGGCGGACGGCAACATGATAATCAGTTGCACTTGCAGTTATGCCTGTATGTGTGTGTGTGTGTGTGTTTGTGTGGTGTGTGTGCTGGTGGGAGGTGTAGGGCGTCTGGTGGGGGACATCAGTCTTGCAAGCAGTGCGATTGCCGGCCTTAGTGAGCTCGTTGACCAGCTGCCCGTGGTTCAGTTGAAAACAACAATAGAATGGCAGACGGCAACATGAACATCAGTCGCACCAGCAGTGCGATTGCCGGCCTCAGTGAGCTCATTGACAAGCTGCTGGTAGTGCGGTTAAAAACATAAATAGAATGGCGGGCGTCGAAATAACATCTGCCTCACCTGCACTAACCAACACCCACACCACCCGCACCAACACACACACCAACCTGCAGTGCGATTGCCGGCCTAAGTGAGCTCATTGACCAGCTGTCGTTGGTCTGGTTGAAAACATAAATAGAATGGCGGACGGCGAAATAACATCTGCCTCACCTGCACCAACCTGCACCAACACCCACACCACTTGCACCAATCACCACCTGCACCACCACCCGCACCAACCTGCAGTGCGATTGCCGGCCTCAGTGAGCTTGTTGACAAGCTGCCGGTGGTCTTCTAGTTCGGATCAAAGGTTAACCTCATGTGCGCCACACTCCTTGGTGGTGGTGGTGATGTTGTTGGTGTGGTTGGTGCAAGTGGTGTGGTTGGTGTTGATGGTGAGTGTGGTCAGTGTGGTTTGCGTGGTTGGTGCGGGTGGTGTGGGTGGTCAAGTGGTGTGGTTGAGGATGCGAGTGGAGCGGGTGGTATGGTTTAGGGCATAAATAGACTGGCGGACGGCAACATGGACATCAGTCGCACCAGCAGTGCGATTGCCAGCCTCAGTGAGCTCATTGACCAGCTGCCGGTGGTCCTCTAGTTCGGATCTAAGGTTAGCCTCACGGGCACCCCATTCATTGCCCATCTCCTTTCGGAGCTCGTCCTTGCTGCGTTCGTTTTCTGCGCTCAGGGTGCGGGACAGGGACAGCAGGCGCCTGCACACACGGGTGGGGGGTGGGGTGGGGTGGGGTGGGGTGGGGGCGCTCAGGGTGCGGGAAAGTGACAGGTGGCGCCTGCACATGTGTGTGTGTGTGTGTGTGTGTGGTGTGTGTGGGGGGGGGGGGGGGGGGGGGGGGGGGGGGGGGGGGGGTAGAGAAAGGATGGTCAGTGGGGGTGGGGAGGGGAGGGGGGGGGAGGGGGGGGGGGAGAAAGGATCACTCAGAGTGCAGGAGAGTGACAGGTGGCGCCTGCACATGTGTGTGTGCGGTGGTGGTGGTGGGTAAGGTTGGGGTGAAGGGGGGTGAAGGATGGGGTTGGGGGTGAAGGGTGGAATTGGGGGTGAAGGTTGGAGTTGGGGGTAGAGGTCGTGGGTGGGGTGGGGGGTGGGGGGGATATTTATGTATGTACATTACACGACACTCACCTATTCTGCTCCATCAGCTCTTGAAGGTTTCTGAAGGTGACCAGTCTAGAAGAGATGACACCGGAGCTGGTGAGAAGCTGCTCAGCTGTCATGGCGTCAGTGGCGGGATCTGCACCAAGGAGGGGGAAGGTGGCCAGCGCATATAAAATTGCTTTTATTTTCTTCTTTGTGCATGATGTTCACAAGTCCACCTTGACTCAGTCACCCAAGGTCGCATTTGGAGTCCAGTAGAGCACGAGGAAAACT
Source organism: Chlamydomonas sp. ICE-L (assembly GCA_013435795.1). NCBI lineage: Eukaryota > Viridiplantae > Chlorophyta > Chlorophyceae > Chlamydomonadales > Chlamydomonadaceae > Chlamydomonas > Chlamydomonas sp. ICE-L. The sequence continues at coordinate 20,050,903 of JACBWV010000626.1, forward strand.
GTATACATCATCATCACGATCATCACTTTGCTGGTCAGCACTTCTTTTCCCAAACCACATAAACCTAGACCATATAAACCTAAACCACCTAAACACAAGTGCTGACCAGCGTAGTGTTAACCAGCTTGTCCCTACCTGCAGCTGAGCCACGTGGTAGCGACATCCTCTTCAGCCGCTGCACCTCATCCACCAAGCACTTCATTTCCTAAACCACATAGACCCAAACCACCTGAACCTAGTCCACCCAAACCTACGCCACCTTAACACAAGTGCTGACCAGCGTAGTGTTGACCAGCTTGTCCCTACCTGCAGCTGAGCCATGTGGTAGCGACATCCTCTTCAGTCGCTGCACCTCATCCACCAAGCACTTCATTTCCTAAACCACATAGACCCAAACCACCTAAACCAAGACCACCCAAACCTACGCCACCTACACACAAGTGCTGACCAGCGTAGTGTTGACCAGCTTGTCCCTACCTGCAGCTGAGCCACGTGGTAGCGACATCCTCTTCAGCCGCTGCACCTCATCCACCAAGCACTTCATTTCCTAAACCACATAGACCCAAACCACCTAAACCAAGACCACCCAAACATACGCCACCTAAACAAAAGTGCTGACCAGCGTAGTGTTGACCAGCTTGTCCCCACCTGCAGCTGAGCCACGTGGTAGTGACATCCCCTCCAGCCGCTGCACCTCATCCACCAAGCATTTAGTTTCCTGAACCATGTAGACCCAACCACCTAAACCAAGACCACCCAAACCTAAGCCACCTAAACACAAGTGCCGACCAGCTAAATCACCTAAACACAAGTGTCGACCAGCTAAACCACCTAAACACAAGTGCTGACCAGCTCAACCACCTACACACAAGTGCTGACCAGCTCAACCACCTACACACAAGTGCTGACCAGCTCAACCACCTACACACAAGTGCTGACCAGCTCAACCACCTTAACACAAGTGCTGACCAGCTTAACCAACTCAACACAAGTGCCGACCAGCTAAACCACCTACACACAAGTGCTGACCAGCTAAGTGCTGACCAGCTCAACCACCTAAACCCAAGTGCTGACCAGCTAAGTGCTGACCAGCTCGACCACCTCAACACAAGTGCCGACCAGGTAAACCACCTACACACAAGTGCTGACCAGCTAAGTGCTGACCAGCTCAACCACCTAAACCCAAGTGCTGACCAGCTAAGTGCTGACCAGCTCAACCACCTTAACACAAGTGCTGACCAGCTTAACCAACTCAACACAAGTGCTGACCAGCTCAACCACCTTAACACAAGTGCTGACTAGCTTAACCAACTCAACACAAGTGCTGACCAGCTCAACCACCTTAACACAAGTGCTGACTAGCTTAACCAACTCAACACAAGTGCTGACCAGCTTAACCAACTAAACACAAGTGCTAACCAGCTAAGTGTTGACCAGCTTGTCCCTACCTGCAACGGAGCCACGTGGTAGCGACATCCTCCTCAGCCGCTGCACCTCATCCACCAAGCACTTCATTTCCTAAACCACGTAGACCCAAACCACCTGAAACTAGACCACCCAAACCTAAACCACCTAACCACAAGTGCTGACCAGCGTAGTGTTGACCAGCTTGTCCCTACCTGCAGCGGAGCCACGTGGTAGGGACATCCCCTTCAGCCGCTGCACCTCATCCACCAAGCACTCCACCTGCATGTTGGTTTTCAAAAAGGGATTAGGGTTTAAATTTTATTGTTTGCGTTTTTTTTTTCCAGGAGGGATTAGGGGTTGAATTTTTTTCCAATTATTTTTAAGGAGGGATTAGGCTTAAATTTGTGGTTTCCATTTTTTTTCAAGGAGGGATTAGGGTTTTAATTTGTTGTTTGCATTTTTGTTTTCAGGAGGGATTAGGGTTTGATTTTTTTTTTCAATGATGGATCAGGGTTTTAATTTGTTGTTTGCATTTTTTTTTCAGGAGGGATTAGGGTTTTATTATTTTTTCAAGGATGGATCAGGGTTTTAATTTGTTGTTTGCATTTTTGTTTTCAAGGAGGGAGTAGGGGTTGCTAAATTGAAAACGTTAAAAAGAAGGGCAGCAAAAAAAGTCACTAACAAACGTAGCTACAAAAAAGTTTGCAACTCAGTGAGTTTGATTGTCCGGATAACTTTTCCAGGTGTCCTGCCATGTGAGGTCTGTAATGGTTTGGCACATGGCACCATGCTCCCGCCCAACACGGTGCCTGCCTGCATCCGCCTGGAACAGTTGCTGCTCTAGATGAATTTCTCATGAGGCCTGCAGGACTCGATGCCTTTTAGATTTCGTGAAATAGTAGCCCCGAAACTCATCTGTCGTGTGAGGTCTGTAATGATCTGGCACATGACACCATGCTCCCGCCCAACACGCTGCCTGTCTGCATCTGCCTGAAACAGTCACTACTCTAGATGCGAGCGCTCGTCTTTGCAGCCACCTACAGCTACAGAGGCCTGCAGGGCTGGATGCCTTTCAGATTTCGAGAAATAGTAGCCCCAAAACGCACCTGACGTGTGAGGTCTGTAATGGTCTGGCCCATGACACCATGCTCCCGCCCAACACGCTGCCTGCCTACATCCGCCTGAAACAGCCACTGCTCTAGATGCGGGCCCTTGTCTTTGAAGCTAGCTACAGCTACAGACGCCTTCAGAGCTTGATGCTTTTAATATTTCGTGAAAAGGAAGCCCCAAAACGCACCTGTTGTTCGAGGTCTGTAATGGTCTGGCACATGACACCATGCTCCCGCCCAACACGCTGCCTGCCTGCATCCGCCTAGAACAGTTGCTGCTCTAGATGAATGACTCATAAGGCCTGCAGGACTCAATGCCTTTTAGATTTCGTGAAATAGTAGCCCTGAAACTCACCTGTCGTGTGAGGTCTGTAATGGTCTGGCACATGACACCATGCTCCCGCCCAACACGCTGCCTGCCTGCATCCGCCTGGAACAGTTGCTGCTCTAGATGAATTGACTCATAAGGCCTGCAGGACTCAATGCCTTCCTGATTTCGTGAAATAGTAGCCCCCAAACTCACCTGTCGTGTGAGGTCTGTAATGGTCTGGCACATGACACCATGCTCCCGCCCAACACGCTGCCTGTCTGCATCTGCCTGGAACAGCCGCTGCTCTAGATGCGAGCGCTCGTCTTTGAAGCCAGCTACGGACGCCTGCAGGGCTCGGTGCGCCTTCTCCACCGCATCCATCTCCGCCCTCTCTTGCTCCAGACCCTCTGCCTTGGCAGCAACTTCAGCGGATATCTGCTCAATGTACGCCTCCAGTTTCCGCACCTGCAGTGTAGGTGTGTGTGAGTTGTGTGTGTGTGTGAGTTGTGTGTATGTGTTTGTTGTGTGTGTGTGTGAGTTGTGTGTGTGTGTGAGTTGTGTGTGTGTGAGTTGTGTGAGTTGTGTGTGTGTGTGAGTTGTGTGTGTGTGTGAGTTGTTTGTGTGTGTGAGTTGCGTGTGTGTGTGAGTTGTGTGTGTGTGTGTGAGTTGTGTGTGAGTGTGAGTTGTGTGTGTGTGTGTGAGTTGTGTGTGTGTGTGAGTTGTGTGTGTGTGTGAGTTGTGTGTGTGTGTGTGAGTTGTGTGTGTGTGAGAGTTGTGTGTGGGTATGAACCTTCTCCACCGCGTCTTTCTCCGCCCACTCGCGCTCCAGTCCCTCTGCCTTGGCAGCTACTTCAGGGGCAATCTGCTCAATGTAAGCCTCCAGTTACGCACCTGCAGTGTACGTGTGTGTGTACGTGCGGGTGAGTTGTGTGTGAGTTGTGTCTGCGAAAAAACCACGACCCAACCCCTGAAAAACCCAACCCTAAACCCCGCTAAATTACGCACCTGGGTGCGCTCACCCCGCCATGCATCGGCCATGTCATTGTACTTGCTGTACATGTCAACTGATACCGACACTAGAGGTGGGTGTGGGGTGCAGGTTGGAGTTTGGGTGGGGAGGGGGGAGTTTGGGGGGGAGTGATGATGTTAGGGTTAACAATTGTATGTGTGTGTGTGTGAGGTGGGTGTGGGGTGCAGGTTGGAGTTTGGGTGGGGAGGGGGGAGTTTGGGGGGGAGTGATGATGTTAGGGGTAACAATTGTATGTGGGGGAGGGGGAGGGGGAGGGGGAGGGGGAGGGGGAGGGGGAGGGGGGGGGGGGGGGGGGGGGGGGGGGGTACGCACCTGAGCGCGCTCACCCCGCCATGCATCGGCCATGTCAATGTACTTGCTGTACATGTCAACTGATCCCGACACCAAAGCCGCTGCCCCCATTTCCGGAGTCATTCCACCGATGAGTCGCGATGGGGGGGCACCGGTATGGGCTCCCAGTTCAGGTGTGGAGGGCTCTGGTAGGGCGCCAGTGTAGCCAGGGGGTGAGACGCTGTTTGGGGTGAGCATGCCCGCGGTCAAGGCCTCTGCAAGCAGCGAGAAGTCCTGAGCAGAGCGCGCTGCAGAGGCAGCAGCTTGAAGCTCCTTCAGATGCTGAGTGAGTCTATTGATTTTGGCACTCGTTGCGTTCTCCAGGCTTTCGTAGTTCTCCGACATCTGCTGCCTCAAGCTGTCGGTCTCTTTCAGGACTGAGTTTAGGTCCCCCACTTGCTCCCAGGCGTTGCTCAGCTCCGCTGCCTTCTCATCCTTGGAGCGCCCTAACTCCTCTAACAGGCCCTCGTACTGAGCCACCTGGTGGGGTGGTATGGTGGGGTATGGTGGGGTAGGGTGGGGTAGGGTTTGGTAGGGTGGGGTAGGGTGGGGTAGGGTGGGGTAGGGTTTGGTAGGTTTGGTAGGGTGGGTAGGGTGGGTAGGGTGGGGTAGGTGGGGTAGGGTGGGGTAGGGTTTGGTAGGGTGGGGTAGGGTGGGGTAGGGTGGGGTAGGGTTTGGTAGGGTGGGGTAGGGTGGGGTGGGGTAGGGTGGGGTGGGGTGGTTCACAATCAAGTTCACCGCCTTCATGTTGTTAAAGTTTATGTTCACGTCCAAGTTTACCAAGTACAAGTTCACTTCCAAGTTCACCAGGTTCACTTTCATGTTCAAGTTCACCAGGTTCACTTCCATGTTCAAGTTCACCAAGTTCAAGTACAAGTTCAATTTCACCAAGTTCACTTTCATGTTCAAGTTCACCAGGTTCACTTCCATGCTCAAGTTCACCAAGTTCACTTCCATGTTCAAGTTCACCAAGTTCAAGTACAAGTTCAATTTCACCAAGTTCACTTTCATGTTCAAGTTCACCAGGTTCACTTCCATGCTCAATTTCACCAAGTTCACTTTCATGTTCAAGTTCACCAAGTTCACTTCCATGCTCAATTTCACCGAGCTCACTTTCATGTTCAAGTTCACCAAGCTCACTTTCATGTTCAAGTTCACCAAGTTCAAGTACAAGTTCACGTCCAAGTTCACCAAGCTCACTTTCATGTTCAAGTTCACCAAGTTCACTTTCATGTTCAAGTTCACCAAGTTCACTTTCATGTTCAAGTTCACCAAGTTCAAGTACAAGTTCACGTCCAAGTTCACCAAGCTCACTTTCATGTTCAAGTTCACCAAATCCACGTCCAACTTCACGTCCAACTTCACGTCCAACTTCATCAAGTTCACGTCCAACTTCACCAAGTTCACGTCTAACTTCAAGTTTGCTAACTTTAACTTGAAGTTCACGCCCAAGATCACCTAGTTCTCGTCCAAGTTCAAAATTACCAACGTCAAGTTCAGGTTCACGTCCAAGTTCACCAAGGTCACGTCCAAGTTCACCATGGTCAGGTCCAAGTTCAAGATTTCCAACGTCAAGTTCAATTTCACGTCCAAGTTCACCAAGGTCACGTCCAAGTTCAAGATTTCCAACGTCAAGTTCAATTTCACGTCCAAGTTCACCAAGGTCACGTCCAAGTTCAAGATTTCCAACGTCAAGTTCAATTTCACGTCCAAGTTCACCAAGGTCACGTCCAAGTTCAAGATTTCCAACGTCAAGTTCAATTTCACGTCCAACTTCACGCTATTCAAGTTCACCAAGGTCTCGTCCAAGGTCACCAAGGTCAAGTTTAGTCAGTTCACTTAGTTCAGCTTCTAGCCTCTTTCAGTGATTTACAATGGTCTAGTGGTAGACCAGATTGCTTAAGAATGATGAGTCGGGGGTTCGACTCCCCCTTCGGTCGCTCTTGGCGTTGCAGGTCATCGTCAACCGCGATGGTAGCTTGTCCAGTTGAGGTAGGAGACCGCTCCCCACCCGCGTACGATGGGCTCCATTAACATCACGCCCCACCAGGCGTTATCATTAACTTTTTTAGTTCAGCTTCCCTGGCTTGCGTGCGTGCATCGGTCGTTCATGTTCAAGTTCAAGTTCACCAACTTCACGCTATTCAAGTTCACGTCCAAGTTCACCAAGTTCAAGTTTAATTTCAAGAGTCACCTGCTTCTGGAATTGTGACTCGGTATCCACCAGCTTCTCTTCAGCTCCCCTGGCTTGCGTGCGTGCATCGGTCATTCATGTTCAAGTTCAAGTTCACCAACTTCACGCTATTCGAGTTCACCAACTTCAAATCAAGTTCAAGAGTCACCTGCTTCTGGAAGTGTGACTCGGTATCCACCAGCTTCTCTCCAGCTCCCCTGGCTTGCGTGCGTGCATCGGTCGTTCATGTTCAAGTTCAAGTTCACCAACTTCACGCTATTCAAGTTCACCAACTTCAAGTCAAGTTCAAGAGTCACCTGCTTCTGGAAGTGTGACTCGGTATCCACCAGCTTCTCTTCAGCTACCCTGGCTTGTGTGCGTGCATCCGTCAAAAAGCCCTCCAGCTGCTGAACACGATCAGTCAGCTGCTCCTTGGCAGCAGTGGCGACACCCAGTTGGTGTTCCATGTCATTGCCACGCTGGCGGAGGCTGAGCAGCTCAGTAGAGGAGGTCTGGAGGGTGGGGGGGGGGGTGGGGGGGCATGTCATTGTCTTGCTGGCGGAGGCTGGGCTCAGTGGGATGGGGATGGGGGGTGAGGTGGGTGGAATGGGGATGGGGATGTGTGGGGGTGCGAGGGGGGGCGGGGGGGGGGGGGGGGGGGGGGGGGGGGGGGGGATATGTTGTGTTGGATCACATACTGATCCTTGATAGCTGCTGTGTCTTGCCTTGCAGCTCCTCAACATCAACTGTCCTACCCACACCCATATCCCAATATATCATAGCAGATTTTTTGCCTCCATATGGTCATCCAATGATAGTAATAACAATCTATATATTTTTAAGATTAATAATAAGTATTATTATTATTAAAATTATTATTTGTTATAAATCATACAATTGTTTGTATTATTATTATCATTATTATTATTATTATTATGATACTACTACTACTACTACTACTACTACTACTACTACAATAGTAATACAATAGTAATATATAACAATAACAGTAATAACCTCCAATAACCTCCAATAACAATTGTAGTTATCACCTTATGGCCATCCAATAGCTGCTGTGTCTTGCCTTGCAGCTCCTCAACATCACTCCCCCCCCACAAACACACACACACACCGTACACAACACACACACACACATCTCCCCATATCCGAGTTCATATATTACCCTCTAATCACCTTATGGCCATCCAGTAGCTGCTGTGTCTTAGCTTGTAGCTCCTCAACATACCCCCCACCCACCCACCCACCCACCCTCCCCCACCCTATAAACACTTTCACACACACCACTCACATACCACACACACACACACCACACACAAACACACATCTCCCTATATCAGAATTCATATATTACCCTATTATCACCTTACGGCCATCGAGCAGCTGCTGTATCTTAGCTTGTAGCTCCTCAACACCCCCCACACACAAACAAACACACACACACCCAAGTCACACATCTCACCATATCCAAAGTCATACATTCCCCTATAATCACCTGATGGTCATCCAGTAGCTGCTGTGCCCTAGCTTGTAGCTCCTCAACACACACACCCACACACACCACACACACACCACACACCACACACACTCCTCCCCATATCCAAATTCATATATTATCCTATAATCACCTTATGGTCATCCAATAGCTGCTGTGTCTTAGCTTGTAGCTCCTCAAGAACCCTCCACACACAAATAAACACACACACACACCAGTAACACACCGCTCACACATCTCCCCATATTCAAATTCATATATTACCCTATAATCACCTTATTGTCATCCAATAGCTACTGTGTCTTGCCTCGTAGCTCCTCATCACCCCCCCCCCACACACACACGCACACACACACCACACATACAAAAACACCACACACACAACTCCCCATATCCAATTCATATATTACCAAATAATCACCTTATGGTCATCCAATAGCTGCTGTGTCTTAGTTTGTAGCTCCTCAGCATCACCCCCCCCACACACACACACACACCACACCCACACCCACACCATACACACACACCACACACACACATCTCCCCATATCCAATTCATATATTACACTAGAGTCACCTTATGGTCATCAAATAGCTGATGTGTCTTACCTTGTAGCTCCTCAACATCACCCCCCCACACACACACACACACACACACACATACACACACCACACACACAAACACACGACTCCCCATATCCAAATTCATATATTACCCTCTAATCACCTTATGGTCAACCAATAGCTGCTGTGTCTTAGTTTGTAGCTCCTCAGCATCACCCCCCCCACACACACACACACACACACACACACACACACCCCACAAACACACACCACACACACATCTCCCCATATCCAAATTCATATTTTACCCTATATTCACCTTATGGTCATCCAATAGCTGCTGTGCCTTACCTTTTAGCTCCTCAACATCCCCCCCCCCACACACACACACACACACACACCACACAAACATCTCCCCATATCAAAATTCATATATTACCCTACATTCACCTTATGGTCATCCAGTAGCTGCTGTGTCTTAGCTTGTAGCTCCTCAACATCCCCCCCCCCACACACACACACACACCTCACACACGCACACACCACACACACACTGACACCTCCCCATATCCAAATTCATATATTACCCTATAATCACCTTATGGTCATCCAATAGCTGCTGTGTCTTAGCTTGCAGCTCCTCCTCCAGATACTTGATCTTAGACATATGGAATTTGGAGGTCTACGGCGGAAGGAAGAGGGTGAGATTGTAGGGGGGGGGGGGGGGGGGGGGGGGGGGGGCTGGCCTTCGGGCATGTACCTTTTTGATTGCGCAGGTCAGGTTTTCTTAGCGGGATTGGTATCGCGAACGTTTGGGAAGGCCGGTAGGGTAGAATGTGTGTTTATTGTGGTGCGGGGGGGGAGGGGGGGGGGGGGGGGGGGGGTATGGTGGGTTGAGGGATGGAGGGGGGGAGGAAGTGGGAGGGGACAGAGGGAAGGGGGAGAGATGTAGGTAGGGTCTAGGGAAGGCAAGGAAGATAGGAGATAGAAAAGAGGGAGGGGTTAGGAAGGAGGACACCGAGAGGGTAGGGGGGGGGGGGGGGGGGGGGGGGGGGGGGGGGGGGGGGGGTTGCATGCATAAATACATATGACGTAATTACTTGCATTCTCATACTGTGTTTGCAATAGCTCTATTCGCCTCTGGGTGTCCACATCTCTCAGAGCCGCCTCAAGCTGCGCCACCTGCTCTTGTGCTTTGTCCCGCGTCTGGGTCAGCTGTACAATCTGCTTCTGCTGGGCAACCACCACCTCCTCCTTGGTCAGCAGCAACCGCACATGGTCCTCACGCTCTTTGGCGGAAGCTGTACGTGTGGAATAGGGGTGGGGAATAGTGTGAATAGGGAATAAGGGTGGAGACGGCCCTAAGAAATACGGAGGGGGCACAAGAAAGGCCCTAAGAAATACAGGGGGGGCACAAGGAAGGCCCTAAGAACTACAGGGGGGGCACGTGATATCATACACCTCATTGGTCTACAGCAACCGCACATGGTCCTCGCGCTATTTGGCGGAAGCTGTACGTGGGGAGTAGGGGTGGGGAGTAAGTGGGGAATAGGGGTGGGGAGTAAGTAAGTGGGGAATAGGGGTGGGGAGTAAGTGGGGAATAGGGGTGGGGAGTAAGTGGGGAATAGGGGTGGGGAGTAAGTGGGAATAGGGGTGGGGAGTAAGTGGGGAATAGGGGGAGTAAGTGGGGAATAGGGGTGGGAGTAAGTGGGGGAATAGGGGTGGGGAGCAAGAGGGGAATAGGGGTGGGGAGTAAGTGGGGAATAGGGGTGGGGAGTAAGTAGGGAATAGGGGTGGGGAGTAAGTGGGGAATAGGGGTGGGGAGTAAGAGGGGAATAGGGGTGGGGAGTAAGTGGGGAATAGGGGTGGGGAGTATAGTAAGTGGGGAATAGGGGTGGGGGAGTACGTGGGGAATAGGGGTGGGGAGTAAGTGGGGAATAGGGGTGGGGAGTAAGAGGGGAATAGGGGTGGGGAGTAAGTGGGGAATAGGGGTGGGGAGTAAGTGGGGAATAGGGGTGGGGAGGTAAGAGGGGAATAGGGGTGGGGAGTAAGTGGGGAGTGTAGTGCAAGTAGGGAATGGTGAAAGTAGGGAATAGGGTGGGGAATAGTGGAAGTAGGGACTAGGGGTGGGACAAGTACGGCCCTAAGAAATAAAGGGGGCGGGGGGAGGGGCACAAGTAAGCTCCTAAGAAGTAAAGATAGGCACCTGTAAGAAGGGAACAGGGGAGGGGAATAGTGTAGGTAGGGAACACGGGTGGGGGACAAGTACGGCCCTAAGAAATAAAGGGGTCGGGGGGGGGGGGGGGGGGGGGGGGGGGAGTAAGGCCCTAAGAAATAAAAAGGGCGGGGGGGGGGTGGGGGGAGTAAGGCCCTAAGAAATAAAGGGGGCGGGGGGAGGGGGGGAGGGGAGTAAGGCCCCTAAGAAATAAAGGGGGCGGGGGGGGGGGGGGGGAGTAAGGCCCTAAGAAATAAAGGGGGCGGGGGGGGGGGGGGGGAGTAAGGCCCTAAGAAATAAAGGGGGCGGGGGGGGGGGGGAGTAAGGCCTAAGAAATTAAAGGGGGCGGGGGGGGGGGGGAGTAAGGCCCTAAGAAATAAAGGGGGCGGGGGGGGGGGGGGAGTAAGGCCCTAAGAAATAAAGGGGGCGGGGGGTGGGGGGTGGGGGGGGGGGGGGGGGCGTAGGGCCCTACAGAAATAACGGGGGCGGTGGGGGGGGGAGTAAGGCCCTAAGAAATAAAGGGGGTGGGGGGGGGGGGGGAGTAAGGGGAGTAAGGCCCTAAGAAATACAGGGGCGGGGGGGGGGGGGGAGGGGGGGGGGAGTAAGGCCCTAAGAAATAAAGGGGGCGGGGGGGGGGGGGGGTAAGGCCCTTAACGAAATAAAGGGGCGGGGGGGGGGGGGGGGGGGGGGAGTAGGGGGGGGGGAGAGTAAGGCCCTAAGAATAAAGGGGCGGGGGGGTGGGGGGGGGGGTGGGGGGGGGGGGGGGGGGGGGTTAAGGCCCTAAGAAATAAAGGGGGCTGGGGGGGGGGGGGAGTAAGAGAGTAGGGGGGAGAAGGCCCTAAGAAATAAAGATTTGCACCTGTAAGTAGGGACCGGCGTATCATACGACGCTGACCAAAGGCGAGCATGATGTCATATGATATCATACAAACTGCATAATATGATATTGCAAATAAATGGTAAATTGATTCCAGTCAGACTCCCGGCATAGTTTGAAATCATATGATGACATGATATTATGATGTCATATTGCCGTTCCTACCTGTACCTGCTAGCTGGAGGTCATTAATACCCCCACCCCCACCCCGACCCCACCCTACCCTCCAGACCTCCTCCACTGAGCTGCTCAGCCCCTGCCATCCCTACCCATCCCCATCCCACCCACCCATCCCCATCCCCACCACCCACCCACACCCACCCACCCATGCACGTCCCACCCCTCCCCACCCAATATGATCTTATGATATCATATTGCCGTTCCCTACCTGGCAGTGCTCGCTGGAGGTCATCGAGCCCAGCAGCAACAGAGGGACCAGTAGCAGACAATCAGTTTTTTTACCCAGTTTACCCAGTTGCTTGTGACATCAGGCTATCAACATCATCCAAGAGCACATGTGTACTCTTTTGTAGGAGTGGCAACGCCATTCGAACTGAATCCTCGGTGCCGCTGGTTTGTGTAGGGAGACCGACCTCCTGGGGTGAAGTATCTTTAAAATTTGAAATACCTTCAAAAAAATTGAAATACCTGTAAGTGCTCGCTGGAGGTCATCAATACGCGCTTGCCTCGCCCTCAGTTGTTCTGCGCTGTCCCTGAACTTCAACTCATCCTGGCAAGAGGAATGGGGGAGGGAAGGAGGTTCAGAACACAAATTACATCACATTCATCATTGTCGCCATCATCATCACCACCACCATCATCATCAATACGCGCTTGCCTTGCCCTCAGTTGTTCTGCGCTATCCCTGAACTTCAACTCATCCTGGTCAGGAGAACGAGGGAGGGGGAGGAGGGTAAGAACACAGAGTACATCAAACGCATCATCATCGCCATCATCACCACCATCAGCATCGCCATCAGCATCATTACCACCAGCATCGCCATCATCAAGATCATCAACATCACCACCACATATGCTCATGTACGCACGCCTTTCATCAGGAGTAGTGGTCGGCTGTGTTATATAATATTAGTGAATAAATAATAATATGTAATATTACATAATATTAGTCGGATGGGCCGTCTCACCAGAATTTTGAATTTATTTGAAAAACTAATATTATTGTGACACTAAAATAATATTAGTTCATATTAGTTTTTCAAACACCAATATTAGTTGCCGTTCCCTAATCATGAGAACATGATCACAATTCCATCACCAGAGTCACACTCATCACACCCTCCCTGCTGACCTCGTTGCGCTGTCCAGTCTCGGACTCCAATACAAGGCCAGCTATCCCTACAGACCTAACATCATCATCACCCTTATCACACTCTCTCCTGCTAACCTTGTTGCTCTGTCTAGTCTCAGACTCCCAAGGAGGGCCAGCTATCCCACCAGACCTATCACCATCATCGTCACCTTTATCGCACCCTCCCCTGCTGACCTTGTTGCTCTGTCCAGTCTCGGACTCACCAAGTAGGGCAGCTCCCACAGAACCTATCACCATCATCGTCACCTTTATCCGGCCCCTCCCCCTGCTGACCTTGTTTCTCTGTACATCTTCGGACTCCCATGAGGGCCCAGCTATCTCACCAAGACCTATCACCTCATCATCACACACCCTTTTCACAACAACAGGGGCCCTCCCCCCCTGCTGACCTTGTGCTGCTGTCCAGTTCGACCCCAAGGAGGCCTCTATCCCACCAACGGGGGACGGGTATCACCATCATCATCCATCACATCACCTTTATATTTCACAACATCACACCAACGCCCTTCCCTGCTTACTCTTGTTGCTCTTCTCGCTGTTTCTGACCTTGTTTGCCTGGTCGCGTCCTCGGACTCCCAAGGAGGGCCAGCTATCCCACCAGACCTATCACCATCATCATCATCTTTATCACACCCTTCCCTGCTGACCTTGTTGCTCTGTCCAGTCTCGGACTCCCAAGGAGGGCCAGCTATCCCACCAGACCTATCACCATCATCATCACCTTTATCACACCCTTCCCTGCTGACCTTGTTGCTCTGTCCAGTCTCGGACTCCCAAGGAGGGCCAGCTATCCCACCAGACCTATCATCATCATCATCACCTTTATCACACCCTTACCTGCTGACCTTGTTGCTCTGTCCAGTCTCGGACTCCCAAGGAGGGCCAGCTATCCCACCAGACCTATCACCAGAGTCAACCTCATCAAACCCCGCTTGACCTATCCCTCACCGCCATCATCAGCACCCTAAGCACACCCTCACATGCTTATATATCAGTGCTTTTCGGCCTCTGCATCCAAACCAAGGCCAGCAATCCCACCATGCATATCACCAGGGACACCCCCAGGCTCCATCATCAGGCTCCATCATCATCGACTTCATCGCCCCTTTTACCCTCATCACCCCTTTCACCCTCATTAACACACTCCCATGCCACTACCTTGGTGCTTTTCAGCCTCTGCATCCAAACCAAGGCCAGTAATCCCACCATGCATATCACCAGGGTCACCCCAAGACTCCATCATCATCACCCTCATCAACACACTCCCATACTACAATCTAAGTGCTTTTCAGCCTCTGTATCCGAACCAAGGCCAGCAATCCTACCATGCATATCACCGGAGTCACCCAAGACTCCATCATTATCACCTTCATCACCCCTTTCACCCTCATCAACACACTCCCCTGCTAATATCTCAGTGCTTTTCAGCCTCTGCATCCAAACCAAGGCCAGGAATTCCACCATGCATATCACCAGTGTCACCCCTAGACTCCATCATCATCACCCTCATCAACACACTCTCCTGCTACTATCGCAGTGCTTTTCAGCCTCTGCATACAAACCAAGGCCCGCATGCATATCACCGGGGTCACCTCAAGACTTCATCACCCCTTTCACCCTCATCAACACTCTCCTGCTACTATCTCAGTGCTTTTCAGCCTCTGCATCCAAAACAAGGCCCGCAATCCCACCATGCATATCACCGGGGTCGCCCCAAGACTTCATCACCCCTTCCACCCTCATCAACACACTCTCCTGCTACTATCTCAGTGCTTTTCAGCCTCTGCATCCTTACCAAGGCCAGTTATCCCACCATGCATACCACCGAAGTCACCCCAAGACTCCATCATCATCAACTTCATCACCCCGTTCACCCTCATCAACACACTCCCCTGCTACTATCTTGGTAATTTTCAGCTTCTGCATCCAAACCAAGGCCAGCAAACCCACCATGCATATCACCGGGGTCACCTCAAGACTACAGCATCATCTCCCTCATCAACACTCCCCTGCTATTATCTCAGTGCTTTCAGCCTCTGCATCCAAAACAAGGCCAGCAATCCCACCATGCTCATCACCAGTGCCATTCCAAGGCTCCATCATCATCACCCTCATTACCCCTATCACCCTCATAAAAACCTCCCTGCTGACCTCTTTGTGCTTTTTAGCCTCTGCCTCCAAACGCTCTACGATTTTCTGATGGTCCTGGATCTCTGCCTCCCATCGAGCATTTTGCAGTTCAAATATCTGCGAGGGCAGGAGAAAGAGGCGGGTCAACTAGATCGCACTGCGCCAGACTCGAATTGCGAACTCCAATCTCACCTGAGCAGCTGCATTGTACGATAATTCGCGCTCCTCGACCTTCAGGATGGGAATGGGCAAGGGATTACGAAAGTGGCTCTAAGTAGAAGGTTTGATGCAGATGCGTCAGATAGAAGCATGAAGCGACGAATATCAGAATCCACGTGCAGTACTTCGCCTGCTCTTTACTTTAGCTCAGGTGAATAATTGTTTTCAGTCGGGGGAATGACATGGAGGAAAGGTAGGTCCCAGGTGCAGTTACGAAGCCAGGACTATGCTCCGCCCAACTGCAGCTGCTCGCTGCTTGCTCGTGCTAATCAAGCGCACACCTTCGCCTTTTCCCTATCAAGTAAGCGTTCTAAAGTTGCGATGCGGTCGTCCATGGCGGGTTCCATCAGTGTTTCAAAAGAGCTGGTGCCATCCAGAGCGAAATTGATTCAATGCTCCCGCTGGCGTTTCTCGAAAACACTACCTGTAGATTGCGCTAGATTGCGCTAGGGGAACTGAGCAAACTGAAACGGGTCGGCCATAGCTGCGAACTGGCCCTAACTGGGTCCCGTGATACTACTCAGTACTCACATGAATGAATGAATGAATGAATGAATGAATGAATGAATGAATGAATGAATGAATGAATGAATGAATGAATGAATGAATGAATGAATGAATGAATGAATGAATGAATGGATGAATGAATGGATGAATGAATGAATGAATGAATGAATGAATGAATGAATGAATGAATGAATG
This sequence comes from Chlamydomonas sp. ICE-L, assembly GCA_013435795.1. Classification (NCBI taxonomy): domain Eukaryota; kingdom Viridiplantae; phylum Chlorophyta; class Chlorophyceae; order Chlamydomonadales; family Chlamydomonadaceae; genus Chlamydomonas; species Chlamydomonas sp. ICE-L. The sequence continues at coordinate 20,066,815 of JACBWV010000626.1, forward strand.
AATGAATGAATGAATGAATGAATGAATGAATGAATGAATGAATGAATGAATGAATGAATGAATGAATGTATTTATGTATGAATGAAAATGGATAACGATGACGAAAATGAATGGGTGGATGAATAACGATGACGAATGAATGAGTGAATGAATAACGATGAAGAATGAATAAGTGGATGAATATCAATGACGAATAAATGAGAGATTAACTGATGAACGAATGAATTAATGGATGGCTGATTGACAATTGATGGATGGATGGATGGATGGATGGATGGATGGATGGATGGATGGATGGATGGATGGATGGATGGATGCATGGATGGATGGATGGCCAGTACGTGTTATTGTCCGGCTTTCCCGGCTTCTCTAGAGTGACTTAGAGCGCGCAGGTCCCCCACCCTGTCGCGCCTACTGTGGTGCCGCTGGCAGAATGGTGACTTCTGCTAGCTCCGGCTTACGCAGTGGTGTCCTTAACTTTACGTCCTGAGAGTGGCACATTACTAAGATGTAACTATTTCAATTTCAATGCCGCTGGCAGATAGGGAACGCACACAGTCACCACAGTACCCTGATGTACTGCTGCTATCATCCTCATCAGTCGGCTCCTTCCGTCTGATGCTTTATCAACTGTAAGCTATACCTCTTCTTCTCTCCCAGACTCCAGAAAGTGAAAGTACGCCACCATAAGAAATTAATGTATGTTACAGTCCAGGGGGTAACCCAATAGGCAAAATGACCCATCCAATGGGTGGTCCACTGGATAACCTCTCATCATCAAGAAAATGTATGTTACAGTGCAGGGGTAGCAAATTAGGCAAAAAGGACCTATCCAACTGTTGTCCAACCTTACAATAAAAAAACGCCTTGAGGGGCGTGGTGTAAAGGGGACCCTCCCATACACCGCAGCTGGGAAAAGTCACCATGGCAGACATAGTAATTGTCACCCTCCAGGCGGTAAGGACTCCTTCATGCGACGTGTGGCAAGAATGCTGGTACAGGAGGCAATAGATTGTGTGTGCGGCTTAGAAATGAGTTTGTCTACGTGTTCGCGACTGATCCCGCAGGTTGAGAGATTGGTAATAGTTGTGATGGGTCTGGTACCAGTGGGTATGGCAATACCGTATTGCATTATGGGTATGGAACGATGGTATGATGGGCAGGGTACTATTGTATGATGTGTAGGGTACGATGATATGATGGATATGGCACTATTGTGAAGAATAGGTAGTGGACAAGGAATCCTTGTTGCTGAAGGATGCGTTCGTTGGAGCTCCTTATGCTGAACGCCCTTTTCCTGGAATTTGATGTCGTGGTTAGTGTTTGAGCAGTAGCCCAGTTTAACTAGACAGGCCTTTCTTGCTTTGGACACGTCGCCAGTGAGGAGGAGATCAGGCCTATATTTATCCCATGTGGTTTGGGGAAGATCAGGGGGGGGGGGGGGGGGGGGGGGTCTGGTGGGGATTTTTGTTTTGAGTTGTGAACGGTATTTCACTCCAAGAGGTGGGTCTCCTTAGTCCCTACAAAAACCAGCGGCACCGAGGATTCAGTTCGAATGGCGTACACAAAATATAAGGCGCACTTAGGGGCGGGATGTCAAATGTTACAGGCTTGTGCACTACTGGCTGGCTTGCGTACTGCTGGCTGGCTGGCTGTTTTATGTACGGTACTGCTGACTGGCTGGCTACTGGCTGGAACCAACCAAAACCACCTCCCAAACCCCAATCGCTACCTAACCAATTCCTTCTTCCACTGGTGCCCCTTAATGGGTCTCCTGTGCTTGTAACATTATTATCGTCTCCGTGTATAGATTGGCGCGTCTGTTCCGTCGCAATCATCTCTGTCCACTCTACGGAGTGTATTAAAGCTGATAGGTCATTGGGTCCATCATGGTACCACTGCTTAATGCATCTTCTACGTCGTCCTCTCCTTGGCTTCAACGAGCTTCATTCTGGAAGTTCCGAAGTCCTGCAATGCCGACAAATTGGCTGATTGATTGCGCGCCAGCGGCCTCTGCTGCCGGAGAGGAGGATCCTTCCGCCATCGTGGACACCAAAACAAAACACACACCACACCACCCCCACCCCACACCACCCAACCCACGCCCACAACACACCCACACCCTCACCAAACCACCCAACACCCCACCAAAACGACACAACAACCACCACCCCCCAATCCACATACACACCACACACCGACACTACCCCCCAACACCCCCCCACCCACAACCCACACCACCCCACACCAACACCCACCCAAACCCACCCCCCACACCAACACCAAAACAACAAACCCACCAAGCACCCACCCCCAAACACCCAAAACCACCCCCACCCCCACCCCCCCACCCCCCCCCCCACCCCCAACCCCCCCCCTCTCCTTTGCTTTCAACGAGCTTCATTCTGAAGTTCCGAAGTCCTGCAATGCCGAATTGGCTATTGATCGCGCCAGCGGCCTCTGCTCCGATAGTAGATCCTTCGCCATCGTGGAAGCCGCCCCCCCCCCCCCCCCCCCCCCCCCCCCCCCCCCCCCCCACCCCCAAGTCATTCCTCCATCTTCTATTCCTTTTCCTCCCCTGCCGTCTGTCGCCTCCTCCCGTCTGTCGTAGATGACTCTGACGTGCAGACTCAAGTCGGCGACTAGCCTGGACATCGGTGGAGGTTCCCCGTCTTCGTCTGCTCGCGTCCTTGACGTCGCTATCATATCTCCGGTGTTTGAGGCTCTGCCTGCGAACCCGGAGGTTGCCAAGCCGACCAAGCTTCCTGTTGATGTTCCCCTGTCTACGTCGTCTGTGACCCCCTTTGCTCTGCCCAGCCGACGGTCGGCTACTGGCATGAGCTTGCGCTCTAGTGGCTCTGTGCTACCTTCTGGAGAATTTTTTCGATCAAGCTGGCGGATCGCCGGCACTGCCGTAGGGTTCGCCAGAGGAGAACTACCTACGCGTCTGGACCTGGAGATTCTGGAGGTGGTAGGAAGCAGGGGGGTATGGTCAGCACCACTACGGGTGCTGCTCCCTCTACCCCCCTACCGGGTGAGTCGAGCGATAGAGGGGGGGACTTGGGATTGACTGATCATCGACGGCGGGATATTAGGACCTTTACATGCCTCGGCTCTGCTCTTCGCATCCTAGCGATAAATTTTCGAATTCTGCCCTTGCGATTTGCGATTTTCTGCACTGGTGCGATTTTCTGCACTTTCATCCACGTGCGACTTGCTGCACTTTCATCCTCGTCTCCTTTTTCCCATACCTCAAATCTCGACTTCGCCCTAACGCTTCCCCACCTTCTGTGATCCGAGGTGTCGCAGCGCCGGACTTCGCCCATGCTAAAGGACTTCGCCCATATCTTGGTGGACATTTTTTCTCTCTTAGGATCCTTGGGACCCCTAGGTGCGTTCCGTGGTTCGACAGTGGTCGCGTTCTTACCGTGCCCCTGGGTGTCCCCCTGGTCGTTCCCCTGGGTGTCCCCCTTAGGTGTATGCCTCAACTACATGAGTTTGTGTTCAAGTGTTTGAGTTCTGATAGGGCTTAGGAATTTTTTAGTTAAGTGGTATAGAGGCATGGTTGATCTCGATTAGTTGTGGCAGTGCATGAGTTGTTGATGATGACACTGCTCAGCAGAGTGCTAGTGTGTTATCTTCGCAATCGGCTGTACAACCAGGGAGGCATACTCCTTTGGAGCTGTTCTTTGGGGTTGCACCTGATGTGTCGTTGTTGCGTGTGTTTGGTTGCCCTTGCTATGTCACCTTAGTATTGGGAAGAAACGCAACAAGCTAGTCGAAAGGGCGTTATTTGGTAGACTGGTTGGGTATTCCCTGGTGAGTAAGGGTTATTATATTTGGGTTTCCGATGTTGCGCCAGGTCGTAGAGAGTAGTGATGTACTCTCTATATCCAGTTCAGTTCTAAACTGTCTTACTGGGCTCTCCCATTAGTATGGGTCCCCGTGCCCGCTTGCATCCCTCCTGTCATCAAACGGTGATATGTTCGTGTCGCCGGTAATTCCCTACGCCCTTTAGCAACCCCAATTGTTGATGGCTGTCCTTGCTGGGATGTATCCAGATTGCATCCCAGACCAGGGACTGATCATGCTGTATTGTGTGTGAAGTTTTAGGGCGGGTGGGAGTTAAATTTCCGAATTTTAATTTACCCGAATCTCAGGGGGTCGCCAGGCCCTCCTCTGCGCCACGTTCCGTCGGCGAAGCTCTAGGATTAAGACAGCCTCAGATCATAGTGGAGCCTGTCATAGGTCCATTGTCTAATAGTCGCCAACCTCCGGCCACCAGTTCGGATGGCTCGCGGGTGTTGTTACTCCCTTCGCCTCCTGCTGTCCCTGGTGGATTACCCGGGTCAAGCCCATGTGATGATGTAGCCGTCACCGTAAGTGTGAGTGATGACCTTGAACACTGGTCTGGTTCTGATACTGCGCATGGCTGGGGTGTACCGGTCGACCCAGGATTCGTTGATATAGAAGCAAAGAATGACGGCCTTGTTCAACCAGGCAGTAGTTCTGCACTGGGGGCTGTACTACCTGATACTGCTGATATTGCTGATACACATGCTACTTAGGTACAAGTAAACTGCTTGTACGTGGGACATATATTTATTTACTTCCACTACGCTGTCAAACTCATGGTGTTGATGGTTCTCATACGTAGGTTAACATGGCCCTATGTGTGGGTGCCCATTCCTTAGCACCTCCTGGACTGTCTTATAGGGTAGTCTAGATTGGTGGAGCGTAACGACGCTTTGTTTAGGCAGCTTCCTTTCAGCTGTCTATCTTGGTTTTGGTGGAAGGTGGTAATTAATTCAGACCACCGTTATAGCGTCTTGATGGTTTCTGACTCTTAGTTCCATAGGCAGATGGTACATTCGGTGGAGCTCATCATAGATTAGCTATTTCTTTTTACTCCACACTGTTTTTAGATCACCAGCCCCTCAAGTGATTATAATTTTTTGTGGAGTGTAGTAGTTGTTTCCCTTCAGATTTTACTGTAAATTGGTGGGCTGGGTAATCTTGCAGTTGTACTTGCAAATGTACCGCCGCTCACCTCTTTCTTGTTCTTCCGAGTGTATTTCAAGCGCACTTTCAGTCTATCCTTTGCAGTAAATTCTTTTAAGTCCTTTTTCTGCGTTTACTATTTTCAGGTGGACAATAAGTTTTATGTACTATGGTTGTACATCTAACCTTCTATTGTTCATTGAACTATGTTTCCTTTGTTGGTTACGAGTTTCTTGAAATTTTTTACCTTCGCATCCTTTGGATTTTCAGTTGCTGCAGGTTTGGTTTGCTTGTGGTTTGGCGCTTGGTTTGTCTTGAGTGCACAAGTTCTTTGCGGTGCGATACCCACCTCCTAGAATGTTTTAGTTAATACCATAGCTGGGGATTTATGATAATTAACTTTCATAAATTTTCTTACTTCCATCTTTGAGTAAGAAACCAGTTCATCATGTTTTTTTCATCCCAGCCTAGTCATGAATTCTATGCTAAGAATAGTTTTTAAGGTAGTGGATTTTTCCATCGACTTTATTTTCAATAGTGGACTTGAGTGTCCTCTTGTCTGCGTCCTCTTGTCTGCGTCCTTTAGGCTTTGATTCTCTCGTGTGCTGCTCTCACACGATATTTCAGTCTTCTCTTTAGGTTAAATTCTCGGTTCTTTCAGTCACCGTTGTTCCCCTTCCTTTGGTATAAGGTTTGATTTCTGTTTGACCTCCCTGTGCTTTTCTGGTTTGGTGCCTACTATTCTGGGTGAATCGTATTTTTGCGCTTACCATGGATGGTTACATTTCCATTTTGTTTTCAGCCCAGCTCGGTTTGATCCAAGTTTTTTGCTGCTACAATTTTCGGAGTACTACAGTGGTTTTTGGTTCATCCTTTCTCATCCTTTTATTTTAGACAAGGCTTTCTTCTGGTTTCCTGTTTTTCAGCCGATCCGTAATATTTTTTGTTTGCTACCATTTTATCGTTCTCTGTCCTTGGTGTCATAGGTGGAGAAGTAGTATTGTATGTCACCTGCGTCATAGGTGACATACAGGAGAAGTAGTATTGTATGTCACCTGCGTCATATGTCACCTGCGTCATAGGTGTCAGCGTATACGTCATGAAAGTCCAGCCCAGGACGCTGCAGAAAACCACGGACCACAAAACGTGCCTTAAAGCGCACATAACCATCAACCCCAACCTTCTTCACAAATAGCCACCTGCCAGACAGGATCCTCTGCTTAGGAGGCTGTGGAGTGAGTGCCCAAGTACCATGGGCATGTAGGGACGCCATCTCATCCTTCATAGCAAGCAGCCACTGATCCCTGTCAGGGTTGGAGGGAAGCATGGCAGCTTTATAGTTCTCTGTCCCTGGTGTCATAGGTGGAGAAGTAGTATTGTATGTCACCTGCGTCATAGGTGGAGTATCAGCATCAATTGCGGTTCACTTGATCGTTTTATGTCTTGGTGACTACTACTGTAAATCCTTAGAACTATAGCTGTAGATAGTAACAGCTTCCCGTAGAGTGTGTCATCCTTCATCTCCCTTCAGCTCTTCTGGTGGGCTGCGTCCCCAGATCCCCTAGTACGTGCTGTATAGCCTGTACCCTTATCAGGTTTCCAGGCTGCCGCTCCTTCCTCCACTGGTGCCCCTTAGTGGGTCTCCTGTGCTTGTAACATTATTCTCGTCTCCGTGTATAGATTGGCGCGTCTGTTCCGTCGCAATCATCTCTGTCCACTCTACGGAGTGTATTAAAGCTGATAGGTGTCTCAACTTCAATCATGATGGGATGATGCCCGAATGCCAGCACGCGGGCATGCGGCAAAAACAAGTCCTAGGCAGCGTCGCAATCGAGGTGGAAAATTGGCGGAGAGTGTTGGCAATGGAATGGAGCGGACCTAGGCCAGTTAGTTACCGCCCTCAATAGTTATAACCGCCCTCAATAGAGCAGAGACCCGCCGAGACCCCATGGATATTGTCGTAGAGAAAGAATACGGTAGATACAATATTACTGAGCTCATCCTCAGGAGAAAAATAAGTGAACCGACGGAAGGACAACAAGGACACGCGAAATTATACCGCGGTGATTGACAAGCAAACCTGCCTGTTGATCTACTTCTGGTCAATTGAATAAACACGCCTCGAAAGTAACAAATGTCGCGAAAGAAACTGCCGAAAAATTTGAGTGTTTTCTTGCCTCGATCATCACTAATCAAGCGAACCAGGGAGAGGGATGCCACGGGACGGCCCAGACCCAGAGAAAACGGGGTTCAGTCGGGGGGGGTAAGCTAGGGCCAGATTTGGTTACACGTTTTGGCATGTCTCTAAGCCGGTACTGGTTCGAATGGAACCGGGTAATTTTTTTGTAGAGTTTCAGTCGACCCCCTCGTGGTGAAGTTTCGCAAAAAAATGCCGGTTCCGCCTGAACCAGCACCTCCAAATAGTGGCCTCAACATGCCCCAAATAGACGAAAATCGGGCAAAAAAGTTACACTTTTTCACTTTTTTTTCAGCTAAAATTTTAAGCTCGACTTCAAAACACCCTTTGCCAAGATGCAAAACATTTTTGAAAAAGACAAACCCTCCCGTTCTGGGTTTCAGATAGAATTTGGCACAGATCGGATAACTTGACCCAAAATGTGCCCAAAATGGCACATATCTCATGTTTTCAGAGTCTCATCCAAGTTGGAAACTCTTGAAAAGTTGCAGATCATTAGATTGCATCCCCCCAGCAGATTCTAACCAGCTGAATTTGGTGTAGAAGTTGAGGAGGTCACCCATTTGACATACACATGCCAGCCATTCCCAACCCTTACAGGCTGGCATACCGACCCGCAGCAGTCGGAACGAGAGGCAGGATCACGCAGTTTCTGACAATTCAACTTCAGGCAATATGATAGATGGCACAATTCGATGGCGATTGATCGATTCCCTGGCTCAATCTGTGCTCTGTTGAGCTCGCGGCAGTCACTTACGTAGAATCGTGCACCCTCGGGACTTCCGGGGAGCTTTCGCCACAGGCCACGGCAGGATGCGAAAATACTATGTAAATTCCGGAAATTGCTTTGCGTTTGCTTTTGGTCTTCACGGAGACATCGGAAAAGAGAGAACCATTTCTTGGCCTGGGGCCCCCGGAGCTTACCCCCCCCGGGTTCAGTCGGGTTCAGTGTTGAAGACCCTAGCATGGTCATTGCGTGCGCGGAGCTGACCCCCCCTGGTCGGAGTGCAACCAGGACAATTTCGAACCCCCATCATTGTCAACTCTCTTCCCCCAGTTACTCGTTTCTAGGCCTCCCAATCCTCTTTAGTTCAACCCTGGAAGTGGGGTGGGTGGGTGGATGGTGGTGGGGTAGAAGACTATCGCTCGCCCCTGCTCGCCACCATGACTTACTAGACGGACTTGGGCGTGAAGCCGTGGCCCGCAGCTGCGCTGGGCCCCTAGTTCGATTTTCGAGGAGCAGGTTTGGGCAACAAACGAGAAAGAGGGGTGTTTCTTCGAGGCAGGCTGGAGGGGATTCGTTCACCTGGGCTGCTGACATCTGATCAGAGGCCCTGGACATGGGCAGGATCAGAGGGCAGGATTTTGCCCCCACAGCACAATAATTATCCCAGTTCCTCCCTCTAATCCACTTTACTAGGCTGCCAAGCAAAAGAGCGTTGGAAGGCCTGGGGTGGATTGTGTGCTAATGGCTCCGACTTTTAGAATTTGCTTGTATTGATGGCTGGCAGTTTTTCCCCCCCCATCTCTATTGGACTTTTGAAGAGGCTAGAACATTTTTTGAGCGCTTCATGATTACACCACGTGAATAGAAAACTAACATGTCTCGTTCCAATCTACCATCAATTACTCTTGTATGTTTTCTCCGCCTGTGAGGACTAGGTGAAGGCTCAACAATTTGTAGCCATTGCTCAACCCACTGTTATGTGCACCCGCTGTTGCATGGCCAAGATTCTGCAGTTGCAGCAGATTTCTTTTCAGGGGTAGCCCTTGTTCATATTCACAAAACAAAACAAAAAACCCTTTCTTTCATGGGAGGCCGGTACGATTCTGAAGACCCCGACGGCTTTTCATGAGCCATCTATGGCTTGGCCATTACAATGTTATGAACAGAGATCTCTGGGTATGAATGAATGAATGAATGATAAAATGAATTGGTCTTTGAGGGCACAAACACATACAATCAAAAACCACCCGTTCACAAGGTACACACAAGAAATGAATCCCCCCCCCCCCCCCCCCCCCTCCCACCCCCTCTGTTTTTCTTTTTGGCTACACATAGCAGCTTCTAGGCAGCTCCCCTGGCTTGCTATCCAGCCAAGCCTAAACCAAGCTCACGCGCCCTGAAGCTGACCTAATCAGCTTTCTAGCAATGCCGACATCGTGGGATGCAGCTCATTGGCTGGCCCAGGGAGCTGCCCAGAAGCTGCTGCTCGTACCCTTAAAAAAACAGTTCCCCCCCCCTTGGGGTAAAGGGAGCAGCCGGATACTTGCATGATCAGGTCTTCTTGTTAGGCCCCTTGTGGGACGCGCACGAATACAGCCCTTGTGCAGCCTCCCGAGATGCATTGCAGCACTTCCTGCAATGCATGCAACCTTTTGGACCCCTTGCGTCCCGGGGAACCAAACCTTTTGCCTCCGCACTCTTCCCCACAGCGGCTGAGGCACTACCCCTGAATTAGGCTATGGTAGCCGTGACGGCATGAGGGGTAGCACCACGGATGGGGTGGGTGAAGGCGCTGCAGCCTGATCAGTAAGGGCAAGCAGCAGGACTGAACCAACGGTTCCCCCAGACGGGGCTAGCAGGTCCACCTGCTCCCCCAAGCCTGAGGGGGTAGAAGGAGGCTCAGCTTTCCACATGCGGGATTGGCATGGCCAAGATTCCGCAGTTGCAGCAGATTTCTTATCAGGGGTAGTCATGCTTCATATTAAAAAAAAACTTTCATGAGAGGCCGGTACAATTCTTTAGACCCCGCCCCCGGCTTTTCATGAGCCATCCATGGCTTGGCCACTACAATGTAATGAATGAATGAATGAATGAATGATTAAATGAATTGATACTTCAGAGCAAAAAAGCATACAAACGAAGAACCACCCGTTCACAAGGTTCACACAAGAAATGAATACCCCCCCCCCCCCCCCCCCCCCACACACACACACACACACTGTTTTTCTTTTCAGCTACATGTAGCAGCTTCTAGGCAGCTCCCTGGCTTGCTATCCAGCCAAACCTAAACCAAGCTCATGTGCCTTGAAGCTGACCTAATGAGCTTTCTAGCAATCCTGACATCGTGGGATGCAGCCCAACGGCTGGCCCAGGGAGCTGCCTACAAGCTGCTGCTCATAGCCTAAAAGAAAAACCAGGGAAAACCCTGAGAAAAACAATGCCCCCCCCCCCCCCCCACCCCCCCCACCCCACCCCCCGCCCCTTCAAGGTAATGGGGGCAGCCGGATACTTGCATGAGCGTACAAGGGGCGTCACAGAGTTGTGTTTGGTTGCAGCATGCGAGCAACAGCATGGATTACATTACATCAAATCTCTCTAGCCACACAAACCATGTGCACCCCCCCATATGCATCCCCCCATGCATCGCCCTTCGCATCCGCCCATGCATCTCCCACCAGGCTCACTGTGGTGTGAGACTATGAAAGTGTAAGACCTAGCAACCTTAACCGGGAGGAGTTCGACTTTTGGCAAGCATGTGCTCCCTTAGGCCCACAGCCACGTCTATTGGGTCAGAGCCCATGATGAGGGGACCCATGAAAAACTGAAATCCTGCAACTAGGCGTCGACATGCCCCATGAAACTGATAGTGCACAATAATTACGCCCCGTTGCGTTGATTATTGTAATTGGAATTCTCGCTAGGTCGCTCAGCGCAGCTGGCGACAGAGAGCTTTGATGAGGGCACCCGTGAAAAACTTAACTCCTGCAACTAGGCGTCGACATGCCCCACGAAACTGCTAGTGCACAACAATGGCGCCCCACTGCGTTGATTATTGTAATTGGAATCCTCACCTTGTCGCGCAGCGCAGCGCGCGACAGAGACCGGGGTCCTTCCTGAAAAATTTTGAGCCAACCAGAGCTCGGCAAAAGCAAGAATGCCTTCCCATGGGTGCCTCGGACCTTTTCCACGATCGGGATTGACAGGTCCAAGGTTCATTTCCGATAGATCCATTTCCGACAGATCAACCAGAGGCAATGGCGACAAATCCTAATACGATAACTAAGAGGTTGGGACTTCTGGAAGCGATCCCTCGATCAGGATCTTGTCGAATACGGACACACAAGTCGAATGAAGGAAAACGTTGGTACCTCGGGTGTACGGCCTCGGGGCCAAACGTCAACATCCCGGCCGGGTCTGGGCCGCCCCCGTGGCATCCATCTCTCTGAAGCGAACCTATCATCTACTTACGGTAAACTGGATCGGGAACGGGCCGAATCCCGGGGATTCCTTTCACGCTCGAAAGTAACTATTGTCGAGAAACTGCTAAATAGTTACACTAAAAAAGTCACGCGGTGCACTCATCGCTTATTGTCACTCATCGCTCATCGCTTAATGTGGCGGTCAACACTAGTTACGAGACTGTTGGTTGACGTGTCAGGCTTCGTCTCGGGGGGACTGTCGGACGGACAGAGGGACAGACGGACAGAGGGACAAAGGGGTGAATCTGGGGGCTCCCGCCCCCCAGAAGGGAGGCCTCCGCCCAAAATCGCGCCTGCCGTGAAATGAACACTAATATTTGGTGCGGCGGATTCTCCGGATTCTCCCGTTGGCCCCGCCAGGGCCCATCACAATGACAATCCGCTGCGTAAATAAGAAAAAGAAGCGCAAGACTAATAGAATCAAGGTGGTCCAAGGGAGAGGCGTCTTTGTCTCCCATTCCTATTCTTAGCTTCGATCCTGGCAGCTTCCATGCAGAACTTCCCACACACCTGGACTACATCTATAAATCCCCAATCCTCAGTAGCAATTCTCACTGGACCTACACCAGGAATTTCCTAACCACGATGTATCGGGCACGCCTGATTGTACACTTTTCTCCCGTTTTGGTCCATCACGCACCCAGGCGTGGGAAACGTTTCCGGTTTTCAGATCTCAAGGTGGAGCATCTGGCTGCCACTATACTAAACGTTTCCATATGGTACATGGCTACATGCTTGGCTTGAGCTGTTGAGCATCGGGCTAATACGATGATAAACATTTCCGGATTGCAGGTGCTTGGCTTGGGCATCGGGCAGCCCGATAATAAACGTTTCGACTGTCCTAAGGCATCAGGCGCTTGTCACCACTCACCAGCAGCTCACCACTCACAAGCAGGCTAGATTCAAGTTTTCAAAACACGAGCGCACAGTCTAGAGGCCAAGCCAACGTTGCCAACTTCTAGCAGGGATTGGTAATTCAAAACAGCATGGCCAGGGCTCGGGTCAGGGTATTGTATACGGCAGTAAGCATGACGTCGAGACGGTATTTAGTCTCCTACGTACGCTCTCGATAGCTCATGTAGTCATATTCCAAGATCCAAACTTGCCCAGATTAAGAAGTCCAATACGGGCCGTCTGAGCAACACCAAGGAGGGGGGGGTGCTGATGCATTTTAGATACCGCACCTTTCTCAGAACCACCAATACCGTTGCTCCCCCTGTCTTAGGGAGACCAGCAAAGGTGGAGCATCTGAAGTTCACAGTGCGGTGCTTCTCTATGGGGGGCTTGTCCCCCACTGGTAGGAGGGTTGTTTAGGAGGAACCCCACCCCTGCGTCCCGAGACGCAACACATTTTACAGCCTACGTCCTGAGACGCAACAGACCCATAGCCTGTGTCCTGCGACGCAATGAGACCTCCCCACGTTGCGTCCCCACTGCCCCACGTTGCGTCCCCTCTGACCTTCACCATGTTTACTCTGGGGTTGAACATAACTAGGGGTGACATCGTTTGGGGGTGTTCACATGGTTGTTCATATCCCACACAGCAGACGGTGAGCAGTTCCAAGCTTGCCATTAAACACCAGCATTTTGTACCTGGGTTTTTCAGCTTAATTACGGGTAATAGGAGTGGGGTGAACTAGGACAGTTAAAAACCGATCCAAGAGTGAGCTCTGCATGAGTTAATTGCTGCCGTGTAGTCCAACTGACTCAAACCGCATACATCCTCTCACAGCCTGTTTCCAATTGAGGGTTAGACCGGGTTATGGAGCATAACCGTGTGGTGGATAACGATCCTCCCACTGAGTTGCCACGCGGTGGTGACGACTTTCCGACAGATGACGAACGACTTCTGTAGGCAGTTGAAACCGAGCGAATTGACCCACTGATCAGTGTCTGATCAGCTACTCGGGAATACCTAAAACGAGGGTTCCATTAGGGTCTAGACGCGCTGGAAGCGGGAAGGGAGTCTTAAGCCGGGCTTCTGACTCTTAGGGCCGTCTAAACTCCTGAGATCATTTCTTAGGCTTCCAGTTACAAGACACTCCGTGTTACAAGGTATTCATATACCACAAACCGTCCTCGGCAATCGGAAACACTCGAAAACTTGTACTTCGCTCGACCGACTTGTACACCATTTTCCGGCAAATTTTTATGACGTCCCGGTGCAGATCGGGGCTACGCTGAACCGTCCCCCCCCCCCCCCCACGGTTAAGCGTAACCCCGATCGGCCATGGTTCCACGCTGGCAATTAAACCCGCAGCGGTCACTTGCGGCCATCATGTGGAGTTGAGCGCGAGCGCTGCAATCGTATAGATCGCGCAGTCCCGCGCGACCCCTTCAATTCCCCAATCACTCCATCCCTCCTTGCGTAGCCCCTTGGTCCCAGAAGCGTCAGAAGGATCTGGAAAGCATGAGATCAGGGGCAAATTCAGATTTGTGCGCAAATGCTATTTATCAGTAACGAGCAACGCACCTGGTACAGATCTCGCTGCGTTTCCAGCTCATAATGGCGTCTCTTCCTATTTTCAAAAAGCAGAAGCTCCTGGGATATGGTAACGAAATGGAACAGGACGGGGGCCACGACTTGGAGCCAGAACATGAACTCGTCCATTGCGAGACGTTTGAAGACAAGAAAGGCAAGCCGGCGAGTGAATAATCCAACGCTTCCACGCTGTCGAACAACTGATTTAACGATCACATAACCCAGGTCTTCCCATAACCCAGATTTCAGGGACAATCGGAAACACTAAATTGTACAGCGGGGTTACAAGACAGGAAGCTGGCTAGAACACGGGTTACGAGTACTGCCGCACTACAGTTTGCGGGGTTATCCATAACCGTAACCTGGTCTTATGGAAACAGGCTGTCAGAGTATTCACTTCATCCTCCCAAGTCCAGGTACGGGAGAGTGGAGACCACTTTGACCGGGACCGGTTGGTTTAGCCGGTTAGGCCCACGCAGCTACTCGAAAGGTCCAAGTAGACACGACAGGCTGGCAGCGCCGGGCGAATCCAAAGGAGCTTAGTTTTCTGCCTGGTTTTTTGCCGTATCAAACAGGATCGTCTCATTATTCTGCCTGCAGTGCTATTTTGCCGACAACCACACATCACACAGCGAGCTATTCCTCACATTACCAGCGCAATCTAGAGAATAGGCTGGTCAGTTCACCTCTACTGACACTTTCTTTAGCGACAGGACTGCTGCTTCGACACTCTTACCAGATAGCTGACGTCACTCGGCTCTTTCACGAGTGCTCGAGCTGCCTCTCTCTATAACTAGCTCCGAGCGCTGCTAAAGGCTTCCGCATTTTCCTTCGAACTAGCCCACGTGTGGTAGGTCCTGGGCACAGCGAGGTGGGGAATAGTGACTGTCCTGGTACTAGATTCAATGCCGAAGGGAAGTTAAATCGATCTCTCCCTAGGTAATTTCGTTGCCTGCATTCCTAGCGGCGTTGTTGGTATAAGACAGTTTGAAGGGTGCTACCATATCGGCAGTTTGCTACCATATCGGCAGGTACTGGCCAAGGATTGGCTCGAAATCAAATCTCTTCTCGCGCAGTATTTCTTGCACCTAGAGCCCGAGTTCAAAGTCCAGCCGAGATAAGCCAATCCTGGGAGCTTGGTTCCTTCCTCAGCGTCTACCGTAGGACTAGGTGCACGAAAGTCCTTCGACAAAACATGAAAGCAGGCAAGCATGATTGCTGCGTAGGATGAAGTGGCTTGACCAGGGCTTCCCAGAATGCGAGAGTGCGATACAAATGCTGTCTAGACATCTCTGCTCGACCCAAGCTAGTTGAAGGTTGAGGTTGAAGGTGACTGTGCAAAAAGTGTCTTCGCTGCCGAAGACGAAGTCGAAGTCATGCCTCGTTCTGGCAATGCGATGTTCTCTGCAGGCCTAGGATAGCAGATAGAAGGAGAAGACATGGTTATTATATACGCCTTCAGGTGTTTGACAGACTCTGCTGGGCTGAACTAGGGTTGGGTGGATGTGCATGTATGTAGGTTCCACCACAGGGGTTTCTCAATTAGGCTAAAGAGACTTGTTTAACCTCAAATAATTGAGATAATTCTATACTACTAGGAGAGGTTATAAAAAGCACTCCATGACCTGGTCCCCAAACAATCACGTCTTAGCGAGAACAAGACGCAGGATCTGAGGTCAAGTACTTTAGAGATCATTTAACCACCCTACTCCCCATCTCCATCTCACTCCACCATCAACACCCTAGTCCCCCGCCTATACCCCATTCCCACCACCCACACTCAACACACACAGTTGTACCACCCCCTGCCATGTTGCGACCCCCCCCCCCCCCAAGATGTTACTGCTCTATCCTTTCCCCATCCCCATCCTCTCCTCCACTTTATCCTCCCATTCCCAACAACCCTCTCCCTCTCCCCCTCCCCACCACCCACACTCTACACCCAGAGGAGCACTACCCATGATGCACCCTCTCCCTCACCCTTACAGCCTACTCCCCACCCCCACCCCACCACCCACACTCTACACCCAGAGGAGCACTACCCCCTGCCATGATGCACCCTCTCCCTCACCCTTACAGCCTACTCCCCACCCCCACCCCACCACCCACACTCTACACCCAGAGGAGCACTACCCCATGCCATGATGCGCCCTCTCCCTCACCCCCATAACCTACTCCCCACCCCCACCCCACCACCCACACTCTACACCCAGAGGAGCACTACCCCATGCCATGATTCTCCCTCTCTCTCACTCCCTCCCTCACTGCGACCAAGTCCTATTCAGCCTACCCCATGGAACACGTCCATATCTCATGGTCTCCTCCATTATATCCTCCCACCCCCACCACTACTGCCCATTCCCATTCTCCACCCCCACATCTGCACTCCACACCCACAGGTGCACTACCCCCTGCCTTGGCTGCAACCTCTCGCACCGGAGTCATGGGCTCGACTCATTGTGACCCAGACTTCTCCAGTCTGACAAATCGCCCCCCTCTACCTCGTATGGTCCCCTCCTCCACCTTGACCTCAGCCCTCCCCTTCAGCGAGAGCAGTCTGGCACCGGCACTCCTCTCCTTCCAAATCTTCGCCCCCTCCCGTGAGGGTAGCCCAGCTCCTATAGTATACTCCACCCAGCCCTCGGACATATCCGTCGAGTCAGCGGACAGCAACGGGAGATGGGTGAGGGAGCAGCTTAATAACATGCAGAGGCTGATTGAGCAGATAGAAGAGGGGAGCAATCAAGCCACTTTGACTCAGCACGCTCCCCAGCCAGTCCTATCCTCGGACCTTCCACCACCCACTGCTGCTGCCCATCGCCTATCCCGCAGGGTTGATGCGTGTGGACTGCTGAGTGACCTTGTAGACCTCCCAGGAACACGGGACAGCTCAAACATCCTCATCTCTCTGTATCCCGGCAGAGGTGGCACTTCAGAGGGGGTTGTGGGCGCTGTTCTGCCTCGCAGGGGGGTTACAGGTATCAGCCACCCCCAGAGCGTCCGAGGGCCTCCTGACAACAAGGCCTCTCACACTGTATCAGATGCCAGCGCCGTGCCTTATGCTAGCAGCAGCAGTGGGATCTCAGCAGCAGCAGTGGCAGTGGGATCTCAGATCACCTACCATGCCGGCCTAGAGTGGCGGCACGCGTCAAATAGGCACGCCTCATCTAGCACGCACACCCCTGATGAGTGTCTCGATCGTTGCTCTGGGCGCAGTAATCGGCATGCGCTCCCACTCAACCAGGCAAAGGGTAGACAGCACCCCCTACCCCCGGGCCTGGGCAACAACACCTCAGAATGTGTAGAAGGCCGTTCACCCCCCAAGCAAGAAGCGCCGCATCAAAACGCAGGCGCTGCGCGGTGGGACTCATTCAGTGCTACACAGCAGGCTACACAGCAGGCAACACAGCAGGCATCAGAGGGCTGCTCACATACCGCCTCCTCAAACCGTGCTCCCACCAAGGTCTCTCATCCCCCCAGCAACGTCGCCTCTACTAGCCATGCTACCTCCTCTAACCGCGCCCCTACCAAGGTCTCTCACCCTCCCAGAGAGGGCACCTCCACCAGCTATCACCCCCCCTGCACCTGCACCTTGCCCCTCGTCCAACCCATGTGTCCCTCCTGCCAGGCTTCACAGTCAGCAGCCTCACAGGACCCCCTGGAAGCCAAGGAGCTGGGCCAGATGCCAGCTACGGCCTCCCGCTTGCACCTCTGTCCCTCAGACTCAGCCTGTGATGTAGACATAGCGGTTTGCTCGCAGAGCAAGCGATGGAGTGGGGAGTCCTCGAACGGGGAACAAGTCCGAGCTGCAGACAGGCTAAGAGTCCGATTCTCCGGCATCTCAAATGTCAGCACATCATGTGTATCTGCCCGGGGGAGTGGCCGAGAGAGCATAGAGGACCGGGTGACTCACGTTTGTGGTGAAGCACCGGCAGGTACTTGAACTTAATTTTGTTTTTTTGTTGTTATTGTTGTTCTGAAAGGAATTCCCCTCCAGGAGGTGGGTCTCCCGACACAAATTTGAACTTGATCCTTTTGTGTTTTGTTGTCGTTTTTCTCAAAGGAAAATCCCCCCAGAAAGTGGGTCTCCCGACACCCACCGACCATCACCCACAAACCCAACACTCAACACCCACCAACCGACACCCACTAACCATCAGTCCATCACCCATAAATCCAACACTCAACACTTACCAACCAACACCCATCAACCAACACCCACCAACCAGCACCCACCGACCAGCACCCACCAACCAATACCCAGCACTCTACACCCACCAACCAACATCCAACACCCAACACTCAACTCCCACCATCCAACACCCAACACTCAACACCCACCAACCATCACCGACCAACTTACACCCAAAACCCACAAACCAACCCCCATCAACCAATACACACGAACCAACACCCAACACTCAACACCCACCAACCAACACCCAACACTCAACACCCACAAACCAACACCCATCAACCAATACCCACGAACCAACACCCACCAACCAACACCCATCAACCAACATCCAACACCCAGCACTCAACACCCACCATCCAACACCCATGAACCAGCAGGTGCTCTCAGCGACCCACAGATCGTCGAAACCTGGAGAAATTCCAAGCAATGCTGTTGCCACTTTTCCAAGCTGGTCATGAGCAACGTGGGGCACAGCCCAACAGCGCGTGCCTTGGCAATCCCCTGCCCGCGCGCCTTACCCGACTCACCCCACAGCATCCACGGAAGTGAGTCCAACCGTGGCAAACACAAGGTCTACTCCCAGACTACCCGCTCCTCAGAGTCTAGCTCGGCCAAGGACCAAGCTAGCAATCTCCTGACCACAATGTCCCACTCGGCCAAGGACGGAGGCAGCAACCGATCGGCCAAGGACCAAGCTAACAATCTCCTGACCACAATGTTCCACTCGGCCAAGGACGGAGGCAGCAACCGATCGGCCAAGGACCAAGCTAACAATCTCCTGACCACAATGTTCCACTCAGCCAAGGACGGAGGCAGCAACCGATCGGCCAAGGACCAAGCTAACAACCTCCTGACAACAATGTTCCACTCGGCCAAGGACGGAGGCAGCAACCGATTGATCTCAAAGCTCGAGTCCCTGTCATCAGGACAAGAGCTGCTGTTGTTTGATTTAACAGATGTGCATGGTGTGGAGGAGACTGAGCTAGATCCATCCTATGGCGCTCCTGGACGCAGTAACCCAGAATTGCAAGGTGCAGGTGAGCAGGGATGTTTTAATCCGCTTTATTAAGGAATCGCTACTTTTGCCCCGTTTGGGCCCCGTTTGGGCCCAAATTACCGCTTTAAAAAGAACACTTACAACTGATTTGGCCCTACATGGCCCTAAAAAGCTGTAAACAGCTATACAACGCTGTCACTGGAAGAGGCTTGAAACCATACAGCTAGAAGAAAAAACCCTTTCAGATTTGAAAACAAATCACTGGGTGAGTGTTGAACAAGAAGCGCTGTTTCATTTTTGGTCTATGCATACCAGTTTATATGCAGTTGCTGTTCCCCGCTTCCTGCTGAAGCTAGCTCGTGTGTCTGAAAGTTTATATGACAAGCATTCCAATGCAGCTTCAAGCGATGGGGTTGACCCAGTGGCTGGCTAATAAAGCTGGCGGAAAGCTGCCATGCGTAGCCAAACAGGTTCTATGCAGTGTCTCATGCGACCCTAAAAATTGGCGGAGAGTGATCGTGACGGAGCGACAGGTGGCAACAGAAGCGAGTTAGTTCCGAGACCGTTGGCTAACGTGTCAAGCTTCATCGCGGTCAGTCGGATGGTCGGTCAGTCGCACAGACGGACAAATGGGTAAACATAGGGGCTCCCGCCCCCTTGAAGAGAGGGCTCCGCCAAAAATGAAGCAGTGACTAGGAGCCCTTGTTTGCATTCTGGTGGTATGTTCCTCGTTAGTATTCCTGTGATACGCACCTCATCTGCATTCCTGTGTTATGTTCCTTGTTTGCATTCTTGCAGTATGTTCCTCGTTGGTGTTCCTGTTGTACGTACCTTTTTCTGTATTCCTGTACTTTGTTCCTTGTTTGCATTCCTGTTGTACGTACCTTTTTCTGTATTCCTGTACTTTGTTCCTTGTTTGCATTCCTGTTGTACGTACCTTTTTCCGTATTCCTGTACTTTGTTCCTTGTTTGCATTCCTGTTGTACGTACCTTTTTCTGTATTCCTGTTCTTTGTTCCTTGTTTGCACTCATGTGGCACATACCTTTTTCAATAGTCCTTTACTTTCTTCCTTGATTGCATTCCTGTTGTATGCTCCTTGATTGTAATCATGTTGAATGATGTTCAATTGCATTCATCTACTATGTCCTTGATTGCATTCCTGTTATACGCACCTCACCTGCATCCCTGTGCTGTGTTCCTTGTTGTATTCTTGTGTTATGTCCCTCGCTGGCATTCCTGTTGTACATACCTTTTTCTGCATCCCTGTGCTGTGTTCCTTGTTTGTATTCTTGTCTTATGTTCCTCGTTGGTGTTCGTGTTGTATGTACCTTTTTCTGTATTCCTTTACTTTGTTCCTTGTTTGCATTCTTGTGTTATGTTCCTCGTTGGTGGTCCTGTTGTACGTACCTTTTTCTGCATCCCTGTGCTACGTTCCATGTTTGCATTCTTGCAGTATGTTCCTCGTTAGTATTCCTGTTGTACGCACCTCATCTGCATCCCTGTGTTATGTTCCTCATTGGTGTTCCTGTTGTACGTACCTCTTTCTGCATTCGTGAGGTATGTTCCTCGTTGGTATTCCTGTTGTACGTACCTTTTTCTGTATTCCTGTACTTTTTTCCTTGATTGCATTCCTGTGGTACGTTCCTTGATTGTAATCATGTTGTACGATGTTCGATCGTATTCTTGTACTTTGTTCCTTGGTTGCATTCCTGTGGCACGTCCCTTGATTGTAATCATGTTGTACGATGTTCGATTGCATTCTTGTACTATGTTCCTTGATTGTAATCATGTTGTACTCTGTTCGATTGCATTCTTGTACTATGTTCCTTGACTGCATTCCTGTGGTACGTTCCTTGATTGTAATCATGCTGTACAATGTTCGATTGCATTCTTGTTCTATGTTCCTTGGTTGCATTCCTGTGGCACGTTCATTGATTGTAATCATGTTGTACGATGTTCGATTGCATTCTTGTACTATGTTCCTTGATTGTAATCATGTTGTACGATGTTCGATTGCATTCTTGTACTATGTTCCTTGATTGTAATCATGTTGTACGATGTTCGATTGCATTCTTGTACGATGTTCCTTGATTGTAATCATGTTGTACAATGTTCGATTGCATTCTTTTACTATGTTCCTTGATTGTAATCATGTTGTACAATGTTCGATTGCATTCTGTAACTATGTTCCTTGATTGTAATCATGTTGTACAATGTTCGATTGCATTCTTGTTCTATGTTCCTTGATTGCATTCCTGTGGTACGTTCCTTGATTGTAATCATGTTTTACAATGTTCGATTGCATTCTTGTTCTATGTTCCTTGATTGTATTCCTGTGGTGTGTTTATTGGTTGCATTCTTGTAGTATGCATTATGCATAATACAAGAATGCATTGGTTCATTCTTGTAGTAGTATGCATAATACAAGAATGCATTGGTTGCATTCTTGTAGTATGCATTGGTTGCAGTCTTGTAGTATGCATTGGTTGCATTCTTGTAGTATGCATTGGTTGCATTCTTGTAGTATGTATTGGTTGCAGTCTTGTCGTATGCATTGGTTGCATTCTTGTAGTATGCATTGGTTGCATTCTTGTAGTATGCATGCATCATATCAGCTCCTGGCGCAGCCCCTGGCTTCCCCTCTTTCCCCTACCCCTACCTCTACCCTCACAAATAGCATTAACAGCACAACACAGCACAAGCAGCACCCCCTCCCTACACCTGCACTCACACCCACACCTACACCAGGCCTACCACACCCACACTGACACCACACCCAAACCAGACCTACCACAGACTTCCAACCCTGCCCGCCACTTTCTTCCCCTGTCCCACAGCTCCCCCTGAAGCCGTCTACATAGCACTGGAGAGTGACTGCATATCAAAAGCCACCCACCCCTCCCGTGCGCCTGCCTCCCGCATCCCGGCCCCACCGCCCGGCCCAAGTACAACACACCTCAATGCCCCAGTCTGCTGGGGCCCAAGCCCCCCCCTGCCTTCACCGCTCCCTGAGTTCTACACTCAAACCAGCTCTGGATCTGGAGCTGGACCTGGATCTGGATTTTCCTCTGTGTACGCCAGCTGTGCGAATGCAAACGCCATCTCTTCCGCCTGGGCGGCCTCAAGCGCATCCCCCTCCTATGAAAGTGCCTTTGTGCCCTTCAACACTGCCCTGTTCCTGTCCCAGTACGCCTTGGAGCTCTCTCCTTCAGCCACGTCTGAAGGGGGCCCCCAGGTCACCCTCTGCTCCTCTCCCCCCTTCTCCAACACCACGGCAACCTTGTCCATGATATCAACCCACTGCTCCCATCTCCCCTCTCCCTTCACCACAGCCGCGTCAATAGAAATCGTAGCTACCCCCTTCTCCCAATTCACCGCTTTGCCCTTCACCAAGGCCGCGTCCATGGAGCTGTTTGTCTCCCCCTTTTCCCAATTTGCCGCCACACCCTTCAGAAGTGCCTCACTGGAACTCCTGGTATCCCCCTGTGCCCAGTCGGCCACCACGCCCTTTCCCAATCGCACGACCATGGTCAAGGTGACTTCATCCACAGAAATCGTGGTAACTCCCTTTGCCCAGTTTGCAGCCATGCCCTTCCCCACTGGCACGACCATGGTCAAGCTCACCTCCCCCTTTGGCATGTTCTCCAACATCCCGTTCGGCCGCCCCCTCCCTTTCCAGGAGGTATCTTCTCCCGGTCGCAATTCAAACTCCTCAGTGCGCGCCGATGTGAGCTATGGTACCCTCACAAAATACAGCGGTAACAACTGGCTGTATCAGCCCAGTGGGGTGTCTGGTCAGGGACTGCCCTACCCAATCCCTCGGTCAGACTCCGTGATGGTACGAGCTGCCCCCGGGTCCAGTGACTTGGCGCATCAGGGGCTACCTTACCCAATCCCTCGTTCAGATTCCGTGATGGTGCGAGCTTTTCCAGAGTCTGAATTATACACCGGGTCCAGTCCATGTTCAGGGGCAGAGGAGGCGACCATTTTCCAGTCTCCGGTGCATAGCCGGCTTATGAGCCTGGCCATGCAAGGCAGCATGGCCGTGGATATTCAAGTGCCTCAGACTAAGGGGTTAAAGTTTCGAATGCCCGCACTGCTGTTGCCCAAGAAACTCGTGTCGCTCTTCTGCGCTGGGCCGGCGAGAACCACATCCATGCAAGAACCAGTGTAAATTAATAAACAGTATGCCTTATTTCAAGGCGTGATGTTGAGGGGGGAAGCCTGTTTGCTTGCTTGGGGCCAACCACCATGAACCTGTGTAATGTCAATCAATTAGTTACTTATAAAGACAAAAAGATACTCAAGGAGAAAATTGTATGTTACATATACATCTATCTACGCTCCGATGATTATGTGAGGTTGTTTGGAAGGCCCTCACAGAAGGTGTGGAGTGGGCTTGTCTTGGGTCAGCACTGGCCCGCCTATGACAAAGTAATGAAATGTATATGGAATAAATTTGCTAGTTAGCTAGCCGGTACCCTGCAGTGGGTAGTACCATTGCTAGTCTAGTCTCACTCAAGCACCTCTTGGGTTGCATCTTTGCATAGGCCTATGCATTTGCATTTGCATCCTGTCTGTTTCTGTTCCCTTTTCCTGTCTTCCTGTTGTTTGTTCATCTAAATGTATGAGCTAGTTGGTATGAGGCGTTTGAATCAATTCTTTGGTAGACCCAGTTGCTTTCCTATAGATGAAGCATGGCTTGAGTGTAGGTTTTCGTTTTGGCTACGAGCATCAGCTTCTAGGCAGCTCCCATCTTGGCTACTAGCAGCAGCTTCTAGGCAGCTCCCTTCGCCAGTCCCTGGTCTGAGCCTTAAGGATTCAGCAGTACTGGAAAGCTGATTCTGTTTATTGCAGATGCACTGCTTGGCTGTAGGTTTGGCTGGGTAGCAAGCCAGGGAAGCTGCCTAGAAGCTGCTACTAGTAGCTGAAAATGAAAGTTATGCCCTTTAGCCTGGTAAGATCCCGTTCCGACGAATGGCTCAATGGTAGACTTGTTGAAATAATGAAGGCGCGGGGTTTGAATCCCTCTGGGTGCGCTTTAGTGTTCGCAGTCGCTGTCAACCGCCATGGTAGCTTTGTCCAGGTAAAGTAGCAGCTCGTTCCCTACCGCCGTAAGACGGGGGTCCCTTCAAACCCTGCCTATTAAGCGTTATCGTTACTTTTTTAGCCTGGTAGGCTGTCCCTGAACTAGAAAAATAAAAGCTACACTCTGGAGGGAGATTTCAAGCTTCAGACCCAGCTAGACTAAATATGAGGTATGGCCGAGCGGTGTTTTGAAGCTGAAAACCACTGTTTATTTTGGGGGCTAAGCGTAGCAGCTTCTAGGCAGATCCGTTCACCCACCCTGGGGCCAAACCTGGTGCTAGCTAGTGCGTCTGAAAGCTGGCATGATAGGCATTCCAGTGCAGCTGTGATCTGTAGGCTCGGTTCAGTCGCTGGCTAATGGAGCTGGGCAGAAGCTGTACTGCAATGAATCCAGCTGTACAAATGTACCATCTAAAAAACGGTCATTGCATTGCGTTTTGTGCAAATTCGATGCAAGAGATTGAAGTATTAATTGGTGCGAATCCAATGCAAATGATAGAGACCCAGGGTGTGAATTTTAGAGCTATAGGCAATACAACAGTACATGTATACCATTGTGAACATCATGCTCCACACTGATTTCTTTTCTGCTACCAGCACCAGCTTCTAGGCAGCTCCCTGAGACTGCCACTGGGGCAAACCCAAAGATTCCAGGAGCACTGGAAAGCTGGCGATATCAGCTTCCAGGTCCCTAGGTTGCTTAAGGTTTGAATGAAGGGAGAATACAAGGAGCCGTCTAGAAGCTGCTGCTAGTAGCTGAAAATAAAAACTGTGATGCTCCACGATGCACCAAATCCAAGGCGACTGATCCAGGTCTTTGATGGGTGTAGAGAGCGTTGCATGTTGTTTTCGTCAAATATAATGCAACTGATACAGCTTGGGTGTTTTGGAGCTGTAGGGAGCGTTGCATGGGGTTTTCGTCAAACATAATGCAACTGATACAGCTTAGGTGTTACAGAGCTGTATAGGCCAGGGTGGTTTTCGTCAAACATAACGCAACTGATACCGCTTGGGTCTTTTAGAGCTGCAGGGAGCACTCTTACAATATATGTTGGGCGTAAGATTGAAGGACCCCTCCAGTTCAGATGCTCTGTACATACTGTGATGGGTTTTAGGTTTCGCAGTCTACTACTGCGCATGAGCAAGGTTTGTTGGTTGGTTGGTTGGATTTTGGTTTCGCATCCCACTATTGCACCTGAGCAAGGACTACCGCGGGACAGCATGAATGACAGCAAGTTCTCTACCTCTTCCAAGGCAGCAGGTCTGAAATATGGGGACCTGGCAAGGGCTCGAACCGCAGACCTGCCAGTTTTTTTGCGCTGGGTTCTAGTGAACCATACAGCCCGAGCCTGATTTGATGTGTTACGACATAAGTCATCTACTTGGTTATGTACTGCTATACTGTACTGGAACTTGGTTGCATGGCTCCAGCCAGCAATTTGGCTGCTTGCCGTCTTAAGCAGTAAAAAACAATACCAGGAAAATGCTATTTTGTACTGGAATCCGCTAGCTGTAGGTAGTGGTACCAGCCGATACCTTTATCAGATGTAAAGGTCAACGATTCTTAACATACCCCCACCCCACCCGAACCTCACACACCCTCTCCCTAGCTTACCCTGTCTTTCAGTGCTGGCTTACAGAGTGCGCACTATCATCCGAGGGCTGACACATGCCTGCTGCAACTGTGGCAGCCCCCCCCCCCCCCCCCCCCAGCCCAACCTCACCCACCCTCTCCCTAGCTTGCCCTGTCTTGGGCTGCTGGCTAACAGAGTGTGCACTATTATCCGAGCGCTGGCACATGCACAATAATTACTTGCACACTATTATATGAGCGTTGGCAACATAAGCTGCCTAAGACCCGCCCATTCGAGAAAATGCGCACTATCGTCCGATCGCTGGCACACGCACCTGGATTACTTGCACGCTGTTATCTGAGCGTTGGCAACACAAGCTGCCTAAGAGCGGTCCATCAGAGAAAGTGTGTGCTGTCATCTGGGCGCTGGCAGATGCACCTCAATTACTCGCACGCTGTCTTTGTTTCCTTTCTTAGCAACGCGTTGCAGCTTCTAGGCAGCCCCCTGTCCCCGTACTTGGGCCAAACCTAAAGCTAGCCAGAGTCTCAAAGCTGGCACGTAATGAGGTCATGTCTCCTAGCGTGTGTAGCCTAAGTAGCGCCCGTAATGATAACGCCTGGTGGGGCGTGGTGTTAAGGGAGCCCGTCGTACGCGGGTGGGGAGCGGTCTCCTACCTCAACTGGAGAAGCTACCATCGCGGTTGACGATGACCTGCAACGCCAAGAGCAATCGAAGGGGGAGTCGAACCCCCGACTCTTCATTCTTAGGCGATCTGGTCTACCACTAGACCACTGTAAATCACTGAAAGAGGCTGTAGCGCCCGTAGGTACATGAGTAGGTATTGCTTCCGTTGTCTTGGCTCGCTTGGTCTTACAGGTAACCCGGTACCTGTGAGTCTCGATGCAGATTCCATTAGAGGGATGCAGAGTAACGGTGCAGAGTAACGGTGCAGAGTAACGGTCTTGGCTCGCTTGGTCTTACAGGTACCCCGGTACCTGTGAGTCTTACAGGTACCCCGGTACCTGTGAGTCTTACAGGTAACCCGGTACCTGTGAGTCTTACAGGTAACCCGGTACCTGTGAGTCTTACAGGTAACCCGGTACCTGTGAGTCTTACAGGTAACCCGGTACCTGTGAGTCTTACAGGTAACCCGGTACCTGTGAGTCTTACAGGTAACCCGGTACCTGTGACCGGTACCTGTGAGTCTTACAGGTAACCCGGTACCTGTGAGTCTTACAGGTAACCCGGTACCTGTGAGTCTTACAGGTAACCCGGTACCTGTGAGTCTTACAGGTAACCCGGTACCTGTGAGTCTTACAGGTAACCCGGTACCTGTGAGTCTTTGATAACGGTGCAGAGTCCCTTAGTGGGATCTATGCCGTTACCGCCAGCGTCTGAAAGCTGGCACGTCAAGCATTCCAATGCAGCGGTAATCCTTGGGCTTGACTTGGTCGCTGGCTAATGGATCTGGGTGGAAGCTGCTATGCATAGCCCGCAAATGAAACAGTGCATGTTATTATCACAGCTTTGGATTGGCGAGAGAGAGGGTTCCTTACATAAACTCAGCAAATCGCTGCCGAGGCTGGACAGCAGCACAGCCTGCCGAGCATCCAATTTTATAACACGGAAGCACGGGAGCACAGCATTGTTTTGGATTGTAAAGATTACAAGGGGCTCATGTCCTAGCAGTGAAACAACACCGCCCTAAAGTCGGACTCGAGAAACCACCCGCCGTCTCCCGGCAGCGGGGCTCGAACTCCGGTGGCCGAAGCCGTAACCACCGGGTCTGGCAACGGAAGGTGCCTGGGGGCAGCCCATCGGAGTTAGCCAGACTTCTGAAAAGAAGGATGACAATCGAGTTTGGCGGCATGGTATAGCTTGAAAGAACCGTGACACCGTATAGGGTCGTAGACAAGGGTTATAATCCCGTCAGGAGCATACCAGTACCCGTTGTCGGGTTGGTCATCTTGTTCAGTACTAAGTCCCCCCGTAAGTCCCGCTGAGGCAATCAGGGGAGGACTGCTGGGGAGCCCTTTACAGAGTCACGCCTTTGTCAAGGTAATGATGACGCCTGGTGGGGCGTGGTATTAAGGGAACCCATCGTACGCGGGCAGAGAACGGTCTACCACCTCGACTGGACAAGCTACCATTGCGGTTGACAATGACCTGCAATACTAAGGGTGACCGTAGGAGGAATCAAACCCCCGACTCTTTGTCGTTAAAGCGATTTGGTGTACCACTAGACCAATCGTATCACTGAAACGGACTTTTGTCAAGGTGTACCATGCCGTCATACTCTGTTTAAGTACTCGGGTACACTTTGTTATGGATGATAATCGAGTATGGCGGCATGGTACAGCTTGACAGAAATGCAGGATCTGCCACCCTCAGCATCACTCATAAGGGACAAGCCTGGGACAAGCCTGGGACAAGCTATCTTAAAGGGAAGGGGGAGAAGCATTTGACTTTTATACTAGAGAGAAGAAACAAAACAATCTCAATGATCATTAAGTGATAGATAGACAATTCCACATTTGCTTACCTGGATGCCGGTTCGATTTAGCTACATGCATGCACTCATTGGTGTTTGGGGGGGGGGGGGGGGGGGGCTGGTGGGGCGACAACCTGACATTTAAGTTATTTGCAGCGTCGCCTGCAACGCTAAAATTGGTGGAGAGTGATCGCGACGGAGCGACAGGTGGCAACGGTAGCGAGTTAGTTACGAGACCGCTGGCTGACGTGAAGGACTGCCCATCAGTCTCGGTCAGACGGATGCGGATGGTCGGTCGGTCAGTCGCACAGACGGACAAATGGGTAACCCTGTGGGCTCCCACCCCCTTGAAGAGGGGGCCTCGTCAAAAACAGATTGGAGGGTCTTCGTCAAGTTCCTCATCTATCCCATACTTGATTGGTCTCTTGGGTGGCTGCGTATTGGGGATGGAGTCAAATGGTTACGAAATAGTTGGCTGACGTGTCTCGGGCGGGGCGGTCGGACGCACAGACGGACAACAGGGTGGATCTGGGAGCCCCCGGCCCCCCAGGAGGGGGGGTCCCGGCTCCGCCAAGAATCGCTGAATATTAGATTACAGATTGTAACTACCGGTGCCGTATCAGACACTCAGGCAACAAGCCCAATTGAAGTTGGGGGAATTAACTGATCACCGTACCGACCTGTGAAGCTAGCACTCATGCAATCATGCGTTTTTTGTAACCAAAGGGTTTTCACCCCAAAGGATGCGTCTTCTTACCCTAGGATATAGAGGACTAGTATGAAGCTGGTCATTAATCCTGATTCCTTTGAAGGATGGAAATACTTAATTCAATTTATGAAAAAATGCGACAGAAATCGCACAATTAAATTATCATCCCAGCTGAGATGATGATTTAATTGTATTGCACAATTAAATTATCACTTTACATTACATTTCATGTTAAAGTCTACTTGACACCACGAGGTGACGAGGGTGTATGAGACTCTGTGCTTTAAACAAAAATAAAAAGCACCCACAAAGCAAAAAACCCCATTACATCAGGGGTGTGTCGAGGACAAACAAACCAAACTCCCAACTACCGTTTTCGTGGCGTAGGTATTAAACCCCCAGCAGGACCCAGATCTCAACTGACAGTGGCGGAGGTAAGAAGCTAACAAATGAGAAGTCACAAGAAGAGAAAAAAGTATAATAAATTACGGTGCCACTAAACAGTCCAGGGCTTCCTGTCTTGCTCTTCTACGAATAGAAAGATAGTCGGCTAGGTTGCTCCAAAAAGTCTTGGTGCCATTTCCATTCATTAAGGTTCTAAATGTGGAATCGCAGAATTCCACATTCCATACGGTCAAGTATCACCGTAGCACGAACTCAGCCCCCCCGTCGGTTAAAAGATCAGTTCATCAGAGCTTTTTCTTTTAAAGCCCTTCCTATACGGGTGGGCAAGTCCCTTTAGCCTATTTAGCCTACCCCTGGACTGTAACATGCATACATAGTTACATACAGGGGACTGCCGCACGTGCAACGCGTTTGGCGCGAAAGTTATAGTTCGACTTATAAGTTATATGCCGTCTCTAGAGTGGCCCAGAGCACACAGGTCTTAGTCCCTGATGTGCTCCCTGCCGTGCAGTACCCTGCACTTCAACTGCCTCCTTCGCGCAATTATATTTTTGCGCTTTTCGTGCGTTTGTTTTTGCCTCCAAGTGGGGTGGGGTGGGGGTGGGGGTGGGGGGAGGGGGACTGGAAACTGAAGGGACGTGGAGAGCTATGTTACAAACTTACATGCGACCACGCAAGGCAGTGAGCAGCCCACAGTTGGCTGAAAAATAATGTAACATTTCAAATTCAAGCAAGAATGATCTGATACCTAGGGAAGAAGGCGATCAGCCAAGTTGCATGCTGGAGCCATGTAACTAAGTACGAGGGAGGGGTTGGGCTAACAATCAGGACAATTTTCTAAAATCAGTGGGTATAGGACGATAGGACTTGGGCTCGTCATGTTCTTGCCAACCCCTCTCGTGGGTACCGCACGAGAGGGGTGGGCAAGAACATGATGAAGGACCTGAGATCTAGCTTATAGTGCATCAAAGAGCCATTCGAACTGAGTCCTCGGTGTCGCTGGTTTGTGTCAGGAAACCCACCTCCTGGGGTGAAAATCCTGTCACAGCTTACAAAACAATGTGCAGACGGTTAGACGCCATACCTGGCATATAGAACCTTGCAACAATTATTATTATTATTACAAAACAACAACTCAAGCGCATCAGGTACATGGACCTGGGGGGGCGGGGGGGCGTGTGTGTGTGTGGGGGGGGGGGGGGGGGTGGGGGGGGAGGGGGGGGGGTAGCGGGTTCCTCCACCACTTCCACCTGCACTACCTCCTCCAGCCGCTCCTCCCCCTCGCCCAATTCCTCCCACTAGTCCTCTTCCTCCTCCTCATCCCCAGTACCATTTAACACAATACTTTCATCAGTGAATCCATCAATGATATCCGGGTAACATATGTATCCATTTGGATATACCGGTATATCAAATTATATACTTCAAATCCAGTATCAAATGATAGATAATTCATTTATACAGCCATTCTCCTGCATGTTGCAGAATTCTTTCTCCACCAACCCTAGTGCGCCTACTTTGCATTTTGTAGAAGGGACAACGCCATTCGAACTGAATCCTCCGGGTCGCTAGTTTGTGTCGGAAGACCCACCTTCTAAAGTTGCCATTTATATACAAATATCAAATGATGCAATTTGTATGATATCACATGATATCATACTATCCTTCGGCCAGCATCATATGATATGCTGGTCCCTATATATGTATGTTACAGTCCAGGGGTAGGCCAAATAGGCTAAAGGGACTTGCTCAACCGTGTTAGGAAGGGCTTAAAAAGAAACAGCACTGATGAACTGAACCCCAAACAATCGTTTTACCAACGGGGACCCCGAGTTCGTGCTACAGTGATCATTCATTTCTACAAAACAGTTGAATTATCATCTCATCTGGGATGATAATTCAATTGTGCGATTATTATCGCATTTTGTATAAATTGTATTCCCTAATTATAATCTACTCTTCAAAGAGCAGGGCACAATCCACCCCGCAAACTATGTGCATTCAATACTTTGTATAAATTGTATTCCCTAATTATAATCCACTCTTCAATAAACTTTGTATAAATTGTATTCCCTAAGTATAATCCACTCTTCAAATTGTATTCCCTAATTATAATCCACTCTTCAAATTGTATTCCCTAATTATAATCCACTCTTCAAATTGTATTCCCTAAGTATAATCCACTCTTCAAATTGTATTCCCTAAGTATAATCCACTCTTCAAATTTTATTCCCTAAGTATAATCCACTCTTCAAAGAGCAGGGCACAATCCACCCCGCAAACTATGTGCATTCAATACTCGGTTTGTCTCGAAAGATGTGGATGCCTCAAGCGAAGCAAGCAACATCTTTCTAGCACTAGGGCCTCTTGTGATTTGAATGGGTTTGCCTTGGGTGTTGTTGAGGTACATGTGGGTGGTAGCCCCGTTGTAAATTCCTTTCACTATTTCAATGACATGTTTCCTAGCACTAGGGCCTCAGTTTGTCTGAGAAGATATGGAGGCCTCATGCGAAGCTTCCTAACAATATGGCCTCGGTTTGTCTCGAAATATGGAGGCCTCAAGCGAAGCAAGCAACATATTTCCTGACACTATGGCCTCGGTTTGTCTGAGAAGATATGGAGGCCTCATGCGAAGCGAGCAATATGTTTCCTAACACTAGGGCCTCGATTTGTCTGAGAAGATATGGAGGCCTCATGCGAAGCGAGCAATATGTTTCCTAACACTAGGGCCTCAGTTTGTCTGAGAAGATATGGAGGCCTCATGCGAAGCGAGCAACATGTTTCCTAACACTACAGCCTCGGTTTGTCTGGAAAGATATGCAAGCCTCATGCGAAGCAAGCTACATGTTTCCTAACACTATGGCCTCGGTTTGTCTGGAAAGATATGCAAGCCTCATGCGAAGCAAGCTACATGTTTCCTAACACTATGGCCTCGGTTTGTCTGGAAAGATATGCAAGCCTCATGCGAAGCAAGCTACATGTTTCCTAACACTATGGCCCACTCAATGAAAATCCGTGTCATGATGTATGCAATGAGAATATACAGCTCTCCAGGGCACATCACACCTACTTTTTCCCCAGTCTGGAGGGCGGTATGGTCCAGACCAGTGCCGTGATGCCTTTTTGAGCCCCTCTGCGCGTTTCGTGCAGTTTTTCAACCCCCTGTGGGCGCAGCGCGCAGTTTTTGCATGTTTTGCACTAAAAGCGCCAATTTGACGTTTGTGCGCTTTAAGCGCTGACCAATTTGGCAAGAAGTAGTACCCTGGTCCAGACATCGGTGTTCAGGTCACGGCGCCGGGAGTTTGAGCCCCGCTGCCGGAAGACAGACGGTGTTTTCTCGAGTCCGTCTTTCGATGGCGGGGGTGTTTCCACTGCCAGGGCAAGTGCCACTTGTAAACTTTCTTCGTTATGGAAATATATAGCTCTGCTGGGCACATCACACCTCCCATCTGAAGAAGCAAGAATTTGCACAATTATGGATCCACTGGGCTAATACAGCCACTGGGCTTAGCCTCAAAAATTCAGCAGCGGAAGAAAGCTGATTACGTCAGCCTCAAGGTGCACTAGGTTGCTTTAGTTTGGCTGATTAGCCAGCCAGGGAAGCTTCCTAGAAGCTGCTTCTCGTAGCCGAAAAGAAAGAGAGTAATTGCTATAGTAATATGAACGTATGATTGTCCTTAACATCACGTCCTGTGAGTAAATGTATTACACGGATGTAACAATTTCAATTTCAATTGAATGTATGATAGACCCTGCCAGTTCTATTACGGTATGTTAGAGGAAGAACGTAGACATGGATCGCCAGAAGCCAGATTGATTGCTACAATTCAGACTCAGGTCCACCCACACATCATCAAACTTAGGGCAGACGGCAGTTCTATTTTCATCTTTCAGCATCAATAGGTCAGTAGACGGAGCAAAGGGGAAGCTATCCTCAGCTTCCCGGTTGCCGAGGGTGGAAGTGAACCTATCCATGGCTTGTGCAGGAGGCATGTGAGTTAACAAGTGATCGTCTCCCTGAGAGGTCCTTGATGCCTTAGTTTGGATGGGTAGCTTTTCAGCTATTCGTGGCTCGTCAGCTACAGAGGCCCCAGCCCCAAGCCTCCTGTCCATGCTGTCCAGCCAAGCTGGGACAGGTGGCTTATCAGCTACTGGTCGCCTGTCAGCTACAAATGCCCCAGCCCCAAGCCACCTGTCCATGCTGTCCTGCCGAGCTGGGACAGGTGGCTTATCAGCTACTGGTTGCCTGTCAGCTACAGAGGCCCGACCCACACTGGCTTGGGCAGGTCCCTTATCAGCTACTGGTTGGCTGTCAGCTACAAAACCCACACTGGCTACCCAAACGGGTTGGAGTGCACCGGAGTCCACCGAGACTAATGCACAAGAGCCTGACGTTGCTTGGCAGCTGTTGTTAGTGCATGAGTAGTAGGACCCACCACTGGATATGGCTGCGTCACTTTGACGCGCTGGGGGGCTCGGCTGGAGGGGGGGCTCGGCTGGGGGGCTTGGCTGGAGGGCTCGGCTGGAGGGTTCGGTCAGGGGGCTCGGCTGGAGGGCTCGGCTGGAGGGCTCAGCTCGGCTGGGGGGCTGGGCTAAAGATTGGTATTGGTAGGATTCGAGTTCGCGGCCTGTCCTGACCTGTTCTACTGATTGTGAGTCGAGCTGAGAAGCTGGGAGAGTTGGGTTGATGGGCAGGGGCAGGGGAATGTTCAAGGGTAGGGGGAGGGGGAGGTCCAAGGGCAGGGGGGGGTCCAAGGGCAGGGTAAGGGGAAGGTCCAAGGGCAGGGGGGGGTCCAAGGGCAGGGTAAGGGGGAGGTCCAAGGGCACGGAGGCATACGTTGCAAAAGCCGAGGGTGGTGCTGGGCGCTGGAGCTCGGTGCGGGCACTGTGCCTAATGGATTGGCCATGTGTGTGCATTGAGCTGGGCGTGCCAGATTGCTCAGACGGCTGAGGTGTGCATGGGAAAGAGCCACCCGCCAGCTTTGGTTCCCTTGCACAGGTGGCATCACAGCTTGGGGCGGCAGGAGAGGGGGGGGATGGAAATGAGCCGTCGTCACGATACTCGTAGCTTAGATTCTCATTGGAGTACAGTGCAGCGCGACGCTGCCTCGTCAGCTGCTCATCATCCCCTGTGGTTGGTTGCTTGGTTGCTGATACTTCGTTGGTTGCTGGTGCCTGGTTGGTAGCTGGTAGCTGGTTGGTTGCTGGTGCCTGGTTGGTTGCTGGTGCTTGGCTGACCGGAAGCTTCGTTGCTGATGCTTGGTTGAGACCAGAGGCTGGATGAGAAGAATTGGTGTCCATAGGGCTTGCAGCAGGCGGTGATGCGAGGAACTGCCTAAGGGGGGCAGCTGTGAGCCAGGGGTAGGGTCCTGAATGGTTGGAAGGGTCGGAATCAGGCTCGGACTCCCGCTCAGGCTGGGGCTGAAGAGTGGCTGAAGAGTGGCTGAAGAGTGGCTGAATAGTGGCTGAAGATGAGGTGCCACTGGGTGTCTGAGCTGGCGGGTCCAATGCTCTCTGAGCTCTTAAGAGAGAAACGATGTTTGCGTAGTGCTGACGTGCAGCCTGTTGCGAGGCATCTGGCTGGATGGAGGAGGAGGAGGCGGCGGAGGAGGAGAAGGAGGAGCACTCGAAGCTGCTAGAGTGGTGGGTGGTGTTGGATGAGGCTCTGATCGGCAGTGCATGCAGTGGAAGGCTCAGAGACTGTGATGTATGGCACCCTGCCTGGAGCTGTGTAAAATAGGGGGGCACAAGGGTAAGCCAGGGCGATGTTGAGGGTTTGCGTGTGGGGTGTGTGTGTGAGTGAGTGTGTGTGTGGGGGTGGGTGGGTGGGGGTATCAAACACCTGCAAGATGGTGTGTGTGTGTGTGTAGAGGGGAGGAGGGGGGAGTTAAAATTAAGGCTATGTTAGTCAAAGCAGGGAGGCTCGTCATTCGTAGGAGACAAGCAGTCAACAGGTACTGTACAGCAAGTCAAGCCAATGTAATGCAAGTCAAGACAATGTACTGCAAGTCAAAACAAGGAGGCTCTTCGATCGTAGGAGACAAGCAGTCAAGAGGTACTGTACTGCAAGTCTAGGCAATGTACTGCAAGTCAAAGCAAGGAGGCTCGTTGCTCGTAGTAGACAAGCAGTCAAGAGGTACTGTACTGCAAGTCAAGGCAATGTACTGCGAGTCAAGGCGATGTTAGTCTAAGCAAGAAGGCTCGTCGCTCGTAGGAGACAAGCAGTCAAGAGGTACTTTACTGCAAATCAAGGCAATGTACTGCAAGTCGAAACAAGGAGGCTCGTCGCTTGTAGGAGACTGGCAGTCAAAATGAACTGTACTGCAAGTCAAGCCATTGCAATGCAAGTCAAGCCAATGTACTGCAAGTCAAAACAAGGAGGCTCGTCGCTTGTAGGAGACAAGCAGTCAAGAGGTACTGTACTGCAAGTCAAGGCAATGTACTGCAAGTCAAGGCAATGTTAGTCTAAGCAAGGAGGCTCATCGCTCGTAGGAGACAAGCTGTCAAGAGGTACTGTACTGCAAGTCAAGGCAATGTAATGCGAGTTAAGGCAATGTACTGCAAGTCGAAATTAGGAGGCTCGTCGCTTGTAGGAGACAAGCAGTCAAGAGGTACTGTACTGCAAGTCAAGGCAATGTACTGCAAGTCAAGGAAATGTTAGACAAAGCAAGGAGGCTCGTCGCTCGTAGGAGTCAAGCAGTCAAGAGGTACTGTACTACAAGTCAAGGCAATGTAATGCAAGTCAAGGTTATGTACTGAAAGTCGAAACTAGGAGGCTCGTCGCTCGTAGAAGACAAGCAGTCAAGAGGTACTGTACTGCAAGTCAAGGAAATGCACTGCAAGTCAAGGCGATGTTAGTCTAAGCAAGGAGGCTCGTCGCTCGTAGGAGACAAGCAGTCAAGAGGTACTTTACTGCAAATCAAGGCAATGAACTGCAAGTCGAAACAAGGAGGCTCTTCGATCGTAGGAGACAAGCAGTCAAGAAGTACTTAACTGCAAGTCAAGGCAATGTACTGCAAGTCAAAACAAGGAGGCTCGCCGCTTGTAGGAGACAAGCAGTCAAGAGGTACTGTACTGCAAGTCAAGGCAATGTTAGTCTAAGCAAGGAGGCTCATCGCTCGTAGGAGACAAGCTGTCAAGAGGTACTGTACTGCAAGTCAAGGCAATGTAATGCGAGTTAAGGCAATGCACTGCAAGTCGAAATTAGGAGGCTCGTCGCTTGTAGGAGACAAGCAGTCAAGAGGTACTGTACTGCAAGTCAAGGCAATGTACTGCAAGTCAAGGAAATGTTAGTCAAAGCAAGGAGGCTCGTCGCTCGTAGGAGTCAAGCAGTCAAGAGGTACTGTACTACAAGTCAAGGCAATGTAATGCGAGTTAAGGCAATGCACTGCAAGTCAAGGCGATGTTAGTCTAAGCAAGGAGGCTCGTCGCTCGTAGGAGACAAGCAGTCAAGAGGTACTTTACTGCAAATCAAGGCAATGAACTGCAAGTCGAAACAAGGAGGCTCTTCGATCGTAGGAGACAAGCAGTCAAGAAGTACTTAACTGCAAGTCAAGGCAATGTACTGCAAGTCAAAACAAGGAGGCTCGCCGCTTGTAGGAGACAAGCAGTCAAGAGGTACTGTACTGCAAGTCAAGGCAATGTACTGCAAGTCAAGGCAATGTTAGTCAAAGCAAGGAGGCTCGTCGCTTTTAGGAGACAAGCAGTCAATAGGTACTGTACTGCAAGTCAAGGCAATGTACTGCAAGCCAAAGCAAGGAGGCTCATCACTCGTAGGAGACAAGCAGTCATGAGGTACTGTACTACAAGTCAAGGCAATGTAATGCGAGTCAAGGTAATGTACTGAAAGTCGAAACAAGGAGACTTGTCGCTCGTAGGGGACAAGCAGTCAAGAGGTACTGTACTACAAGTCAAGGAAATGCACTGCTAGTCAAGGCGATGTTAGTCTAAGCAAGGAGGCTCGTCGCTTGTAAGAGACAAGCAGTCAAGAGGTACTTTACTGCAAATCAAGGCAATGTACTGCAAGTCGAAACAAGGAGGCTCGTCGCTTGTAGGAGACAAGCAGTCAAGAGGTACTGTACTTCAAGTCAAGGCAATATACTGCAAGTCAAGGCGATGTTAGTCAAAGCAAGGAGGCTGGTCGCTCGTAGGAGACAAGTAGTCAATAGGTACTGTACTGCAAGTCAATGCAATGTAATGCAAGTCCAGGCAATGTACTTCAAGTCAAGGCAATGTAATGCAAGTTAAGGCAATGTACTGAAAGTCGGAACAAGGAGGCTCGTCGCTCGTAGAAGACAAGCAGTCAAGAGGTACTGTACTGCAAGTCAAGGCAATGTAATGCAAGTCAAGGCGATGTTAGTCTAAGCAAGGAGGCTCGTTGCTTGTAGGAGACAAGCAGTCTAGAGGTACTTTACTGCAAGTCAAGGCAATGTAATGCAAGTTAAGGCAATGTTAGTCAAAGCAAAGAGGCTTGTCGCTTGTATGAGACAAGCAGTCAAGAGGTACTGTACTAGAAATCAAGGCAATGTAATGCAATTCAAGGCAATGTACTGAAAGTCAAAACAAGGAGGCTCGTTGCTTGTAGAAGACAAGCAGTCAAGAGGTACTGTACTGCAAGTCAAGGCCATGTACTGCAAGCCAAGGCAATGTTAGTCGAAACAAGGAGGCTCGTCGCTCGTAGGAGACATGCAGTCAAGAGGTACTGTACTGCAAGTCAAGGCAATGTACTGCAAGTCAAGGCGATGTTAGTCTAAGCAAGGAAGCTTGTCGCTCATAGGAGACAAGCAGTCAATAGGTACTGTACTAGAAGTCAAGGCGATGTAATGCAAGTCAAGGCAATGTACTGAAAGTCAAAACAAGGAGGCTCGTCGCTCGTAGAAGACAAGCAGTCAAGAGGTACTGTACTGCAAGTCAAGGCAATGTAATGCAAGTCAAGGCGATGTTAGTCAAAGCAAGGAGGCTCGTCGCTTGTAGGAGACAAGCAGTCTAGAGGTACTTTACTGCAAGTCAAGGCAATGTACTGCAAGTCAAGGCAATGTTAGTCAAAGCAAAGAGGCTTGTCGCTTGTATGAGACAAGCAGTCAAGAGGTACTGTACTAGAAGTCAGGGCAATGTAATGCAAGTCAAGGCAATGTACTGAAAGTCAAAACAAGGAGGCTCGTCGCTTGTAGAAGACAAGCAGTCAAGAGGTACTGTACTGCAAGTCAAGGCCATGTGCTGCAAGTCAAGGCGATGTTAGTCTAAGCAAGGAGGCTCATCGCCCGTAGGAGACAAGCAGTCAAGAGTCAGTGTAATGCAAGTCAAGGCAATGTACTGAAAGTCGAAACAAGGAGGCTCGTCGCTCATAGGAGACAAGCAGTCAAGAGGTACTGTAATACAAGTCAAGGCAATGTACTGCAAGTCAAGGCGATGTTAGTCGAAACAAGGAGGCTTGTCGCTCATAGGGGACAAGCAGTCAAGAGGTACTGTACTGCAAGTCAAGGCAATGTAATGCAAGTCAAGGCGATGTTAGTCTAAGCAAGGAGGCTTGTCGCTCATAGGAGACAAGCAGTCAAAAGGTATTTTAATGCAAGTCAAGGCAATGTACTGCAAGTCAAGGCGATGTTAGTCTAAGCAAGGAGGCTCGTCGCTCATAGGAGACAAGCAGTCAAGAGGTACTTTAATGCAAGGCAAGGCAATGTACTGAAAGTCGGAACAAGGAGGCTCGTCGCTCGTAGGAGACAAGCAGTCAAGAGGTACTGTACTGCAAGTCATGGCGATGTAATGCAAGTCAAGGCAATGTACTGCAAGTCAAAGCAAGGAGGCTCATCGCTCGTAGGAGACAAGCAGTCAAGAGGTACTGTACTACAAGTCAAGGCAATGTAATGCAAGTCAAGGCAATGTACTGCAAGTCGAAACAAGGAGGCTCGTAGCTCGTAGGAGAAAAGCTGTCAAGAGGTACTGTACTGCAAGTCAAGGCAATGTTAGTCAAAGCAAGGAGGCTCGTCGCTTGTAGGAGACAAGCAGTCAAGAGGTACTGTACGTCAAGTCAAGGCAATGTAATGCAAGTCAAGGCAATGTTAGTCAAAGCAAAGAGGCTTGTCGGTCGTATGAGACAAGCAGTCAAGAGGTACTGTACTGCAAGACAAGGCAATGTAATGCAAGTCAAGGCGATGTTAGCCTAAGCAAGGAGGCTTGTCGCTCATAGGAGACAAGCAGTCAAGAGGTACTTTACTGTAAGTCAAGGCAATGTACTTCAAGTCAAAACAAGGAGGCTCGTCGCTTGTAGGAGAAAAGCAGTCAAGTGGTACTATACTTCAAGTCAAGGCAATGTACTGCAAGTCAAGGCAATGTTAGTCAAAGCAAGGAGGCTCGTCGCTCGTATGAGACAAGCAGTCAAGAGGTACTGTACTGCAAGTCAAGGCAATGTACTGCAAGTCAAGGCAATGTTAGTCAAAGCAAAGAGGCTTGTCACTCGTATGAGACAAGCAGTCAAGAGGTACTGTACTGCAAGTCCAGGCAATGTACTGCAAGTCAAGGCAATGTACTGCAAGTCGAAACAAGGAGGCTCTTCGCTTGTAGGAGACAAGCAGTCAAGAGGTACTGTACTGCAAGTCAAGGCAATGTTAGTCAAAGCAAGGAGGCTCGTCGTTTGTAGGAGACAAGCAGTCAAGAGGTTCTGTACTGCAAGTCAAGGCAATGTTAGTCAAAGCAAGGAAGCTCGTCGCTTGTAGGTGACAAAAAGTGTTTGTTGAACAAGCCCCCCTGGAAATGTATAATGACCTTGACTATTTGAGGTTGGACAATTCCATAGCTTTTCTTTTCCACCTTGAGCAGCATCTTCTAGGCAGCTCCCCAGGCTTGCTTCCTAGCCTAACCTTAAACAAAGTAGTGCATATGGGAGCTCACAGCATTAGCTTTTC
Source organism: Chlamydomonas sp. ICE-L (assembly GCA_013435795.1). NCBI lineage: Eukaryota > Viridiplantae > Chlorophyta > Chlorophyceae > Chlamydomonadales > Chlamydomonadaceae > Chlamydomonas > Chlamydomonas sp. ICE-L. Next base: position 20,107,065 of record JACBWV010000626.1, read on the forward strand.
AGTTCTGTTGAAATCCTGGGGCTTGGCTCAAGGAGCAGCATAGAAGCTGGTGCTCGTAGCGGAAAAGAAAAGCTATGGGCAATTCCCTTGGCATATCATATGATGTTGACCAAAGACGTGCATCATATGGTATTGTATATAAATGGTATCTTTAGCCTAGTCAGACTGCCGGCATCATATGCTATCATATGCTATCATATGATGAAATGATATCATATGATACAAGTCCTATGCAGCGTCGCAAGCGACGCGGAAAATTGGTGGAGTATGTTGGCAACGGAACGACAGGTGGCAATGATGGAGCTGACCAAAGCCAGTTAGTTATGAGACAGTTGGCTGACGTGTCAGCCTTCAATTTTTCTGCCAGTCAAACAGTCAAACCGACAAATGGGAACACAGGGGGCTCCCGCCCCCCAGAAGGGGGGCTCCGCCAATCATATTGCCGTTCCATAGTCGTAGCTCGTACCTGATTGTGCATGCTCGAGTGCTTGTTCACCTGTTAAGCAAATGTTTTAGCTTGGCTACCTACTGTAGAGGGCGATCAGGAAGGAGTAGGTGGAATGAGTGGATTTTGGTGGAATTAGTGGAAACAGCAGAATGAATAGAAACAGTGGAGTTAGTGAAACTAATGGTGGCGGAACTTGTGGACACGCTGGAATGAATGGAAATAGTGGAATTGGTGGATATACAGTAGTTGAATTAGTGGAGAGAGAGGAATTGGTGGAATTAGTGGAACTCGTGGGGGTTGTGAAATTATAGGAGTTGGCAGGCAGAAGTGATAAGTGAGAGGGTGGGCGCATGCAAGCACCGTTCGTAGCGCGGTGGAGCAGAGCAGTCGATATGAATCGTGCTAGCCGCTTGCTTACCCCTCACCCCGGCCCACCTTCAAAATGGGGGCGTAGCAGCCAGGGGGTGTGGCAAACCCTCCTAGCGCGTGAGGGCCCTCACCCGGTAGCTTACGTCAGCTTCGGCTGAATTTACTAGAAGCATGGCCAGTATGTCACATGCGAGATTTAAACTTTCCATCGATGCAGATTGTAGCAAGTGCACAGGGGAAGCTTTTAGTTACCAACAGCATGGGAGGGTGGTGATATCCTAAGGCTCGGGACGAAAATGCACTGTGGCCGAGTCAGCAGGAGGAAGGTGGGGAGTAGGTGTCACACAACACGCGATGACGCACACATTTTATATTGCACAGCTCATGCGTAGGATGAGCTTATTGAAGCTTTAGGGAGCGTTGATGCATTGGACAAGATTTTTGGAAATTACGGGGCTGTGCAAGGACTCATGAGGTGCTAGTTGAAGGAAGGAAGGAAGGAAGGCGAGAAGCATCTAGACCAGCCCTGTGACCGCGTCACAGCATGCGAGCTTACATGTGGATAAGCTCTAAACGCTGGCTGAGGATGGCAAGAGCAAGCGTACCTAGAATATTGAGATAGTAGAGCTGCAGCAGCAACGCTGTCAAGTTCCGTAATTCGCACTTGGGTTACGTTGGAAAAGGGGTTAATAACCCTGAGGCCAGAGGGGTACGGATGGAGTCGCAAGTTGTGGGCGTGCTCGTTTACAAGGTCGTAGAGGGGGGAAAGCGTTGCGTGACAGGTTTTTGAATTTGTAGAACCGGAATTGGAGAAGCGGCATAATATATGCGGGGTCATAGGCGGCCTGTTTCGTGAAGCTCGAAACGGAGCTGAGTAGAAGATATTCCGTCAGGTAAGTAAGTAGCTGAGTAGAAGATATGAATGGTCATTTTCTATGACTTTTTTGTGGCAGATCAACCAACTCTGGCCCAGCTCCTGGCCAAATCCCAACCGAATCTGGTTTCGAGTGAACCAGGTGCAGGTGTTAACCGCGCATCCGCGCAACGGACCAACCCCTCTGGGACCAACCAACTCTAAGCAGAGACTCAGACCCACTCCAGCTCTGGGGCAAATTCAAACCGTTGTCTGGCCCGGTGGCCCTGCACCTGACACGGGCGGATTGCGCCTCAAGCTCACTTGCGGTGTACCTGGACGCACGCGCTCGCGCACCGTGAATGCACTCGCCACGCACTCGCCACGAACGCACTCGCCACGCACGTCGGCAGGAAGCCGAGAGATAGTAGCAACTCAGCGTGTCATTCCCTACGCCAGCCTGCACCTGTTCAGGTTGTTAAATATGAGAGGGTGGAAACAGGGACCGGGAGACGAGGTGGAGACTGGAGACCGAGCAAACCGGTGTAGCAGCTCAGCTCGGCGGCTCGGGCTGTACTCGACTCGGTCGGGAAAAGGTGGGTATCTGATCTACGAACTGTATACAGTAATTCCTCCTGTCACATTAATCACAAGTTTGAGATTTTGGGCCTTAAAGCTGCAGATGCGGATGCAATAGTTTGTTTGTTGGCCAAAATGTAAGGACTTCCGTGCAGCCCCATTCTGGAATATGGCAGGCCCCAAAGGTAGCCAAATGTTTAACGTGTATGCCTTCCCAAATGTTACACCTGGGCATCGGGCGCCTGCTCTTAAACGTGTCTACCTTCTCAAATGTTACACCTAAGCAGGTGGCAGCCCGATTATAAAAGTAAATGCCCCAATCCTTATGCATATTCTACCAATATATATATATATATATATATATATATATATATATATATATATATATATATATATATATATATATATATACACTATATACACTAAGACTTTCTGGAGCAACCTAGCCGACTATCTTTCTACTTGTAGAAGAGCAAGACAGGAAGCCCTGGACTGGCACCGTAATTTATTATCCCTTTTTTTCTTTTCTTCTTGTGACTTCTCATTTGTTAGCTTCTTACCTCCGCCACTGTAAGTGGTTGAGATCTGGGTCCGGCTCTAGGGGGTTTAATACCTACGCCACCAAAATGGTGGTTGGGAGCTTGGTTTGTTTGTCCTCGACACACCCCTGATGTAATGGGGTTTTTTGCTTTGTGGGTGCTTTTTCTTTTTGTTTAAAGCACAGAGTCTCATACACCCTCGCGGTGTCAAGTAGACTTTAACATGTAATGTAATGTAATATAATGTAATATATATATATATATATATATAAATATATATATATATATATATGTACGTACGTATATATATGTACGTAATATATATGTATGAATCTACGTATATATTATGGACAGGATAGAGAGGGAGGGAGATAGAGTAGAGAGAGAGAGATTGACGGAAGATAGAGGGAGGGAAGAGACGGGAATAGATAGGGAGGGACGTAAGAAGATTTGGTAGGGAATGAGAGTCCGCATAGATAGAAAGAGAGAGAATAGAGAGATAGGGGAAGGACGCGGTGGTATGAGATGAGATATATATAGATATTAGATATATGTATATAGGGAAGGTACGTATATGATATATACTATATAATATATTACATTACATACTATGACATTAAATGACATTAAATACATATATCTACGTACGTAATTACATTACATATATATAAGTACTTACATATATAATGTCACATATTATATACGTACAGACATATATACGTTTTATACATATATGGTACGGACAGAGAAGAGAGAGAGAGGGACGGGAAGAGAGAGGGAGGGGGCCGAGGGCGGGAGAGAGAAGAGAGAGAGACAACAGAGAGCGACAGGGACAGAGAGAGAGAGAGAGAGGGACAGGGAGAGAGAGAGAGATGGGACAAGAGGAGACAGAGAGAGGGGGAGAGAGGGAGAGAGGGAGACGAGGCGTTGACGATGGAGAGAGAGAGATGAGAGAAATGAGGGCATGGAGAACTGAGGGTATATAGGGCATGAGAGGGCACGGGAGTAGACTGGGAGAGCCTGGAATTTCAAGAGAGAGGGAAAGAGAGGGAAAGAACCGAGTAGAGAAGGAGGGACGAGAGAGAAGGGACGAGGGGAAGGGATGTGCGGGCTGGATGCGAGAGAAGATCAGAGAACGGAGAAGGAGGGAGAGCGAGAGAATGTTGAGAGGGAGGTATGGGGGAGAGGAGAGAGAAGGATGGGAGAGAGCAGACCCTAGGGAGTTAGTGACGAGAGAGAGTACGGATCCGGGTAAGAGGTATGGGGAGCCAGCTCACGTGGCCGGTGGCCACACCCCCCACCCAACCCCCCCACCCAGGGCCAGGGTCCTAGTCTGGTCTGGGTTACATTACGGGTAACGCCCTTGTATGCCCCCCCTCCCCCCCCCCCACCCCCCCCACCCCCTCCCTTACACACAGTCAAGAAATCAGCCATCTCAGCCCTTGCTCGACGCTCCCCTGCCTCCCCCAAACCCACCCACCCACACACACACACTTATTCCCCTACTGCTTCAGGTGTGGCCTCCCACCCTGTCATACACACATACCATCCCCCCCCTCCCCCCCATTCTGACCTCTCCCTACCCCTCACCCACCCCATCCACGCGCACTCTCTTTCTCTCACCTTACCCCCCACCACCCTCCCTTCCCCCAACCACCAACACGCACACACAATCTTCATCTCCCTACCTCGTACCCTTCACTTCACCCTGTGGGATTAAATCGTGCAGAAAGAGGGACCCGCTGTGCTTCGAACCTACCAACATTGCGAGCGCTCAGATTCCGATCGCCCTGAGAACACCGGACCGGTGCAATTGCATGGCTACAAACCTGCAGCTTCGTCTTTTCGTACAGTGCCCCAGTTGAGACTCGGTCAATTCAGAACAGCAAAAATCGCAGCAACGTACTTCATATTCTATACAACGAAAAGAGCTTGCAAAGATGGGATGATCGTGGCAAGCGCGAGAGTGTCCAGGGGGACGGAATGGCCATGGCGATCTGAACAGGGTAAATAATCGCAACTGGATGCCAATCACTACGAATGTGATGCGATGGCGTGGCAAAATTGCGCATGCGTGAGATGAATGGTGGCAACGCTCGCAGACGGAGAAAAAAAGCATCACGATATGAAGGTCTGGCTTGATTATGATCCTGGCATAACACCTCAGGCTGGGCAGCATAGTCTTGGCGCCTGGATTGGTTACCAGCTTCGTGTTCCTCCTCAGGCACGGTAGCTCGTTCCTGACTCCTTGCGAGATTACCAGCATGACGTAGCGCCAGCCAGCGCGGGCATCACGTCAACGCTTGTTGGCTATTTCCCTGTCTTCCTTGCTCTGGCAAGCTCGCTTTGAGCGCTGGCTGGCGGTGTTGCGGGCCCTCCTGCCCATTAGGACCGTTGCCATGCATCATGGTTGCATTATCCGTGAAGAACTGAAAGCTATTATTCCGAGCGCCATGCCAAGCCATTTGAGGGTCGGCTGGTGACCTCCGAGGAGAGGATCTTCTGATTCTAAATGTCTTGCCGTCATAGTATCGGAGGCAGTTGTGGATATGCTATGAGCGCGCGCGCTTAGCTTAGCGAATCTGCAGTTTTGGTATTTGAAAATTCCGCTAGGCGGGGAGTTGCTAGTTGGGTGAACGAAAAGTCGGTTGCAAGTCGGTTACACTTCGCACGCCCATGGCACGTGGGCACGCGATGATGACACCACCACGACCACCACGACCACCACGACCACGACCATGATTTCTTTATATATATAGATATCGGGTTTTCTAATGGATTTCCAATAGCTAAAGGTTTCAATCAGCTTAAATATCGTAAGATGAAACAATTAATAAAGACTAAGAAAATACCCAAATTAGAAAATTAGAAAACACTGAATTCGAGGATTCGAGGAAGAGAGCATCCTACCAACACATATGCATTTCACTGCTCAGTCATATCTTGTATGCCATAATTAGATTATTTTCATTATTTAATGTGTAATAAATAATTAGATCGTGACAGCATCGTGCGCTAATAATTCAAAGTCGACCCTGCTTAGTGCTTCCCAGGGTTGTTCAGGACGCTGCGTCCTCCGTCGTAGTGGTCAATAGGGGTAGTGGTGAATGTTCGTTTGGTCGAGGGTCGGTATCTCCTCTATTCAAGTGCGCCTATTATTTTGTAGGAGTGGCAACGCCATTCGAACTGAATCTTCGGTGCGGCTGGTTTGTTTAGGGAGACCCACCTCCTCGGGTGGACTACCTTTTCCGACTAAAAAACTTGCAACGTCGAAGAGTCCGTTGCGTCGCAGGACGCAACGTAGGGAGGGTCCGTTGACCACAAGGAAGGGTCCTTTGCGTCGTAGGACGCAGGCTATACAATTGGCTGCCACTAAGGCAGCAGAGCCGGGGTCCTCCTGAAGTACCCTGGTGCTTACCCATCACCCATGACTGTGCCAGTGTGCCTAATTGTTGGCTGGAGCCATATTCCGGTAACAAAGTTCTAGTACTTTGGCAATGGTGGATACTAGATGGACAGAGTAGATACCCATAGGCACAGAGTTGGCTTTTTTTGCTGTATAATGGAACGCAAGATTGATGGCATTGGAGCAACTGGGTTGGGATGATCTCAGACCCTATATATTGGACCCTTATCAGCCAATATATATTAGCAGGATAGGGCGATGCTCTCTTCCTCGAATTCAGCTTTTTTAAATTTTCGTTTTTGAGTGTTTTCTTTGTCTTTACTAATTCTTACATCTTCTTATTAATTTATCTTTTGATGACATAAGCTAAATTGAACATGTAGCTGTTAATCATAAACTTATCAAACCCGATATATATTGGACCCTTATCAGCTTTACGTACCAACTCCTCATTCTCATACCGGTACACAGGGGCATGAATGCATGATGGAACGCAGGATCGGTGGCATTGGACAAACTGAGTCAGGGACGTAGGACTTTCACCCCAGGAGGTGGGTCTCCCGACACAAACCAGCGACACGGATGATTTAGTTCGAATGGTGGTGCCCCTCCTACAATATGCAAAGTAGGATAATCTCATTTATGTTGTGTCTGCTCCCTCCTTGCGTGTGAGTTACTTCGCCAATCACATCGACAAAATCCTTGAGTCTAAGCAAAAGGTGGTCACATTCGGATCGGTTCAACACATCTTTTTTGTGGTCTCTCAGTCTCTGGCACATTTACATATCCTTCAGTTACGTTACATTCCAGCTTCTTCAGCCAAACTGTTATGACACAAGAGATAAGATAAGTATTATTGTCCCAATTTGTTCCACACATTTTCGTCCGGCAAAAGTAGGATGAACTGCACTTGCTCGAGGATTCTCCAGCGCAATGAGCCACAGCCCAAGGAGCAGACCGGATTAGACAAATGCCTTTTCCTATACTTTAGGAACGTCAACACATCATCTACTGTAGGACGCCTGAAGAAAGATAATGGCAGCCACAATACTGTGGACAGACACTAAAGTGCTATAATCACATAATCACTCAGTATCATGGGCAACGATGGACACCATATGGGGCGATACACAATTGGTGCTATTGACACTAGTCAGCATACTAATGTGCATGCAGTACACTCAGCATACTAATGTGCATGCAGTACACTCAGCATGCTAATGTGCATGCAGTATACTCAGCATATAGCACGAGTGTTAACCAGCACAACAATCTATGTTTGTCCTTTCAATCAATCAACATCATTTCCACTTGTATCACAGGAGGCCATCAATACACAAGGGAGGCCATCATACATGAGGGAGATGTGCCAATGAGAGGCCTCGATCTTTCCACTTGTATTACAGGAGGCCATCATACATGAGGGAGGTGTGCCTATAAGAGGCCTCGATCTTTCCACTTTTATCACAGGAGGCCATCAATACGTGAGGGAGGCCATCATACATGAGGGAGATGTGCATATAACAGGCCCCGATCTTTCCACTTGTATCACAGGAGGCCATCAATACACGAGGGAGGCCATCATACGTGAGGGAGATGTGCCTATAAGAGGCCTCGATCTTTCCACTTGTATCACAGGAGGCTATCAATAAGCATGTGAGCTGGTCCCTGCGAAAAAAACATCGTGCGCACTAAGAGGTAGAACTCAAACGCCCAGAATGCCACAGGGGGCATACTGTAGGTGCAAATGGGGTATGTAAACGAATATGGTCTGTACACAAAACACAGTCGGCATGCGCCAACAGTACATGCACATGGATGACGGTCAGTTTGTTTCTGTCAATTTTGGTGAAGCCCCCACTTCTGGAGGGCAGGAGCCCCTAGGGTCACCGCTTTGTCCAAGTGTCTGTCTGCCCGTCTATCTGTCCATCACGTTCGAAACTTTGGCCTCACAAACCCACTATCCACCTTCCAAACCTCAAACAGCTCGATCTTCGCCGCCGATTTCGAATCCACTCACCACCAATTGTCTGTGTCGCTTGCAACGTGCCTAGGACTTTATACACACTTTAACACTTTATACACAGGTTATGCCTCGGGTTATGCACACTTCATACACCGCTTTATATGCACCAATATTGTATGTTGCATACAATGTTACCTATTTCTGGCTGTGTAAGGCAGCTTCGAACATATTTCTGGCTGTGAAAGGCAGCTTCGAACCGATTTCTGGCTGTGAAAGGCAGCTTCGAACCGATTTCTGGCTGTGAAAGGCAGCTTCAAACCGATTTCTGGCTGTGAAAGGTAGCTTCAAACCGATTTCTGGCTGTGAAAGGCAGCTTCAAACCGAATACTCAACGTCAAACACTAAGCCGAGTGTAACAGGAGAACTCCCGTTGCAGGGTCCCTGCCGGGTCGGGACCGGTTAGGACCCTTCCCAAACGGGACCACGCAACTGACCGATGGTTAAAAGGTTCGGGATGAATTACCGTACCGGTAACTCCCGACACCTAGTGGTCAAAGACCGGTAAGTTAGAGATTTGGACTATAGAAAGGCAACTCAAGGTCAAACACTAGGCCAAGTGCACAATTTTCTTCATCAGCTGGTCTAGGTACAACAGCGAGCTCTTAGCTTTGCCCAGGACAGCTGTGATGTGTGGGCAAGTGGTTAGTCTTCCTGGCTAAATACCACCATACCAGATCGGTTTATACCCCATTCTTCTAGGCTAGGGTGCCAACCACGAAACCCAGCTATATACCACGATACCACATCATTTTATACCCCCCTTCTTCCAGTCTTGGGTGCCAACCATGAAACCCAGCTATATATAGGGATCGGCAAATCATATGATACTAACCAACGGCAAGTATGATATCACATGATATCATACATATTGCGTCATATGATATTGTATTTAAATAGTAACTTTGGCCTAGTCAAACTGCCGGCACCATATGATATCATATGATGACATGATATCATCCTGCCGTCTCCTAGCTATATATCACCAAACCAGATCATTTTATGCCCCCCGTAGTGTAGTCTATGGCGCCAGACATGGAATGGAATGAGTAGCAGCAGCAGATGAAATGGAATGATCAGCAGATCCAGATCCAGAGATGGATTGGAATGAGCAGCAGCAGTCTAGGCTAGACATGGAATGGAACGGAATGAGCAGCAGAGATGGAATGGGATGGAACGGAATGAGCAGCAGCAGCATGCAGAGATCCAGAGATGGAATGGGATGGAACGGAATGAGCAGCAACAGCAACCAGAGATCCATAGATGGAATGGAATAAGCAGCAGACCAAGATCCAGAGATGGATCGGAATGGGCAGCAGTAGCAACCAAAGATCCAGAGATGGGATGGAATAAGCAGCAGACCCAGATCCATTTCCAGAGATGGAATGGAATGAGCAGTAGCAGCAACCAGAGATCCAGAGATGGAATGGAATAAGCAGCAGCAGTCTAGGCTAGACATGGAATGAAACGGAATGAGCAGCAGAGATGGAATGGGATGGATCGGAATGAGCAGCAGCAGCATCCAGAGATCCAAAGATGGAATGGAATGGAATGGAATGAGCAGCAGCAGCATCCAGAGATCCAGAGATGGAATGGGATGGAACGGAATGAGCAGCAGCAGCATCCAAAGATCCAGAGATGGAATGGAATAAGCAGCAGACCCAGATCCAGAGATGGATCGGAATGGGCAGCAGCAGCAACCAAAGATCCAGAGATGGAATGGAATAAGCAGCAGACCCAGATCCAGAGATGGATCGGAATGGGCAGCAGCAGCAACCAGAGATCCAAAGATGGAATGGAATAAGCAGCAGACCCAGATCCAGAGATGGATCGGAATGGGCAGCAGCAACAACCAAAGATCCAGAGATGGAATGGAATAAGCAGCAAACCCAGATCCAGAGATGGAATGGAATGAGCAGTAGCAGCAACCAGAGATCCAGAGATGGAATGGAATAAGCAGCAGCAGCAACCAGAGATCCAAAGATGGAATGGAATAAGCAGCAAACCCAGATCCAGATCCAGAGATGGATCGGAATGAGCAGCAGTAGCAACCAGAGATCCAGAGATGGAATGGAATGAGCAGCAGCAGCAACCAGAGATCCAGAGATGAAATGGAATGATCAGCAGATCCAGATACAGACATCCAAATACAGAGATGGAATGGAATGAGTAGTAGCAGCTTCCAGAGATCTAGAGATGAAATGGAATGATCAACAGATCCAGATACAGAGATCCAGATACAAAGATGGAATGGAATGAGCAGCAGCAGCAGCATCCAGAGATCCAGAGATGAAATGGAATGATCAGCAGATCTAGATACAGACATCCAGATACAGAGGTGGAATGGAATGAGCAGCAGCAGCATCTAGAGATTCAGAGATGAAATGGAATGATCAGCAGATCTAGATACAGAGATCCAGATACAAAGATGGAATGGAATGAGCAGCAGCAGCATCTAGAGATCCAGAGATGAAATGGAATGATCAACAGATCCAGATACGGAGATCCAGATCCAGATATGGAATGGAATGAGCAGCAGCAGCATCCAGAGATCCAGAGATGAAATGGAATGATCAACTGATCTAGATACATAGATGGAATGGAATGAGCAGCAGCAGCATCCAGAGATCCAGAGATGAAATGGAATGATCAGCAGATCCAGATTTAGAGATCCAGATGCAGAGATGGAATGGAATGAGAAGCAGCAGCATGTACGGATATAACTAGTTTGCTAGATAGGTCCATATTGCTGGTTTGGTCCATGTTGCTGGAGTAACTAGTTTGCTGGATAGGTCCTTATTGCTGGGTTGGTCAAGATTGATAGATATAACTAGTTTCCTGGATAGATCCATCTTGCTGGATAGGTCTTATTACTAGGTAGTTAAAGATTGCTGGATAAAACTAGTTTGCTGGATAGGTCCATATTGCTAATAGGACAAGATTTCTGGATAGATCCTTATTGCTGGGTAGGTCAAGATTTTTGGATAAATCTATATTATTGGAAACATCAAATTTGCTGGCCAGATCAAGTGAAGAGATCCAACTTGCAGAACATTGATTAGAAAGTAATGATAACGCCTGGTGGGGCGTGGGATTATGGGAGCCCTGTCTTTCTGCGGTAGAGAACGGGCTGGTACTTAGCGTGGACAGTGCTACCATGGTGGTTGACAGCGACCGCGGACACTAAGGCGCACCCGTAGGGAGTCGAACCTCGCACCTTCAGCCTGATTTCAACAAACTCAACCATTGAGCCAATCGTCGCAACGGGAGAGAAATCAAGTGAAGAGATTCAACTTGCTGTATATTGACTAGACTAAGACCAACAAAGAGCTTTCAAATACAGATGCAAGAGAGATCTCTGAGATGGAAGTTGTCGGATAGTGACTAGACCAAAAATCATTGCTGGATGATATTCACCAGGCTTTTATTTACGGTGCTGTTTGTATACCTTACTGTATGAGGGGTGCTCCGTTAGAGCCTTTTGGTGATGCATTTTTGCCCCATGAAAGCTGCCAGTAGCACCCTGAAAGCTGCAAGGAGCGCCATGCAGGGTACTACAAATTTCGCGCACACTTTTTGAGCCCCATTGTGAATTTTGTGCAGCTGTTTCAACCCCCTGTGGGTGCAGCGCGCAGTCTTTGCGCTTTTTGTACTACCAAGCGCTGACAAATTTAACGTTTGCGTGCTTTAAGCGCTGGCCAATTTGACAAAATGTAGTACCCTGGCGCCATGGCACTAGGTAAAGGCACCAGTTCCTGTCCTTATAGCAATTCAGCAGATGATTTGGATTTGGGTCTCGTAGTTTGTAGTTCATACCTCAACTTTATCAGGCCAAATTCCAAACAATTCTCAGGATTTTCAGACATTCTCAGAACTGTTGATTCTCAGACCAAAATCTCAGAAATCTCATCCCTAATTCTCAAGTTGGAGGTACAAATTACGACCTTTGAAGTGTTTTGAAAACCCAAATCCAAATCATCCGCTGAATGGCTATTTCAGGTCCTATACAGCATTGCAAGCGACACAGAAAAAATGAGGAGAGTGGCAACGGAATGACAGGTGGCAACGATGGAGCTGACCAAAGCCAGTTAGTTATGAGACAGTTGGCTGATGTGTCAGGCTTTATCTCGGTCGTCGGTCTGATGGTCGGACAGACGGACAAACAGACAGCAGGGTGAATCTGGGGGCTCTCGCCCCCCAGAAGGCCCCCCCCCCCCCCCTCCACCCCCGCCCCCACCCAAAACAACCCTGATCCTCATGCAGTGTGGCATCTACCATCAGCATATGCACCTCATCAGGAGGTGGCAGTATGATGGTAGGTTGGGCCATTCAAGCTAAGTTGGCAGAACACCCGATAACAGTGATGTCAGGTTGGGCCATTCAAGCTAAGTTGGCAAACACCAGATAAGAGTACCGTCAGGTGGGGTCATTTAAGCTAAGTTGGTGAACACCCGATACAAGTAATGTCAGGCGGGGTCATTCAACCTAAGTTGGTGAACACCTGATAACAGTACTGTCAGGTGGGGTCATTTAAGCTAAGTTAGTACCTGGACATCCGAGAACAGTACTGCCATGTGGATCAGTTCAAGCTAAGTTAGAAGGACATCCGAGAACAGTACTGCCAGGTGGGGTCATTCAAGCTAAGTTAGTAGCTGGACATCCAAGAACAGTACTGCCAGGTGGGGTCATTCAAGCTAAGTTGGTAGCTGGACATCCGATAACAGTACTGCCAGGTGGGGTCATTCAAGCTAAGTTTGCTGGACATCCAAGAACAGTACTGCCAGGTGGGGTCATTCAAGCTATGCAAAGCCAGCTGTCAGGAAAGACAACAGTACAGGGGTCAAAACTGCCAGACCAGGTGCATGGTGCAAAACCAGCTGTTAGGAAAGACAGCAGTGCAGGGTTTAACATTGCCGGGCAATATTACCTGGGCGCAAAGCAAGCTGTCAGGAAAGACAGCAATGCAGAGGTCAACAATGCCAGGCCAGGTTATGTGCGTGGTGCAAAACCAGCTGCCAGGAAAGACAGCAATGCAGGGTTTAACACTGCCGGGCATTATGACCTGGGTGGAAAGCAAGCTGTCAGGAAAGACAGCAATGCAGGGTTTAACATTACCGGGCATTATTACTTGGGTGCAAAGCAAGCTGTCAGGAAAGACAGCAATGCAGGGGTCAACAATGCCAGGCCAGGTTATGTGCGTGGTGCAAAACCAGCTGCCAGGAAAGACAGCAATGCAGGGTTTAACACTGCCGGGCATTATGACCTGGATGGAAAGCAAGCTGTCAGGAAAGACAGCAATGCAGGGTTTAACATTGCCGGGCATTATTAACTGGGTGCAAAGCAAGCTGTCAGGAAAGACAGCAATGCAGGGGTCAGCAATGCCAGGCCAGGTTATGTGCGTGGTGCAAAGCAAGGTGTCAGGAAAGACAGCAATGCAGGGTTTAACACTGCCGGGCATTATGACCTGGATGGAAAGCAAGCTGTCAGGAAGGACAATAATTTAGGCTGCTTGCTTTTTATTTGGCTTTACACAGCTTTAAAGGGTGTTTCTGGGTGTACAAGGGTGCCGTAGGGGTGCAGAAAGGGTGCCGTAGGGGTGCAGAAAGGGTGCCTTAGGGGTGCAGAAAGGGTGCTGTAGGGGTGCAGAAAGGGTGCCGTAGGGGTGCAGAAAGGGTGCCGAAGGGGTGCAGAAAGGGTGCCGAAGACCCCCCAAATTTGCAGTGCCAGATTAGAAGAGTCCTACTCAGTACAGTTGGCTACACTGCCGGGTATTATGACCTGGGTGCAAAGCAAGCTGTCAGGAAGGACAAGAATTTAGGCTGCTTGCGTTTGGTCAGATCACTCTGAGCCTGTTGCTCAGTCTCTTCATTAACAGTGTTCAGCGCCTGAGGCAGGGAAGTATCAGCATTACTGAAGGCTAGCTGCTCTACCCTACCATACTCCACCGCATACTCCACTCCCTGGCCCCCCTCATGGAGGGATCTGTTCACTCTGGAGGGCTGAGGGGCAGAGGAGTGGGCATGCCCCTCGACTTCCTGGATCTCAAAGCCGGAAAAGGGCGACTTGAGAGGGCTAGCGCCAAGAATGCCCTCCTGGCAGCCAGCCCGATCATCACCATAGATAGTGACAGGGCGTGCAGCTTTCCTTGCCGACATGGCACCTGTCCCTGGCGTGTTCTGTGTGTGGGCTGTAGGGATAGTGGAGGAGGCTGCAGTGGCAGCACTCAGAGTGGAGCGCAGGCCGTGACGCCTCTGTCTGAGGTTGCGCAGGTTCGAGCCTCCCAGATGGGGCGCCTGAAGGATGAGCTCCATTAGGTGATTGTCAGAGAAGGGTACAGCGGAGTAGTCTGAGAATGGTGTTGGGCAGGTGGAGCTGGCTTGCTGGCCTAAGTAACCTGTCGGCAGTGAGGTACATGAATCTTCATCAAGGGGACAGCCCGAGGGGATTCTCGACAAGGATCGCCGTGGTGATGCATTAGGGCTTGCGACAGTTGCTGTGCTGTTGCGATGGGTGATGTTGGAGGGATCAGATCTGTGGCTGTGGCGGTGGCTGAGGGGGTTAGGGAAGCTGTGTGTGGAGCTAGAGCTGTGGCGGTGGCTGACTGCATTAGAGGAGCTGCGTACTGAGCCCTCTTTATTTATCCTACTGGTTTGCTCATCCAGGCCTCGATCTCCCTTCCTAGCAATGTGATCCAAGCCCAACAGGTTTGCACTGCCAAAGCCTCGGAGGAGAGCCACCAGATGATCGTGAGAATCAGCATCATGCCTCCTTCTCAGCCTCTGGGCTTTCAGAGGGTTTTCCGAACTGGTGGGGCTGCCCGGCAGCCCGCCATGGAGTCGGTCTAGAACAGTACTGAAGGAGGAGTGAGGAGGCTTTGTATTGGTGAAGTGGCACACGGTCGGATTCCTAGCATTGCTGCCCTTCTCAATGCTGCCCACAGAGTGTCGGGCTGGAAGTCCCTTTTCAATACCGCCTATATAATTGCGAGCTGGAGTGACCCGAGATGGGGTGGACCTTGCAGATTGGGAGGCTACTTCTGGATGTCCTGGGACTGGGGTCAGGTAGCCGGTATAATTACGCAGCCAAGGTCTCGTGGGGAGCGGGCTTGTCCTATCCAGACTACAAATCGGGAGGGTTGGGCAGCTGTTCCTTGTTTGTTTACCGTGTGCGCGCTGAGGGGGCCTGAGACAGCGTCCCCTCAGTGGACTTCCCAATATATGAGGAATTCCGAAGAGTTGTGGACTTTCCGAGGATTTGTGCTTTGTGAAGGCCGAGCTCTGAGCATCAATCACTGGTGCCACAGTGTCGCTGGCAACTTGGGATCCCCCCCCGCCTGCCACCTGACCTCCTGGCATCTGGCCAGCTTTCAGGGTCCTGGTGACACTGGCAGCACTGTCCCTGGTGTGTGCAGTGCCTCCCTTAGCTGAGTATTGATCTGATGCAGAGTATCGGTCTGAGGCAGAGGCTCGCTCAGCATTGACCCAGGATCGATCGATTATGTTGACAGAGCCTAGCTCGGTGTTGGCTGATGATCGCTCTACATCTGACAAGCAGGCCTCCGCATTCACCTTGCCTCCTCGGTACCTAGTGTTGAACGCACTGTCACGAGAGGGCAGAGAGGGCCTGTCAACCACTGGAGGGTGCAGCTTTAGCCTGCCAGGACCAGGGTTGCTGTCCGGCCTGACGGCCCGCTCCTCAAGGATCTCTTCTGAATCTGAGTAATCTGGTGAAACCTGGGAGGTAGGGGGGAAGGATAATACAACGGGTTCAGCTCATTGGTGTTGGTGGAGAAGGTGCCTCATAGAGTTGGAGTGCATTGCTGGAGGAGTGGGAGAGAAGAAAGATGGAGCGGGAATAGTGGACTGATAAATAGGTATCGGCATATCATCTGATGTTGACCAAAGGCAAGTATGATATCATACAAACTGCATCATATGATATTGTATGTATAGATGGTAACTCTAGCTTAGTCAGACTGCCGGCATTATATGATATCATATTGCTGTTCCCTACTGGTGTGGGTGGTGGGACAGAAACAGTTTGTGGGACAAGTTGACCAATGTCACCGACTTATTTCACACTAAGGAGATGGGCTATCCAGAAGAGATGCACTGACCATGGGCATTCATAAACACCATGCAAACCTGACCAATACTGACCACCTCCCCTTCAGTCCCAGTCCCAGTCCCCCCCCCCCCCCCCCCATAAACAGTCACACATGTACCACAACTTCACTAACAAACCAGGTCCTTCCCATCCTACACCCGTGCTTTCACCCAAGTCCCCAACTGTGGCGCAGCCGCGCCGCGACCCTAGGAATCCGTGAGACCCCGGCATCAGATTACCGTACGACAACTACTCCAAACATCACACCAGCCCGCCCCAGCCTCCTGAGTTGCTGTTTGCCGTAGCACGGAGGCTTCATCCCACGTGTCGCACGCGTGTAGGAGGGCACCGGAAGGCAAGGCTCCGAAAACAGAAGAGAACAGAAAGAAGAACACGGCATGGATGAGATGGACAGCTATGCCAAGGTGGTCAGTTGACAAGTGCCTGTGGGGTCTGATGTCGACAATTGAACCGTAGCATATAGCGGTCCGATTTCCTTTTGCTCTTTGTTTTCATGCTGAAGACTGGTAGGAACATCCCCCCGGTCGTTGGGATTGGGCTATGAAGACCAGAGACCTTCTCTGATGAAGACATTCCGTATTGTAATTCCTGCCACGGGGATACAGGATGAAGGCTAGTGCATCGGGATTGTCTGGGAACTTTCAGCAAGCGGGGTTCTAGTGCATCCTATGACGCCTACTGCCTCCCACATGCGACGCCAACACAACCCTAACACACAACCAGGCCCCGTCCAAAGCCCGACCTGGTCGATAGGCATTCCAGCCTGCGTCGTCTCCGCCATTATGCGTCTGTATACACAATCGTGGTTGGCATTACAATGAATGCATAACCATCACAGCATTAAGGCAAGCGCTTCAGTTGTTGGCAGTATTTGATATCAAGGGTGCCGACAGAGACAAGTGGGTGGGTGCATATGTAAGTGTCCATGCGTGAGTTAATCGAACAGGGGGACTTAGAATAGCAAGACGGTGAGCATCACAGAGTTGGCTGGAAAAGGATTTTACAATTCGATTCAATTTATGTCGTGAAAGTTCTGGTTGGGCGGTAATTGTGTGCGTCTGTGACGGTCTGTGAGGGGTCGGGGTTAGGTTGCCGATGGTTGGCTGGCCTGATTCGTACTGCAGCGACCAGCGTAAGAGCTCCTTCTGAGCTTCTCGAGAGGTGCGGACCAAGTTCAGCTGAACTCGAGCGTATAAAATGAGATACCAGCGCGCAGAATATAGTTGTGAACTAGCAGCTGTGGACGACCCACAGACGTGAGTGCATGAGTAATGACGTGCGGAACTCAAACGTCAGTTAATGGGCTAACTGATCTTCAACGTAGACAGCCGCGCACACACAGTTTTGTGAGTAGTGACAGAATGCTCCGTGTCTAGCAACAACGTGTTAACTCGTGACCCAGTGCTGCGTGTCTCGAACGTGCCAACTCATGACAAAGCTTACACAATAAGTATGCTTGACTCTCTGCTAAGAAACTTGTGTGCCACTTCAATGTTGGCTCCCCTTCGCTTCCTGCTTCTTCCAATTCCCCTTACGAGAGACCCTTACTCTCTATCACACTGAACAGCCGCGTGCTTTTCCCGCTCCTTCGATCTGCCCGGAATTATTGTCTCACAAGGGAGAGATAGACACAGGGTTGCACCTGTTCAATTGCAAATTGCGAAACGATTCGGGAAGACATGCAGAGATCACGAATGCGGGTTGGGTGGGTGGGACGAGGGCTTGTCAAGCATGGTGCATCCTTAAATATCCATGCATGCCAAAACCAAAACAGCATTGGAAACCAGACGTTTGAAGCATAGACATGAAAGGAGTACTCAGCCTACAAACGGATTTCCGAACTCACCTCACTCAGAAAAAAGCAGCTCAGTAAAATCAGGTAACTAAGTAAACCTCGGTCATTAGAACTCACCTCAGTGGGGGCTGGTGTGAGGGCTGGTGGCTGGGCTGGCTGGGAACAGGCGATGCATGCAGGTGGGGACTGGCGAACTCACCTCAGGTGCGGCCAGGAAATGCGAGATGGTTGGACGTGCTTCTAGACGTGCTTCCAGACGTGCTTCCAGCATAGAGACGGAACGATGGTACGAACAGTAATGGCGATGAAAATCCAATCAACGCGCAGTCGCTAAGCGCATGAGTTGCATTTTGGCAATTCCCCGATGAATTGATAGCCGGGTGAGGGATAAGGGTTGTGCCGTTCGCGTGCGCGCGTGCGCGTTTAGTTTTGGTCTCGGTCGGTCTCGGTTTCGGTATCGGTCCCGGTTTCTTAAAGTATTTTGAAGATCGTTCAGTTGTATCTCCGAAACCATTCAGGTTATGGATACAATTTCAGTGGCAAAGTTATTCCCCACTAGCAGGACGTACCAATTATGCGGCATAATCGTCATGCAATCAACAGGACCTGCTTATATGTGGGGTGTGGGAGCGTGTGGGAGCGCGGAGCGTCGTGGGCGTGGGGGGTTGGGACGGTTGGGATTCGCCATGTTGATAGATGCGTATATTCGCTCAGATGCAGGTGGCAGGCTTTGGACCACGAGATAGATTCGCCACGTTGGCAGATTCTCAGATGGCAAACTCATCTCACAAGGGCTCGCTTGCATGTCGGAGTTTTTTGGCGGAGCCCCCCCTTCTGGGGGGCGGGAGCCCCCAGTGTTACCCATTTGTCCGTCCGACCATCCATCCAACCAACCAACCAACCATCCATCCATCCATCCATCCATCCATCCATCCATCCATCCATCCATCCATCTGACCGTGACGAAGCCCGACACGTCAGCCAACGGCCTCGTTACTAACTCGCTTCCGTTGCCACCTGTCGCTCCCTCGCGATCACTCTCCGCCAATTTTTAGCGTCGCAGGCGACGCTGCATCGAACTTGTTTCGGAGGTTGATCTCGCGCGCTTTGACAGAAGCACTTCTATCCCTGTCAGAAATTCGCATGATTGGCGTAGCTTGCTTGAGTTGGGGCATCGCTGGGTGGAGCATCGCATATCTACATAGAACAATCGGCTCGTAACCGGCCGGGGGAGACTAGTGATGGGGGGGTGTGGGCGGGAGTGGTCGTGGGGCTGTGGTAGGAGCGCATGACAGATATGTTAAGAAGGTTGGATGTAAGAATGCGAATGAGCGAGATGGTGTGCACAATGGACGGCATCAGTTAGCGCCTAGGTATATGATCGATGAGTACAAGGGCCTGAACTCACATATTCTTTGGCGGGACAACATTCCGGCCCGCAGTAGTCAAACCATTAGTTAGCACTAGTCGTAGAATTGTTACAATGAGAAGGACTGACTTATTAGTTAGCACTAGTGAAAATTGTTACAAAGAGTAGAAGGCCGTGAAAACAACTGAACCGTCTGACGGTACTTAGCAGTACATCGACGGCGCTGCCCCCTGATAGGGCAGTGGCGACGAGGGCTGCAAGCTAAGCAGTCCTGCAAACCAGATGGCAGGACTTGGGAGGGCACAGCACTAGGGCAAAGCACAAAAAAGCCTTTGGGCACTAGCTAGGGCACACTCGAGTTAATTCTGTGCCACTAATCTAGCTCCGGTTGGGATGGGGAGCGCGTATTGATAAGTTGAGTGAATGATTGAGTGGCGCGATGTAATGTTTGTGGTTCGCAGGGTTTGTGGATCCTTTGGGATTGGCTAGGGGGCCGTTCGACGGTTTTTTGCGACGCTGTGTGGAGGAACGGTTCCAGCCTAGTGAGCGCGGGGCTGGGGTGCCTTATGATGACGGCGCTGCTGCGGGGATGTACGAAGGGGCGCTGCGGCGGGCGTCCAATGTTATGGAGCAGGCGGTGACGGAGGGTACTGCTAAGCGGACTCGCTCTATTGGGGAGGAGTTTCAGAGTTGGCTGGCGCGGCTGCCTCCCGGGTATCCGCGAACCTTAGCGGCGGCTCGGCCCGAGGAGGTGTTGGTGTTCTTTGAGGAGCATTACATTTGGGAGCACGGTGCTTCGTCCGTGGGTTCTGGGGGGCGTCTGCAATCTGCCCCTTCTTCTGTTGGCTGCGCGGTGGCGCATCTACGCAGCTTGATGAAGAAGATAGGTCGGCGAGGACCGTACGACGCTATGACTGGGTTGGGTAATCCCTGCGACTGCTATGAGGTGAGCGAGTATGTTGCTGGATATAAGCGGAGCCTGTGGGCCGCGGGTTACCAGGAGGGCTCTGCTGTTCCCTTGGATGAGAAGAAGGTGTCAGCTTTGCTCCGTGATTTGGATGACCAGTGGTATGCTGAGCCTGATGAGTTTCAGAGGTTGATGTTGGAACGGGATGCTACAATGATGTTGTACTTGTGGTACAGTGGCATGCGTGGCAAGGATGGTGGGCAGTTGAGTCTGCAGAATTTCCATGATGGTGACCACCGTGCCGTGTTTGCTCGGGGTTATGTGCCCGGGGTTAGGTTGCCCGACCCTCTGGTGATATTAGCTACCCGTGGGACGAAGACCAATAAGCGGTCAAGGATTCATCAGGATCCGATTGCTCTGATTTTGTCTTTAGGCCCATGGCTCCTAACAAGCGCTCCTTCAGCGAGGTGCCCTACAGCTCCTCCGCTTTTACTCACATGTTGGAGCGGCGTTTGGAAACCCTGGGACAGGATGAGGGGGAGACCAGTCACAGCTTTCACCGGGTTTCCATGCAGCACGCCTATGCTACTTGTGGGCTGGCTGGAGCTTCCTTACAGGGGCACGTTAAGAGCCCCGAGGTTTTGTGGGGTTATTTGGATACCCGCCTTGGCAAGAACTCCCAGAGGGTTAAGCGCAGGCCAGATCAATAACGCCGTATTTGATAAGTTGATCTAAATAGGTGACATGTGAAGTGACATTCACGTATACTTTACTTTTTAGTCTACCAGAGTTCGGGAGGGGGAAGGGGGGAAGGGGGGAACGATCACAAAATAGTAGGGGGCCCTGGCGGGTCCCCTGGAGGTCGGCCCCGAGGGTGGTGTACTGGTGTAATGTTCGTCAAGTGTCAGCATGAATTGCGGTGCTCTCACGCGTTTTATGACTTGGTGACTACTTCTGTACTTCCTTAGAACTATCGGCTCTCCCAGTCCTGTGCCAGCTTCCCGTAGTGACAGCTTCCCGTAGACTGTGTCATCCTTGAGTGACTCAGTGACAGCTTCCTGTTGGCTGCGTCACCGGTCTAGCCTGTACCCTGTTAGGTTCCTGGCTGCCGCCCCCTTTCACCACTGGTGCCCCTTTATGGGTCTCCTGTGCTTGTAATGCTATTCTCGTCTCCGTGTATAGATTGGCGCGTCTGTTCCGCTGCAACATCTCTGTCCACTCTTCGGAGTGCTTTCTAGCTGATATCAAGCAGCAGTGGCAGCTTCCTTGATGATGGATGCACAAGCAGTTGCTTACTTATCCGTACAATTTAATATTGGGGGGTTCAAGAATCAATGTAGCATGGCATGGCATTATTATTCAACTTGGTAGCCGGTAAGGCTAATGAACTTATTAGCTCACTGACTTCCCGTAGTTCCATGGAGGCAGGTGCAGCCACTCCCGAGGCTACAGTTGCTACTTCGCAACCTGCAGGAACTAGTGCGAAAGAGCAGATTTCCTTATCAAGCACTATGCGCTGATGCAATGAGCTACGAGAATAACGAAGAAGCAAATTCTTCAAGGGGAAATCGTAGACATGCTCCAGATCCCTAGACTGAGTCCACAGGTCAGGAGGGAAACGACAAAAGAAAAACGCCGCGTCTACAGTCCGCAACCCTGAGATACGTACGTGAAAAAGTCCCTCCAGAGGTAATCCGCCCCCGACGGGAATCGAACACGAGTTGGTAAGATTTCAGGCCAGTCAGATTAACCGGCTTATTTGACCGGCGTTCTTGGGAATATATGAAGATGTGAAGATTTGAAAAACAGCCCGATTTCACGTAAGTATCGCATGGGTCTGTCCCCCTTAGGAGGCCGACCAACAGGAACGAAGTGGAGTGGCTGGGTGGCCTGGCAACAAGTTTTCATCAGGGGAAAACCCTTGAGCGCTAGGAAGTATAGGGTAGATTAGATATCCTCTCTCTGTAGCTTTAGTGTGATCGAGGTCCGCAGACCGAAGAAGATTTGGTTATTCGCTTGCAACCTGTGCTGCACCGAGTAGGTACTCTTTTGCGACGCGCATCGCAACTGGAGCATGAAAATAGGAGCTATATAGCTATATTACTATATAGGTTGTTTAGGCATGGCGTTTTTTAAACTCCTGCATGCGCGCTTCTTCTTGCCCAGAAGTAAAGAAGATGTCTGGCCGAAATAAGAAACATATATACATAATCAGACCCAGCACAGACACTCCAACACGCAATTAAAAAACAAAACAGTACCTATGGTCTGTTTTTTTATCATGATTCCGTAACAGTTCTGCTACACTGCCCCTTTAGGTCTATCTGGCTGGCTTCAAATGCTTGACAAGCCTCCACATATACTCAAACTCCTTGGTCTATAACTCCCACAAACCAGAT
The DNA here is from genome assembly GCA_013435795.1 of Chlamydomonas sp. ICE-L. Classification (NCBI taxonomy): domain Eukaryota; kingdom Viridiplantae; phylum Chlorophyta; class Chlorophyceae; order Chlamydomonadales; family Chlamydomonadaceae; genus Chlamydomonas; species Chlamydomonas sp. ICE-L. The sequence continues at coordinate 20,129,879 of JACBWV010000626.1, forward strand.
GGCGCCACCTCTCGACCGTGCATCCCCTTCCACTTTTGGGGGTTCGGGTTGGGGGCTGGGCTGGTTTGGGTGGGGTTGGGTGGGTGTGAGGGGGTGGGGGGTGGGGGTGGGGGGATTTGTGTGGGTGCGGGACTGCGGGGTGGGTGGGTGGGTGGGTGGGGGGCTGGGCTGGGCTGGGCTGGGCTGGGCTGGGCTGGGCTGGAACTCTGGGAGACGCGAGTAAAAAGTTAGCAAAACACAAAAAGCGGGCTGCCCCCCTCCCCCCCTAAATGAGGTCCTCAGAAAAATCTACAAAAATGCTAAATAAATCGCAAATATTCATGTCATTTACTTCCTATACTCAGAATAAATCGATCGGCTTATTTCAACTTTTCTTGGCGCATGCCGTGAAAACTGAAAATGCGACTTCCATCACCTGTGCGTCCCCCGTCAGACCAGCGTCCCAGCCCGTCCCAGCCCGTCCCAGCCCAGCGCTTAGGGGAATCCGGATCACACTCAGACTCTGCGCTGGCCCCTGGGTATACGTAGGTAGCTACACATATAGCTACACTTAGCTACTAACTTCTTGGCTCATGGCCTATGGCCCCCAAGCCCCGCCCCCCCCCCCCCCCCCCCCCTCCAGCCCCCCACCTCCCCACCCCCCACCCCCAGCACCCACCCACCCACCCACACACCCACCTCTTGCATATCAGTTTTCTGGAAGCCCCGCACCTGTTCCTGTGCTCTACCTCGCGTTATATTCCTTAGCCCTCGCTGCAGCGCGCTCTTTTATCGTTCGGTATAATCCAGGTGTGCCGAACTGCTCGGGTCGGTTCTCACCCGGGGTGGTGGTAAATATCCCTCCATGCTCCGGTCTGTATCGCCTGGTTTCATGCTCGGAAACCGCTTGGCGACCACGTTACGTCTGGACTTGTGTCCGTTGCGGATAGCACTTCGTGTTTCGCATGCCCGCCCTGTAATGGTCGCCTCCAGCGGTAAACGTGAGTGTGCATCTTTATATGCAATCAAGAAGTGAATCATCCCAAGTCACCCCTGTTCAAAATACCTGCATGTATGGAGATATTAGTCATGTATGTTTTGACAAGAAAACATTATTTTAATTGTTGATGTGACAGGGAGCAGCCAAATCGCTGGCTGGAGCCATGTAACCAAGTTCAAGTTCAAGTTTTTTGCCAGAAGGTTGAATGACAGTGATAGCATTGCATACAGTGCGAATGGACCCATCAGCTCCCACCTTCAAGCAACGTATACATAAGTTCATTGCCCTGCGGTTGGCTGACATGCAGTGATAGCATCTCTGGAAATTCGTTGTAAGGCCTACATACAAGCAACGTATACGTATGTTCATTGCCATAAGGTTGGCTGATATACAGTGATAGCATGGCATGCAGTGCAAATGGACCCATCAGCTCCCACCTCTCTAGTTGGACCATGTAAGGCATGCACAAGAGCAAAGTAAACATATGCTCATTGGCGTAAGGTTGGCTGACGTTCAGTGATAGCATGGCATTAAGTGCGAATGGACCCATCAGCTCTCACCTTCAAGCAATATATACATATGTTCATTGCAATAAGGTTTGCTTGACATACAGTGATAACGTGGCATTAATTGCAAATGGCCCCATCAGCTCCCAGCTCTCTGGATGTTCCATATAAGGCATGCATACAAGCAACGTATACATATGTTCATTGCCATAAGGGTGGCTGACATACAGTGTGAATGGCCCGCCAGCTCCCACCTCTCTGGCTGTTCCATGTTACTATGAAAGTCATGCATACAAGTACGTATACATGTGTTCATTGCCATAAGGGTGGCTGACATACAGCGTGAATGGCCCATCAGCTCCCACCTCTTTGTCTGCTCGTTGTAAGGTATGCAAAGTAATGATAACGCCTGGTGGGGCGTGGGATTAAGGGAGCCCTGTCTTACGGCGGTAGAGAACGGACTGCTCCTTTACCTGAAGGCATGCATACAAGCAACGTGGCATACGATGTGAATGGCCTCATCAGCTCCCAGCTCTCTGGATGTTCCATATAAGGCATGCATACAAGCAACGTATACATATGTTCATTGCCATAAGGTTGCATGACATACAGTGTGAATGGCCCACCAGCTCCCACCTCTCTGGCTGTTCCATATTACTATGTAAGTCATGCATACAAGTAACGTATACATGTGTTCATTGCCATGAGGGTGGCTGACATACTGTGTGAATGGCCCACCAGCTCCCACCTCTCTGGCTGTTCCATAATACTATGTAAGTCATGCATACAAGTAACGTATACATGTGTTCATTGCTATAAGGGTGGCTGACATACAGTGTGAATGGCCCATCAGCTCCCACCTCTTTGTCTGTTCGTTGTAAGGTATGCAAAGTAATGATAACGCCTGGTGGGGCGTGGGATTAAGGGAGCCCTGTCTTACGGCGGTAGAGAACGGACTGCTGCTTTACCTGAAGGCATGCATACAAGCAACGTGGCATACGATGTGAATGGCCTCATCAGCTCCCAGCTCTCTGGATGTTCCATATAAGGCATGCATACAAGCAACGTATACATATGTTCATTGCCATAAGGTTGCATGACATACAGTGTGAATGGACCACCAGCTCCCACCTCTCTGGCTGTTCCATATTACTATGTAACGGACTGCTACTTTACCTGAAGGCCTCCATACAAGCAATGTATACATGTGTTTATTCCCAAATGATCGAGTAACTGTGAAAAACATCATACAGTGTGAATGAAACCTAGGAGCAAAGACATAGTGAACCTGAGGTCGTTCAGGTGGTTAAGGTGGTTGGACAGTGAGCACTGCGCGAGTGCAACCTAGCTACAATACAGAGTGAACGTGAGGTGGTTGAGTTGGTTAAGATGATTGGACAGTGAGTACAGTGTGAATGCAACCTAGGAATAAGAGAGAGTGAACCTGAGTGAGTGTGATTGTGTAATGTATGTCACATGTTGGTAGTGCATGTACCTAAATGAGTGTGATTGTGTAATGTATGTTACAGGTTCGCATTGCTTGTACCTGCTTTGCATTGAGTGTGATTGTGTAATGTGTGTTGCAGCATTGAGTGTGATTGTGTAATGAATATTGCAGCATTGCTTGTGATTGTGCAATGAATGTTACAGGTTGGAAGTCATTGTACCTGCTTTGTATTGAGTGTGATTGTGTAATGTATGTTGCAGCATTGCGTGTGATTGTGTAATGAATGTTACAGGTTGGAAGTCATTGTACCTGCTTTGTATTGAGTGTGATTGTGTAATTTATGTTGCAGCATTGCGTGTGATTGTGTAATGAATGTTACAGGTTGGAAGTCATTGTACCTGCTTTGTATTGATTGTGATTGTGTAATTTATGTTGCAACATTGAGTGTAATTGTGTAATGTATGTTGCAGCATTGAGTGTGATTGTGTAATGAATGTTACAGGTTGGAAGTGCTTGTACATGCTTTGCAATGCTTTTGCATAGTCCAACTTGCACCATCCCGAACCTAAGCCTTATGCCCAAAGGCTAGACCTAAACATGATGAAACCTAGACTGGCAAGTGCATGCCCCCCCCCGCAGGTTTGGATGGACATGCGATTAACATGAATCTGAACACTCAGAAACTGACGCGGCAGCGTGCATTTTTAGAAAAGTATTAGATCAGTGACCAACCTCTTAAACCTTAATCCTGAGGCCCCAAGGCTAGCCCCCCAAAACCTGAAATCTAGCCTCTCAAATCCTTGCCCCTGCAGCAGGGTACTACAAAGCGCACGCGGCAGCGCGTTTACGCGCACACTTTTTGAGCCCCACTGCGCATTTCGCGCAGTTTTCAACCCCCTGTGGGCGCAGCGCGCAGTTTTTGCAGTTTTTACACTACAAAGCGCTGACCAATTTGACGCTTGTGCGCTTTAAGCGCTGACCAATTTGACTAAAAGTAGTACCCTGCCCCTGCAGGTTTGGATGTAGATGCGATGAACAGGAATCCGAACATTCAGAAACTGAAGCGGCGTGTATTGTGAGAAAAGGATCGGATCAGTGCCCAACCCCCTAAACCTGAAGATTAATACCTAAAGCATAAAGCCGAGCCCCCCACACCCTGAAACCTAGCCTCTAGGTTTCAGGGTGTGGGGGGCTCTAATAAGCATAGCAATTTAGGTTACGTTGTAATTCTAGCACAAGATCAGTCCTTTGATGGCGTTTCACATGTTACGTAGGGAACGGCAACTAATTTTAGTGTTTGAAAAACTAATATTAACTAATATTATTCTAGTGTTACAAAGATATTAGTTTTTCAAATAATTTCAAAATTCTGGTTAGACAGCTCGTCTAATTCATTCATCATTAAGGGCGCCTGGTGGCGCGTCCCGAATGAAATGAATTGAATCCTTAATTCAATGTATGTTAATTAATTTTAATTAAATTGTATCTAATGTTGTGTTATTTTAATTCTATTTTATTCCTTTCAATTTAATTTAATTAACGTGATTTGAATGCATGTAATTGCTTTAAATTTTATCAATCCGAATAGGATTAAATTTCATTTAATTTGATGTAATTGAAATTCATTGAATCGATGGATGTTGCAGCTTTGTTGGCTATAAAGTGACGAAAATTAGAGTTTTTGAAGGGTTATTGGATTTTAAGCAGTACTGAAAGTTCCTAAACCCTAAACCCTAAACCCTAAACCCTGGTAGATAGGCTTTATTTTTAAGAATTTGATACAAGAAAAACGAGACCAATCAGGGGTCTGGTTGATTTTAAGGATTTATCACAAGGTATTGCATGTTTGGGCCCAGCGCAGACGTGAACGGTACGTCCCGTCCTTCGAACGGGTTTATGGCCAGCGGCAGGTGGCGTGGCTTGCCCCTGCCCCCGCCCCTGCCCCCGCCCGGCGTCTCATGCCCTTGCCCACGCCCACGCCCACGCACGCCCCTGGGGTGGGGTCTGTGGGCTAATTATAGCACAAGTGCCCTAGGGGATTGTTTCGTCCATTGTGATGCTTACATGTTTCGCCTCGAATTTTTGACGACTATTCCGCTCCCAAACCTATGTATACGCACATGTTTAAGTGGTTCAGATGTGAAATGTTAGCTCAATGCAACCTTAAATCAAATTGTTAACCGTTAATTATAGCTATTTGGCCCAACCTGTACTCCTTTTTGTGAATTGCGATGCTCATATGTGCTCTGGTGAGAATTTGTCCTGTATAAATACGGTAAGTTATATAATTCATTCAAAATATAGAATGTTCAACTTTTTTGATGTTTTGCATGAAACCTGAAAATTTGGTTTGTGACGGACTTACGGACTAACAGACAGACATTTTAATGGGGTAATCTCTTCTTCCAAAAATCTGGAGATTTTTTCATTCGGGTATTCACTCATACTGTCTAACTGAGTCTCTCCCTACATATACGAAGCCTCCTGAAGTATATGCATGCCCTGCAGGTGATTTTTTTTCAAATCTGAAAGTGGGGTTTTCTAGCTGCATGGTTGTAGGCCTCCTCCAGGGACAGCGTTGTAGTACTTTTTACTGCTTTTCCAGGCTTTTCGTAGTTTTCATAGCCAGTCAGGGCAAAAACGACTTTTTTTTGTTTACTTTTTATAGGGATAATTTCGCTAGAACAGGGTCAAAACTAGCGATCGCTATATATAGTGGGAAAATAAATCCCTGGCCCCTGCATATGTGTGGACAGGGATGCATTGCTGCATGCACTAATGCTGTTCCCTCTTTGAAAGCCGTAACTTCAAGAGCATTGTGTTTGAATGCATGCGCCAGCAGATTTTGACTGGGGTGCTTTGCTGTATGTACTAAATATGTTCAAAACCATAACTTCAAAAGCATTGTGTTTGAATGCATGCCCTTGCAGATGAGGACAGAGATGCATTGCTGAACGTACTACTGCTGTTCAAAACCATAACTTCAAGAGCATTATGTTTAATGCATGCACCTGCAGATGAGGACAGAGATGCATTGCTGGAAGTACTAATGCTGTTCCCTCTCTTCCTTTGAACATAACTTCAAGAGCATCGTGTTTGAATGCATGCACCTGCAGATGAGGACAGAGATGCATTGCTGAACGTACTAAAGCTGTTCAAAACCATAAGTTCAAGAGCATTGTGTTTGAATGCATGCACCTGCAGATTTGGACTGGGGTGCATTGCTGTGTGTACTAATGCTGTTCAAAACCATAAGTTCAAGAGCATTGTGTTTGATGCTTGCCCTTGCAGATTTGGGCAGAGATACATTGCTGTATGCACCAATGCTGTTTCCTCTCTCAAAGCTACAACTTCAAGAGCATTGTGTTTGAATGCATGCCCTTGCAGATGAGGACTGGGGTGCATTTCTGTATGCATTAATGCTGTTCAAAACCATAAGTTCAAGAGCATTATGTTTCATGCATGCATGCACCTGCAGATATGGACAGAGATGCGTTGAAGAGGAAGCTGAGAAGTGATAAAAAGAAGCGGCGCGCATTGTTGGAAAAAAAGTGGGATAAAGAGACGGCCATACGACGAGCTACACAGCACAAGGAATATTGGTATGAGGTGTGTACTCATAGCTTTTATTTCACACTGCAAGCAGCAGCTTCTTGGCTGCTCCCTGATCCAGAACAAGGAATATTGGCATGATGTGTGTACTCATAGCTTTTATTTCACACTACAAGCAGCAGCTTCTTGGCTGCTCTCTGAGCCAGCCGCTGGGCTAATAAAACAAATCTCAAAAGTATTGGACAGATGATTCTGACGGCTTTCAGATGCACTGTGTTGCTATGTTGCTATGTTGCTATGTTGCTATGTTGCTATGTTGCTGTGTTGCTATGTTGCTATGTTGCTATGTTGCTGTGTTGCTATGTTGCTATGTTGCTATGTTGCTATGTTACTGTGTTGCTGTGTTGCTATGTTGCTATGTTGCTATGTTGCTGTGTTGCTATGTTGCTATGTTGCTATGTTGCTATGTTGCTGTGTTGCTATGTTGCTATGTTGCTATGTTTCTATGTTGCTGTGTTGCTGTGTTGCTATGTTGCTGTGTTGCTATGTTGCTATGTGTTTGGCTTGGTAGAATGCCAGGGGGGCTTCCTAGAAGCTACTGCTAGTAGCCAGGTGGGTGTGGGCGTGGGCGTGGGCACGGACATGGGCATGGATATGGGCGTGGGTATGGGCATGAGTGCGGGTATGACCGCGGGCGTGGGCATGGGCTTTGGCTTTGGCGTGGGAATATGCTTGGGCATAGGCAGGAGGGCTTCCACCCTCCACCCATATTCCCCATCCTCACCCCAATCACCCCACACCCACACCCCATCCTTACACCAAACACCCCACCCCACCCCCACTCCCACCCCCACCCACATACATGCAGATTCGAGATGATGGCATCTGTGTAGAGCATAGGAGATCTGAAGAGGAGCAGCGGGAATGGTCCCTGCAGCAGAAAGCTAGTAAAGGGAAGAAGCCTGCATATCAACCGTCTCTCCTAGGTACAGTCTAGGGGTATGTAATGAGAGCGCCTGGTGGGGTGTGGTATTAAGGGAACCCATCGTACGCGGGCAGAGAACGGTCTACCACCTCGACTGGGCAAGCTACCATTGCGGTTGACAGCAACCTGCAACGCTAAGGGTGACCGTAGGGGGAATCAAACCCCCGACCCTTCGTCGTTCAAGCGATTTGGTGTACCACTAGACCAATCGTATCACTGAAACGGGCTTAGGGGTATTTATGTATGTTACAGTTCAGGGGTAGGCCACATAGGCTAAAGGGGCTTGCCCAACCGCGATAAGAAGGGCCGAAAAGAGAATGCATTGTGTGTGGAGGGGTGCTATATGTTAATATGTATGTATGTTACAGTTCAGGGGTAGGCCACATAGGCTAAAGGGACTTGCCCAACCGTGATAGGAAAGGCTTAAGAAGAAAAAGAACTGAATCCCCAAACAATGTTTTAACCAACGGTGGCCCTGAGTTGGTGCTACAGTGGGGAAATAGGTTGTAGGGCGTGGGGCATCTGGGATCTGAAGAGGAGCAGAGAGAATGGTTGATGCAGCAGAAAGCTAGTAGAGGGAAGAAGCCTGCAGACCAGCCGTCTCTGCTAGGTACAAGCTTCGGGTTTAGTTGGGGGGGGGGGGGGGGGGGAGGGTCAAGGGTGGAGGTGGAGGGGGGGGGGGGAGATGGTGGAGGGTGGAGGGTCAAGAGTGGATGTGGAGGGTGGAGGGTCAAGGGTGGAGGTGAAGGGTGGGGGGTACATGGTGGGGGTCGGGGGTGGAGGGTAGGAGGTAGAGGGTGGAGGGTCAAGAGTGGGGGTGAAGGGAAGGAGGTGGAGGGTGGAGGTGGGGGTAGGAGGTAGAGGGTGGAGGGTAGGGATTAAGGGTGGAGGGGGAGGGGGGAGGGTGGTGGAGGTGAAGGGGGGAGGTCAAGGGTGGAGGGTCAAGGGTGCAGGGCCGGGGTGGAGGGCCTTTTTCACCTTCCAACTGTTTTTTCACCTTCAAACCGTTGTTCACCTCCAAACTGTTTTTTCACCTTGAAGCTGTTTTCTCACCTCCAAACTGTTGGTTACTTGCAGATATTTCACCTCCTACCTGTTCTTCACCTTTAAACCAGGTCCAACAGTTTTTTCACCTTGAAACTGTTGGGCGCTTACAGAACTACTATCCGCCTCAGATCATGCCGCTTCAAGACGTTTTTCACCTCGAAACTGTTCAAACTGCATCTAAACCTTCCAAATTGTTGCTTCACCTTCCAGCTGTTTGTTCACCTCCAAGCTGTTGGATACTTGCAGAACTACTATCTGCCTCGGATCATGCCGCTTCAAGACGTTTTTCACCTCGAAACTGTTCAAACTGCATCTAAACCTTCCAAATTGTTGCTTCACCTTCCAGCTGTTTGTTCACCTCCAAGCTGTTGGATACTTGCAGAACTACTATCTGCCTCGGATCATGCCGCTTCAAGACGTTTTTCACCTCGAAACTGTTCAAACTGCGTCTAAACCTTCCAAATTGTTGCTTCACCTTCCAGCTGTTTGTTCACCTCCAAGCTGTTGGATACTTGCAGAACTACTATCTGCCTCGGATCATGCCGCTTCAAGACGTTTTTCACCTCAAAACTGTTCAAACTGCATCTAAACCTTCCAAATTGTTGCTTCACCTTCCAGCTGTTTGTTCACCTCCAAGCTGTTGGATACTTGCAGAACTACTATCTGCCTCGGATCATGCCGCTTCAAAACATTTTTTCACATTCAAACCATTTCTCACCTCCAAACCTTTGTTCACCTTCCAACTGTTTTTCCACCTTCAACTGCTGATTGCTTGCATAACTAATATCTGCCTCGGATCATGCTGCTTCAAACCGTTTTTCACCTTCCAAACTGATTTTCACCTTCATCTGTTGGATGCTTGCAGAACTACTATCAGCCTCGGATCATGCCGCCCCTCTGGTAAGGGAGCTGGAGAATGGTCAGAGTGTGGAGATCAGTGAAGAGGAGGAGAGTGATGAAGAAAGTGTTGAGCAAAATGAATAGGAGGAGAGTGGTGAAGAGTTGAGGAGTTAGTTGAGGAGGTTGAGTTCAAAGAAGAGGAGGAGAGTGGTGAAGAGTCGAGGAGTTAGTTGGGGAGGTTGAGTTCAATGAAGAGGAGGAGAGTGGTGAAGAGAGTGCGGAGGGAAATGAAGAGGAGCGCAGGTTCTTGGGAGATGAATAGCCAGCATGCGCTAGTATTAGAATTAGAAACAGCACTAGCAGCAGCGGCAGCAGCAGCAGCAGCGACAGTAGGAGCATCATCAGCAGCAGCAGCAGCAGTAGTAGCAGAAACAGCAACAGCGCCAGCAGCAGGAGTAGGAGCAGCAGGAGCAGAAACAGGAACAGCAGGAGCAGGGGCGGCAGGAGCAGAAACAGGAACAAGAGTAGCAGGAGCAGGAGCGCCAGCACCAGAAACAGAAACAGCTGCAGCAAAAGCAGGAGCAGGAGCAGCAGGAGCACCAGAAACAGAAACAGAAACAGCACCAGAAACTGCAGCAGCAGGAGCAGGAGCAGGAGTGCAAGCACCAGAAACAGAAACAGAAACAGAAACAGCAGCAGCAGGAGCAGGAGTGCCAGCACCAGAAACAGAAACATAAACAGCAGTAGGAGGAGTGCCAGCACCAGAAACAGAAACAAAAACAGCAGCAGCAGGAGCAGGAGTGCCAGCACCAGAAACAGAAATAGAAACAGCAGCAGCAGGAGCAGGAGGAGTGCCAGCACCAGAAACAGAAACAGAAACAGCAGCAGCAGGAGTGCCAGCACCAGAAACAGAAACAGAAGCAGCAGGAGCAGGAGCAGGAGGAGTGCCAGCACCAGCACCAGAAACAGAAACAACAGCAGGAGTGCCAGCACCAGAAACAGAAACAGAAAAAGCAGCAGCATGAGCATGAGCAGGGGGAGTGCCAGCACCAGCACCAGAAACAGAAGCAGCAGGAACAGGAGCAGGAGGAGTGCAAGCACCAGCATCAGAAACAAAAACAGAAACAGCAGAAGCAGGAGCAGGAGCAGCAGGAGTGCCAGCACCAGAAACAGAAACAGGAGCAGCATCAGGACTGCTAGCTGCCTCAGATCATGCCGACTGATCATGCTGCCTCAGATCATGCTGCCTGAGCTTATGATGACTGATCATGCTGCCTCAGATCGTGCTGCCTTAGATCATACTGCTTCTGATCATGCTGCCTCTGATTATGCTGCCCCTGATCATACTGCCTCAGATCATGCTGCCTGAGATCATGCTGCCTCTGATCATGCTTCCTCAGATCATACTGCCTCAGATCGTGCTGACTGATCATGCTGCCTTAGACCATGCTGCCTTGGATCATGCTGCCTCAGATCATGCTGCCTTAGATCATGCTGCATCGGACCATGCAGTCTCAGATCATGCTGCCTCAGATCATGCTGCCTTAGGTCATGCTGCCTCAGATCATGCTGCCTTAGGTCATGCTGCCTCAGATCATGCTGCCTTATATCATGCTGCCTCAGATCATGCTGCCTTAGGTCATGCTGCCTTAGATCATGCTGCCTCAGATCATGCAGTCTCAGATCATGCTGCCTCAGATCATGCTGCCTTAGGTCATGCTGCCTCAGATCATGCTGCCTTATATCATGCTGCCTCAGATCATGCTGCCTTAAATCATGCTGCCTCAGATCTTGCTGCCTTAGATCATGCTGCATCGGACCATGCAGCCTCAAATCATGCTGCCTCAGATCATGCTGCCTTAGATCATGCTGCCTCAGATCATGCTGCCTTATATCATGCTGCCTCAGATCATGCTGCCTTAAATCATGCTGCCTCTGATCATGCTGCCTCAGATCATGCTGCCTCGGATCATGCTCCCTCAGATCATGCTGCCTCAGATCATGCTGACTCAGATCATGCTGCCTTAGATCATGCTGACTCAGATCATGCTTCCTCATGCCATACTTCCTCGGATCATGCTGCCTCAGATCATGCTTCCTCATATCATGCTTCCTCGGATCATGCTGCCTCAGATCATGCTGCCCTTCTGCTAACAAATTATAGGAATTATAAAGCTCAAACTAATTCAGCTTATAATAACAATACAATGTATGCACCCCACGGGCAACCAAAGGGGAGGAATAGAATGCGGAGTTCATCATAGCTTTTCTTTGGGGCAATGAGCAGCAGTTTCCAGGCAGCTCCTTGAACCAGCCACTGGGTTAAGCCCCAAGATATTGGAAATAAAACTTTGTCAGCTTCCAGAAGCACTACATTTATTCAAGTTTGACTGGGTAGCAAAACAGGGGAGCTGTCTAGAAGCTGCTGCTGGTAGCTGAAAAGAAAAGCTACAGAGTTCATTGAACTGTTTTTCTTTCCTACCATGTGTTGCCATTCTGTCGCCATTCCGTCGCAGCACCAGCACCAGCACCAGCACCAGTACCAGCATGGTGACGCATGGATCTGGCTAAACTAGTCAGAACTGCCCACCCGGACACCCCGGGCTCCGTGTTTCGTTATTTCGCGGGGTTCGGGGGGCAGCGCGTCATTCAATTCAAGTGGGACCCCTCCCGACATACGGGTCGCATCTAGTCGCTCAATTTGCAACGCGTTGCACACAAAAAACAGTGTGATTTCATTGAAGAGCAGCACAGATTCCTAGAAGATTTGCACTCATAGTGAACATGCACTAGTGTATGTATGTATGTTACAGTCCAGTGGAGGCCCAAATATACACTAGTATTAGTAGCATGCACCTATATAAGTAGCAGAATTTAATTTAATTTAATTTAATTATTGCATGGTTTCCCAGCCAATTCTGGGCTGCTCCCCGGCCTCCAATTCCTAACCTTCCCATGCGATACCCACGGAAACCAAGGAGCACAATAAGCGGATTCGAGCCCTTGACTGCAGACTCCTTTGTGGGAGTGGCAACGCCATTCAAACTGGATCTTCGGTGTCGCTGGTTTGTGTCAGGAGACTGACGGAATGATACCGATTGGTGGAGAGAGGTACAGATATCTGTTGACTCAAGGCATTGTTTACACACGGGGGCTGGGCTATGTCCAGTCGCCAGTCAACTATGAGACTAGGTTGCGGGCTTAGGAATGCGGCTGTGTCCACGAGGACACGCCACTGTCAGTGAGACTGACCTAGCTGTCGCTTGACTCTGACAGAGACTCGCCACCTGGGGTAAAATACCTTTCACAACTAAAAAAGAAACTTTGCAGAAACAGCATCGTCAGTAGCAAGATTAATATTGAGCATGCACTAGAATTAGCAGCAGCAGCAGCAGTAACAGCAATAGCAGAAGCAATAGCAGTAGCAGCAAAAGCAGCAATAGCAGAATTAGCCATATCAGGGGCATTATAGGGGCAGTAACAGCAATAGCAGATATTACAGCAATAGCAGGGACATTACAGGAGCAGTAACAGCAATAGCAGCAGTAGCAAGTAGGGGCATTACAAGGGAGATAACAGCAACAGGGTACTTCATTACTTCAAATGGCCAAATTGGCCAGCGCTTTAGCGCACTTGAAAACAAAAAAACTGCGCTTTGTAGTGCAAAAAGCGCAAAAATTGCTTGTAGCGCCCACGAGGGGTTGCAAAAATTTGCGCTTAAAGCGCAGAGGGAGTCAAAAAGTCAGCGCTCAAAAGCGCAAAAGCGCGCGCTTTGAAGTACCCTGAACAGCAATGGAAGATAAAACAGTTGGAGCAGAAACAGCTGCAACAGAAGAAATAGCAGCGGTGGCAGTAGCAGTTGCTGCAATAGCAGAGGCATTACAAGGGAAGGCTATGGTGACTTGGACTGGGAGGGTCCCCTTAACACCACGCCCCTCCAGGCGTTATCTTTTTTCTTTTAGGTAGGCCACACGAAGGCATCTGGTTCGTTTATATTTTATCCAAGGGTGAAATACCTTTCATTACTAAAAAAAACCGCAAGAGCCACGCATGTGATACGTATTGGGAGTTTTTTTGTTTTTAGTTGTGGCCTGGTTGTGAAAGGAATTTCACCCCAGGAGGTGCGTGCCCCGACACAAACCAGCGACCCGGAGGATTCAGTTCAAATGGCGTTGCCCCTCCAACAAGAATGACACTGAGTCCGCTCTCCCAAGGATACCGGTACTTCGATCGCAATACCCAGTACTAATGTTCCAGCAGAAGCAAATCAACGTTTGCAATGCCGCGTGTTTTTTCGACCTTGGGAAGTCCCTTTGGCCTATCTGGCTATCTCTAGCCTACCGTATACGATCATTACATATATAAATAAAATACGTAAACGGTAGGCCTTATAACTGTGAAAATGACACCAGATGGTGGAGAGAGAGAGAGAGACGGGACTTTGATTACTCAAGACAAGAATTTACAGACGGGAGGCTGGACAATATCAGCCTCCATTCTACTATGAGGTTAGGTAACGGGCTGAGAGGGCGGCTAAGTCCACGTACTGATGTACGAGGACACGCCACTGTGAGTGAGACTGACCTACCAGTCATCTAACTCTGACAATAACCCTTATTACGAAGGTTGAGGCTAAGGGGTCCAGCCCGTTTGCTTGCACTGGGGCCATCCACCAATTAAAATATTTGAATATCCCTGGAACTCAGTACCCCTGGTATGTGCCTCTGGTTGACCGTTCGTTGGATGCCAGCTCATCTCAAGTGGTAGTTGGTCGGCCCGTAGGCGCCAGACCTACGCAGCGACACCACAATATTGGTCGAAATCGCCGGGGTTCGGCGAAATCGCCGGTCAACATGTGACCTGTCATATCATAACCTTGGGACGCCTCGGTGTTCATTGCTCATTGCTCATTGCTTATTGCTCCCTGCCATATTACCATATACACAAGTCAACAACGACACACGAGCCCCAAGGCCGACCTCGGGGGGACCCATCAGGGCACCCTACTATTTCAATTGGCCCTTCCCTCCTGTTAATCTATATTTGTTTCTTGATGTTTCGAGGTTGATCAAGTTCCTTCAGCCTGGTGAGCTACCCCTGGACTGTAACATGTATTATACCGTTTGTAGAGATATGTCTTTTGATAGTCCAGGGGTAGCCAAATGTAGGCTAAAGAGACTTGCCAAACCTTCACAACAGGAAATAGTGGCTCACTATGGCTCACAACTCGTACAGACTAAGTGCGAGCGCTGAAGTTGCGTTGATTGATCCCCGCAGCTCGAAAATGCTAGAGAGAGGCGTGTCAATGCAAATAGCACCTGCAAGCCCTGAGAGAGCGAAATTAACCCTTCATAAAAAGGATTACATCCTGATAAAAAAGTGTCCTATCCTCTCCCTAGCAGGTTCGAACTGCTGACATACAGATTAACAGTCTGGCGCTCTACCAACTGAGCTAAGGGAGACCTGCAGAGAGAAGTTGATTTACAAATATGAACGCTCAAAGCCAAAGAGAGCGTTACCCCAATGCCCTCTTTGAGCATCTCCAATTTCTGTCTGCCCCTTTACTCCGGATTGGCCTCGCGCCAATTCCTGGAGGCTGCCGAAGAGGTACAGTGCCAAGCAGTACTTCTGGAGGAGCTTTTTTCTTCGGTCGAGCTCCTCTGCCTCCTCTTTGAGCATCTCCAATTTCTGTCTGCCCCTTTACTCCGGATTGGCCTCGCTCCAATTCATGAAGGCCCTCGCCCCCTACGGACGCGAGGGCCGTGGAGCTCGTCCCTCGCTCTACGGTTTCTCCTTGCTGGAGGACTGCATGGGTACGTTCTGTCCTCTCTCCTTTTCCTCCCACCTTTTCTCAAGTCCAGCTATGCTCTGATGTTGGTCTTGCCACCTCGATGGGATCCTCGCTTCCTGCCCTGGTTTCTGAGGATTTGGCACTTCTGCTAGGCAGTGCTCTATCTACCTTTGGTTCTCGAGATTCTACGAGTTTTCTCGTGGATCCAGAGTTTCTCTTTGTTTCCCCTTGGACTGTCGTCTGCCGGGCCATGCCCTTTGGCCCCTTCTGGATATTTAGCTGGTCGTCTTTGGGCGGGCGACCAGGCCTACGGGCTGTACTTGATATCTGGGAGGAGGAGCCCAATACCGGATATCTGGCTGGAATGATTACCTAAGGATTTCTGGATGGCTGCCTTTGGACCTGGCCGGTGACGATATCCTTTGGTGGACATTGCAGCGCTGTGGATACTAAAGTTTGTAGAGCCTTTCTAGCAAGGCTGTGTGTTTGCTGCATATAGCCAACAGGTCTGCCCTGTCTACGGGGGTGGATTCCTTTATCTTAGATGTTTGTGCGTGCTTGCGGCGTCTTGTTAGCTTTGTTTTGTGGACTCTCTGCGTGTAGTTTGGATTCCCCCTTTACTCCTTGGGGTGTGTTTGGTTGTTCTCCTAGGCACTCTTGTCCTTATTTGCAAGCAGGTGGTGCGGGGTTGTTTAGCGCTTTTTCCTGTTAGGGGCATTATCGCTGCATATTAAGGTGCTCATAGCGAGTGCCCTTGATTGGTCTTTTGCTCTTTTGGCTCAGCCCTCTTCTCTTGTGTTTGTTGGGCTTGGTGCTCTGGATTGCCTGCTTCAGCATCCCTCCCCTTCACGCTCCCCTTTCCGCTCTTCTTTCCGCCACTAGTTTGTTTCCTTTTTTTGGACTTGACCTAGTTTGTTTTCAGGTTTGTGGGGGTGCCTTCAAAACCCTCATGCTTTCGTGTTATAAAATTGGATGGTTGGCAGGCTGTGCTGCTGTCCAGTCTCGGCAGTGATTTGCTGAGTTTATGTAACGAACCCTCTCTCTCTCATGCCCCCTCCCTTCTCCTTTTCGCCTCCCTTTCTCGCTGGCTGTGCTTAGATTGTTGGTTTCGTTTCTCTAGTAATAGCTCTAGTTTGTGGCTTCTGGTGTACGGGCAGGGCAGTTCTACCAAGTGTGGTGGATTCTCTTGTCCCTGACATGTGTGCTTGCCTTCTGAGTCTTGCTAGGTTGGTTTCTGGCCTCTCTGTTTTCGGCTGGCCCCCCCCTTTCCTTCATGGGGTGTCTATGGTTATCATCCTTGACGCTCCGGTCCTTTTCTGCAAGTTGGTTGTGTCGGGTTGTCTTGTGCTTTCTTCCTTTGAGGGCATTATCGCTGCATATTAAGTTGCTCATAGCGCATGCCCTTGGGTGGTATTTAGCTCTTTTCGTTTGGCCTTCCTGTCTTGTGGTTGGTGGGCTTGGTGTTCTGGATTGCTTACTGTTGCATCCCTCCCCTTTCCGCTCTCCTTTACGCCTCTAGTTTGTTTCCTTTTTTGGGACTTGACCTAGTTTGTTTTCAGGTTTGTGGGGGTGCCTTCAAAACCCTCGTGCTTCCGTGTTATAAAATTGGATGGTCGGCAGGCTGTGCTGCTGTCCAGTCTCGGCAGTGATTTGCTGAGTTTATGTAACGAACCCCCTCTCTCTTGGGATCAAAAAAAAAAAAACGGAGTTCGAGCCCCGCTGCCGGAAGACGGCGAGTGGTTTCTCGAGTCCGACTTTAGGGCGGTGTTGTTTCACTGCTAGGACACGAGCCCCTTGTAATCTTTTTTGCTCAGTCTGGAGGACATGAGCCCCTTGTAGAGAGGATATAGTTACATACTCAGCAAAAATCAATGCCGAGACTGAACAGCGCCGAGGCAGCTGGACAGTTTTATAACAGTGAGGGTTTGGGCAACATACCCCTCAGAACCTGGTCCAGGAGGTGACCTCCAAAAAAGCGTACGAAAGAGCAAAAGCCTTGTAATCTTTCTTTTATCTTTCTGGAGGGCGGTAAATTTAATCTTGTAATCATTGTAATCTTCATCTGGAGGGCAGTATGGTCCAGACTCCGCTGGTATAGGTTGCGCCAATCGGGATAAGTTCGAGTCCCACTGCCGGAAGACAGTGGGCTCGGAGTCCGTTCCCTCGGGGGCGGTGGTGTTTCCACTGTCAGGATAAGTGCCCATTGTAATCTTCTTCCTCTCTCTCTCTCTCATTCCAGACCCGGTGGTTACGGCTTCGGCCACCGGAGTTCGAGCCCCACTGCCTGAAGACGGCGGGTGGTTTCTCGAGTCCGACTTTAGGGCGGTGATGTTTCACTGCTAGGACATGAGCCCCTTGTAATCTCTCTTTCCTCCAGGCTGTGCTCCTGTCCAGTCTCGGCAGTGATTTGCTGAGTTTATGAAACTAACCCTCTCTCTCATTCCTCGCTTCGGCGACCGGAGTTCGCGCCCCGCTGCCGGAAGACGGCGGGTAGTTTCTCGAGTCCGACTATAGGGCGGTGTTGTTTCACACCTAGGACATGAGCCCCTTGTAATCTTCTTCCTCCCTTTCACGCCCCCCTTGTAATCTTCTTCTTCCTCCCTTTCACGCTCCCCTTACCGATCTCCTTTCCGCCTCTAGTTTGTTTGGGCTTGACCTAGTTTGTTGTCAGTTTGTTTGGGCTTGACCTAGTTCCTTTTTTGGACTTCACCTAGTTCGTTGTCAGTTTGTTTGGGCTTGACCTAGTTCCTTTTTTGGACTTGACCTAGTTTGTTGTCAGTTTGTTTGGGCTTGACCTAGTTCCTTTTATGGACTTGACCTAGTTTGTTGTCAGTTTGTTTGGGCTTGACCTTGTTCCTTTTTTGGACTTGACCTAGTTTGTTGTCAGTTTGTTTGGGCTTGGCCTGGTTCCTTTTTTGGACTTGACCTAGTTTGTTGTCAGTTTGTTTGGGCTTGACCTAGTTCTTTTTTTGGACTTCACCTAGTTTGTTGTCAGTTTTTTTGGGCTTGACCTAGTTTGTTGTCAGGTTTGTGGGGTTGCCTTCAAAACCCTCGTGCTTCCGTGTTATCAAATTGAATGGCCGGCAAGCTGTGCTGCTGTAGTGCTGTCCAGTCTCGGCAGTGATTTGCTGAGTTTATGTAACGAACCCTCTCTCGCTATGAAAAACATCTCCAGATTTTTGGAAGAAGGGATTTGACCAATTAAAATGTCCGTCCGTTAGTTAGTCCGTCCGTCACAAAACAACATTTCCAGGCTTCATGAAAAACGTCAAAAAGTTGAACATTCTATATTTTTGATGAATTATAAGACTTATTTATACCGGACAAATCCTGACCATAGCACATATGAGAGCATCGCAATTCACGAAATGGAGTGTAGGTTGGGCCAAATAGCTACAATTGACGGTTAGCAATTTGATTTAAGCGTGTTTAGAGCTAACATTTCAAATTTGAACCATGTAAACATGTGCGTAAACATAGGTTTGGGAGCTGAATTGCCGTCAAGAAATCGAGGCGAAACTTGTAAGCATCACAATAAACGAAACATTCTCATAGGGCACTTGTGCTATAATTAGCCCACGGACCCCACCTCAGGGCCGTGCGTGGGCGTGGGCGTGGGCGTGGGCGTGGGCGTGGGCGGGGGCCACCGGGCGGGGGCAGGGGCAAGCCACGCCACCTGCCGCTGGCCCAAAACCCGTTCAGGAGGACGGGACATACCGTCCACGCCTGGGCCGAAACATGCAGTACCATGTACAAATTCCGTAAAACCAACCAGACACCTGATTGGTCTCAGTTTTCTTGCATCAAATTCTAAAAAATAAAGCCAATCTACATACATGCATTGCATTACATTACAGAAACGTTCAGTACTGCTTAAAAATCAACAACCCTTAAAAAACTCGATTTTTCGTCACTTTATACTGTACTTGGTTACGTAGTCGACGTGCTGGTCAACGTATCTATCTACGTAGTCAACGTGCTGGTCTATGTATCTGTCTACGTAGTCTAGTACGTTCCGAGCAACGTACTCAGGAATAGTTCGTGTTCGCTCCCGCAAGGACCTCAAAGGCTCAGACCCGGCAGATTTCGCCCTATACCCGCATTACTAAAATCTGCGTTACAATTGTAAATAATTTATAAGGACCGTCGAAAGCCCAGCACAACACTGACGCTCAAATGAGTTTGTTGCACAGGAAAACATTTGCTCATCGATATTACATGTGCTGTAGATGGACTCGGACATTAGGGCACGGCAATTTTGTGACAGGAATGACTGTAGGAGGACAATTTTAGACAACTGAACTACAAACCCAGAAGCCATCGTGTTCCATACCCCACCCCGAGACCGACCTCCAGGGCATTAGAGCACGGCAATTTTGTGACAGGAATGACTGTAGGAGGACTAGTATCGATGGTGGACAATGTTTTGCTTGTCCTTTTGGTGAGTAATTTGTCCTTTATCCCCCTTTCTTGCCCAGACGGCAAGCAGCCTGATGGCTGAAGCCATGTAACCAGATTCAGATTCAATATCGATGGTGGACATAGTTACATTGACTGCTTTGAGCGCTAGATCTGTCAATTGAAACAAAGGTTATGTACATCTAAATGCAATTACAGTTGTAATCTGTTAAATACCAAAATGTAATTACAGGTATGCCGTGTCAAATATAATTATCGGAGTTAAATTTCATTTCAGATGTGGTGTGTTAAAGATCTAAATGTAATTACAGTATAATGTGTTACATATAATTATCGGTGTTAAATATCATTTCAGGTGTGGTGTGTTAAATATCTAAATGTAATTACAGTATAATGTGTTACATAAGAAGGTCAAAGTAATGTAAATCTACATGTAAATAAAGGTACACCAAACCAATGGGTGCGAAGCTCAAAGCAGGAAAACAAGTCCAATGGTATTGATTCCCACCGAAGGGAGACCGGGGCGATTCTAGATCAGGACAATTCTACAGGCAGGCAGTACAGATCTAGATTCTAGATCAGGACAATTCTACAGGCAGGCAGTACAGATCTAGATTCTAGATCAGGACAATTCTACAGGCAGGCAGTACAGATCTAGATTCTAGATCAGGACAATTCTACAGGCAGGCAGTACAGATCTAGATTCTAGATCAGGACAATTCTACAGGCAGGCAGTACAGATCTAGATTCTAGATCAGGACAATTCTACAGGCAGGCAGTACAGATCTAGATTCTAGATCAGGACAATTCTACAGGCAGGCAGTACAGATCTAGATTCTAGATCAGGACAATTCTACAGGCAGGCAGTACTGCGGCATCAATTTGAATTCAAACCAGATTCCATCCAGATTATGAACGTATACAAATTGTATCCAGCGCTCGAGCCATCTACAAACTTAGGTTAGCCCATGGGTTTAGGGTTGGGGTTGAAGTAACCTTTAACCACCGAAAACACCTCAACCATGCAACAAAGTGCGACCCATGTAAATGCACATCTCTCCAGAATTGTCCCAACCTCCATGCTTTTAAGGCTAGTGCTCACTAGGCAGAATACACATGAGTAGGATTAGCCGTCAAACAAGGACAATTTCCAAATCACTTGTTAACACACTTCCCAAATATTGCTTCAAAACAACCAGGTACATATTTTTTTATGGTACATTGTAATACGAGAATACAGATATTGGTGTACATTTTCACATACCCATGTACAAGTTGGCCCAAATGTAGGGCTGTCAAGATTTGTATCGTACGATATTTGTTATATCGTGTATATGTCGTACGATATTGCACTTGCATTATACGATATTTTTGGGGTTAGTGTACGATATATCGTGTTTATAGGGATATATCGTGCTGCGTGTAGCGTTTTATCGTACGATATATATCATGTTAAGTGGGTAAATACATGTTTTCAGTTCGGCCTGGACATCTGCGCCAATTTTTTGGGGGTCCGCGGGTACAATGCAAGCTGGCAGTCACACCTTTCTGCTCTCACCTTTTTTGCTCACTAGCAGAAGCTCTTGAGGGCAGCACGCTCACCATAGCATCAGCAGCAATGAGAGTGGTGAGCGTGATTTTCCATGCACTTCTGGTGCTATAGGGTGGGTGCTTTAGGTGGAAGTGTAGTTTGGGGCTTCAAGCGGAAGAGTAGTTTGGTCTAGTGGTATGATTAGCAGCTTTGCCTGGGATTTCCTTGTACTGGGCCAGGAAATTCAGTATATCGCCCTGTATCGTACGATAATAGAGCACGATATTATCGATAATTGAAAATATCATACGATATTGACAGCCCTACCCATATGTTAGTTAAAAAAAATCCAAGTATCACAATCTAAGCCAACGGATTTCATGATTCATAACGTCTAGAATATCAACAGTACTTCCGCATACTGCGTAATACTGGCTTAAATAATTATGCTGGAGCAGTACTGCATCAAGGCAACCTTTGACCCATTGAAGAGATGAACTGCGAAGCAATCAAGCACCGAATAATCAACCGCCAAGCAACCGCAAAGCATGAAGTTCGGCTTGAAGTACAGATTGCCCAGGACAGCCCAGGCACAAAGTTGGAAGAGACCTAGAAAGGAACACAACCTCCCAGCGAGATCTTTGTAGGTGCAGGGTGCAGGGATGAAAAACCCTTGGGTCCCCAACCCTGAAACCTAAACCACCTGTTGCTTAGGGGGGTTGTAGGCAGTGTGTGAGCTCACATCTTGGGCCAGCTTGGGGGTGCCATCATCAGAGCCTGAGGCTTCTAGGTCAAGGATAACCTTCTGCTCATTGAATGGCAGGCCATCAATCTCATCCATCTCAGGCTCAGATGGGAGGCTCACTTGGTCAAAGGGCAGGATGAGGTTGAGAACAATGGCCAGGAGGGAGCCGACGCAGAAGGGAGTGGAGAGCACGGTGAGGCAAGCGGTACGGAAGGAAGCCGCGCCAACTGAGTAGGCAGCGTTGGAGGGCCACAAGTTGTTGGTAGCCCACTGAGGAACGATACTGATGCCCACGCCGAGGCCGAGAGAGAAGGCAAGGATAAAACGATCACGGCGTGTCATGGCGCCCTTGGAAATCAAGATCTTGATACCCGAGCCGATGACGTTGGCGAAGAGGAAGGTGGTCATACCACCAAGCACACAGTTGGGAATGGACAGTACCTGAGAGTGAGAAGAGGCAAGGAGGATGTGAGAGTGAGCATTTAGTTACTAGTACTTAAACTGACTGGCTGTCAGACACTTATAGACTTAAATCATGGTTGTACGTGTGGCAGGACCACATTTTTAAATGTTAAACACCTTCAGACAGAGTGAGGAGAGGCAAGGAAGATGTGAGAGTCAGGAGAGGCAAGGGGGATGTGAGAGTGAGAGTCAGGAAAAACAAGGGGGTGTGAGAGTTAAGAGAGGCATGGGAGTTGTGAGAGTCAGGAAAGGCAAGGGGGATGTGAGAGTGAGGAGAGGCAAGGGGGATGTGAGAGTGAGGAAAGGCAAGGGGGATGTGAGAGTCAGGAGAGGCAAGGGGGATGTGAGAGTGAGGAAAGGCAAGGGGGATGTGAGGGTCAGGAGAGGCAAGGAAGTTGTGAGAGTCAGGAAAGGCTAGGGGGATGTGAGAATTAGGAGAGGCATGGAAGATGTGAGAGTGAGGAAAGGGAAGGGGGATGTGAGAGTTAGGAGAGGCATGGAAGATGTGAGAGTGAGGAAAGGGAAGGGGGATGCATGTGAGAGTTAGGAGAGGCAAGGGAGATGTGAGAGTTAGGAAAGGGAAGGGGGATGTGAGAGTTAGGAAAGGCATGGAAGATGTGAGAGTGAGGAAAGGCAAGGGGGGTGTGAGAGTTAGGAGAGGCATGGCAGATGTGAGAGTGAGGAAAGGGAAGGGGGATGTGAGAGTGAGGAAAGAGAAGGGGGATGTGAGAGTTAGGAGAGGCATGGAAGATGTGAGAGTGAGGAAAGGGAAGGGGGATGTGAGAGTTAGGAGAGGCAAGGGGGATGTGAGAGTGAGGAAAGAGAAGGGGGATGTGAGAGTTAGGAGAGGCATGGAAGATGTGAGAGTCAGGAAAGGCAAGGGGGATGTGAGAGTGAGGAGAGGCAAGGGGGATGTGAGAGTGAGGAAAGGCAAGGGGGATGTGAGAGTGAGGAGAGGTAAGGGGGATGTGAGAGTGAGGAAAGGCAAGGGGGATGTGAGGGTCAGGAGAGGCAAGGAAGTTGTGAGAGTCAGGGAAGGCAAGGGGGATGTGAGAGTTAGGAGAGGCATGGAAGATGTGAGAGTGAGGAAAGGGAAGGGGGATGTGAGAGTTAGGAGAGGCAAGGGGGATATGGGAGTGAGGAAAGGGAAGGGGGATGTGAGAGTTAGGAGAGGCATGGAAGATGTGAGAGTGAGGAAAGGCAAGGGGGGTGTGAGAGTTAGGAGAGGCATGGAAGATGTGAGAGTCAGGAAAGGCAAGGGGGATGTGAGAGTTAGGAGAGGCATGGAAGATGTGAGAGTCAGGAAAGGCAAGGGGGATGTGAGAGTTGGAAGAGGCATGGGAGACGTGAGAGTCAGGAAAGGCAAGGGGGATGTGGGAGTTAGGAGAGGCATGGAAGATGTGAGAGTGAGGAAAGGGAAGGGGGATGTGAGAGTTAGGAAAGGCAAGGGGGATGTGAGAGTCAGGAGAGGCAAGGGGGATGTGAGAGTGAGGAAAGGCAAGGGGGATGTGAGAGTCAGGAGAGGCAAGGAAGTTGTGAGAGTCAGGAAAGGCAAGGGGGATGTGAGAGTTAGGAGAGGCAAGGGGGATGTGGGAGTGAGGAGAGGCAAGGGGGATGTGAGAGTGAGGAGAGGCAAGGGGGACGTTAGATTGAGCCAAAAGGCTGGAGCCTTGAAACATTGAATTCAAGTTCAAGTTTAGTAGACCTCTCAAAATCAACCCACAACTCACCCAGCCTCCAAACTTGGCGAATATTCCGAGGAGGAGGAGCCAGAAGGCGCATGCAAAGCCAGCCTGGCGTGAGGCTACTCCTGTGAGGTTGATGACTCCATTGTTCTGTGCAAACGTAGTGATGGGCATGGAGCCAGCGATGGAGGAGAAGAAGCAAGAAAACCAATCATTTCGTAGTCCTCCCTTCACACGATCCGTGTGTGCCTGTTTGAAGGTTGAATAGTTGGTTGGTTGGTTGGTTGGTTGGTTGATTGGTTGGTTGGTTGATTGGCTGCTTGGATGGTTTGCTAGTTGGCTGGTTGGCTGGTCGTGAGGGTGATATACTTTTAGGCTGACTGGCTGTCAGATGCTTTAAGAGTTGGATCTCTCATGGCTGAATGTGTAGCAGGACCGCATTTAAGTGGGTTACACTTAAAGAGAGGGTAAAACCTTGTCGTTCCGCAGCTCTCCCGTGAAGCCGGAATAAAGTATAGAGACATCCATCAACAATTCAACACACTTTCAACATGTATGACACTAACTGCTTCGGAAAAAACTACAGCATCATTCCCAGACCCACCTGTCCAATGATTTCCAGCTTACTAGCCTCCTCGGTGGCCACCACATCTCCAATGGTCTCGATCGATGTGATGAGGTAGACGATAAACAGGGGGATGAAAGCAGGGGTGTAGATCCCCCACTTAAAAGTGGTGGTCCATAGGAAGGTGGCCACGGGGGCTTGATTAATGATGCCAATGTCAATGTATTTGTGGCCATGAGGTCCAGGAACCACAGCAGCGATGAAGTAGCCAAAAAGCAGGGCAATCACCACAGCTCCATTCCTCATGAATGGGGAGCCGAAGACCTCGAGGAAGACAAAGGTCACGTAGACGAGCCAACCGAGGCCAATGTAGCAGGCAGAGCCAAAGGGTTCGAGGACAAAGCCGTTGCCAGCACATTTCACTGTCTGGGCAACGTAGCAAGTGGAGTTGGAGGGGAAGCCTGTAGCGTTGTAGATGGTGCAGGACCTGGTGGTTGGCAGGTGTTGGTAGTTCTGGCCGCAGAAGGATCCACCTCCCCAGTTGTAAAGACCACTGCCTCCTGTCAGCTTGATGCCAATCCTGCAGGGCCATAGGATAATGTGTTATATTAACAATAATATTAAAGTCTGCGGGACACCTCAAGGGTGAATGAGACCCTGTGTCAAATCAAGCAAGAAAAAGCACCCATTGAGGAAAAATACCATTGAGGAGAATGAGGGTTCGTGGCCAACTCATGCTAGTCTACGTGGCTATCCCTGGACTTCATGCATGTGCTTGATTTGACACAGGGCACTTCATGCATGTGCTTGATTTGACACAGGGCACTTCATGCATGTGCTTGATTTGACACAGGGCACTTCATGCATGTGCTTGATTTGACACAGGGCACTTCATGCATGTGCTTGATTTGACACAGGGCACTTCATGCATGTGCTTGATTTGACACAGGGCACTTCATGCATGTGCTTGATTTGACACTTCATGCTGGACTTCATGCTTGTGCTTGTGATTGGTGACAGTGATTTCATCCGGCCAAGTAACCGAAGGGCAAAGAGGGAGAATGAACTTACAGCATGATGGTGACACCCAGGACCACTGGGGGAAAAACCCGCTTGATGTATCTGTAGGGCATGAAGGAGATGAGCAAGGGGATGATGCAGCAGATGGCGCAGGTGCCCATCATGCGTCCGTAGGCTTCAGAGAACGTGTTTCCATCCTCTTTCATCATAGCTCTGATGCTGGTCTGGGGACAGAAAGATTGAAATAATAAGTCAGGGTGGCTGAGTTGCAGAGGTTGGAGTGTAGCGATGTAGTGGACATGGGCCATGACACATGGCTCTGCCAATTTGGGTATGGGGCACCCTACAAGTTTTGTATGTATCCCAGTCCAGGGGTATCCAATAAACGGCTTTTACATTACATTACATTACATTACATTACATTACATTACATTACATTACATTACATTACATTACATTACATTACATTACATTACATTACATTACATGTTAAAGTCTACTTGAAAACGCGAGGTTGTATGAGACTCTGTGCTTTAAACCAAAAGAAAAGCACCCACAAAGCAAAAAACCCCATTACATCAGGGGTGTGTCGAGGCTGAAGGGATAAGCCAAAGCAAGAATGAGGAAGGGCTAAAAGAATGCTTACGCCGAAACTTACCTGGAATACGGTGACAGAGGCGAAACTGACACCCATGACGGACAGAATGCCGGCACCGAGCTGGGGCATGCGCGGGGGCTTGAATCCTAGCACCTGGATGAAGGTCGTGAAGGAGCACAAAAGCAAGGCTGCCTGGACCAGATCTGCAACGCACAATGAGTAGGAGTGAGGAAGTGGTTCATGGGGGATGGGAGGGAGAAGTTGAGGAGAGGAAGGAGGGGGGGGGGGGGGGGGGGAGGGAAGAAAGATAGCAATACGCCAAGTCGGCGTGGGTTCAAGAACTGTCCTGAAGGGAGGGAGGGAAAGAAAGATAGATAGACGCCAGGGTCGGCGTGGGTTAAAGAACTGTCCTGGGAGAGAAGGGGGGGAAGAAGACGTGCGCGAGCGTCCTGCAGCAGGGAGGGAAATACAGCGACAGATAGTTCGCGCGCGTGCACGTGGTCGCAGGTTGTTTTGGAGGGGTGTACGCGTCCATGTACGGTCAAGATCTCAAATCACAGGTTCGGATCTCCGGGTCCGTGGACAGACTTCCGATGAGGAGCGGAGGAGTGATGAGACCACCAGTCATGGCGAGGCAATGCTGCAGACCCATAAACAGCGCAGTCACAATGCCCAGGTGCTCATCCACTCCGAAAAACTTTGGCGGGTTGCGATCTTGCTTCCTGCACCAAGGCCTGTAAGGGAGGGGTGGGGTGGGTGGGTGAGATCTGTCTAGCTCCGACATGACGAGGGGTGTTGGTGAGGGATGGGGGGGTAGGGGTGGGGTGGGGGTGGGGTGAGGTGGGTGGGTGGGTGGGTGGGTGGGGGTGGGCGTGGGGGTGTGGGGGTGTGTGTGGGGGGGGGGGGGGGGGGGGGGGAATGGGGTGTGTGGGGGGGGGCACGACAGGCACTGGAACCTCTACAGTCTAGGGGCTTTCAATCTTCAAACCGATTGTGCACAAGAACCTCTCTGAACATGCAAGGTTGGGGTGGCAGTGGGGGAGGGGAGGGTTGCACGTGCATGGGGGGGAGGGGTTCGCTTCCACGTGGGATAAGTGGTCGCCGACAAAACCCTTGTTCCATCTCAATCATGCCAGCGCATCTGGCGGTGGCCATGAACTCATGCTCTTGCATCTTCTTCTCTTTCCATAATACCAAGACTTGCATAGCGCTAGAGCGGAGACCCAGTCGACGGATGGACAATCGAGGTGGACATCACATGTGAACCACGTGCGGCGCACCATGCTCACATGGGCCGAAACGCGAGGGGGGGGGGGGGGGGGGGGGGGGGGGGACGCAGGGCGAAGGAGCAAAGCAGGAAAGCTGGCGCTATTGCATCAGCCAAGTGGATGCAAGGTGCCGCAAGGTGGAGGGAGGGCGGGGGGGCTTATCCGCGCGCGTAAGGAAAGGAACGGGCAGTAAGGCGGTTGGGAAGGGGGGGCAGAAGAGAGTCGCTACGTAAATGGAAGGCACACATGGGTAAGCATGGGCGCATTCGGAGGCGATGAGGCATTGGCCAACTCTTGAGACTGGGAGCAAGACCTTACCATTGAGGTATGCATAGGAAGACGTAGTCGAAGTCGCCGAACCACGTGTTCTTGGAAGCCAAGGTTTTCTTGACCTCCGCCCCAGTGGGCATCCCGATCTTGGGCACAGGCATGCTGGCGATGGCACGCTTGAGGCACCTCAGCAGAAAAGTTCCGTTTAGGAACTGATGATTTGAGTTGACACACTTTGCGGGACTATAATAAATTGCCATCTGAGCAGCGCCTGTATACCCCGAACCCTGGCTTCTGCTTCTTTTCCCTGGCCGGCGTATAGCAAGTCGATACCTACCTGGACTTTGACTCCCCTCATGCGTATCTGATTCGGCCCGGCTCCAGGTTACCCGGCTCCTAATTATCCATTATGATGTCATACCGCAACCGGGCGGGTTGCGGTACATTATAACATTATATCAAAGCGAGCGGGAATGTCGCGATTTGGTCCCAACTCGTCCCAACAGCTACTTTTCGCAAATACGAATCCCAACTTAAGATAAATATTTGCCATCGCCATCGCTGCTGCTGCTGTCCTGATGGCAATTATCCATTGATTGTTTTGCTACTTTTCTTACGAGGCTGATGTTGACTGATTTTGAGGAACTACCGGCAGCTCGCCGGTCTTCATGCAGCCAGCTACCACATCCAATGGAAGCTGTGCCAGGTCAGCCTTCAAGGCTTGGATGGAAACAACAGCTTTCCGTACGAGTCCTGCTCCCCTGATCCTGCTCCCTCAAACAGCCTGTTTCTATTATAGGAACAGGTTACGGTCATGGGTAACCCCGCAAACTGTGGTGCGGGAATACTCGTAACCCGTGTTCTAGCCAGCTTCCTGCCGCGTAACCCCGGCAGGCAATATTGGTTGAAAGGGTTGTTTAAAGCCCTCTCGAGTTCACGTGGCACACGCACATGCCCCCCGAAATCCCGGACGCCCAAGTACTGTCAAAATGTGCTTGCAAACCTGCAAAAACAGGTGGAACAAGTTCTATGCAGCGTCGCCTGCGACTTTAAAAATTGGCGGAGAGTGATCGCGACGGAGCGACAGATGGCAACGGAAGTGAGTTAGTAACGAGACCGTTGGCTGACGTGTCAGGCTTCATCGCGGTCAGACGGTCGGTCGAACGGGACGAAGGGGTTAACATGGGGGCTCCCTTCCCCTTGAAGAGGGGGCTCCGCGAAAAACTCGCACGTCTCAGTCAAAGTATGGAAATATATGTTGACCATGTCCGTCTTCACACGCACATCCTAGGGTATTCACAGACACGAACGTGATTAACTACCCCGAGTCCCTGGCCCTCACCTGGTTTCCATGCTCTAAATCACTAAATGAGTCAGAGTGAATCAACATTCGCGTTAACAACACAATTAGTCGAAATTCCTGATGTCTTAACCCCCCATCCCGCTCAGTGAAAAGGACTTTCCATTACATGACCTCTCCGTGACTCCGTGTTCGTCTCGTGGATATTCCCTGCCTTTTTTCCCGTCTCCTTTGATATCTCACTACCGGTAATTAGGCCTTAAAGACTGGAGAAAGCTATGTCTTCAGTTCAAGAAGCCTGCATTAGGTATGAATACCGGTAGGTTTTTTTGTTTGCTATTTTTTATCGTTTAGAAGAAGGGGAGGGAAGAATAAAATGGAAACAAGTGATTTGTTCGAGTTCACATTTTCCTGGTAATAATGTTTTTACCGCCGAGGACGGCAAGCAGCCAAATTGCTGGCTGAAGCCATGTAACTAAGTTCAAGTTCAAGAAGCCTGATATATGCATGTTGTAACATTCCAGAGATATATGATATATGCATGTTGTTACATTCCAGAGATATCTGCAACCAAGTCGAAAAATTACATGCTTGATCGACAATGCCACGCAACAAAATTAAACACACCAAACCGAAGTGCCAATCGCCAAGTAGGTAGGGACCTGCATATCATATGATTCTGACCAAATGCGGGTATGATATCATGCATGCAAATTGCATCATATGATATTGTATATAAATGGTAACTTTAGCCTAGTGAGACTGCCGGCATCATATGGTATCGTATGACGACATGATATCATATTGCCGTTCCCTACAAGTAAGGTGTGCCTAAGTTAGTTTAAAATCTCCAAGAAATATACGTGTAATTAAATAAATTAAATGAAATCACTGAGAGGCGTCATGCGTGTGGCCAACCATATGTAGTGGTTTTCTACATGTAGACTCGACGATGGCCATTCCACCAGAGTTTTTCTTTTCAGCCACCAGCAGCAGCTTCTTGGCAGCTCCCCTGGCTTGCTACCGAGCCAAACATGTAGCAACTAAGTGCACCTGGAAGCCTGCAGAATTATAGTTCCAATACTGTTGACATATTAGGGCAGTTGCTGGCCCAGGAAGCTGCCTGGAAGCTGCTGCTCATAGCTTAAAAGGAAAGCTATGGATTCCACAACGCCAGGAGTGTCGCGCGCTATGGTTTATATCAGGGTAGCTCAAAACGT
This sequence comes from Chlamydomonas sp. ICE-L, assembly GCA_013435795.1. Taxonomy (NCBI): domain Eukaryota; kingdom Viridiplantae; phylum Chlorophyta; class Chlorophyceae; order Chlamydomonadales; family Chlamydomonadaceae; genus Chlamydomonas; species Chlamydomonas sp. ICE-L. The sequence continues at coordinate 20,160,109 of JACBWV010000626.1, forward strand.
ACCGATTGTGTGACACAGGCTCAAATCACGTTCAAACACATTCACACCTGAAGCAGTCACACATTCACACCCGTAGCAGCCACACGTTCACACCCAGAGCAGTCACACATTCCCACATTCACACCCGTAGCAGTCACACGTTCACACCCAGAGCAGTCACACATTCACACCCGTAGCAGTCACACGTTCACACTCATAGCAGTCACACATTCACGCCTGTAGCAGTCACATGTTAACACCCAGAGCAGTCACACATTCACACCCGTAGCAGTCACACGTTCACACCCAGAGCAGTCACACATTCAAACCCGTAGCAGTCACACGGTCACACCAAGAGCAGTCACACATTTACACCCCTTGGTGGTTGGCCCCAGTGCAAGCAAACGGGCTGGTGTCCTCAACTTCTCGCATTGTTATAAGGCTTGCTATTTATTTATGTATGCATTCACACCAGGAGGATCGAAGTCAGTCCTTCCCCCACTAACAGACCTGTTGATGTTGGAAATAGACTAAAATCACTAGGGGTCGGCTATGTTATATAATATTAGTCAATAAATAATATTATATAATATTAGTCGGACGAGCCCCCTCACCAGAAATTCGAATATATTTGAAAAACTAATATTATTGTGACACTCAAATAATATTAGTTAACATTAGATTTTCAAACACTAATATTAGTTGCCGTTCCCTGCAAATCACACATACTTTTGAGGATCACTGTGTGTTCTCAAACACAATTTAGGTGAAATGTTATATTTTTAGACTCATGATCGCTGTAACCAAGTTCAAGTCTAGGCTCATGATCGCGTGACAAAAAAACATATTGCGCACATTTTGCAAGGACAGTGCGTACTATTACGCACGTGTTTAGATTTATGAGAACACCTGGTGGGGCGTGGTATTAATAAGGGAGCCCCGTCTTTCGGCAGTACAGAACTGGCTGCACATATCTAGAAAGGCTTGAACAACCTAAGTGCATGTACCAGGGTACTACAAAGCTTGAACAACCTAGGTGCATGTACCAGGGTACGACAAAGCGCAGCCTCTTTCACCTTGTAGCATAGCATCTTTCCCTTGGATAGCGATCCATTGACGCAGGTATGCTGTTTGTTGCTGTTGTGCACCCACCTAGGGACAACAAGCATTCACAGATATGACCCAGCCTTTCACCTTGTAGCACAGCATCTCTCCCTTGGATAGCGATCCATTGACGCAGGTATGCTGTTTGCTGCTTGTTGCTGTTGTGCACCCACCTAGTTACAGCAAGCATTCACAGATATGACCCAGCCTTTCACCTTGTAGCACAGCATCTCTCGCTTTGATAGCGATCCATTAACGCAAGTATGCTGTTTGTTGCTGTTGTGCACCCACCAAAGGCTTGCACCACCTAGGTGCCTGTACCAGGGTACTACAAAGCCCCTTTCAGTGATATACGATGGTCTAGTGGTAGACCAGATCGCTTGAGGATGAAGAGTCGGGGGTTCGACTCCCCCTTCGGTCGCTCTTGGCGTTGCAGGTCGTCGTGAACCGCGATGGTAGCTTGTCCAGTTGAGGTAGGAGACCGCTCCCCACCCGCGTACGACGGGCTCCCTTAACACCACGCCCCACCAGGCGTTATCAATACTTGAACAATCTGGGTGCATGTACCAGGGTACTACAAAGCGCGTGCGGCAGCGCAATTTTGCGCACGCTTTTTGAGCCCCACTGCACGTATCATCCCCTTTTTGGCGCAGCACACAGTTTTTTCGTCTTTTTGAACTAAAAAGCGCTGAGCAGTTTGATGTTGGTGCACTTTAAGCGCTGACCAATTTGACAAAATGAAGTACCCTGGCATGTACTTTAAAGTACACTTACTCATCTACTGTAAATAGCGATTTATCATCTATCGTCAAGTGCACTAACTCGTTTATTGTCAAGTGTACTGTCTTATCTACTGTTTAGCGCACTTGCTATCAACCGCCATAATAGCTTTGCCCAGGTTAAGCAGCAGCCCGTTCCCTAACGCCGTAAGACAGGGCTCCCTTAATACCACGCTCCACCAGACGTTATCATTACTAAATAGCACTTTCTCATCCTTGTTTTGACGAATGGCTCAATGGTAGAGCTCGTTGAACGATGAAGGTGCCAGGTTCGAATCCCTACGGGTGTGCTTTAGTGTTCGCGGCAGGGTACTACATTTTGTCAAATTGGTCAGCGCTTAAAGCGCACAAACGACAAATTGGTCAGCGCTTTGTAGTGCAAAAAGCACAAAAAAAAAATTGCGCGCGTGCCCCAGGGGGTTGAAATACACTGCGCGAACGCCGCGCAGTGGGGCTCCTCAAAAAGGTGCGCGAGACCGAGATTGAGATCGCCGCTTGCCGCGCGCCGCTCTTTTCGCTTGCAGTACCCTGGTTCTCGGTGGCTGTCAATTGCCCCTCCCTCCTTCCCTAAGGGGTCCAGAATGCAGCGGGTAAATCGAGATAGGCCAGCAACAAGATCATGCCGCTCAATCAGTTGGCAATGCTGCCATGCCGTTGTCACCTCCCCCTCCTTTAACAAGGGGTCCACTTGGCGCGAGAATACAGCGGGCAAATCGAGATAGGCCAGCAACAAGATCATGCCGCTCAACCATTTGGCAATGCTGCGATGCCCTTGTCACCTCTCCCCTCTTTTCACAAATGGGGTTCATTGGACCAGAAGGCTGCACGGGGAAGAGACGAGGGGTAGGCAGGTGGGTGTAGCAGGATGACGGTCGCAGGCGATGCATGCAAGCAAGTTAGTAGGGTATTATACCAGTAGGGATTTGGGGGTTAGGGTTTCGGTTTAGTATAGGTAGGGTATACTGTCATGCCCCTGTCACCTCTCCACTCCTTTAACAAGGGGTCTACTTGGCACCAGAAGGCTGCTTACTAGCAGATAACATGACGTAGGCCAGCCGCAGGATGATGCCACACAAGCAGCTGGCAATGCTGACATGCGGCGCAACCAGTTGGCAATGCTGTCATCCCCCTGTCACCTCTGCCTTTTTTAACAAGGGGTCCACATGGCACCAGAAGGCTGCAGAGAAGACGAGGTAGGCAGGTAGCAGGATGATGATGGCATGCAAGCAGTAGGAAATGCTTTCATGCCCTTGTCACCTCTCCCTCCTTTAACCAGTGTTTCCCCATGGCCCCCAGAAGGCTGCTTGCCTAGCAGGCTAACATGTGTAGGTAAGCACAGGGATGATGCTGGCAAGGGGTTGGCAATTTGCTGTCATGCTTGCCCGCAACCAGTTGCAATGCTTGTCAATGGGTTGATGAAAGCAGTAGCACTATGATTTTTGTCATGCCCCTGACACCTCTCCCTCCTTCAACAAGGGGTCCACATGGCACCAGAAGGCTGCTGCCTGGCAGATAACACGACGCTGGCAATGCTGTCATGCCACACAAGCAGCTGGCGGTGCTGTCATGCCACACAAGCAGCTGGCAATGCTGTCATGCCACACAAGCAGCTGGCAATGCTGTCTTGCCAAACAGCTGGCAAAATGCCTGTTTTGTCAATGCCACAACAGCAGCTGGCCAAATACTTTCATTGTGCACAAAAGCAGGCTGGGCCAATTGCTTTGTCATGCCCACACAAGCAGCTCTGGAAATACTTTCATGCCCAACACAAGCAGCTGGCAATGCTGTCATTGCCACACAAGCAGCTGGCAATGCTGTCATGCCACACAAGCAGCTGGCAATGCTTGTTGTCATGATGCGCGGCAGTAGGGAAACCCATGAGGAAATGCTTTTGTTGTCATGCCCTGTCACCTCTCCCTCCTTTATCAAGGGGTCCAGGTACACAGGGCACCGAAGGCTCTGCTAGCAGTGGGGAACATGACATCAGGCCAGCGGCCAGGGGATGATTTGCACAAAGCAGCTTGGCCAACAATGCTGACATGCGGCCGCAACCCAGTTGGCCAATGCGTCATGGGGGGTGCTAAGCAGTATAGTGTCATGCAAAGCAGTAGGCAAGCCGTAGAGGCACTGCTGTCCATGCCCTCTGTCTCACCTTCTTCCCTCCTTTTTTAAAAAGGGGTCCACAGGGCACCAGCAGGGCCGAGAGCAGAGCCAGCAGGAACAGCAGCAGCAGGCGGAAGTCGAGGTATGGTTAGGCCAGCAACAGGATCATGCCGCGCAACCAGTTGGCAATGCCGTCGTGAGAGATGAAGAAGTGAGACGATGATGAAGGATAGACCTTTGTGGGGGAAGGAGAGAACGCGAACAAGGAGAGGGGGGGAGAAGTTAGGACAGGACGATTTGCAATTATTATATGTATTCCCCCCATGCTCCCTTGCACACATGCCATCCTGCAAGCACCAGGCCTCGCTCTCTTAAACCAGATGGAAAAGTAAGTAACCATCATAGACAAACCACGGCGTTCCAGTGCATGGGGGCCCCATTATTGTTATTTTGTCAAATCTGAAAGAAGAGTTTGTTTTACTAGCTTTACTGGTTTTTTTTTTTAGGCCACCCTCCAGGGACCAGCGCTTTTGTTGCGGCTTTCTATAGCTTCTTTGTAGCTTTTTTTAGGGCAAAAGTTTTTCAAAGTTTCTTTTGTATTTTTTTACTTTTACTTGTTTTGTTTTTGTAAGCGAGAATTTTGCCCGAAAACTGAGTCCAAACTAGAGATTAGATTTCTAAATAAAGGGAAAATAAAGCTTGGTTGTGGTTTGTTTTTTGTCAGAGGAGATTTTGGGAAGGGATATGTATTGAAATACAACTCGACGGAATACGGAGAGACTACACCGTTGGTCAAAAAAAAAATGGCTGATAATAATAGAAACCGTTTTTTTTTTTAAAGATTTGCAAATTGACTAAAAAATGACCAAAATTGAAAAAAAAAAAAATCGACCTTCGGGGCAGCAACGAGCTGCAATTTTTGAAAAAGAAATGGAAACTGCAGGAAAAGGGACAAAAAAGGGGGAATAAAATGCAGGATTCAATTCGAGCCAAAAACTCGTGACCAATTAGCAGGGCACTTAGATCAGAAACCACCCTGGGTTGGGGATGCGGTGTAATCAACATAATTTGCGATGGGGATTGACTCCTGTGGCTCCGCGGGGGTGGGGCGGGGGGGGTTTTGGGGTGGGGTGGTTTGGGGTGGGGTTGTTTGTGGTTTGGTTCTCAATTGTAAAGCAACCACCGGCGGGTTTGGTTGTAACTACCAAAATAATTTTTTTTTCTTTTTCTTTTTGCCCCCCCCCCACCCCCCCCCCCCCCCCCCCCCCACCCCCCCCCACCCCCCCCCCCCCCCCCCCACCACCCCCCACCCCCCCCCCCCCCACCCCTACACCCCTCCCCCCCCACCCCACCCCCCCCCCCCCCCCCCACCACCCCCCCCCCCCCCCCCTCCCCCCCCCCCCCCCCCCACCCCCCCCCCCCCCCCCCCCACCCCCCCCTCCCCCCCCCCCCCCCCCCCCCCCCCCCCCCCCCCCACCCCCCCCCCCCCCCCCCCCCCACCCAACCCCCCCACCCCCCCCCCCCCCCCCCCCCCCCTCCCCCCCCCACCCCCCCCTCCCCCCCCCCCCCCCCCACCCCCCCCCCCCCCCCCCCCCCCCACCCCCACCCCCCCCCCCACCCCTCCCCCCCCCCCACCCCCACCCACAACCCCCCCCCCCCCCCCCCCCCCCCCCCCCCCCCACCCCCCCACCCCCCCCCCCCCCCCCCCCCCCCCCCCCCCCCCCCCCCCCCCCCCCCCCCCCCCCCCCCCCCCCCCCCCCCCCCCCCCCCCCCCCCCCCCCCCCCCCCCCCCTCCCCCCCCCCCCCTCCCCCCCCCCCCCCCCCCCACCCCCCCCCCCCCCCCCCCCCCCCCCCCCCCCCCCCCCCCCCCCCCCCCCCCCCCCCCCCCCCCCCCCCCCCCCCCCCCCCCCCCCCCCCCCCCCCCCCCCCCAACCCCCCCCCCCCCCCCCCCCCCCCCCCCCCCCCCCCCCCCCCCCCCCCCCCCCCCCCCCCCCCCCCCCCCCCCCCCCCCCCCTCCCCCCCCAACCCCCCCCCCCCCCCCCCCCCCCCCCCCCCCCCCCCACCCCCCCCCCCCCCCCCCCCCCCCCCCCCCCCCCCCCACCACCCCCCCCCCCCCCCCCCCCCCCCCCACCCCCCCCCCCCCCCCCCCCCCCCCCCCCCCCCCCCCCCCCCCCCCCCCCCCCCCCCCCCCCCCCCCCCCCCCCCCCCCCCCACCCCCCCCCCCCCCCCCCCCCCCCCCCCCCCCCCCCCCCCCCCCCCCCCCCCCCCCCCCCCCCCCCCCCCCCCCCCCCCCCCCCCCCCCCCCCCCCCCCTCCCCCCCCCCCCCCCCCCCCCCCGGCCATATATCCTATATATACTCGAAAAACAAAAAAAAACATTCGATATCTAGATACGATTTAGTTTGCTACATATCCTTTGGTGGTTGGACCTGAACTGGTCAAGTCTGTAAACTGTCTATTCCGCATACCGGTTGTTGCCCCCCTGGCACGGGGGGGCTTGGCGTTGGAATACGGTGAGCAGCCCAGAGTTGGCTGAAAAAACATGTAAAAAAGCAATCCAATCCAATTGTCTGGTGATTGGACCCAGACCAAGCTAGCGGGCTGGCCCCCTCAACCTCACATCTCGTAATAAGACGTACTATTGATTTATTATGCTACATATATGCTATATATTTACTTATTATTACTTTATTATGCTACATATAATTACTTTATTATGCTACATATAATTACTTTATTATGCTACATATAATTACTTTATTATGCTACATATAATTACTTTATTATGCTACATATAATTACTTTATTATGCTACATATAGGCTATATATTTATTTATTATGCTGCATATATGCGGGACCTGGGCAATTCTTTAAATGGTCTTATCCACATACTAATCACCACGCCCCTCCAGGCGTTTGTTTTTCAATCCACATAAGGGTAGTGTTCTCCTCCTTGAGCTTCAGGTCCACGGTCCATTGTTTATACCCACCAAATTGCTACAAATCCTGGACCTGGACAATTATTATGCCACAGATACTGCACCTGGACAAGTCTTTAAATAGTCCAATCCACATAGCGGTAGTGTTATCCTTTTTGAGGTTCGGGTCCACGGTCCATTCTGTTTTGGAAACCCAACAAATCACTACAAATCCCGGAACTGGACAATTATTATGCCACAGATGCTGGACTAGGACAGTTCTTTAAATTGTCCAATCCACATACCGGTAGTGTTATCCTCTTTGAGGTTCGGTTTGAAACCCACCACATTGCTACGAATCCTGGACCTGGACAATTATTATGCCACAGATGCTGGAGTAGGACAATTCTTAAAATGGTGTCATCTCCATAGTACTTCTAACAAGGAGACTCTTTTATGGTGACTACTGCTAGTTCCCGCTTGCGCAGTGGAGTCCTTAACTTCTCGTCCTGAGGGTGGCACATTACTCGGACGTAACCATTTTAATTTCAATTTCATCTGCATAGTATGCTCCTGGTTGAGGTTCAGCGGTCCATGGGCTGCCCCATCATGCATTATCGTTTTGAGACAACCAACCCTGCACCAACATCATATTTTTGAAACTAACATGCCCCATACCATGTTTGAAACCCACCAGTATGACGGTCATGAGGAGAACCCATAATTCAAAGGTGTTGGTTGAGTTCAGCTCCAAGGGATGCCCCACAAAGCATTCTGCTTTTCTGCACTAACATGCCCCATACCATGTTTGGAATCCATCACTATGACGGTTATGAAGATTATTTTTGGAACCCACCAATATGACAGTCATGAGGAGAACCCATGATTCAAAGGTGTGGTTGAGGTTCAGCTCCAAGGGATGCCCCACCAAGCATTCTGTTTTTCTGAGCCAATCAACCGAATCAACCGAACCAACATTATATTTTGAAATTATCAACATGCCCCTTACATGTTTGTCCCCCACCAATATGACAGTCATGAGGAGAACCCATGACTCAAAGGTGTTGAGGTTCAGCTCCAAGGGATGCCCCACCAAACATTCTGTTTTTCTGCACCAACATGCCCCATACCATGTTCGGAATCCTCTACTATGACGGTTACGAACATTATTTGTGTAACCCACCAATATGACGGTCATGAGGAGAACCCATGATTCAAAGGTGTTCAGGTTCAGATCCATGGGCTGCCCCATCATGCATTCTGTTTTTCTGAACTAACATGCCCCATACCATGTTTGAAACCCACCAGTATGACGGTCATGAGGAGAATCCATGATTCAAAGGTGTTCAGGTTCAGGTCCATGGGCTGCCCCATCATCCAAGCTAGGAGCACAGCAAAGGGCAGGATGAGGACAAGAATCTGCGTAGAGCTTCCTGCAAAGGTACACGTAGAGGTCAAGGTGAAAGTGGGCTGTTACAGTAAAGTACACTAAAGTTAAGGTGAAAGTTAAGTAAGGGTTAAGGTGAAAGTGAGCAGTTACAGTACAGGACAGTACAGTAAAGGTGAAATGTAAAGGTTAAGGTAAAAGGCAGCAGTTACAGTAAAGTAAAGGTGAATGTGAGCAGTGAAGTAAAGTAAAGTAAAGTGAAGTAAAGTAAAGTAAAGTAAAGTAAAGTAAAGTAAAGTAAAGTAAAGTAAAGTAAAGTAAAGTAAAGTAAAGTAAAGTAAAGTAAAGTAAAGTAAAGTAAAGTAAAGTAAAGTAAAGTAAAGTAAAGTAAAGTAAAGTAAAGTAAAGTAAAGTAAAGTAAAGTAAAGTAGAGTAGAGTAGAGTAGAGTAGAGTAGAGTAGAGTAGAGTAGAGTAGAGTAGAGTAAAAGTAAAATAAAGGTTAAGGGCAAAGTAAGGTAAATGTGAGCAGTTGGGTTGGGTCATTGAGCGTGACAGCACTTAAGTGTGTTCTGATTCGTTTTTGTCTTAGCATTTGCAGGGTAAGCAGCAGAATCTGGGCCGAGCCTCTTGTGAAGACAATTAGAAGGGAGGTGGGCAGTTGGGTTGGGTGTGACAGCACGTAAGAGTGTTCTGATTTGTTTTCTTTTCTTTTCTGTCTTAGCCACTTTGTCTTTGTCTTTGCCGGTAAGCACCAGAATCTGGCCGTGTGAAGGCAATTAGAAGGGAGATGGGCGGTTGCATTGCGTGAGACAGCAGTAGAGTGTGCTCTGATTTTTTTGTCTTAACCACTTCGATTTTGTCTTTGTCTTGTCTTTGCCGGATAAGCAGCAGAATCTGGGTTGAGGATCCCGAGAAGACTAGGAGGAAGGTGAGCAGTTGCATTGCATGAGACAGCAGTAGAGTGTGCTCTGATTCGTTTTTTTCTTTGCCACTTTCTTTTTGTCTTTGTCAGATGAGCAGCAGAATCTGGGACGAGCCTCGAGTGAAGACAATTAGAAGGGAGGTAAGTAGTTGGGTTGGGTGAGACAGTAGATAGGTGAGTTCTGATTCGTTTTTATCTTAGCCACTTTGATTGTGTCTTTGTCTTTGCCGGATAAGCACCAGAATCTGGGATGAGCTTGATGTAAAGACAAGTAGGGGGAAGGTGAGTACGTAGATTGGGTGTGACAGCAGTTGAGTGTGCTCTGATTCGTTTTTATCTTGCCACTTTTAATTCTAAGGGGTAAGTTAATTTTGGGACCCCAAGAGCATCTAACGCACACAAGGGTCTCAAACTGTCATAGTAATGGTTAGGGATTATTTGTTGAAATCTGAAAGTGGTTTTTTCTAGATCATTGATTTTAGGGCTCCTCCAGGGACAGCACTTTGTAGCATTTATAGCTTTTAAGGGCCATAGAGGGGATTGGTTTTTACTTTGTATAGAGAGAATGATAATTTGGGCCCAAATGGGGTCAACAGTGGCGATCGAAAATCCCTGGTAAGGATTACACCAGGTGGGGCGTGGTATTAAGGGAGCCCCATCTTACGGCGGTAGATACCGGGCTGCTACTGTACCTGGACATAGCTACCATGGTGGTTGACAGTGGCCACGAACACTAAAGCGCACCCGGAGGGATTCGAAACCCACACCTTTTGATTTTAACGAGCTCTACCATTGAGCCAAGTGTCGAAATAGGAACCAAACCGTTATATTTACCTGCATTATTGAATAATATAATTTGGTAAATGGAGCAAACAACTCATCCATGATGGCGCATTATGGTACATTTAGATTAGATGTTTATATAAGATGTTAAGATTAACGTATCAAGATAGTTTGGCTACTGGAGCTGGTGGGAAGCTGCCAGCAGTAGCCCCCAATAGAAACTGTGATTACCTTCCTCGTCAGCATCTATCCATCAATATAATCTGGTGAATGGAGCATACATCAATAAATAGTACGCCTTGCTATGAGGCGTGAGGTTGAGGGGGCCAGCCTTTTTGCTTTCACTGGGGCCAACCACCAATAGGGGGGTGGGTGGGTGGGTGGTGGGGGGGGGGCTATCATCCCCATGGGGGAGGTTTTTTGGGCCTGTTCTATGTGTCTTCTGCACGCAACAATGGACTGGAAGGAGATGAATGGAGCAAACAACTCACCCACGGACTTTTGTAAGCCCCCTTCACGGTTGGGCAAGTACCTTTACCCTATTTGGCCTACACCTGGACTGTAACATACACACGTACATACATACATACACACACACATACAAACATACATACATTCATACATACATACAAACAACTCACCCATGACAATTCCCATGGTAACCTCCAGCTTGTTCTTGATGGCAAAGATGATGGCTACTGAATGTTCACTTGCATTGTTGATAATGGGCAGCAGGATGACAACAAGGAAGGGCAGAGGCACATTCATTTCAACGGCAGCACCCTGCATGGAAGAGGGTGGCATGGTTTGTGGGTGTTACTGTTGGTGTTGGTGTTGTTGGTGTTGGTGCTGCTGCTGTTTCATTTTTGATAAGGGCAAAAGGATGACGACCAGGAAAGGTAGAGGCACATGCATTTCATCGGTGGCACCCTGCATGGAGGAGGGAGGCATGGTTTGGGGTGTTGGTGTTGGTGATGGTGCTGCTGCTGTTTCATTGTTGATAATGGGCAAAAGAATGACAACCAGGAAAGGCAGAGGCACATGCATTTCATCGGCGGCACCCTGCAGAGATGCATATGGGGTGAGGTTTACGGCAGCGGGTTTGTGAGGGTGGGGCTGGGTTTGTGGAGGTGAGGCTGGGGTTGTTGGGGGTGGGGGTGGGTTTATGACCGTTGAGATGCATGTGTGGTGGGGGTGATAATGGGCAGCAGGATGACAAACAGGAAAGGCAGAGGCACATGCATTTCAACGGCAGCACCTTGCATGGAGGGGGGAGGTATGGTGGGGGGAGGCATGGTGTTGGGGGGGGGGGGGGGGGGGGGGGGGGGGGCGGATTTGTAATAATGGGTGACAAGCTGGAAAGGTAGAGGCACATGCATTTCAACGGCAGCACCTTGCATGCAGAAGGGAGGAGGTAGGCAAGGTGTTGGGGCGCTGGTGGTGTAATGTTGATGATGGCAAGCAAGATGGCAAGCAGGAAGGACAGAGGCACAGCCAGGACAAAGCCAGGACAAACCCACCCTCACATCCACCCACCCACCCACATCCACCCACCCAGACACCCACACCCAGGGCAAAGGAGGGCAAAGGAGGGCAGAGGTATGCCTTCAACAGGATTAGGACATACCACAATTGACGTCACGAGGTAGTCAGACAGGATGGCTATCAGCAACGCCACAACCCCCATCGTGGTCACTGCACTCGTGCGACTGATGGAAGGGCCGTCCTCATCCTCGTCATCGCTCTTCACGGGGCGTGGAGTGTCAGGGGCGACGGCTATGGTGTGGTCGTCGCTACCACCAGCCATCTGCAACAGAGGCTGATCATCACTACAACGGCTCTTTTCATCATCGCTGGCGCTGTCGCCATCCTCCTCGTACAGGTCCCTGCAAGTGTTGACATATGCTGTTACATCTCTTGTTACATAGGATATCGTGTATTGGATATATCATTGATTGCATAGGATATTATGAGGTCCTATGTAACATATATTGGACATAGGATATCATATTACATGACTTCATTGGTCACAACTGCCACGCCTCTTGCCATCATCGCTATCATTATCCTCCTCGTACAGGTCCCTGCAATTGTTAACTTGTACGTGCATGTTTCGGTCCAGGGGTAGCCAAGTAGGCTCAAGGGAGGCTGGTCACAACTGCCACGTCTCTTGCCATCATCGCTGTCGCCATCCTCCCTGTACAGGTTCCTGCAAGTGTTGACATGTCTTGTTGCATGTCTTGTTACATAGGGTATCATATCGCATGACTAGGTCAGCCAGTTCTGCTGCGTCTATTGCCATCATCGCTGTCGCCATCCTCCTCGCACAGGTTCCTGCAAGTGTTGACATGTTTTGTTACATAGGATATCATATTGCATGACTTCATCCGTTACAAATGCCACGTCCATTGCCATCATCGCTGTCGCCATCCTCCCTTGCACAGGTTCCTGCAAGTGTTGACATGTGCTGTTAAATCTCTTGTTACATAGGGTATCATATCACATTACGTCATTTGTCACCACCGTCTCGTCTATTGTAATCATCGCTGGCGCCATCCTTCTCGTACTTATCCATGCAAGTATTGACATGTCTGTGCATGTTTCGGTCCAGGGGTAGCCAAGTAGGCTAAAGAGAGGATATTCACAACTGCCACGTATCTTGCCATCGGTGCTGTCACCATCCTCCTCGTTCAGGACCCTGCAAGTGTTAACATGCACGTGCATCTTACAGTCCATTGCTCCCTTTAGAATGTGCCACAATGTTGTTTTCGTCCGAATTTGAGCGACTCGGTCGACCCCAGTGCAACGCACTGTCATTGTTTCAGTTCGGAGGGGGGGGGGGGGGGGGGGGGGGGGGGGGGGGGGGGGGGGGGGGGCATATCTGGCTAGTTTAGCCAGAATCATGCGTCGCTGCTTGGCGACATGATGACAAGGGGAAATGGGGACGCTTTGTTAGGAAGACAAAATGTGGCGACGCATTGTTGGAAAAAAAAAAAAAAAAGGGGGGAAGCGTCATTGGAAGAAAAAAAAAAAAGTGGCGACGCGTCATTGGAAGAAAAAGAAAGTGGCGACGCGACGCTGGAAGAAAAAAAGTGGCAACGCAACGTTGGAAGAAAAAAGTTTCAACATCAGCCCACTCTGGAGGGTGGGAACTCTCTTGTGTCATCATAATACGACCAAGTCCAAAGCTCGTAGCGACGCGGAAACTTGACGGAGAGTGTTAGCTATCGGAGCGCCAGGTGGCACCAGAATCGAGTGCAGCAGACCGAAGCCAGGGTTTACGACAGGGCCAGGGGCCAGTTAGGGCCAGGGACGTGCGGATAACAAGACAAACGGACCACGTGGTGACCCTGGGGGCTCCGCTAATACAATCAATAACAGGGGAATGAAATATTTATATTGCAACATGAAATACAGAAATGAAACATGAACAGACAAATAAGTACGTATACAAATGAAATGAAACAAACACAAATTAATTTGTGCACATGTAATCGTGCATAAATTCACTTGTTTGTGTGTAAACATCTGGAAGACCATGTAGCCAGCATACACCAACATGTATAAACTCACAACATCTGGAAGACCACGTAGCCAGCATACGTCAACATATATAAACTTACAACATCTGGAATACCATGTAGCCAGCATACGCCAACATGTATAAACTCACTTGTGTGTAAACATCTGGAAGACAATGTAGCCAGCATACGCCAACATGTATAAACTCACATGTGTGTACACATCTGGAAGACCATATAGCCAGCATACGCCAACATGTATAAACTCACTTGTGTGTAAACATCTGGAACCCATGTAGCCAGCATACACCAACATGTATATACTCACAACAAGTGGAAGACCATGTATAAACATCCGCTAACATGTATAAACTCACTTGTGTATAAACATCTGGAAGACCATGTAGCCAGCATACGCCAACATGTATATACTCACAACAAGTGGAAGACCATGTATAAACATCCGCTAACATGTATAAACTCACTTGTGTGTAAACATCTGGAAGACAATGTAGCCAGCATACGCCAACATGTATAAACTCACATGTGTGTACACATCTGGAAGACCATATAGCCAGCATACGCCAACATGTATAAACTCACTTGTGTGTAAACATCTGGAACCCATGTAGCCAGCATACACCAACATGTATATACTCACAACAAGTGGAAGACCATGTATAAACATCCGCTAACATGTATAAACTCACTTGTGTATAAACATCTGGAAGACCATGTAGCCAGCATACGCCAACATGTATATACTCACAACAAGTGGAAGACCATGTATAAACATCCGCTAACATGTATAAACTAACTTGTGTATAAACATCTGGAAGACCATGTAGCCAGCATACGCCAACATGTATAAACTCACCTGTGTGTAAACATCTGGAAGACCATGTAACCAGCCTCTGCCAACATCTATAGACTCACTCGTTTGTAAACATCTGGAAGACCATGTAGCCAGCATACACCAACATGTATAAACTCACTTGTGTGTAAACATCTGGAAGACCATGTAGCCAGCATACGCCAACACCATCAAGACTGATATGAAGCGACTCAACCTAAGCAGCCGATCAGTCCCTGGGCTGAAGCTGCTGCTGTCGAACAGGACAGACGGCATGAACACGCAGAGCGTTCCAAACCACAGGAGAGTCATATTCATCATGCATATCTGCTTGTTGAAGGTCTGCAGTGGGGTGGGGTAGAGTGGGGAGGTGAGTGGGGTAGGGTGGGGGGTTTGGTTTGGTTGGGTTGGGGTCGGGGTGGAGGTGGTGGTGGTGGTGGTGTGTGTGTGGGGGGGGATGGGGGGCGGCATGAACATGCAGAGCGTTCCAAACCACAGGAGAGTCATATTTATCATGCAGATCAGCTTATTGAAGGTCTGTGGTGGGTGGGGTGGGGTAGGGTGGGTGAGTGGGGTAGGGGTGGAGGCGGTGGTGGTGGTGGTGGTGGTGGTGGTGGTGGGCAGGTAAACAGAGAATTCCGAACCACATGAGCGTCATGTTCATCATGCAGATCTGCGTGTTGAAGGTCTGTGGTGGGTGGGGTGGGGTAGGGTGGGTGAGTGGGGGTAGGGGGTCGGGGTGGAGGCGGTGGTGGTGGTGGTGGTGGTGGGCAGGTAAACAGAGAATTTCGAACCACATGAGCGTCATGTTCATCATGCAGACCTGCGTGTTGAAGGTCTGTGGTGGGTGGGGTGGGGTAGGGTGGGTGAGTGGGGTAGGGGGTCGAGGTGGAGGCGGTGGTGGTGGTGGTGGTGGTGGCAGGAAAACATGAGAATTCCGAACCACTGAGCGTCATATTCATCATGCCGGACCTTCGTGTTAAGTCTGTGGTGGGTGGGGGTGGGGTGGAGTGGGGGGGGTGGGGTCAAGTGTTGGGGGTGGTGGTTGGTTTGGGGGGGGGTAGTCTGGTGGGGGTGGGGTGTTATGGAGGTTTGGTTGTTGTTTTGTTTTGTGGGTTTTGTTGTGGTTGTTTGTTTTTTTTTTTTTTTTGGGTGTTTTTTTGTTTTTTTTTTTGTTTTTGTTTTTTTTTTTTTTTTTTTTTTTTTTTTTTTTTTTTTTTTTGTTTGTTTTTTTTTTTTTTTTTGGTTTTTTTTTTTTTTTTTTTTTTTTTTTTGGTTTTTGTTGTTTTTTGTTTTTTTTTCTTTTTTTCCTCCTCCTCCCTTCCGAGCGTTCAAACCACAGGATTGTTACTTCTCATGTAATCTGCTTGTTTGAAGTCCTGCGTGGGTGAGAGTGGGGACCGGGTGGGGTGGGGGTTGGGGAGGGGTTTGGTTGGTTTGGTTTTGGTTTGGTTTGGGGTGGAAGGTGGTGTGGTGGTGGTGTGAAGAAAGGGGGTGGGGGGGGGGGGGGGGGGGGGGGGGGGGGGGTCATGAACAAGTCGAGAATCCCAACCACATGGTTGTCTGTTAGGCATGAAGATCTGCTTGTTGAAGGCTGCGGTGGGTGGGGTGTGGTGACTGGTGGTGGTGGTGGTGGTGGTGGTGTGTGTGTGGGGGAAGGGGGGGGTAAGTGTGTGTGTGGGGGGGGGGGCAGGTAAACAGAGTATTCCATACCACATAAGTTGCATGTTCATCATGCAGATCTGCCTGTTGAACGTCTGCAGTGGTGTTGGGTGGGGTAAGGTGGTGTTGGGTGGGGTAGAGGGGTCAGTGGAGTAGGTTCATACCCAACACCTACCATGGTCCTGTTCTTGATGCTGCCTGCCACAAACAGCGTACCACAACCGCAGTCCCAGTAACGAGTTGGCAACAAGTAATGTTAGCAATGTTCACACCCAACACCTACCATGGTCCTGTTCTTGATGCTGCCGCCACAAACAGCGTAACCACAATCGCATTCCCAGTACGAGTGCGACAAGTAATATGTTAGCATGTTTCAACCCACCACCTACCTGTCCTGTTTCTTGATGCTGCCTGCCACAAACAGCGTACCACACAACCCAACCGCAGTCCCAGTAACGATGGTTTTTGGCAACAGTAATGTTAGCAAGGTTCATACCCAAAACCTACCATGTCCTGTCTTGATGCTGCCTGCCACAAACAGCGTACCACAACCGCAATCCCAGTAACGAGTTGGCAACAAGTAATGTTAGCAATGTTCACACCCAACACCTACCATGGTCCTGTTCTTGATGCTGCCTGCCACAAACAGCGTACCACAACCGCAGTCCCAGTAACGAGTTGGCAACAAGTAATGTTAGCAATGTTCATACCCAACACCTACCATGGTCCTGTTTTTGATGCTGCATGCCACAAACAGCGTACCACAACCGCAGTCCCAGTAACGAGTTGGCAACAAGTAATGTTAGCAATGTTCATACCCAACACCTACCATGGTCCTGTTCTTGATTCTGCCTGCCACAACACTACCACAAAACCGCAGTTCGCCAGTAACGAGTTTGCAACAAGTATTTAGCAATGTTCATACCCAACACTACCAATGGTCCTGTTCTTGATGCTTTCCTCCCTTTCCTGGCACAAACAGCGTACCCCCACCTCAGTCCCAGTACTAGTTGGCGGCAACAAGTAATGTGTTAAGCAATGTTCATACCCAACCCACCATGGCCTGTTCTTGATGGCTGCCTGCACAAACACGCTTCCCCCAAACCGCAGTCGCCAGTAACGAATGTTGGCAACAGTATGTGCAATGTTCAACACCAACACCTACCATGGTCCTGTTCTTGATGCTGCCTGCCACAAAACAGCGTACCAGCAACCGCAGTCCCAGTAACGAGTTGCACAGTAATGGTTAGCAATGTTCATACCCAACACTACCATGTCCCTGTTCTTGCTACGGGCCTGCCACAAACCGCTTACACAACCGCAGTCCCAGTAACGCGCGTTGGCAACATCATGTTTTCTACCATTTTTTCACCTACCCCACCCCGACCCTTGTCCTTTTCTTTCTTCCTTTTCCTTCCCCCCCTCTTCCCCCCCCCCCCTCCTTCCCCTTCTTTTTTCTTTTTCCCCCATTCTCTTTTCTCCCTTTCCCCCCCCCCCCCCTCCCCTGGTCCTGTTTCTGATGCTGTCTGGCCACAAACAGCGTACCACAACCGCAGTCCCCAGTAACGATTTGGCAACAGTAATGTTAGCACTGTTCAACACCCAAACCACCACCCTCCCCTTTCCTTTTCTTTCTTCCTTTCTTCCTTCCCCCCCCCCTCTTCCCCCCCGTCCGCATCCCAAGTAACGAGTTTGGCAACAAGTAATGTTTAGCAATTTCACACAATAATACAAACACCCAACAACCTACCATTGTCCTGTGTCTTGATGCTGGCCTGCCACACACAAGCGTACCACAACAACCGCAGTCCCAGTAACGAGTTGGCAACAAGTAATGTTAGCAATGTTCACACCCAACACCTACCATGGTCCTGTTCTTGATGCTGCCTGCCACAAACAGCGTACCACAACCGCAGTCCCAGTAACGAGTTGGCAACAAGTAATGTTAGCATTGTTCACACACACCCCCCACCCCCACCACCTCCCCTGTCCCTTTTCTTGATGCTCGCCTGCCACAAACAGCTTACCACCACCCGCATTTCCCATAACGAGTTGGCAACAAGTAATGTTAGCAATGTTCATACCCAACACCTACCATGGTCCTGTTCTTGATGCTGCCTGCCACAACCAAGCGTACCACAAACCGCAGTTCCCATAACGAGTTGGCAACAAGTAATGTTAGCAATGTTCATACCCAACACCTACCATGGTCCTGTTCTTGATGCTGCCTGCCACAAACAGCGTACCACAACCGCAGTCCCAGTAACGAGTTGGCAACAAGTAATGTTAGCAATGTTCATACCCAACACCTACCATGGTCCTGTTCTTGATGCTGCCTGCCACAAACAGCGTACCACAACCCAGTCCCCATAACGAGTTGCAACAATAATGTTATCATGTTCCACAAGACACTCCAACACCCCCTCTACCCTGGCCTTTCTTGATTCTGGCTCCACAAACAGCGTACCACAACCGCAGTCCCAGTAACGAGTTGGCAACAAGTAATGTAGCAAATGTTCATAACCCAACACTACCATGGTCCCCTGTTCTTTCTGCTGGCCTGCCACAAACAAAGCGTACCACAACCGCGTCCCAGTAACGAGTTGGCAACAAGTAATGTTAGCAATGTTCATACCCAACACCTACCATGGTCCTGTTCTTGATGCTGCTGCCTGCCACAAACAGCGTACCACAACCGCAGTCCCAGTAACCAGTTGGCAACAAGTAATGTTAGCAATGTTCATAACCCAACCCTACCATGTCCTGTTCTTGGATGCTGCTGCCCAAACAGCGTACCACAACCCAGTCCCAGTAACGAGTTGGCAAGCAAGTAATTTAGCATGTTCACACCCACACCTCCATGGTCGGTTCTTGATGCGCCTCCACAACAGCGTACCACAACCGCAGTCCCAGTAACGAGTTGGCAACAAGTAATGTTAGCAATGTTCACACCCAACACCTACCATGGTCCTGTTCTTGATGCTGCCTGCCACAAACAGCGTACCACAACCGCAGTCCCAGTAACGAGTTGGCAACAAGTAATGTTAGCAATGTTCACACCCAACACCTACCATGGTCCTGTTCTTGATGCTGCCTGCCACAAACAGCGTACCAAAACCGCAGTCCCGGTTATCTGAGAGTTGTCAACAAGTAATGTTAGCAATGTTCATACCCAACACCTACCATGGTCATGTTCTTGATGCTGCCTGCCACAAACAGCGTACCACAACCGCAGTCCCAGTAACGATTGGCAACAGTAATGTTAGGCAATGTTTCACAACACCCAACCCCTACCAGGTCCTGTTTCTTGATTCTGCCTGCCACAAACAAGCGTAACCACAAACCGCAAGTCCCAGTAACGAGTTGGCACATTAATGTTAGCAATGTTCACACACACAGCACCTACCTGATCCTGTTTTGTTGATGCTGCCGCACACGAACCGCGTACACAACCCCGACACCGCAATCCCGGTTATGGTGAGAGTTGTCAACAAGTAATTTAGCTTTTTCATACCCAAACCCCACCATGGCCTGTTCTTGATGCTTCCTTGCCACAAAACAGCGTAACCACAAACCCACAAACGCACTCCATAACAATTGGCCAACAATATGTTGTAAGTTCACACCCAAACACCTACCATGGGGGGGGGTCTTGTTCTTGATGCGCCTGCCTGCCACAAACACAGCTACCACAACCGGCAGTCCCCAGTAACGAGTTTGCGACAAGTAATGTTACAATGTTCATAACCCAATACCTACCATGGTCCTGTTCTTGATGCTGCCTGCCACAAACAGCGTACCACAACCGCAGTCCCAGTAACGAGTTGGCAACAAGTAATGTTAGCAATGTTCATACCCAACACCTACCATGGTCCTGTTCTTGATGCTGCCTGCCACAAACAGCGTACCACAACCGCAGTCCCAGTAACGAGTTGGCAACAAGTAATGTTAGCAATGTTCACACCCAGCACCTACCATGATCCTGTTCTTGATGCTGCCCACCACGAACCGCGTACCAAAACCGCAGTCCCGGTTATGTGAGAGTTGTCAACAAGTAATGTTAGCATTGTTCATACCCAACACCTACCATGGTCCTGTTCTTGATGCTGCCTGCCACAAACAGCGTACCACAACCGCAGTCCCAGTAACGAGTTGGCAACAAGTAATGTTAGTAATGTTCACACCCAACAACCTACATGGTCCGTTGTTCTTGATTGCTGCCCGGCCCTGCCCCAAACAGCGTACTCAACAAACCCGCATTCCCAGTAAGATTGGCAACAGTATTTTAGCAATGTTCATCATACCCACACCTCACATGGTCCTGTTTCTTGATGCTGGCCTGCTGCCACAAACAGCGTACCACAACCGCAGTCCCATAACGATTGGCAACAAGTAATGTAGCAATGTTCCACCACCCCACACCTACCATGGTTCCTGTTCTTGATGCTGCCTGCCACAAACAGCGTCCACACACAACCGCAGTTCCCAGTATTGAGTTTGTCAACAAGTAATGTTAAAGCAATGTTCACCATCCAACACCTACCATGGTCCCCTGTTCTGGATGCTGTCTGCCACAAACAGCGTACCACAACCGCAGTCCCCGAACAAGTGTAATGTTAGCCATGTTACACCCAACACCAACCATGGTTCCTGTTCTTGATGCTGCCTGCCACAACAGCGTACCACAACCGCAGTCCCCCAGTAACCGAGTTTGGCAACAGTAATGTTAGCAATGTTCACAAACCCACACTCTACCATGGGCCTGTTCTTGAACTTCCTCTGCCTGCCACAAACAGCGTCCACAAGACCGCAGTCACCAGTAAACGAGTGGCACAAGTAATGTTAGCTAAATGTTCACCACCCCAACACCTACCTGGTCCTGTGTCTTGATGCTGCCCCTGCCACAACAGCGTACCACAACCGCAGTCCCTAGTACGAGTTGGGCAACAGTAATGTAGCAATGTTCATACCCAAACACCTCCCATGGTCCTGTTCTTTGATGGCTGGCCTCCACAAACAGCGTACCACAACTCGCAGCAGTCCCCCCCGTAACGAGTTGGCAACAAGTAATGTTAGCAGTGTTCACAACAACGCCAACACCTTCCCATGGTCCTGTCTGATGCTGCCGCCTGCCACAAACAGCGTACCACAACCGCAGTCCCAGTAACGGTTGGCAACAAGTTAATGTTAGCATGTTCACAACCCAACACCTCCATGGTCCTGTTCTTGATGCTGCCTGCCACAACCACGTAACCAAAACCGCAGTCCCGGTTATCTGAGATTGGCAACATTAATGTTAGCAATGTTCATACCAACATACCCACCCTACCATGGTCTGTTCTTGATGCTGCCTGCCACAAACAGCGTACCACAACCGCAGTCCCAGTAACGAGTTGGCAACAGTAATGTTAGCAGTTTTCATACCCAACACCTACCATGGTCCTGTTCTGATGCTGCCTGCCACAAACACGTACCACAACCGCATCCCAGTAACGAGTTGGCACAAGTAATGTTAGCAATGTTTCACCCCACACCTACCATGGTCCTGTTCGGATGCTGCCCACCAACACGTACCACAACCGCAGTCCCATAACGAGTTGGCAACAAGTAATGTTAGCAATGTTATACCCAACACCTACCAGGTCCTGTTCTTGATGCTGCCTGCCACAAACAGCGTACCACAACCGCAGTCCCAGTACGAGTTGGCAACAAGTAATGTTAGCAATGTTCATACCCAACACCTACCATGGTCCTGTTCTTGATGCTGCCTGCCACAAACAGCGTACCACACCGCAGTCCCAGTACGAGTTGGCAACAAGTAATGTTAGCAATGTTCACACCCACACCTACCATGGTCCTGTTCTTGATGCTGCCTGCCACAAACAGCGTACCACAACCGCAGTCCCCAGTAACGAGTTGGCAACAAGTAATGTTAGCAATGTTCATACCCAACACCTACCATGGTCCTGTTCTTGATGCTGCCTGCCACAAACAGCGTACCACACCGCAGTCCCAGTAACGAGTTGGCAACAGTAATGTTAGCAATGTTCAACCCAACACCTACCATGGTCCTGTTTTGATGCTGCCTGCCACAAACAGCGTACCACAACCGCAGTCCCAGTAACGAGTTGGCAACAAGTAATGTTAGCAATGTTCACACCCAACACCTACATGGTCCTGTTCTTGATGCTGCCTGCCACAAACAGCGTACCACACCCGCAGTCCCAGTAACAGTTGGCAACAAGTAATGTTAGCAATGTTCATCCCAACACCTACCATGGTCCTGTTCTTGATGCTGCCTGCCACAAACAGCGTACCACAACCGCAGTCCCAGTACAAGTTGGCAACAAGTATGTTAGCAATGTTCAACCCACCCCTACCATGGTCCTGTTCTTGATGCTGCCTGCCACAAACACGCTGACCACAACCGCAGTCCCAGTAACGAGTTGGCAACAAGTAATGTTAGAATGTTCACCCAACACCTACCATGGTCCTGTTCTTTGATGCTGCTCCACAAACCGTACCACAACCGCATTCCCAGTAAAGAGTTGGCAACAGTAATGTTACATTGTTCACACCCAACACCTACCATGGTCTTGTTCTTGATGCTGCCTGCCACAAACAGCGTACCACAACCGCAGTCCCAGTAACGAGTTGGCAACAAGTAATGTTAGCAATGTTCACACCCAACACCTACCATGGTCCTGTTCTTGATGCTGCCTGCCACAAACAGCGTACCACAACCGCAGTCCCAGTAACGAGTTGGCAACAGTAATGTTAGCAATGTTCACACCCAACACCTACCATGGTCCTGTTCTTGATGCTGCCTGCCACAAACAGCGTACCAAAACCCCGCAGTCCCGGTATCGAGAGTTGTCAACAAGTAATTGTTAGCAATGTTCATACCCACACCTACCATGGTCCTGTTCTTGATGCTGCCTGCCACAAACAGCGTACCACAACCGCAGTCCCAGTAACGAGTTGGCAACAAGTAATGTTAGCAATGTTCACACCCAACACCTACCATGGTCCTGTTCTTGATGCGCCTGCCACAAACAGCGACCACAACCGCAGCCCAGTAACGAGTTGGCAACAAGTAATGTTAGCAATGTTCAACCCCACCTACCATGTCCTGTTCTTGATGCTGCCCACCACAACGCGTACCAAAACCGCAGTCCCGTATACGATTTGGCAACAAGTAATGTTAGCATGTTCATACCCAACACCTACCATGGTCCTGTTCTTGATGCTGCCTGCCCCAACACGACCACAACCGCAGTCCCATAAACGTTGCAACAAGTAATGTAGCAATGTTCAACCCAACACCTACCATGGTCCTGTTCTTGATGCTGCCTGCCACAAACAGCTACCACAACCGCAGTCCCGAACGAGTTGGCAACAAGTAATGTTAGCAATGTTCAACCCAACACCTACCATGGTCCTGTTCTTGATGCCTGCCACAAACAGCGTACCACAACCGCAGTCCCAGTTACGAGTTGGCAACAAGTAATGTGCAATGTTCACACCAACACCTACCATGGTCCTTTGTTCTTGATGCTGCCTGCCCAACACGTACCACAACCGCAGTCCCAGTAACGAGTTGCAACAAGTATGTTAAGCAATGTCATACACCCAACACCTACCATGGTCCTGTTCTTGATGCTGCTGCCACAAACACGAACCACAACCGCAGTCCCAGTAACGAGTTGGCAACAAGTAATGTTAGCATGTTCAACCCAACACCTACCATGGTCCTGTTCTTGATCTGCCTGCCACAAACAGCGTACCACAACCCCCGCAGTCCCAGTAACGAGTTGGCAACAAGTAATGTTAGCAATGTTCAACCCACCCTACCATGGTCCTGTTCTTGATGCTGCCTGCCACAAACAGCGTCCACAACCGCAGTCCCAGTAACGAGTTGGCAACAAGTAATGTTAGCAATGTTCACACCCAACACCTACCATGGTCCTGCTTGATCTGCCTGCCACAAACAGCGTACCACAACCGCAGTCCCAGTAACGAGTTGGCAACAAGTAATGTAGCAATGTTCAACCAACAACCTACCATGGTCCGGTTCTTGATGCTGCCTGCCACAAACAGCGTACCACAACCGCAGTCCCAGTAACGAGTTGGCAACAAGTAATGTTAGCAATGTTTCACACCAACACCTACCATGGTCCTGTTCTTGATGCTGCCTGCCACAAACAGCGTACCACAACCGCAGTCCCATTTAACGAGTTGGCAACAAGTAATGTTAGCATGTTCACACCCAACACCTACCATGGTCCTGTTCTGGATGCTGCCTGCCACAAACAGCGTCAACAACGCAGTCCCAGTAACGATTTGCAACAGTAATGTTAGCAATGTTCAACCAACACCTACCATGGTCTTTTCTTGATGCTGCCTGCCACAAACAGCGTACCACAACCGCAGTCCCAGGTAGTACGTTGGCAACAAGTAATGTTAGCAATGTTCATACCCAACACCTACCATGGTCGTTCTTGAGCTGCCTGCCACAAACACAGCGTACCACAACCGCAGTCCAGTAACGAGTTGGCAACAAGTAATGTTAGCAATGTTCATCCCACACCTACCATGGTCCTGTTCTTGATGCTGCTGACACACAGCGTACCACAAACCGCAGTCCCAGTAACGAGTTGGCAACAGTAATGTTAGCAATGTTCAACCCAAACCTACCATGGTCCTGTTTCTTGATGCTGCCCTCCACAAACAGCGTACCACACCGCATCCCAGTGTACGAGTTGCAACAAGTAATGTTAGCAATGTTCATACCCAACACCTACCATGGTCCTGTTCTTGATGCTGCCGCCACAAACACAGCTTACCACAACCGCAGTCCCAGTAACAGTTGGCAACAAGTAATGTTAGCAATGTTCACCCAACACCTACCATGGTCCTGTTCTTGATGGCCCTGCCACAACGCGTACCACAACCGCAGTCCCAGTAACGAGTTGGCAACAAGTAATGTTAGCAATGTTCACACCCCACCCTACCATGGTCTGTTCTGATGCTGCCTGCCACAACAGCGTACCACAACCGCAGTCCCAGGTAACGAGTTGGCAACAAGTAATGTTAGCAATGTTCACACCCCACCTACCCATGGTCCTGTTCTTGATGGCTCCTGCCACAAACAGCGTACCACAACCGCAGTCCCAGTATGAGTTGAACAAGTAATGTTAGCATGTTCACACCCAACACTACCATGGTCCCTGTTCTTGATGCTGCTGCCACAAACAGCGTACCAAACCGCAGTCCCGTACGAGAGTTGCAACAAGTAATGTTGCAATGTTCACCACCCACTACCATGGTCTGTTCTTGATGCTGCCTGCCACAAACAGCGTACCACAACCGCACAGTCCCAGTAACGAGTTGGCAACAGTAAGTTAGCAATGTCACACCCACACCACACCTACCATGGTCCTGTTCTTGATGCTGCCTGCCACAACACAGCGTACCAAAACCGCAGTCCAGTAACGATTGGCAACAAGTAATGTTAGCAATGTTCACACCCAACACCTACCATGGTCCTGTTTCTTGAGCTGCTGCCCACAAACACGCGTACCAAACCGCAGTCCCTAGTACGAGTTGCAACAAGTAATGTTAGCAATGTTCATACCCAACACCTACCATGGTCCTGTTCTTGATGCTGCCTGCCACAAACACGTACCACAACCGCAGTCCCAGTAACAGTTGGCAACAAGTATGTTAGCAATGTTCACACCCAACACCTACCATGGTCCTGTTCTTGATGCTGTCTGCCACAAACAGCGTACCACAACCGCAGTCCCAGTAACAGTTGGCACAAGTAATGTTAGCAATGTTCACACCCAACACCTACCATGGTCCTGTTCTTGATGCTGCCTGCCACAAACAGCGTACCACAACCGCAGTCCCAGTAACGAGTTGGCAACAAGTAATGTTAGCAATGTTCATACCCAACACCTACCATGGTCCTGTTCTTGATGCTGCCTGCCACAAACAGCGTACCACAACGAACCGAGGAGTAACGAGTTGGCAACAAGTAATGTTAGCAATGTTCATACCCAACACCTACCATGGTCCTGTTCTTGATGCTGCCTGCCACAAACAGCGTACCACAACCGCAGTCCCAGTAACGAGTTGGCAACAAGTAATGTTAGCAATGTTCACACCCAACACCTACCATGGTCCTGTTCTTGATGCTGCCTGCCACAAACAGCGTACCACAACCGCGAGTCCCAGTAACGAGTTGGCAACAAGTAATGTTAGCAATTGTTCAACCCACAACCTACCATGGTCCTGTCTTGATGCTGCCTGCCACAAACACGTACCACACCGCAGTCCCAGTAACGAGTTGGCAACAAGTAATGTTAGCATGTTCACTACCCAACACCCTACACCATGGTCCTGTTCTTGATGCTGCCTGCCACAAACAGCGTACCACAACCGCAGTCCCAGTAACGAGTTGGCAACAAGTAATGTTAGCAATGTTCACCCCAACCCCTACCATGGTCCTGTCTTGATGCTGCCTGCCACAAACAGCGTACCACAACCGCAGTCCACAGTAACGAGTTGGCAACAAGTAATGTTAGCATGTTTCCACACCCACACCTACCATGGTCCTGTTCTTGATGCTGCCTGCCACAAACGCGTACCACAACCGCAGTCCCAGTAAACGAGTTGGCAACAAGTTGTTAGCAATGTTCAACCAACCCACACCTACCATGGTCCTGTTTTCTGATGCTGCCTGCCAACAAACACTCCACAACCGCAGTCCCAGTAACGAGTTGGCAAACAAGTAATGTTAGCATTGTTCACCCAACACCTACCATGGTCCTGTTCTTGATGCTGCCTGCCACAACCAGCGTACCACAACCGCAGTCCCAGTAACGAGTTGGCAAAAGTAATGTTAGCAGATTTCAAACCCACACCTACCATGGTCCTGTTCTTGAGCTGCCACCAAACCTACCATTGTCCTGTTCTTGATTGCGCTGCCTGCCAAACAGCGTACCACAACCGCAGTCCAGTAACGAGTTGGCAACAAGTAATGTTAGCAATGTTCACACCCAACACCTACCATGGTCCTGTTTTTGATGCTGCCTGCCACAAACAGCGTACCACAACCGCAGTCCCAGTAACGAGTTGGCAACAAGTAATGTTAGCAATGTTCAACCCAACACCTACCATTGTCCTGTTCTTGATGCTGCCTGCCACAAACAGCATACCAAACACGCAGTCCGGTTATGTGAGAGTTGTCAACAAGTAATGTTAGCAATGTTCATACCCAACACCTACCATGGTCCTGTTCTTGATGCTGCCTGCCACAAACAGCGTACCACAACCGCAGTCCCAGTAACGAGTTGGCAACAAGTAATGTTAGCAATGTTCACACCCAACACCTACCATGGTCCTGTTCTTGATGCTGCCTGCCACAACAGCGTACACAAACCGACAGCACCCGTAACGAGTTGGCAACAAGTAATGTTAGCAATGTTCACACCCAGCACCTACCATGTCCTGTTCTTGATGCTGCCCACCACGAAACCGCGTACCAAAACGCAGTCCCGGTAGTAGAGTGTCAACAAGTAATGTTAGCAATGTTCATACCCAACACCTACCATGGTCCTGTTCTTGATGCTGCCTGCCACAAACCACAACCGCAGTCCAAGTTACCAGTTGTTAACAAGTAATGTCAGCAATGTTCACACCCAACACCTACCATGGTCCTGTTCTTGATGCTGCCTGCCACAAACAGCGTACCACAACCGCAGTCCCAGAAACGAGTTGGCAACAAGTAATGTTAGCAATGTTCACACCCACCACCTACCATGGTCCTGTTTTTGATGCCGCCCACCACAAACCACAACCGCAGTCCCAGTTACCAGTTGTTAACAAGTAATGTCAGCAATGTTCACACCCAACACCTACCATGTCCTCGCTGTCCTGGATCCTATTTTGATGCCGCCCACCACAAACCACAACCGCAGTCCCAGTTACCAGTTGTTAACAAGTAATGTCAGCAATGTTCACACCCAACACCTACCATGGTCCTGTTTTTGATGCCGCCCACCACAAACCACAACCGCAGTCCCAGTTACGAGTTGTTAACAATTAATGTTAGCTATGTTCACACCCAACACCCACCATGGTCTTTTTCTTGATGCCGCCCACCACAAACGCTGTCCCTGTGACCAGCAGCAGGTTGCTTAGTACAGGCCAAGCCAAGCCAAGCCAATTTAAGCCAATTCAGGCCAGGCCAATTCAAGACAATTCAAGCCAGTCCAAGCCAAGCCAGTCCAGTCCAAGCTGAGTCTGCCCATAACAGGGCCAAGCAAGGACAGTTGTGTCATGTGCTCGTATCCCTTATGAGTAATTGACACTAGTATTCACACCCAACACCCACCATGGTCCTGTTCTTGATGCCGCCCACCACAAACCCTGTCCCCGCGACCAGCAGCAAGTTGCCAGCTCAGGCCAAGCCAAGCCAAGCCTGCCTATCACAGGGCCAAGCAAGGGCAGTTGTGTCATGTGCATGTATCCCTCATGAAAGTTATGAATAATTGACGCTAGTTTCCACACCCAACACCTACCATGGTCCTGTTCTTGATGCCGCCCACCACAAACGCTGTCCCTGTGACCAGAAGCAGGTTGCCCAGTACAGAGCCAAGCCAAGCCAATTCAAGCCAAGCCATGCCAATTCAAGCCAGCGCAAGCCAGTCCAGTCCACGCCAAGCCGAGGCTTCCCATGACAGGGCTAAGTAAGGACAGTTGTGTCAATCCCACGTATCCTTAATGCAGCTATGAGTAATTGACACAAGTTTTCACACCCAACACCCCAACACCCACCATGGTCCTGTTCTTGATGCCGCCCACCACAAACGCTGTCCCTGTGACCAGCAGCAGGTTGCCTAGTACAGAGCCAAGCAAGGACAGCTGTGTGATGCGCACGTATCCCTTGTTAAGGGCGAAGCCGCACAGGATGAGCTCCGGCGCATTTCCGAAAGTGGCGTTCAGCAGCCCAGCCATGGTTCCACTCACATACTCTGATAACTCCTCTGTGGCAAAACTTAAGCGCTGCAGGATGGGAGTGGAGGGGGGGAGGGGGGGAGGGGGGGGGGGGGGGGGGGGGGGGGGGGGGGGTAATGCATGTGTGTGTGTGAGAGAGTGTGTGTGGAGGGAAAGTGGCGTTCAGCAGCCCAGCCATGGTTCCGCTCACGTATTCTGATAACTCCTCTGTGGCAAAACTCAATCGCTGCGGGATGGGAGGGTGGCGTTGGGCATAGTATGTATGTGTGTGTGTCTTTGTGTGTGTGTTTGTGTGTTTGTGTTTGTGTGTGTGTTTGTGTGCTTGTGTGTGTGTGTTAGTGAGTGTGTGTGTGTGTGCAGCAGCCCAGCCATGGTTCCACTCACGTAATCTGGTAACTCCTCTGTGGCAAAACTTAAGCGCTGCAGGATGGGAGGATGGCGTTGGGGATAGTATGTTTGTGTGTGTGTGTGTGGGGGGGGGGGGGGGGGGGGGGGGGGGGGGGGTATGTGTGTGCGTGCGTGTGTGTTTGAGGGTGTGTGTGTGTGTGTGTGCATGGAGGGGAAGAGCAAGGGACTGTGTGTGGATGAATCAGCACTACCATGCCTCTCCTGCCCTACCCCACCCCTCACCCCCAAACACACACTTGTCACCAAGCAGACATGCACACTTATTGCCAAACAAACACCCTCACACTTATCGCTAAATACACACACACTTATCCCTTCACCCACAAACACACACTTGTCACCAAACAGACATGCACACTTATTGCCAAACAAACACCCTCAAACTTATCGCTAAATACACACACACTTATCCCTTCACCCACAAACACACACACACACACTTATCCCCTCACTCACAAACACACACACACACACGTATCCCCCACACAAACACACACGTATCCCCCAGACTCACACACACACACACACACCTACCCCCCAGACTCTCACACACACACACGTATCCCCCAGACTCTCTCACACACACACACACGTACCCTCCAGACTCTCTCACACACACACACACGTATCCCCCACACAAACACACAAACACGTATCCCCCAGACTCTCACACACACACACACGTATCCCCCACAAAAACACACAAACACGTATCCCCCAGACTCTCACACACACACACACACGTATCCCCCACACAAACACACAAACACGTTTCCCCCAGACTCACACAAGCACACACACGTATCCCCCACACAAACACACAAACACGTATCCCCCAGACTCACACAAACACACACACGTATCCCCCACACAGACACACAAACACACAAACACGTATCCCCCAGACTCACTCTCACACACACACACTTATCCCCTCACTCACAAACACATACACGTATCCCCCAGACTCACCTCCGCCAAAGATATAAGAGGGAAACCACGCAGGATGAATGTGGCCGCATCATGCCATCCAGCATTAGCCGACTTGAATTTCACCACCTACACCTCCATCATTAGCACCATCATGCCTTTCCTGCCCTTCCCCACTCCTCACCCCTAAGTACACACACTTGTCCCCCAAAGACACACATACTCCATCACCATTAGCACGACCATGCACTTCCTGCCCTACCCCACCCCTCACCCCCAAACACACACACTTATCCCCCAGGCTCACCTCCGCCAAGGACATAAGAGAGATACCACGCAGGATGAATGTGGCCGCATCAGGCCATCCAGCATTAGCCAATATGAATTTCACCACCTCCATCTCCATCATTAGCACTATCATGCCCTTTCTACCCTTCTCCACCCTCCACCCCCAATCCCCCAAACACCTATTGCCAAACACACACACACACGTATCCCCAAGACTCACCTCCGCCAAAGATATAAGAGGGATACCACGCAGGATGAATGTGGCCGCATCAGGCCATCCAGCATTAGCCGACATGAATTTCACCACCTCCATCTCCATCATTAGCACTATCATGCCCTTCCTACCCTTCTCCACCCTTCACCCCCAAAACCCCCAAACACCTATTGCCCAACACACACACACGTATCCCCCTGACTCACCTCCGCCAAAGATATAAGAGGGATACCACACAGGATGAATGTGGCCGCATCAGGCCATCCAACATTAGCCGACATGAATTTCACCACCTAAACCTCCATCATTAGCACTACTGTGCCCTTCCTGCCCTACCTCACCCCAAACCCCCAAACACCTATTGCCCAACACACACACACGTATCCCCCAGACTCACCTCCGCCAAAGATATAAGAGGGATACCACGCAGGGTGAATGTGGCCGCATCAGGCCATCCAGCATTAGCCGACATGAATTTCACCACCTACACCTCCATCATTAGCACTACTGTGCCCTTCGTGCCCTACCCCACCCCAAACCCCCAAACACCTATTGCCCAACACACACACACGTATCCCCCAGACTCACCTCCGCCAAAGGCATAAGAGGGATACCACGCAGGATGAATGTGGCCGCATCAGGCCATCCAGCATTAGCCAATATGAATTTCACCACCTCCATCTCCATCATTAGCACTATCATGCCCTTTCTACCCTTCTCCACCCTTCACCCCCAATCCCCCAAACACCTATTGCCAAACACACACTCGTATCCCCAAGACTCACCCCCGCCAAAGATATAAGAGGGATACCACGCAGGATGAATGTGGCCGCATCAGGCCATCCAGCATTAGCCGACATGAATTTCACCACCTCCATCTCCATCATTAGCACTATCATGCCCTTCCTACCCTTCTCCACCCTTCACCCCAAAACACCTATTGCCAAACACACACACGTATCCCCCAGACTCACCTCCGCCAAAGATATAAGAGGGATACCACACAGGATGAATGTGGCCGCATCAGGCCATCCAACATTAGCCGACATGAATTTCACCACCTAGACCTCCATCATTAGCACTACTGTGCCCTTCCTGCCCTACCTCACCCCAAACCCCCAAACACCTATTGCCCAACACACACACACGTATCCCCCAGACTCACCTCCGCCAAAGATATAAGAGGGATACCACGCAGGATGAATGTGGCCGCATCAGGCCATCCAGCATTAGCCGACATGAATTTCACCACCTACACCTCCATCATTAGCACTACTGTGCCCTTCCTGCCCTACCCCACCCCAAACCCCCAAACACCTATTGCCCAACACACACACACACGTATCCCCCAGACTCACCTCCGCCAAAGACATAAGAGGGATACCACGCAGGATGAATGTGGCCGCATCAGGCCATCCAGCATTAGCCCATATGAATTTCACCACCTCCATCTCCATCATTAGCATTATCATGCCCTTTCTACCCTTCACCCCCAATCCCCCAAACACCTATTGCCCAACACACACACACGTATCCCCCAGACTCACCTCCGCCAAAGATATAAGAGGGATACCACACAGGATGAATGTGGCCGCATCAGGCCATCCAACATTAGCCGACATGAATTTCACCACCTAAACCTCCATCATTAGCACTATCATGCCCTTCCTGCCCTACCTCACCCCAAACCCCCAAACACCTATTGCCCAACACACACACACGTATCCCCCAGACTCACCTCCGCCAAAGATATAAGAGGGATACCACGCAGGGTGAATGTGGCCGCACCAGGCCATCCAGCATTAGCCGACATGAATTTCACCACCTACACCTCCATCATTAGCACTACTGTGCCCTTCCTGCCCTACCCCACCCCAAACCCCCAAACACCTATTGCCCAACACACACACACGTATCCCCCAGACTCACCTCCGCCAAAGGCATAAGAGGGATACCACGCAGGATGAATGTGGCCGCATCAGGCCATCCAGCATTAGCCAATATGAATTTCACCACCTCCATCTCCATCATTAGCACTATCATGCCCTTTCTACCCTTCTCCACCCTTCACCCCCAATCCCCCAAACACCTATTGCCAAACACACACTCGTATCCCCAAGACTCACCCCCGCCAAAGATATAAGAGGGATACCACGCAGGATGAATGTGGCCGCATCAGGCCATCCAGCATTAGCCGACATGAATTTCACCACCTCCATCTCCATCATTAGCACTATCATGCCCTTCCTACCCTTCTCCACCCTTCACCCCAAAACACCTATTGCCAAACACACACACGTATCCCCCAGACTCACCTCCGCCAAAGATATAAGAGGGATACCACACAGGATGAATGTGGCCGCATCAGGCCATCCAACATTAGCCGACATGAATTTCACCACCTAAACCTCCATCATTAGCACTACTGTGCCCTTCCTGCCCTACCTCACCCCAAACCCCCAAACACCTATTGCCCAACACACACACACGTATCCCCCAGACTCACCTCCGCCAAAGATATAAGAGGGATACCACGCAGGATGAATGTGGCCGCATCAGGCCATCCAGCATTAGCCGACATGAATTTCACCACCTACACCTCCATCATTAGCACTACTGTGCCCTTCCTGCCCTACCCCACCCCAAACCCCCAAACACCTATTGCCCAACACACACACACGTATCCCCCAGACTCACCTCCGCCAAAGACATAAGAGGGATACCACGCAGGATGAATGTGGCCGCATCAGGCCATCCAGCATTAGCCCATATGAATTTCACCACCTCCATCTCCATCATTAGCATTATCATGCCCTTTCTACCCTTCTCCACCCTTCACCCCCAATCCCCCAAACACCTATTGCCAAACACACACTCGTATCCCCAAGACTCACCCCCGCCAAAGATATAAGAGGGATACCACGCAGGATGAATGTGGCCGCATCAGGCCATCCAGCATTAGCCGACATGAATTTCACCACCTCCATCTCCATCATTAGCACTATCATGCCCTTCCTACCCTTCTCCACCCTTCACCCCAAAACACATATTGCCAAACACACACACGTATCCCCCAGACTCACCTCCGCCATAGATATAAGAGGGATACCACGCAGGATGAATGTGGCCGCATCAGGCCATCCAGCATTAGCCGACATGAATTTCACCACCTACACCTCCATCATTAGCACTACTGTGCCCTTCCTGCCCTACCCCACCCCAAACCCCCAAACACCTATTGCCCAACACACACACACGCATCCCCCAGACTCACCTCCGCCATAGATATAAGAGGGATACCACGCAGGATGAATGTGGCCGCATCATGCCATCCAGCATTAGCTGACATGAATTTCACCACCTACACCTCCATCATTAGCACTACTGTGCCCTTCCTGCCCTACCCCACCCCAAACCCCAAAACACCTATTGCCCAACACACACACACGTATCCCCCAGACTCACCTCCGCCAAAGACATAAGAGGGATACCACGCAGGATGAATGTGGCCGCATCAGGCCATCCAGCATTAGCCAATATGAATTTCACCACCTCCATCTCCATCATTAGCACTATCATGCCCTTTCTACCCTTCTCCACCCTTCACCCCCAATCCCCCAAACACTTATTGCCAAACACACACACACGTATCCCCCAGACTCACCTCCGCCAAAGATATAAGAGGGATACCACGCAGGATGAATGAGGCCGCATCAGGCCATCCAGCATTGGCCGATATGAATTTCACCACCTCCACCTCCATCACCACTACTATACCTCTCTCCTCCCTGCCACGCACCCCCTAACACACACACACATGCACACTTCCCCACCCCACACAAACCTGCCCACCCCTCGCGCCCCAAACTCACCTCCGCCAAAGATATAAGAGGGATACCACACAGGATGAATGTGGCCGCATCATGCCACCCAGCATTAGCCGATATGAATGCAAAGGGCAAGAACACTAGCAGGATGTTCATCTTGGTCCCCAGCATCACCTGAAATGAGTGTTTTGAAATGGAAATTTTTGAAGTCGGAAATCTTGAAATGGGTATTTTGGATGTTTACATTTTTGAAATGGGCATGACCTGAAAGCTGCATATTTGATAGGGGCAAGAACAAAAGCAGGATGTTCATCTTTGTCCCCAGCATGACCTGAAACCAGAATTTTCAAAATTGATATGACCTTGAATGGGTATTTCGGATGTTTGAATTTTCAAAATGCCGCATTTCCCACACAGTAGTGGGTGAAATGGAGTATTCAGCCGCGCGACGTAAGATTCCGCAGGACGCATTCATATTTCAAATACCCGTAAACCCCCGGGCAAAACCAGGAGTAACCACCGCCAGTGTTTTCCCAGTAGTACTGTCCTGCCCGGTATAAAATCAAGTGCACAGTCACTGGGGGCACTAAATTCTTGGTGCCCCAAGCTGCTGAGCCTTGATCTGAACCAAATTTCGAGTTTCGAATACCATGGCCCGCACCAAGAAGACCGCGCGCATGGAGACCGGCGGCAGGAAGCCCGCCCCACCCAAGAAGACCAACGCGCCTCCTACCAAGACCTCCAAGAAGGCCAAGATCGCTCCAGCCAAGGCCTTCCCAGCCAAGACCGCCCCAGCCAAGACCAAGGGCTCCTCCAAGTCTCAAGGGTCCCAGCCGGGAGACTCCCTCCCCTCCAGATCTGTGACATCTGGATCCAAGCGCCCGCGCGAGGAGGACGCCTCCTCGGTCAACTCCGAACTGTTGCGCCAGTTGGTGGAGGCCAACGGGATCATCAAGGACTTGCAAGCGTCCATCAAGGAGAAGGAGAGGAATGGTGAGAGTATTGTTTGCCCGTCTTCTTCCCTCTCTCCCCCCCCCCCCCTTTGCACCGCGGACCGTAGTCGACCTTCGCGTTCTCCTTTTGCCTTCCTTTTCTGCTCAGTGCCTTTGCACAGCAGCCCTGTTAGCCCTGTAGGTTGCGTCGCCCTGCCCGTGCTAGCATTATCCCCCTACAGAACCTACCCGTGTTCATAGCCTTTTTTCCCCAGATCTTTAACCAAGCGTCCCCCCCCCCCCCCCCCCCCCCCCCCCTACCTGTCCGTTCAGATCCCCAAGTCAAAATCCTACCCGATGTTCCCGCGAACCGAACGACAAACGCACACGGACCTTCGAAAAAAGATCGCACTCAAAAGCACCGCAATCCCAACCCATCGAAAGATGAGTGGGCAGCGCCAGGCTTAGTAGTCGACCTATCGAAAGTTCCGGATCAGGCCCTCGTTGACCTGCACGATCGACTTGCTAGCCCCAGGGCTCTCAAGAAACTCCGAGTTGAACGGCCTGAACTTTACCAAACTATCGAAGCGGCTCTGGGTATCAAGGATCTGGGGATGCGATCTCACCAGACCTACATGAAATGTGGTCAGGCGTTATCGGAGTTCCATGCAAATCCCCAGACCTACCAGATGCCAGCCGATTTCCTGGATAAACTCATGGCCTTGAACTCACCATCGACAGCTCAGTGCAAGGTCAAGACGAAAGTCTCAGCCCTTGTCCAAGAGTGCGCCGATGGGGAGGGCAAACCGGACGAGATCGTGTGGAATACCCTGGGTTTGTGCGCGTTCGATACCCCCAGGAACCTTATCAAGTCCATGCAGGACACGATTTGGACCCTGAGCACCTTGTACACCGCGGCACAGGCAGCAGGCAATTTCAAAACCTGCTTCTATGCTTTCTGGGCGTACAAGGCTGCCCGCGACCTCTATGAGGTCCAGTGGAGTGCCCTGACCAAAGCCCTCGGGATTGAGAAGGCGCACGAGCTGTTGATCGAAAGAATGAAACCTTTCGGTGAAATTTCTAACGATCAGTGGGACAAGCTAGTAAGCTTGGCTAAGGGGGGTAAATTCGAGGATGCATGCATCGCCCTCGCCCCCCAAATCAGACGTTCCCTGGATTACCAGAAGGAACAGGCTGAAGCGAAGGACGGAAGGCCGGTGCGCTGCAGCCACTGTGGCATTGAAGGCCACTCGGCTGAGCAATGCTACAAAGGCAAGAACAAGAGGCAGAGGAAATCGCCAAAGGGGGATGACAAGAAGTGAGCCTTCTAACAAGGCCCTCCCCGCTTCATTGTAGGTGAGAAGGGGGAGTGTGGGAATTTGGTAGATGAGATGTACCAACCCCATGACTTGGAAGACAGGGAAAAGTGGTTCAACTCGTCTGGGATCAAGCTGAATGCTGAGAGATGGATATTCTGGGCGGATAAATTAGGAGTCCCCTGTCCTGTAGCAGCCTTAGGCCCTGTTTCTTGGGAATGGAAGACCACCCCTCCAGCCCCCATAGAGGTGAACAACCACACCAGTGCCTTGCTCAACCTCCCCCCCCTTGTCTCTGAGTTAGATAAGGCTGAGAAGCTAGGCTTGATAGAGTTCTTGCAGGCAGATCAGGACCAGGCAGACTTTGTTAGCTGCATCAACCCGTTCGGGGTTAGGATCAAGCCTAATGGCAAGGCTAGAATTCTAGTAGATCCCACCATCACTGGGGTAAACGGTTGTATGAACAAGCTACCTTGCTCACTCACCACCCCTGAAACATTCATGAAGACGCTCACCACAACAGATATGTTGGGTAAAAGAGATCTGACGAATGGATTCTATCATGTTTCCCTGCATCCTTCAGCTAGGAGGTACATGGGATTCAGACACCCTGTGACAGGTAAAATTGGTAGATGGATAGCTCTCCCTCAAGGCACAGCCCAGAGCCCCCATTTTTTCTGTGAG
Source organism: Chlamydomonas sp. ICE-L (assembly GCA_013435795.1). NCBI lineage: Eukaryota > Viridiplantae > Chlorophyta > Chlorophyceae > Chlamydomonadales > Chlamydomonadaceae > Chlamydomonas > Chlamydomonas sp. ICE-L. The sequence goes on from JACBWV010000626.1 coordinate 20,197,746, forward strand.
TTGACCAACTTCTCCAAGTTGATTTTCAACCACAGTTTCAATGAGCATGGTGTCAAGGCCACCTGTGATGTCTATGTGGATGATTACCCCATCAGGGCTGATACACACGTAGACATGCAGAGGGCCTTCGAGATCATGGACAGAGAAGCTGAACTGCTAGGACTAGAGTTCAATCCCTCTAAAGATGAAGGTGCCACCCAACCCACAACCAGACTGGAAGTGCTAGGGCTACTGCTAGATGCACCTCTCTTGAAAATGGACCTCCCGGCCCACAAGAAGCAACTGTACAGAGCAGAAGTCCTTAAGACACTACAGTCAAGGAAGGAGGGAGGCATCCTCAGAAGGAAAGAACTTGAATGCCTAGTGGGGAAGCTAGTCTGGGCGTCTAAGGTGACACCTTGGGGATACTTGCACATCCAACACCTGTTTGATGCCTTATATCCTGTCACCACCAACCATACCACTCACAAACCAAAGGCTGTAATCCCTTGGACACAGGGCACACTAAGTGACCTGGAGTTTTGGGACAGGGCTCTGTAGATGGAGTGGCATGAGTCGGTAGGGGTACATGAAAGCATGTTGGCCAGAAAGGATGTACACGTGGACAGTAAAGCCTTCAAGGTCCACATGTACACAGATGCCAGCAAGGTATTCGGTGCAGGTGGAACTTTGGGCGATGACACATACTCCTACCCCTGGCCAGAAAACAGGCAACATGTGCATATAGGCATCCTAGAACTCGAAGCATGCATGATTTGCTTACAGCACTGGGCACATGAACTGGCAGGAACGTCAGTACTTTGCTACATGGACAATGTCCAAGCTGTTTCAGCTGTGAATAAGGGGGGTTCTAGGATACCAGGCATCAGGGATGCTCTGGCACAGATGGCACTCACAGGCCTTAAGTATGGGTTCACTGTCAAAGCCAAGCATGTTAAGGGAGAGTTAAACCCTGCAGACGCCCCCAGCAGGGGAAAAGCATGCAGCACCAACAACCATTACATGTTCAAATTTTTTGACAGGCATAACAACCCCCCAGCCACCATTGACTGCTTTGCTGCAGCAGATGGGTACAACAAGCATGACGGGTGCACAAAATGGTTCTCCATCCAACACCCACTTGTATCACACTGGGAATCACTTTCTGGCCAAGTGTCTTGGGCCAACATCCCATTCTCTGCATTAGGAACAACTCTGGATCTCCTGTATGCGGCTTGGGTAGCCTCACCCTCTGACACAATTTGCACAGCACTGGTGCCTAAATGGCCAGATGCTATTTGGTTTAGGAAGTACCTTAGGGGCAAGAACCCCAAGTTTAGGGTACTAGCAACTTACCCTAAGGGCGCCAGGATTTTCCTTGACCCCAGTTCAGGAAAAACCACAGGCCCAATTCCACACACCATGCTTGTGATCAGGTCTGCTCAGTAACTTACCCCCCCCTTTCTTCTTCCTCCCAACCCCCATAGGATGTACCATCTGCCAAGGCACCAAGGGAAGGATGCTTAGGTGCACCAATTGCGACCAGCACAGCCACCCCCAGTGCCTCAGCTTGGGCAGGAATGCCATGTCCTGTGGTATATTCAAGTGCCCAGCCTGCATTTTAATTGAGTGCAACCTCCACATCACTAGCGCCCAAGGCCAGCAAGGTGCCAGGAGGTTAGTGATGCTGGAGGGCTCAACCCTGGCTGTCAGTTCGCAAGACACTTATGCAAGTGCTCTTAAGCGGTACACCAGGTGCATGGCTGAGGTATACTTAATTACTGAGCAGGAGGCACTCCCCCCTGGCCCCAAGGAACAAGTGCCACTGACGCTAGTAAAGCTGTTCATGGGTTGGGCGGCAGGTCACTACAAACCTGCCACCATTCAAACAACCCTGTCAGCACTAGCAGAATGGCACAGGTCTAAGGGACTGGACCTTCACACTCTGAACTCCAGTGTTGTGGGACAGCTCTCACAGGCCATCAGGGTGTTCCAGGGGCCTGAGGGAGTCTCCTCTGGCAAGCAGGGCATATGTAAGTCCCTCATTATCAAGTGTCTGGAGACCATGAGGAAGCTGAAGACCCTGCAGCCCCACATGGAGGACTTGTTTACTAGAGACGCAGCTTGGCTAGTGATGGGTTTCTTTGGCCTCCTTAGAAGGAGTGAGCTTATTGCTATGCGTTTGTCAGATGTGGTGACTAAGAAGGATCATGTAGTTGTCCACATCAGACGCTCCAAAACAGACCAGGAAGGGAAAGGAGCCACTGTAGTGCTCCCAGCCAAATGTAGGGACTCACTTAGAGTCAGGAGGATTATAGATGCCCTCTTACAGCTTAGAACCCGTCAGGGCGCCACGCCAGAGGACCACCTCATCACCGCCTGGGACCTAGACTCCCTTAGCTTGTCTTCCTCCCCCCTTCTTTCAGGTCAGGCTTTGTCCTATCGACTAAAGTCTTATCTCACTGCTATTGCACACTCTCACCCCAAACTGGACATAGATCCAGCTAGGTTTGCCATGCACGGCCTCAGACGGGGAGGTGTAGTAGCAGCTTGGGCTAATGGGGCAGACCTAGAGACTATTAGAACTCAAGGTAGATGGAAATCAGATGCCATTAAGGCATATCTGATCCCAGACCTCTCGGTCAAGTTGAACTTTGCCTCCAGCCTCTGAGCCTAGCTTTTCCTTTCCCTCTCTTTTCTCTTGATACCCCATCACTTAGCAAAGCCTGCTGTCCTGTACATGCTCCTTACTCCTACACCTTTCCCCCAGTCCCCCCTTTACACTCCTTTCTTTACATGTGGGACTGATTTTTATTATCCTGAGGGCACGTGTGTGTGAAATTGCAGTGACTCTTGCAAATGGTAGTAGCACAAAGACAGACCTGAACAGTCTGGACTTACAAGCTAGATAGTGCAGTTGACTTTGTTTAATGGTAACAGCTGATAAGACCAGTAAAGCCAGCTAGTGGTGTGATATACCCCCTAATTAAGGGAAATATCACACTCAAAGCTAAAACTTTACAAGGCCCAGCATACACCTTAAATATGTCTACTAGCACTTGTACCAATGGGGGCCCCATCTGAAAGATCGCTGGACCTCTCGGGCAGTGTCTCAATGTCCAGCAAGCAGGCCCCCATACTTTTGCAAATATAAGTACTGACAATGATGAAGCCTGCATGTGCTTAATTTCCTCAACCCTTAAGGGTAAATTATATGTATTGGAAATATGAAAAAGCAACTGTAAGGAATCTGAGTCAACCGTCTGAATGCCGCATTTCCCACACAGTAGTGGGTGAAATGGAGTATTCAGCCGCGCGACGTAAGATTCCGCAGGACGCATTCATATTTCAAATACCCGTAAACCCTCGGGCAAAACCAGGAGTAACCACCGCCAGTGTTTTCCCAGTAGTACTGTCCTGCCCGGTATAAAATCAAGTGCACAGTCACTGGGGGCACTAAATTCTTGGTGCCCCAAGCTGCTGAGCCTTGATCTGAACCAAATTTTTAGTTCCCGCCACCATCCCTCTGTCCCACAGGAGTTATATCTTCCAGAAGCTACCTGAGCCTCCCAGGGGAAGTGACTCTGTTATTATTTGACAGTAGCGACTCTATTGGTAGTAGCACAAAGACAGACCTGAACAGTCTGGACTTACAAGCTAGATAGTGCAGTTGACTTTATTTAATGGTAACAGCTGATAAGACCAGTAAAGCCAGCTAGTGGTGTGATATACCCCCTAATTAAGGGAAATATCACACTCAAAGCTAAAACTTTACAAGGCCCAGCATACACCTTAAATATGTCTACTAGCACTTGTACCAATGGGGGCCCCATCTGAAAGATCGCTGGACCTCTCGGGCAGTGTCTCAATGTCCAGCAAGCAGGCCCCCATACTTTTGCAAATATAAGTACTGACAATGATGAAGCCTGCATGTGCTTAATTTCTTCAACCCTTAAGGGTAAATTATATGTATTGGAAATATGAAAAAGCAACTGTAAGGAATCTGAGTCAACCGTCTGAATTGGCATTTTTGAAATGGACAAGTTTGAAACGGGCATGGCCTGAAATGTGCATATTTGATAGGGGCAAGAACACTAGTAGGATGTTCATCTTTGTCCTCAGCATCACCCGGAATTAGTGTTTTGAAATGGAACTTTTTGAAATCGGCAATCTTGAAATGGGTATTTTGGATGTTTGAATTTTTGAAATGGACATGACCTGAAATGGACATATTTGATGTGGGCAAGAACACCAGCAGGATGTTCATCGTTGTCCCCAGCATCACCTGAAATCGGTGTTTTTGAAATAGGAACTTCTGAAATGGGTATTTTGAATGTTTGAATTTTCAAAATGGGCAGGGTCAGAAATGGTCATTTTTAAAAAATGGAAAAGTTTGAAATGGGCAAGACCTGAAATGTGCATAGGCAATGATAACACCTGGTGAGGCGTGGTGTTTAGGGAACCCGTCCCACGCGGGCAGAGAACGGTCTACCACCTTGACTGGACAAGTTACTATCGCGGTTGACAATGACCTGCAACGCTAAGGGTGACCGTAGGGGGAATCAAACCCCCGACCCTTCGCGTTAAAGCAATTTGGTGTACCACTAGACCAATCGTATCACTGAAACGGGAAATGTTCATATTTGATAGGGGCAAGAACACAAGCAGGATCTTCACCTTGGTCCCCAGCATCACCTGAAATTTATGTAATTTTGAAAAAGGAATTCTCGAAATTATATGGGTATGTTTGAAATGAGTTTGCTTGAACATGTAACATCATAGTCATTGAAATCGAAATTGAAATTGTTACATCCGTGTAATACAGTTACTCACAGGACGTGATGTTTAGGACACAACAGCGTAAGCCGGAGCTAGTCATAGTCACCGTATCATGGCCATCATCATCACCACCACCCTCCTGCTCTTCCCCCTCCTCCTCATCCTAAAAATCTATCTCCTCCTTCATCATCATAATCCTCCCAGTTGCTACTGATACACAACTGGACCTACAGAAAGCTGGGGGGAAAACTGGACAGCCCCCCCCCCCACCCACCCACCCACCCACCCCTTGTTGCCTCGTAATAAGGGGCACCATCTAATTATTTCTTTATTTATGAGCAACTGAGCACATAATGAAACAAATGTATGACGCATCAACCAATGTGTGACCCATCAACCAATGTGTGACCCATCAACAAGTGTGTGACCGCTCAACAAATGTGTGACCCATCAACACACCTATGATGCATCAGCAAATGTGTGACCCATCAACCAATGTGTGACCCGTCAACAAATGTGTGGCGCATGAACACATGTATGACGCATCAACCAATGTGTAACACATCAACAAATGTGTGACTCATCAACAAATGTATGATGCATCAGCAAATGTGTGACGCATCAACCAATGTGTGACCCACCAACAAATGTGTGACCTGTCAACAAATGTGTGGCGCATGAGCATATGTATGACGCATCAACAAATGTGTGACGCATCAACACGTGTATGACGCATCAAAAAATGTGTGACCCATCAACGAATGTGTGACCCATCAACAAATGTGTAGCACATCAACAAATGTGTGACCCATCAACCAATGTGTAACACATGAAAAAATGTGTGACGCATCAACAAATGTGTGATCCATCAACCAATGTGTAACGCATCAACAAATGTGTGATCCATCAACCAATGTGTGACCCATCAACAAATATGCGACGCATCAACAAATGTGTGATCCATCAACAGATGTGTAACGCATCAACAAATGTGTGATCCATCAACCAATGTGTAACGCATCAACAAATGTGTGATCCATCAACCAATGTGTAACGCATCAACAAATGTGTGATCCATCAACCAATGTGTGACCCATCAACAAATATGCGACGCATCAACAAATGTGTGATCCATCAACAGATGTGTAACACATCAACAAATATGTGACGCATCAACAAATGTGTGACCCATCAACCTATGTGTAACACATGAACAAATGTGTGACGCATCAACAAATGTGTGATCCATCAACCAATGTGTAACACATGAACAAATGTGTGACGCATCAACAAATGTGTGATCCATCAACCAATGTGTAACACATGAACAAATGTGTGACGCATCAACAAATGTGTGATCCATCAACCAATGTGTAACACATGAACAAATGTGTGACGCATCAACAAATATGTGATCCATCAACCAATGTGTGGCAAATCAACAGACGCATGACGCATAAGCAAACTTATGACGCATCAACAAATGTGTGGCGCATAAGCACATGTATGACCCACCGTCTTGAAGTCTTTTCTTGCTCCATGTCATATGCTTCCTCAGCTTCCATGGACCCTGCCCTGCACACACACGTATCCACACACACACACACATCCGCACATACACCAACTCACTTATCAGCACACACACCAACACACACATCAGCAAACACACCAACACACACATCAGCACACACACACAACACAAACATGTATAACCCACCGTCTTGAAGTCTTTTTTTGCTCCATCCAACATGCTTCCTCCGCTTCCATGGACCGGGCGCTGCATTGGATTATGGAGAGTGTGTGTTGCATGTTGCTTGGTTGGTTGCTTGGTTGCTTGGTTAGTTGGTTGGTCAGTTGGTTGGACAATTAGATGGTAGAAAAATGTATATTTAAATTTAAATAAGCTTACATACATTAGCATACATACGTGTTTGCTCCACCTCACATGCTTACTCCGCTTCCCTGGACCGGGGCTGCATTGGATTAGAGATGGTATGTTAAATAATACATTTTTTTTTTTTTTTGTTAGGTGGTTCAGGTTGGTTGGACAATTGGATGGAAGAAAATTCTAAATTGTAAATTTACATTTTAAAAATGGTTGCTTGCTTGGTTGCTTGTTTGGCTGCTTGCATGGCTGGTCACATGCAGCATATGTACGTTAGCATATATAGGGCTGGGCCGACATATGAACGTGCGGCCATACATTCATTTGTATACGCCGGCTTTTTTCTTCTCGAAACATATGCTCATACGTCGCATAAAAAACGTATGGACTGTACTTCGAAATGTACACCACGCATCCCGGCGCTTCACTTTCTTTGTTTTCATTCAATTATTGACTTAAATAGCTCATTGGAAAGCTATTGATCTCCTGACATATCACAACATGCAATACAATTAACGTTTCACACGTACCATTTTGTTTAAATTTTGCCAAAGTTTGATTTAGATAGCCAGGATGGCACACGTACACACTCCCCCACTTCCTTCAGACTGTGATAACATACTTGCAGAGGGACATCCGGCCCAGCGTTCAAACCGAGAGGATAGAGGCCGAGTCCATTCGCATCCTCACCCACTCCCCCCCCCCTCACACACACACCCATCCCCCCTACACACACACAACCCACTCCCCCCACCACACACACTCCCCCTAGACCCGCGCCACCTACCCTTATATTCAATATATATAGAGAACAAGTCATATGCAGCGTCGCAAGCGACGCCGAAAATTGGCGGAGTGTGTTGGCTACGGAATGACAGGTGGCAACGATGGAGCTGACTGAAGCCAGTTAGTTATGAGACAGTTGGCTGACGTGTCAAGCTTCAATTTTTTTATCGGTCGCACAAATATACAACAAGGTGAATCCAGGAGGGGGGGCTCCGCCAAAACAATGGTGCTCCTATGTGGGCTTGAAGGATTGATGGTGCCCGCCTAGTGCAATGTGAACACGGAAAATAAAACTAAGACGTTAGCATTGAGCATTCACTGGACTTCAAACAGACTTCAAACAGACTTCAAACAGACTTCAAACAGACTTCAAACAGACTTCAAACAGACTTCAAGCAGACTTCAAACAGACTTCAAACAGACTTCAAACAGACTTCAAACAGACTTCAAACAGACTTCAAACAGACTTCAAACAGACTTCAACCAGACAATACCATGTGTTATTTTCTTTCATGGACTCCCATGGACCCATGCATCGCCATGCAGCGAAAGAATGGCGAAGCGACCCATGCATCGCCATGCAGCGACAGAATGGCGAAGCGACCCATGCATCGCCATGCAGCGACAGAATGGCGAAGCGACGTCGGGAATATACACATGGGTTAGGACACCCTGAATAAAAAAAGTTAGAAAAACAAAAACATGACCACTCCCGCATGGGTTGTGTCTCCACCTCTTGAGAAGCATATTTTTTCATACTTGTTTAATTCAGGGTGTCCTAACCCACTGTTTTTTCAACGTCGCTTCGCCATTATGTTACTGCATGGCAAAGCATGGGTCTGGCTAAACTAGTCAGAAATGCCCCTTCGAACCCCTCAGGAGATGTGCTCAATATAATCCAGTCATGAAATATTTTTGAAAAGCACCACACTAAGCTTATAATCAAGACATGCATTGTTTAAAACGAGCTCCACATGAAGTTATTCATCCATGCAGGAGTGGTCGATTTTTATGCAGGATCGGGGAAGGTAATTGTGTTCGTGTGTGTGTGCGTGTGTGTGTGTGGGGGGGGGGGGGGGGGGGGGGGGGGGGGGGGGGGGGGGGGGGGGGGGGGCTATGACTGTGTATGTATGCGTCCATGTCTCATTAAACCATGCTCCCCGATGACCAAAAGAGCTTTACATCAACAAGAGCATCAAGCCATGCGAGATTTAAAATAACTAAATTAGCACCAAACTAAATGGAGCATCGACTTTTGCAGTAGTTACTAGTATTTCAGGGGGCAGGGTCTATTAGCCTGCCCCCATGGGTGGGTGAGTGGGGGTGGGGGGTGGGGGGGGCCTGGGTCTATTAGCCTACCCCCGTGGGTGGGTGAGTGGGGGTTGGGGGTGGGGGGGGCCTGGGTCTATTAGCCTACCCCCATGGGTGGGTGAGTGGAGGTGGGGGGTGGGGGGGACCTGGGTGCTTCAAGGTGCACTAGGTTGCATCAGATGGGTGGGTGGGAGTGGGGGGGAGCTGGGTGCTTTAAGATACATTAGGTTGCATCAGATGGGTGGGTGGGGGGTGGGGGGGTGCTGGGTGCTTTAAGATGCATTAGGTTGAATCAGATGGGTGGGTGGAGGTGGGGGGGAGCTAGGTGCTTTAAGATGCATTAGGTTGCATCAGATGGGTGGGTGGGGTGGGGGGGAGCTGGGTGATCCAAGCTGGGTGGGTGGGTGGAGGTGGGGGGTGGGCCGGCTCCGTAGGCCACCAATTGACTAAGAGAAACTGACGTCCCAAACTTTGCCTTACCGATTGAAATTCTAACGCGTGCATGCCTGACCTCTCTCCTCTTGTACGTAGTTAGAAGACGAGGCCGCGGAGAGGAGCAACCAACGAGAATGAGGCGAAGAGAGCCTTGGGGGCAGGGCTGCTGGACCCTTGGGAGTAGGGATTCGATGGGTAGCTCGGAGAGAGGAGCGGGATAAGAATCGCTGCAGCTACAGGCGCGTTAGCGATGCTGGTGCGGGAGGTCGGGGTATGCTAGGAGGGCCTTATGGCGGACGTTTGGCGATGATGACAGCAATGGTCTGTGAGAGTCCTCTAAACAGCTCAATTGCGCTGGATATTCGATTCAAGGGGGCTAGCTGGGTGATGGAAGCAGTCGATGGAATCAGAAGCGAGGATTAATAGTTGGATTGGTTTTGGGGCTCGGAGGGGCTCGGAGGGCGTCTGGAAATCAACTTTTCAGCGATGCTTAGTTGCGCGTCGATGCAATGGCGACAACGTGCTGAACGCGCGTGTACTGCTGCGCTCAGGTAGATGGAACCCGGTATTGAACGCTCGAATCCCATCAAAACGTGGCACAGAAGTAAGAGCCGTACTGCCGGACTGTGAACTGTCACGAGTAGACACTCGGATTCAGATTTCGCGATTCCAGCGAGGCAACTCAGTTCAGACCAGACTCTGAGAGGGTTCAGACTCTGCAGTGCAATTCAGGCGATTGCGCGAATCATTCAAAAATCTGTAGGCAAAAAAAGCAGCATTGAAGCCCATCTGCATCGATTACCAATTAAGCTTCCCTTTCCTTTTATTCCTCGACCTACGACAGAGCGTGACAGCGTTGCCGCCCCAGCCCCCCAGACTCGACAAGCAAATAATTAGCCGCAAGTCTCCCAAGCGTCGACTCCCTTTGTGAGCTGGGGATTCAGAAGCCTAGCCCAGAACTGTCGGACCACCTGCGTTGTGAAGGCCTCGGGGCCATAATCCGAGGCATAGGCGCCTGCGCTCTGCGACAGGCACCCCATGAACAAGGGCTTGTGGCTCGACCACTCTGGTTTGGGCCATGCCTCGGGTGGTGGGGTATTAGGTTACTCAGGAGCTAGTAGCTCCGGCTATGGCGGGCATGAGTGGAGCTTCCAAGGCGGTGGTGGCGGTGGCCACCGCCGTGGTATGGGCTACTCGGGCCAGGTGGAGTCCACCGCTAGCCTAGGGTGGACTGCTACTGCCCAGTTCGGAATGGTGCCTAGCAAACCCCCGAAGTTCCGGGCACCGAAGGCAGAGAAGGAGGAGGAGGAGGTGAGGAAGGAGACGAAGGAGAAGAAGAAGAAGGAGAGGAAGAAGGAGGAGAAGAAGGAGAAGGAGGAGAGGAAGAAGGAGAAGAAGAAGGAGGAGAAGGTGAAGGAGAAGAAGGAGAAGACGGAGAAGAAGGAGAAGAAGGAGAAGGAGGAGAGGAAGAAGAAGAAGGAGAAGAAGGAGGAGGAGAAGGTGAAGGAGAAGGAGGAAAAGAAGGAAAAGAGGAAGAAGGAGGAGGAGAAGGAGGAGAGGAAGAAGGAGAAGGAGGAGAAGAAGAAGGCGAAGAAGGAGGAGATGGAATCTCTGGGGCAAACAGTGCCTGTGGCTTCTGTGTCTGCTGGGGTATCGACCCAGAAGCTTTCGTGTCTGCTGGGGTATCGATCCAGCTTGGGCATCGATCTAGTGAAGAAGACCAACAAGGATCACAAGTGTGGTATAAGAATACCTTGTAACACGGAGTGTCTTGTAACTGGAAGCCTAAGAAATGATCTCAGGAGTTTAGACGGCCCTAAGAGTCAGAAGCACGGCTTAAGACTCCCTTCCCGCTTCCAGCGCGTCTAGACCCTAATGGAACCCTCGTTTTCGGTATTCCCGAGTAGCTGATCAGACACTGATCAGTAGGTCAATTCGCTCGGTTTCAACTGCCTACAGAAGTCGTTCGTCATCTGTCGGAAAGTCGTCACCACCGCGTGGCAACTCAGTGGGAGGATCGTTATCCACCACAATTCCCCCTTCTCTAGCCCTAGCCTTCTCCTGAAGTCTAGTACTCTTTCGAATGAGAAACTCATCAGGGGTTACAGTCGCATAATCCCTGTGAGTAGGTTTTTTAACCGTTTTAGGTTTTGGGTCGTTGGCACCTATCACGGGTCGTACCCGAGAAGGGTGTTGTCTCCAATACAAATCGATTTGTTCAGAGCACATAGGTAACAACTCTTCTTCGAGTTCCCAAGAGTGAACATGGTCTGAGTGTAACCATTGTACATAGTAATACACCGTACCAGACTGTATCTTGTGATCAACAACGTTGCTAATCTCGTAGATAGGTTCACCGCATGTGCGTAACAATTCCGGATTTGGTCTAATAAACCCAGTCCCGTCCGATAGGTATTCTTTGACAAGAGATACGTGAAACGTTGGATGAATCTTCCATCCTTCGGGGAGGGATAGAGTCACTGCAATGGTCTCCCCCCTCTTTTGGATAGTGTGAGAGATTTCGTAGGGACAAACGAATCTGGGCATGAGCTTCCGAGTCATACCAGGCCAGTATTTGATGTTCTTCGAGTTCAACAAAACTTCCTGACCGTGAGTATACTTCACCGGTCGACGGTGCAAGTCTGCATACGTTTTTTGACGATCCTTCGCGTCGTATGTCGTTTTGCATGGGATAAGTTTGACCATCTTCGTAAGGCGATCAACGATCACGTAGATCTGATCAAAACCATTCGATTTCGGTAGCCCAACGATGAAGTCCATGGACAGTGAATCGAAGGGGGCGGTCGGAATCGAAAGGGGTTGAAGGTTACCCTGCGGGTTCTGATGTGAAATTTTTACCCGTTGGCAAGAATCACAGTGGCGTACGTAATCAACGACATCGAGTCGCATGGCAGGCCACCAATAGTAGCGTGCAACAGATCGAAAAGTTCGGTCGATGCCTCCATGTCCACTTCGTTGGGTATCGTGGAAAGCAAAAAAATCCGAGCTTTGAGCGAATTACCATTCGGTACAACGATCTGCGACTCAGATGCTGCTCGTATGGATTTGCCGGTGCCAACCCAGAAACCATCTGCCCGTTTGGAGAGGTACTTGGTATTGTGCGGATTATCGAACCACAAGTCTTCCGTGTAACCATGCAGAATATCTGGGGCTATTTCGCGCATGTGGAGTGGGTCATTTGCGGACAGCCTCTGAATGAACAAAGCCGTAGCCTCTGAGAAGGCTGGATTCCTACTCAGAGGGTCAGCTACGTTAGTACGGCCCGCGATATGAGCCCACTTCATGTTCGTGAAGCGCGAGAAAAACTCAAGATATCGTGCCTGCTTTCTGCTCAGCATGGGCTGATTTGCAAGGTAGACGAGGGGTTCGTGGTCGGTGTCAAGTTCGAACTTGCCAGTGCAACCTTCGAGGTAGCATCGCCATTCTTTCAAGGCCAAGTACACTGCGAGTAATTCTTGCTCGCCCGTGGAGTAGTTTCGTTCAGCGCTTGAGAATTTGTGAGAGTGGTACGCGATGGGTCGCCCATCTTGCATGAGAACGCCCCCTGTACCAACGACAGAAGCATCGGTTACCGCCCGATAGTCCTTCGCTGGGTCAGGGTGTGCAAGCAAAGGAGCCTTTGAAGACTTTCTTTGATGCCGAGGAATGCCTCCTGGCAGGCTTGGGTCCAAACATTTTGAAATGCAGGTCCCTTGAGCCCTGCCTGTCGTTTTCCGAGTGGTTTCGGACTTGGTGTCACCGTCGGTGATTTTGTCAGTCCTGGCGGTTTCAATTTCGGTGAAATCGGTGCTGGCCTCTGTTAGATTCGAAATCTGGATTAGAGGGGCTGCGAGCGTCGAGTAACCTTGGATAAACTTTCTGAAAAAGTTAGAGAGTCCTAGGAACTGCTGAACTTCCTTCGAGGAGGTAGGTGTGGGCCAATCTGCAACTGCTTTCACCTTCGTTTCGTTGACTCGGACGCCTTCACCGGAGAGCACATGCCCTAGGTATTTGACTTCCGGTCTATAGAAGAAACACTTTTCTCGTTTAAGAAAGAGGTGGTTATCTTCAAGACGTTGTAAAACAATTCGAATGTGTTTTTCGTGTTCTTCATCATTACTGCTGTAGATGAGAATATCATCCAAGTAAATGACGACGAATTTGCCAATTAAATCTCTGAACACGGTGTTCATGACTTTTGTAAAGGCCGAGGGTGCATTTGCTAGCCCAAAAGGGAGAACCTTGAATTCATAGAGTCCCATCGGTGTTATGAACGCAGTTTTCGGGACGTCTGAATCATGTAACCGTATGTTGTGGTATGCATTACGTAAATCCAGATTTGAGAACACACTAGCTCCTCGAACTGAGTCAAACAGATCGTCAATTCGTGGGAGGGGATAGCGATTTGGTACCGTGACCTTGTTCAATTTACGATAGTCGATAGCCATCCTCCAAGAGCCATCGGGTTTGGCGATGAAAAGGACTGGTGCGCCCCACGGGCTCGAGCTAGGACTGATGTAGCCTTTGGCCAACAAGTCTTTAACTTGGTTTTGGACCTCTAGCAGTTCTGCGGGGGACAACCTGTGTCCTCGAGAGAATTGTGGGGATGCCGCCTCCGTGAGGGGGCATACGAATGGGGTGTCAGCCCTAAGGTCAGAAATCTTGTCTGCCGGGGCGAAGACCTTTTTAAAGTCCGTTTCGCAACCCGAGATTATCCGTTCGTGTTTCGTTTGTTGCACCGTGTTTGCTTGTGCGGCCGTTACTCGAATTGTAAAGGCATCGTCGTCTTGGTCCACTGATGTGACTAGGACTTCGAAACAATTGAGTTTTTGTTTTGATTTGCGGATAAACTTTTTAAGTGCTCTGTTCGACAGGACTCCTGGCGTCTTTCGCTGTGCTGTGTCAAAAAATTCGATACGTGCCAAAGTATAAGCAACCAATTCCTTGATGGAGAGAGGTTCCGACTCGAGTCGGGTGGAGTACAGTTCGACTGCTACTCTACGTTTATGCTTTTTAGCTATTTTGAAACTGGCTCTGAGACGTGTCTCTTCAAAACCAATGCAGTACCCCGTCTGCATCATCCAACTTCTTCCGAGAAGTGCGGTGGTGCCGGGCCCTAGCGTAGGGAGGACATAAGCAGATTTAATTTCTGACCTATGTTTGCCTAAGTTCAGGACAAAACTCGTTCTCGTAGTAGTGAGGACTTGGGATCCATCAGCTACCCGCACCATGACTGGTGAGCCCGTAAAGGTGGCTAAACCTGCCCTAGCACAGAATTCTGCGTCTACGAAGACAGAGTCTGCTCCACTGTCAATGAGAACTTTGCCAGATACCCCCGATAGGGTGGCCTCAAAGTGTGCGGTAGCTTGGTCCGCGTGGACACAAGCTGTTGTGCAAGCAGATATGCATGGAATGGCAGGAGGCGGGGGCAGGGTCGGAAGGCAAGGAGGGGATGTGGTCTGTGCTGTAGATGGTCTTACACAGATAGTAGGGGACGGAAACTGAAAAAGAACATCCCTATCTATGTCTACAAGCAGACCTACATCCTACTTCCTAACGGTAGGGCAGCTAGGGCACTTGGAGGGGGCAGTGGCTGTAGCGGCCGTGCGCTTCTTACCACACTTGTAACACAAGTTACCCTCCTTAGCTAGTTTAATAGCATCCGGTGTCCAGGGCTGACCATCAGCCTGCTTCCACTTATGCTTTTCAGCAAATTGTAGCTGTCCCGCAGGGCTGGAAAAGGGCGGCGGGCCCGTTGCAGCTGGAGTCTGGGCCGTGCCCTTCTTGTGCTTGTGCTGGGTGGACCCCTCGTGAGGTCCACCAGGCCGTTTGCCTTTTGCCTGAACGTACATGGCCGAGGTAGGGGTTGGTGTTTTGGTGGCAGCAAGTTCAGTTTCAATGGCAGCAGCATGTTCGACAAGCTCGTCTAAAGAGGAAAATCGGCCTCCTTGTGCAGCAGTACGTCTGCGGCATCGTGCCTCGATGGTTGGAATCAGACCAAACCGAAACAGAACTAGCTGATCATCCAATTGCATACCCCCGGCAATGCGCACTTCGTTTTGGAAAGCCATAGCGTAATGCCTAACCGTCGAGGTCTGCCGAATCGAGTTGGCATGCAGCCGTTGGCGTGCATTGATGTCGTCGTCAGCATGGTAGGGGTCATAGAAGTTTAGGAACTGAGTTTTTATCTCAGCCCACGTAATGGCCGGTGACGCGGTCATGAGGTGGTCTAGCCACTCGGCAGCTACCCCACCAAAGAAGTTTGGTATGTTGGATGGTACTAACATATGGTGCAACGTGCAATATGAATCTAGCAACTTCCACCAAATCCTACCCCTCGGGAGCTTCTTATCTTCTACCCCAGTCCAAAGGGATGGACGTTCATACTTGCCAACTAAGGGCCTCGGGACCAAGGGCAAAACATGTGACTCTACCTTAGCTGCCGCAGCTTGTAGCTCAGCCACTTTGGCCTTGGCCTCCAGCAGCTCAATCTGGGCACGTAGAGCCATTAAAGCGTCCGAATGAGGTCCAGCGGGAGGGCCAACAGCGGGCGGTCCTGCAGCGGGCGCTTCAGCAGCGGGCTGGCCAGCAGCAGGCGATCCATCAGCAGGGGGGCCCGCAGGCAGTCCAGCTGTGGGGGCCGCGGGTTGTCCAGCGGGGGCGGGGGGCGTTGCAGGCGATCCAGCAGCGGGGCCATCCGGTGGTCCAGCGGGGGCGGGGGGCGTTGCAGGCGATCCAGCAGCGGGGCCCTCAGGTGGTCCAGCGGGGGGCGTTTGCTGGGCCTTCAGGAGAGCGGAAACTCGAAGTGTCTCCTGTTCGGCATCCCTCATTCGCATTTGGAGCCGAACCATCTCCTCAAGGTGCTTGGATGCGGTGGCCTCGGCCTCGTGATGGTGAAGAAGTTCGAGGCTAGCGATAATCCTGTCCTTCTCCACGAGGGCAACGTGCGCGGCAGCCTTGCCAAGCGGCGTGGAGTCAGGCCTTGTGGCGACCTTCTTGCCATTGACTTTGACAGCCATCCGCGCTTCCTTCAGCTCCTTCTCGGTAGCTGAAAGGTCGGGAGGCGAAGGTGCCGGCCCTCCAGCGCCTTTTCTTTTCTCCTTGGAGAGCTTGTGCAGCTCCCAAGCCTTGACTTGCTGGACGAGCTCCTCGTGGTCCATGTCGTCAACATCCGGGACCTCAGAAGGTGGAGCCGCAGCAGCTTGGGCTGAAGAAGAGGCCAAACTTGGTGATGGTGGGCTCGAGGGGACGTCGGGGGTGGGGAGTAAAGCGAGTGGCGCGGTTTGAAAGCGCGACCAGGCTCAAGAAACCAATTGTGGTATATGAATACCTTGTAACACGGAGTGTCTTGTAACTGGAAGCCTAAGAAATGATCTCAGGAGTTTAGACGGCCCTAAGAGTCAGAAGCACGGCTTAAGACTCCCTTCCCGCTTCCAGCGCGTCTAGACCCTAATGGAACCCTCGTTTTAGGTATTCCCGAGTAGCTGATCAGACACTGATCAGTAGGTCAATTCGCTCGGTTTCAACTGCCTACAGAAGTCGTTCGTCATCTGTCGGAAAGTCGTCACCACCGCGTGGCAACTCAGTGGGAGGATCGTTATCCACCACAACAAGCGAAAGATGCAGGGGCAGCCGGCGGAGGAGGAGGGGTCCCAGATGAGCAAACACCAAAGACTCGATGGCAACAGCTCGCATGGTCAACATGGGTCAGGGACGCATGGACATCACTCGCACCACAATCACCAACACCAACAGCAGCACCATGGGCATGAGAGAGGAGGTTTGGGATCCTCTGGCCACAACTCCCACCACCATCACCACTCACACAGCCAACACCCTGGCCCCCCCTCCAGCAATGCAAGCCAGAGACCTAGCAAAGAACTATCAACCACTGGGGCCCATTCAGCTCAGGTCAAGTCAGTCTCAACAGAATTCATCTCTCAATGCAATAATGGCCACAAGCTTCTGAAAAAGGCTGGGTGGAAGGAGGGCACAGGGTTGGGGGCAATGGAGCAGGGCATTGTGGAGCCCATTAGGGCAGCGAAAATGTCCTGGAATCGGGGTCTAGGGTTCAAGGCCCCCATACAGCAGGGCAAGAAGGCCGAGTGGGAGGGAGTAGACCAATTCCTGACCCCCTCTCAGTGTGATGTGTGTGACGTCATGCTGGTGGGTGAGGCTGAGTGGGGGCTTCATAGCATGTCGCCCCCCTACGTGGCCAAGATTGCTAGGGGGGCGGAGGCCACGTGGAACACCAGTCTGGCTAGCAAGCCCTCAGTCTCATCAGAATTCATATCTCACTGCAACATTGGCCACAAGCTGCTGAAAAAGGCTGGGTGGAAGGAGGGCACAGGGTTGGGGGCAATGGAGCAGGGCATTGTGGAGCCTATTAAGGCAGCGAAAATGCTCTTGAATCGGGGCCTAGGGTTCAAGGCCCCTGTACAGCAGGGCAAGAAGGCCGAGTGGGGGGGCGTTGGCCAAATCCTGACCCCCTATCAGTGTGATGTGTGTAACGTCATGCTGGTGGGTGAGGCTGAGTGGGGGCTTCATAGCATGTCGCCCCCCCACGTGGCCAAGATTGCTAGGGGGGCGGAGGCCACGTGGAACACCAGTCTGGCTAGCCAGCCCATACGGTCGATGGTAGTGTCTGCAGCACACCAACAGATTGACATGCTGAAGCTGGCGTTTCTTACTAGTAGAGCACAGCCTTGCAAGATTTGTGATGACCACAAGGGCTTAAGTGGATCGGATATTTTCGAACATATGCTGTCCAAAAAGCACGCGCGCAACTGTTTATCCTACCTGCCCTGTGGAGGGGGTGGAGGTGGGGGGAGAAGGTCAGACGATCAGGGCTGTGGAGGCTATCGACATGACATGAAGTACAAGCGCTACAAATCCCTCGTTGGTCTATTCTTCTCTAAAATGGGCACTGCTATGATGCTCTGCCGGGCCAACTGCCAGCTACTCCAGACAGCAATCAAAAGGAGGGGCACCCCCCAGGATGAGATCAGCCAGATGAGCGAGGATCTGTACAGCAGCCAGAAGCAAGTGTACCTCGCGGTCGAGGACTATCTGCACGCTTGCCAGAGGGCAGATCCAGATAGTTGTGGGGGCATCTCCCTGGCAGACATACTGAGAAGCAGCAGCTGGAAGAAAGACCTGACCAAGCTATACAACCCGAGAAGGCGCTGTCGAAGAAGACATTGACAAAGAAGGCGCTGGTAAAGAGGGTGCCGACGAAGAAAGCTTCGACCAGGAGGGCGCCGACGAAGAGGGCGCTGACAAAGAGGGCGCCGACAAAGAAGGCGCCGACAAAGAGGGCGCCGACAAAGAGGGCGATGACAAAGAAGGCGCCAACAAAGAGGGCGCCGACAAAGAGGGCGCCGACAAAGAAGGCGCCGACAAAGAGGGCGCCGACAAAGAGGGCGATGACAAAGAAGGCGCCAACAAAGAGGGCGATGACAAAGAAGGCGCCAACAAAGAGGGCGCCAACAAAGAGGGCGCCGACAAAAAGGGCGCCAATAAAGAGGGCGCCGACCAGGAACACCCTGACCAAGACGCCGACCAATAAAACACCAACCAGGAAGAAGGCACCGACCAAAGCCTAAAAATGTAGGTTCTGACTCGTAATCTCAGGCCAAACCTGAGGTGCAAACTACGAACTACAACCTGTTTCAAAATACAAAAATCCAAATCATCTGCAGAATCGCTTTAAGGAGCAAAGAAGCCCACCTACATGGATTGCCGATTAAGCTTCCCCTTCCCTTTTTCCCCTTCCCTTTTTTCTTCAACCCACGACAGAGCGTGGCCATTGTTTCGTTTTGGGGGTACTCATGGCAGCTTCCCACCAGCTCCAATAGCCAGGCACTGGTTCAAACCCAAAACTTGCAGCTGCATAAGAATGCCTTCCATGCAAGCTTTTATACGCACTAGCTAGCTGCAGGTTTGGCCCATGAAAGGTAGCTGCCTAGAAGCTGCGACGCGTAGCACACAAAAAAGTGAGCGTGGCCCCGTTGCCGCCCCATCCTGTCAGGAACTACTAGGCTACGGGAGCTCTGAGGACATCTTATAAGATGTCCTCAGAGCTCCCGTAGCCTAGTAGTTCCTGACACATCCCCCCAGACTCAACAAGCAAATAATTAGCGGCAAGTCTCCCAAGCGTCGATTCCCATTGGGGGCGTGGCATTCAGAGGCCTAGCCCAGCCCTTCCCGACCCCCTCCATTGTGAAGGACTCGCAGGGGACTCAGAGGCCTAGCCCAGCCCTTCACAATCACCTGCGTCGTAAAGGACTCGAGCGGAACTCAGAGGCCTAGCCCAGCCCTTCCCGATTACCTGCATTGTAAAGGACTCAAACGGGACTCAAAGGCCTAGCCCAGCCCTTTCCGACTACCTCCATTGTGAAGGACTCGCAGGGGACTCAGAGGCCTAGCCCAGCCCTTCACAATTACCTTTGTCGTAAAGGACTCGCGCGGAACTCAGAGGCCTAGCCCAGCCCTTCCCGATTACCTGCATTGTAAAGGACTCAAAAGGGACTCAAAGGCCTAGCCCAGCCCTTCCCGACCACCTCCATTGTGAAGGACTCGCGGGGGACTCAGAGGCCTAGCCCAGCCCTTCACAATCACCTGCGTCGTTAAGGACTCGAGCGGGACTCAGAGGCCTAGCCCAGCCCTTCCTGATCACTCGCATTGTGAAGGACTCGCGCGGGACTCAGAGGCCTTGCCCAGCCCTTCCCCATTGCCCTGAGGAAATCTTATAAGATGTCCTCAGAGGTCCCGTAGCCTAGTAGTTCCTGACTATAATGCATGTCCCGGAGTGGAAACGATGATTACCCAAGTAACCCAGCCTGCGTCTAAGATGTCTAGTAGTTCTTGACAGTAATGCATGTACGGATTGGAAACGATGATTACCCAGCGGTCCCGGATTGGAAACAATGATTACCCAGCGGTCCCGGATTGGAAACAATGATTACCCTGAGGTCCCGGATTGGAAACAATGATTACCCAGCGGTCCCGGATTGGAAACGATGATTACCCAGCGGTCCCGGATTGGAAACAATGATTACCCAGCGGTCCCGGATTGGAAACAATGATTACCCAGCGGTCCCGGATTGGAAACAATGATTACCCAGCGGTCCCGGATCGGAAACGATGATTACCCAGCTGTCCCAACCAGTGCCTCAGCGGGTCTTACCTATGGCGGCGACTTAGTACTTATCAAAATTCCACCCCCTACCTGTGTCCGACGGGATTCAAACCCACCCACTCCGGGACATGCATTATAGTCAGGAACTACTAGGCTACAGGAGCTCTGAGGACATCTTATAAGATGTCCTCACAGCTCCCATAGCCTTGTAGTTCCTGACTTTCATCAACTGCGGTGTGAAGGGCTCCTTGCCCAGTCGGGAGGGCGGTATGGTCCAGACCCTGTCGTTAAGGCTTCGGCGATAGGAGTTCGAGCCCCGAGGTGGTTGTCAGCATGAATTGCGGTGCTCTCACGCGTTTTATGACTTGGTGACTACTTATGTACTTCCTTAGAACTATCGGCCCAGACAGTGTTTCTGTCTGTACTGTGACAGCTTCCTGTTGACTGCGTCATCGGTCTCTCACTGACACACTCTGTATAGCCGGTGCCTGGCTTAAGATTCCTGACTTAGGGTCTAGTCAGGTTACAGACGTCCGCCTCTCCCACCGCTGGTGTTCTTTGGCGTCCGCCTGTCCTTGTAACGCTATTTCTTGTCTCCGTGTATAGATTGGCGCGTCTGTCTCCGCTGCATACATCTCTGTCCACTCTTCGAAGTGCTTTCTAGCTGATAGGTTACGGGCTTATTACTTCTACCACTGCTTTACAATGCAACTTCCGCGTGGGCCTCCTGCCGGCTTCGAGAAACTTACCCCACAGAATGGTATTTCCTGGTCGCGCGGTATGGAGAGCGTCATTATCAGTAATGGATGCGACCGAATTCTTCCTCTAAAGATTCGTGTTCCCACTGATTGGCTAGATGATTGCGCGCCAGCGGCCTCTGCTGCCGGAGATGAGTTTCCTTCCGCCATCATGGAAGCCACCCCCCCCTCCAATACCTCCATTTCTCCGTCTCCTTCTCCTTTTGTCCAACGTCTCCGACCTGAGGTTGAGGATATTCTGATGCGCCTATGCTGTGTTTCCACACAGATTATCCAGTATGCAAGGTCGCCTCCACCCGCTGATGCCCGCTTTACCTACGACACTGTAGACCTTGCTCTCCATAGCCATGAAGATGGCTATGCTTACGGCAAGTCTGACGACTCAGAGGAAGATTACTCTGATGATTGTATGGAAGATCTACAGAGTGCCAGAAGTGGCGACTTCGGTGGAGTCACTCCCTCTTCTGCTACTAGGGTTTTCCACACCTCCACTGTCTCTCCGGTGTATGAGCCTCAATTGGCACCTTCTCCTGCGGTCTTCAAGCCTCCGTCTGCCGCTCTGCTTGCGCCGCTTCCACCGGACCTACCTGAGGTGGTCAAGCCGTCTTTGCTGCGGAGTTCGTCTCTTGGTCCTTTGGGTCCTCTACTCAACCTTGCAGAGCAGGCTCGCAACCCTGCAGAGCGGGCTCTTGGTGCTTACCATACTCGGGCTCGCGAGGCTGCTGCCACGAGTGTCCACAGATCTGCTGCTGGCACCTCGCAGGAGCCCCCTCCACCTCCACCGGTGGATCTGCCACCTGCGCCTGGCCCTCCGCCGTCTATGAATCCTACGCTGTCCGGCATATCCTGGGAACATCTGCTTGATGGCACACCACCTGTGCGGCTGGCTGTGCGGGACTGCCGGCTTATTCGCCAAGCCCAGTATGCTGGAGATTCTCTTGATCGCACTTTGTACGGTAGGCTGGATGAGGCAGCCACTCGGGCTAATCTAGATAGAAAGGGTCGCCCTAAGCGTGTGATGGCTTACTCTGAGCTGGGTCATGAGTGTCGTGCTTTTCTAGGACCTGTGAAGGCAGGGATTAACTACCCTTCCCCTGGAGGTGTTACCTTTGGTGGGATTGGGCGTAGGAACAATGATCTCCGAGGGTATCAGTATGTGAAGGTCCCTCTCAGTTTTGTTCCTGTTAGGCCTGATTTCGAGCTCGTTGCGAGTGTTGCGCGTTCCTTAGATCTCATTAGGAACTTAGATGATCAGCGCGCATATGATGCTGGCATTGCTGCCGAGTATTTTATGTCGGTTCGTGCCTCGTATGCTCCTGTGCCTGATCCTCTTGCTGCTGGACCCTTATCAGCATGTATAGCGGTGCTCTCACGCGTTTTATGACTTGGTGACTACTTATGTACTCCCTTAGAACTATCGGCTCTCCTGAGCCAGCTTCCCGTGGGACTGAGTCATCTTGAGATGACTCAGTGGCAGCTTCCTGTCACCTACGTCTCCGGTCTGATCTGTACCCTGTTAGGTTCCTGTCTACCGCCTCCTTTCACCACAGGTGCCCCTTTATGGGTCTCCTGTGTCTGTAACGTTATCCTTGTCTCCGTGTATAGATTGGTGCGTCTGTTCCGCTGCTTTAATCTACTGTCCACTCTACCGGAGTGATTTCAAGCTGATAGGTTACTGGGCTCCTCATCACTACCACTGCTTTGATAATGCAACTTCCGCGAGGGCCTCCTGCCGGCTTTGTGAAACTTACCAAACTTAATGGTGTTTCATGGGCTCGTGGGATCCGCAGTGTCATTGAGCAATGGATGCGACCGAATCCTCCCAACGGGGGTGAAGGTTCCTCTAGATTGGCTAGACGACTGCGCGCCAGCGGCCTCTGCTGCCGGAGAGGAGGGTCCTTCCGCCATCAAGGAAGTAACCCCCCCCGATCAATCCTCCAACTTTACGGTTCCTTCTCTCAATGTTCGACGCCTGTCCTCTGATGTTGAGGATGTCCTGATGAAGCTGTGTTGTGTACAGACACAGATCATCCGTTGTGCATCAGACCCGCAGCCTCATTGCGTCCCCTTCAATTATGATGAAGACTACTCTACTACTACTGATGATGAGGAGGACTTGAAGAGTGCTACGAGTGCTGACTTCGGTGGCGTGACCCCATCTGCTGCTGCCACTCGTGTCTTTGAGACTTCCGCTGTTTCGCCGGTGTATGAGCCTGCTGATCAGCAGATGCCTAATCGAGAGCTTTCGCCTGTGTATCAGCCTCAGCCATCGTCGGCGCCTCCCTTTGAGCCTGTTCCCCCGGCTTACCCGGAGGTGGCTAAGCCCACTTTCTTGAAGGGCTTTGCTTCTTTTTCCTCTGCATCTGCCCCCATGGAGCGTGGCCTCCCTGGCTACCACACTCGCTCTCGCGAGGCTGCTGTTTCCTCTGCACGCACCTCTGCTGCTGGTGCCTCCCTGGAACCCCCTCCGCCTCCGCCGGTGGAGCTGCCTCCTGCCCCTGGCCCTCCTCCTATGCTATATACGCGGTCATGCGAATCTTGGGAGCATCTGCTCACTGGTGGATCTCCTCCGACTTTGAACTTGCGGGACTACCGCCTGATCAACCAGGATCGACGGGATGGTGAGTCCTTGAACCGCTCTTTGTACGGTCGGATGGATATGCAGGCTACAATGGCAAATGTTAGTGTGAAGCTGAGGCATCGCCGAGTGATGGCTTTCTCTGAGCTTGGTACCAGGTGTCGTTCTTTTCTTGGTCCAGTCACTTCTGGGATTCTGTATCCCCCAGATCATGGTGTTTCCTTTGGTGGTACGAGGCGTAGTGATCACGAGAAGCTTGGTTATCAGTTTGTGCGAGTGCCTGTCCCTCTGTGTCCTGTTAGCCCAGATTTCGAGCTGCTTATGAGTGTTGCGAGGTCCATTCCTGTGATTAGGAACATAGACGACCAGCGCGCTCTTGACGCTGGTCTTGCTGCGGAGTATTTCATGGACATTCGTAGGTCCTTGGCTCCTGTCCCTTCTGCGAATGGAGCTGGGTCTAATACCCTCATTCATGGTGAGTCTCGGTTTGATCCTGCACTGTTGGGGTTCAGTGCACTGCCTCTCGAACGTCAGGAGTTCATGTGTTTAACTATGATGCTCGCGAACATGGAGGACGATATGGTCAAGGTATACCAGGACTTTGCCACCCCTCGGGATATCCTTTTGGATATCCGGAAGACGCAGTCTGATGCCCTTGCCTCTAGAGTCCCTCTCATGCGTATCGAACTTCATAATGCGCACATGGGCCCTTCTGACCGTGTCGATGATTTCTTTCGCATAGTTCGCAGTCTGTGCACTGACCTCCGCAGTGCTGGACATCCTGTCACTCAGCGCCACGCCATGGAAACCATTGTGAATGGGATCCGTTTGATCCGATTTGAATCGCTGCGGATCCAGTACGGTATGATGTTGGCTAACAGACAGACTGTAGATTACTGGTCTTGTCTGGAGGCATATCGGTCTCTCGACATTTTGAACATTGCTCTCCCCAGGTCCGACTCCAGGCATCCTGGTTGGTCCCGGGACGCTCCCCAGGTTCCTGCCAATGCTGCGTTTCAGCGTGGGCAGGGATCTGGTTCTCAGGGTTCTGGTTCCAACAAGCGACGTCTGGATTGCACTTGGGGCCCATGCCTCAGCAAGACGACCCACTCGGAGGATCGCTGTTTCACGAAGCATCCGCACCTGCGTAAGACCAAGCCTGGTGCACCGGTTACCAATCCGGTGCCCATGGCCTTGGCCCTTCCAGGTGTGCTTGCTCCGCGGCAGCTGGCCTCCTTGCAGGCTCAGATTGATGGGTATGCTTTGGACAAGAAATAGGAGGTACGCTCTGTCCTTTTCTCTTGCACTGCGAAATTTTCAAATGTCTGCAGCCCGAGCCTGTCTGAGGGTGTCTGGCATGTTGATTCTGGAGCTGGGATGTCAATCACAGGTGATATGTCTTTGTTCACTGTGTTTCATGCTTCTGAGACTGGGCCAGCAGTTAAATTTGGTGATGGTGTGGTTCAACGGTCTGTGGGTCAGGGTTCTATTGTGTTATGTAGTGATTGGTTACCAACACCAATCACTTTAACCAATGTTCTCTACATCCCACACTGTCCGGTGAACCTCATGTCAGTAAATGCTGTTTGCCCATGCTCACAACTGCAAGATTTCTTTTGATAGTCTTAGTTGTACTGCCACACAGGGCTCTTCTGTTCTGTGGTCTTTCCCTGCCTCCAGTGATGGTGTGTACAAGTTTGCATGTAGGCCTTGTCACACCCCTCGTGGCCGTTTGTATGGTGCTGAAGATTATCCAGCTTTTGCTCTTGATGTTGATGAGGATGGTGGAGTTGTGATCCCTACCACTCCTGAATGGTTGTGGCATAGGCGGCTGGGTCACCCTGGCTATGATGCCATGCACAACCTTGTAAGGAAGGGTTTGGTTCAGAACTTACCCCTCACTCTCCAACAGGTGCAAAGACTGTCTAAGATCCCATGTGATGCTTGTCAGAAGGCAAAGGGAAAACGTATCCCTTTTCCTAAAGAAAGCAAAACTAGGATCCGTGCCCCATTACAACGCCTTCACTTGGACATCATGGGGCCATTTAATATTAGGGGCTTGCGTGGGGAGTTTTATGTTCTGTGTCTCACTGACCAATACTCTGGCTATGCTGAGGTCTTGTGCTTGAGAACCAGGGATGAAGCTCCCTTAGCAGTTCAAACTACCATCCTCAGATGGATGACTCAGCTGCATGGATTTGTTTTCAAGTGTCTTAGGTCTGACAGGGCTAAGGAATTTATAGTGAAGTGGTTCGAGGATTGGTTAGAATCGGTTGGTGCTGTGCATGAATTGTCCATGGCTTACACTGCTCAGCAGAATGCGACTGTGGAACGGTACAATGGGGTCCTTCAGAACGTAGCTAGGAGCATTCACTTGGAGTCTAAGCTCACTAAGTCCTTCTGGCCCTATGCCTTCCTCGCCGCGTGTTACCTACGCAACCGGCTGCCTAATCAGGGTGACAAGACTCCTTATGAGTTGT
The DNA here is from genome assembly GCA_013435795.1 of Chlamydomonas sp. ICE-L. Classification (NCBI taxonomy): domain Eukaryota; kingdom Viridiplantae; phylum Chlorophyta; class Chlorophyceae; order Chlamydomonadales; family Chlamydomonadaceae; genus Chlamydomonas; species Chlamydomonas sp. ICE-L. The sequence continues at coordinate 20,223,877 of JACBWV010000626.1, forward strand.
TCTTTGGGGTTCTACCTGATGTATCGTTATTGCGCGTGTTCGGGTGCCCATGCTATGTTACCTTAGTGAATGGGAAGAAGCGCAATAAGCTTGACGAAAGGGCGTTATCTGGTAGACTGGTTGGGTATTCTCTGGTGAGTAAGGGTTATTTTGTTTGGGTTCCTAAGTTGCGCCAGGTGGTAGAGAGTCGTGATGTGCTCTTCTATGAACAGTTTAGCTATAACTGTATCCCTGGGCTTTTTCCCTATGATGGATCTCAGTATTTTTCTCGCACCCCTGCCGCTATCATCGGTAAAGGGCTTGATACTACTGACAATGTCCTGGGCCCTTTACCAACCCCGATTGTTGACCGCTTTACTGGTCATGGGATGACGATGCGTCCCAGGCCAGGTAATGATGGTGCTGTATCGCGTGCGGCGGCATTGGGCCAGGGGGAGTCTGATGTTCCTTCAAGCTCTAATTTATTCGAATCTCAGGGGGTCGCCGGGCCTTCCTCTGCGCCACGTTTCGTCGGTGAAGTCGTAGGATTAGGACAGCCTCGGGTCATAGTGGAACCTAGTACAGGTCCACTGCCCACTAGTCGCCACCCCCCGTCCACCTATTCGGATAGCTCGCGGGAGTTGTTGATCACTTCACCCCCTGCTATACCTGGTGGTTTATACCGGACCAGGCATTGCGACGATGTGGCCGTCACAGATGATGTGAGTGATGACCTCGAACACTGGTCCGGGTCAGATACTGCGTATGGCTGGGGTGTTCCAGTGTACCCAGGCTTCGACGATTTAGAGGCAAAGGAGGCCGGCCTTGTTCAACCACGCATGAGTGCTGCGCTGGGGGCTTTATTACCGGTTACTGCTGATACTGCTGATATCCCCGCTGCCCATGTACAAGTACACTGCTTGTACGTGGGGGCTTTTATTTCTACCTCTACCGAACTCTCTTATAAAGCTGCAATGTTACCTACCAACCCAGACAGAGATCTCTGGCTGCAGGCTATGAAGGATGAGATGGCCTCCCTCCATGCTCATGGCACTTGGGTCCTCACTCCACAGCCTCCTAGGCAGAGGATTCTATCTGGCAGATGGTTATTTGTCAAGAAACATGGGGCTGATGGTTCTTTACGTTTTAAAGCTCGTTTTGTAGTTCGTGGTTTTCTGCAACGTCCTGGGCTGGACTACCATGATGTATATGCCCCCGTCTCCTCTAAAGCAGGTCTTCGTGTGCTCCTTGCTGCCATCACTCATAGAAAAATGTTTGTGAGGCAGCTGGACATCAAGACTGCATTCTTGAATGCCAAGCTGGAACCTGGTCTGGACCTGTTCTGCTACCAGCCTGAGGGCTTTCATGAACTTGGTCCTGACAATGTTCCCCTTGTGTGCAAGCTAATTAAATCTCTTTATGGTTTGAAGCAGGCACCCAGGGCTTGGAGCAAAGATGTAAAGCAGGTTTTGGTTGCCCACGGTTTTACCATGTGCAAAGCTGAACCTGCTCTGTATTTCAGGAGGGATTCTACTGGTGGGTGGAGCTATGTCCTGACCTATGTGGATGACTTTATCTGTGCTTTTAGTGAGCTGCATAGGTATGCCTTGCTGATCAAGGCTATGGAAGCAGCTGGGTGGGAAGTCAAGGAAATGGGTGTACCTGTCCAGTTCCTTTCATTGGACATGACTTGCACACTTGATTCTGACGGCAGGTGTGTTAAGATCGACCTCTCCCAGCACTCCTACATTGTTGAGCTGGTGGAGCAGTTTGGTCTCACTGCTGCTACCAAGCCCAAGTTTTCAGTTCCCATGTCCAAGTGCACTGTCACTGATCCTCCTGGAGAACCTCTGGCCTCTAATAGCCAGTACCTCTCTCTTGTGGGGGCTTTGCTGTACCTGGCTACATGCACAAGGCCTGATATTTCTTTTGCTGTTAGCTACCTGTCCAGGTTTTCTGCTCAACCCACTGCCCCCCTGTGGGCTGCAGCCAAGCGCTTGCTTTTGTATTTGAGAGAACATTCCCATCTGGGCCTCACTTACACTCACAGCCCTGGTTTCTCTTTTACTGTCTTTAGTGACTCATCCTTTGCTGATGATGGATCTGACAGGAGATCTCAGACTGGCTATGCTGTGCTTGCTGGAGGCTGCCTTGTGAATTGGATGAGCAAAAGGCAACCCACTGTTGCTGTTAGCTCCAGTGAGGCTGAGTATCAGGCCCTGTCTCAGACTGCCAGGGAGGTGCAATGGTTGAAAAAGTTGAGAATTGATCTAGGGCTGCCTTGTGACCTGGTCACCATTCAGGGTGACAACTTGGGGTCCTTGAGCTGGGCCAATGACTGTCAGCTGCTCCCTCGCAACAAGCACATTGATGTCATCCATCACTATATCCAGGAGCTGGTGGAGGATGGCCAGGTGGATGTTGCCTATGTTAACACTAAGGACAACTGTGCTGACCCCTTCACCAAGCCCCTTGATCCTATGGTGTTCTGGCGTTTCATTCGCATGTTTGGAATGACTGCTTCTCCTTAAACCAATTTTTTGGTTACATGTATTCTAGAATTTTGGTTACATGTATTCTGGAATTTTTGGTTACATTTAGAGTTTCTTTAAGTTATCATTGATTGGCATTAGGTTCCTATTCCCGGATCGGGTTTTCTATACCGTTGTTACCCGACTTTGATATTTAGTTGTCCTCTTATATCCACTTGGCAAATTTTGGTTCTTTGCCTTGCTTCATACCTTCCCTTACACCCTTCGGGTTTCATTTGAAGTTTCTCTCGATTTTTATTTTTCGGAGTTCTTTGATTTTTTTTTTTTTTTAATTTGTTACATATAGTTCTATGTCACCAGTGCCATAGGTGGAGTAGTACTATTGTATGTCACCTGTGTCATAGGTGGAGTATCAGCATGTATAGCGGTGCTCTCACGCGTTTTATGACTTGGTGACTACTTATGTACTCCCTTAGAACTATCGGCTCTCCTGAGCCAGCTTCCCGTGGGACTGAGTCATCTTGAGATGACTCAGTGGCAGCTTCCTGTCACCTACGTCTCCGGTCTGATCTGTACCCTGTTAGGTTCCTGTCTACCGCCTCCTTTCACCACAGGTGCCCCTTTATGGGTCTCCTGTGTCTGTAACGTTATCCTTGTCTCCGTGTATAGATTGGTGCGTCTGTTCCGCTGCTTTAATCTACTGTCCACTCTACCGGAGTGATTTCAAGCTGATAACCCTCGGCCTCTCATGGTGAGTCTCGTGTAGATCCTGCACTGTTGGGTTTTAGTGCCCTGCCCCTGGAACGTCAGGAGTTCATGTGTCTCACTATGATGCTTGCGAACATGACGGATGCGATGGTCAATGTGTATCAGGATTTTGCCACTCCTCGGGATATCTTCTTGCATATCCGAAGACAGCGTTCTGATGCTCTTGCTGCTCGTGTCCCTCTCATGCTTGTTGAGCTTCGGCGTGCAACCATGGACAACTCTGAACCTGTGGATGTGTTCTTTCGCAGGGTCCGGGGCTTGTGCACTGACCTCCGCAGTGCGGGATACCCACAGCCTCAGCGCCATGCCATGCATACTATTATTAATGGCATCATGCACCCCCGCTTCGACTCTCTGCGGCTACAGTTTGGTCTCGCACTGCATCAGAACCAGCCTGTTGATTACTGGACCTGTCTGGCAGCATACAGATCATTAGATTTCTTGAACGTGTCTCTCCCTAAGTCTGATCCGAGGCATCCTGGTTGGTCCCGCGATCCTCCCCAAGTCCCTGCCAATGCTGCTTTTCAGCGTGGCAGGGGACCTGGTCCTCAGGGTTCCGGGACTACCAAGAGGCGCTTGGATTGCACTTGGGGCCCCTGTCTTTCCAAAACGAGCCACTCGGAGGACCGTTGCTGGACGAAACATCCGCACCTGCGAAAGGCCAAGGCTGGTGCACCGGGCATTGAACCTGTGCCCGTTGCCTTGGCCCTTCCAGGTTCGCTGACTCGCAAGCAGTTGTCCTCCTTGCAGGCTCAGATTGATGGGTACGCCATGTCCAAGAACTAGGAGGTACGCTCTGTCCTATTCTCTTGCACTACGAAGTTCTCTAACGTGTGTAGCCCTAGTCTTTCTGAGGGTGTCTGGCATGTGGACTCTGGAGCTGGAATGTCAATCACGGGTGATAAGTCTTTGTTCACTGTGTTTGAATCTTCTGCTGTTGGGCCTACGGTTCGATTTGGTGACGGGGTTATTCAACGGTCAGAGGGTAAGGGATCCATTGTGTTATGTAGTGATTGGTTACCAACATCAATCACTCTAACCAATGTTCTTTATATCCCTCACTGTCCGGTGAATCTCCTGTCAGTAAATGCTGTGGCTCATTCTCTCCACTGCCAGGTTTCTTTTGATAGTCTTAGTTGCACTGCCACTCAGGGCTCTTCTGTTCTCTGGTCCTTCCCTGCCTCCAGTGATGGTGTGTACAAGTTTGCATGTAGGCCTTGTCACACCTCCAGTCGTTGTTTAAGAGTTGCTGACAATTATCCAGCGTGTGCACTTGATGTTGATGAGGACGGTGGAGTTGTTCTCCCTACCACTCCTGCATGGTTGTGGCATAGGCGGTTGGGTCATCCCGGCTATAGTGCCTTACACAAACTTGTCAAGAGTGGTATGGTTAAGAACTTACCCCTCAGTCTGGGTCAAGTGCAAAAGTTGGGTAAGATCCCATGTGATGCTTGTCACAAGGCTAAGGGCAAACGTCTCCCTTTTCCTAAAGAAAGCAAAACTGAGATCCGTGCACCTCTCCAACGACTTCACTTGGATATAATGGGACCAGTTCATATTAGGGGTCTGCGTGGGGAGTTTTACATCCTGTGCCTCATAGACCAATTCTCTGGCTTTGCTGAAGTATTGTGCTTGAGGACCAGGGATGAAGCTCCCTTAGCAGTCCAAACTATCATCCTCAGATGGTCAAATCAGCTGCAGGGGTTTGCCTTTAAGTGTCTGAGATCTGACAGGGCCAAGGAGTTTATAGTTAAATGGTTCGAGGATTGGCTGATATCGGTTGGGGCAGTACATGAGTTATCGTTGGTGTACACTGCCCAGCAGAACGCAACTGTGGAAAGGTATAATGGGGTCTTGCAGTCTATAGCTAGGAGTATCCACCTGGAATCAAAGCTAGCTAAGTCTTTCTGGCCTTATGCCTTCCTAGCTGCTTGTTACCTTCGTAACCGACTGCCCAATCAGGGACGCAAGACACCTTATGAGTTGTTTTATGGGGTGATGCCTGATGTGTCGTTGTTACGTGTGTTTGGATGCCCCTGCTATGTCACGTTAGTCAATGGGAAGAAACGTAACAAGCTGGACGAAAGGGCGTTATCTGGTAGACTGGTTGGGTATTCTCTGGTGAGTAAGGGTTATTTTATTTGGGTTCCTAAGTTGCGCCAGGTAGTAGAGAGTCGTGATGTACTCTTCTATGAACAGTTTAGCTATAACTGTATTCCTGGGCTTCCTCCCTATGACGGGTCGCCGTATGTTTCTAGCATCCCTGCCGCTATCAACGGACACATGCCTGAGGCTGCGGTCCATTCCTTAGATCCTTTGCTTTCCCCAATTGTTGACCACTGTCCTGGCCATAGGATGATTCTGCGTCCCAGGTCAGGGGCTGCTGGTACTGTATTCCGTGAGAATGCACTGGGCGGGCGAGGTTCTGCAGTTCCTACGGATAAAATCTTAGCCGAATCTCAGGGGGTCGCCAGGCCCTCCTCTGCGTCAAATTCCGTCGGTGAAGCTCTAGGATTACGACAATCTCAGATCATAGTGGAGCCTCTTATAGGTCCATTGTCTAATAGTCACCCTGCTCCAATCATCTTGGATGGCTCGAAGGGGTTGGTGAGCGCTTCGCCTCCTGCCGTTCCTGATAGATTAATCGGGAGCCCGGGTGATGATGTAGCCTTTGCCGATAGTGCAAGTGATGATCTTGATCATTGGTCAGGCTCCGATACTGCGTATGGCTGGGGTGTTCCGGTCGACCCAGGCTTCGTTGAATTAGAGGCAAATAAGGCCGGCCCTGTTCAACCAGGCAGTAGTTCTGCACTGGGGGCTCTACTACCGGTGACTGCTGATACTGCTGATATCCCCGCTGCTCATGTACAAGTAAACTGCTTGTACGTGGGAGCATCTGTTGCCCCCTCCACTGAACTAACCTATAAAGCTGCCATGCTCCCTACCAACCCTGACAGGGATCAATGGCTTCTTGCTATGAAGGATGAGATGGCTTCCCTACATGCCCATGGTACTTGGGTACTCACTCCACAGCCTCGTAAGCAAAAGATCCTGTCAGGCAGGTGGTTATTTGTGAAGAAGATTGGGGTTGATGGTTCTATACGCTTCAAGGCACGTTTTGTGGTACGTGGCTTTCTGCAACGTCCTGGGCTGGATTTTCATGACGTATATGCCCCTGTCTCCTCTAAAGCAGGTCTTCGGGTGCTCCTGGCTGCCATCACTCATAGAAAGATGTTTGTTCGGCAGCTGGACATCAAAACTGCATTTCTGAACGCTAAGCTGGAACCTGGTCTGGACCTGTACTGCCGCCAGCCTGAGGGCTTTCAGCACCTTGGTCCTAACGGTGTTCCCCTTGTGTGCAAGCTGCTCAAGTCTCTTTATGGATTGAAGCAGGCACCCAGGGCTTGGAGTAGGGATGTCAAGCGGGTTCTGGTTGCACACGGCTTCACTATGTGCAAGGCTGAACCTGCTCTGTATTTTAGGAAGGATTCTGATGGTGGGTGGAGCTATGTTCTGACCTATGTTGATGATTTTATCTGTGCTTTTAGTGAGCTGGATAGGTATGTGTTGCTTATCCAGGCTATGGAAAAGGCTGGCTGGGAGGTCAAAGAGATGGGTGTTCCGGTTCAGTTCCTCTCTTTGGACATGCATGTTACACTTGATTCTGAAGGCAGGTGTGTTCAGATCAACATCTCTCAGCACACCTACATTGTTGATCTGGTGGAGCAGTTTGGTCTTACTGATGCTGCCCCACCCAGGTTTGCTGCCCCCATGGCCAAGTCCACCGTTTCTGACGCCCCTGGAGAACCCCTGCCGTCTAATAGCCAGTACCTCTCTCTTGTGGGTGCTTTGCTATACCTGGCTACTTGCACCAGGCCTGATATTTCTTTTGCTGTGAGCTACCTGTCCTGGTTTTCTGCTCACCCTACCGTCCCTCTCTGGGGGGCTGCCAAGCGGTTGCTCTTGTATTTGAGAACACATTCCCACCTGGGTCTCACTTACACCCACAACCCTGAGTTCTCTTTTACTGTCTTTAGTGACTCATCCTTTGCTGATGATGGGTCTGACAGGCGGTCTCAGACTGGCTTTGCTGTGCTAGCTGGGGGGTGCATAGTGAACTGGATGAGCAAGAGGCAGCCTACTGTTGCCATTAGCTCTAGTGAGGCTGAGTATCAGGCCCTGTCCCAGGCTGCCAGGGAGGTACAATGGTTGAAGAAATTGAGGGTGGATCTGGGTCTGCCTTGTGCTTTGGTTACCATTCAGGGTGACAACTTAGGGTCTCTAAGTTGGGCCAAAGACTGGCAGCTCCTGCCTCGCAGCAAGCACATTGATGTTATTCATCACTACATCAAGGAGCTGGTGGAGGATGGTTCACTGGATGTTGCCTATGTTAACACCGTGGATAACTGTGCTGACCCCTTCACCAAGCCCGTCTGTCTCCGCTGCATACATCTCTGTCCACTCTTCGAAGTGCTTTCTAGCTGATAGTGGTTTCTCACGTCCGACTTAAGGGCGGTGTTGTTCCACTGCTAGGACATGAGCCCCTTGTAATCTTTCTTTTTTTTCTCGCGGGGGGTTCAGAGGCCTAGCCCAGCCCTGTCCCATCACCTGCGGTGTGAAGGACTCAGGTATACATATACCAACATGGGACGACTGTCCATATTTTTGCAGCCTGGAGGGCGGTATGGTCCATACACAGTTGTTGAAGGTCACAGCAACGGGAGTTCGAGCCCCACTGCCGGAATACAGTGTGCGTCTCGAGTCCGTTCTTTCGAGGGCAGTGGTGTTTCCGGACACAAACCAGCGACACCAATGATTCAGTTTGAATGGCGTTGCCACTCCTACAAAAGAGTAGGCGCACTAAGAGGGGGAGAAATCAATCCTCGTCCAAACGAACATTCACCACTACTCATGGGTTTAAAATGGACTGCCTATGGCAGTGTTGTAAATGTACATTGAAATTGAAATTGTTACATCCGTGTAGAACCGTTACTCACAGGACGTGAAGTTAAGGACACCATAGCGTAAGCCGGGGCTAGCTATAGTCACCGTAGGACCATCTTAGTAAAAAGAATTACCAACCACATCATGCCAGTGCAGCTTAATACGTTTTTTTTTTGTAAATGTAACTGTCCACTTATTATGTTCGCTTTAGCACCCCTAGGACCCCCCAGATACCCGGGTCTGAAGCCTGCAGTTCCACCTGTGTCTGCCTGTCTGTCTGTTGCTGTGAACGACACCGTCCACCTCCGCACCCAAACATTCGGCTCATGGTTTGCGTGTGCATGACTGGAGTTACCAGCATCGCAGCGGCCAAGATTCTTTGAAAAAGTTGTTCACTGTTGTGTAGCTATTCCGCTACGGAATGCTTGGCTGTATCTACTTGCTACTTGCTTCGCACTTCATCAAATCTCCTAGCCCTTTCGCCCCCTGCCCTGCCCGTGACTGATAATTTAATAAAGCGTTTTCCGTGTCGCTTGCGACATGCGCTTAGGAGTTGTCAAAAACTGGCTTTTTTCTGGCTTGTTTTTTTACATGGTCTATCAGCCTTCAGTCTGCTCACCGTCTGCTGGCAGGGTAAAACATGGTAGCATAAATACTACTACACCACACTCCAGAGTACAGAATGTAAGTACAGGGCTGCAGACATTTTAAAGACATGTAAAGCTCAAAAACTAAAACTTGAACTTGGTTACATAGCTTCAGCCAGCAATTTGGCTGCTCGCCGTCTTCGGAAGTAAACAACATATTACATGGAAAATGTAGACGAAGACAAATCACTTTTTCATTTGTGTCAAGTAGACTTTAACATGTAATGTAATTTGTTCTTATTTCTCAAAAACTAGAAGAACTATTATCATGTGATCAATTAGGGACTGCACTCATAGAGTAAATTGTATGATTCCTGTCTACCTACGTTCGGTTTATTATAAAGTATATATGATGCAAAGAGTAACTTTGTATGATTCCTATCGATCTGCATTCGGTTGATTATATAGTAAATTATATGATCCCTATCTACCGGTATCTCCGATCAGTTTATTATATATTAAATTGTATGATGCATAGAGTAAATTGTATGATACCTATCTATTTGCATTCGGTTTATTATAAAGTAAATTGTTTAATTCCTATCTATCCGCATTCGGTTGATTATAAAGTAAATTGTATGATTCATATTCATCTACAATCGGTTTATTATAGAGTAAACTGTATGATGCATACGGTATATTAAATTGTATAATTTCCATCTTTCTACATTCGGTTTATTATAGAGTAAATTGTATGATATGCATAGAGCAGTTCTATTCCTAAGATTTTTTGCACGTATCTATGGAATCGGGCTGCCATATGCACAGGTGTGACATTTGGGAAGGAAGAAACGTTTACAATCGGGCTGCCATATACCCAGGTGTTACATTTGAATTTTGAAAACTTGTAAAATCGGACTGCTTTTTTGGCCTGCCCTATTCTAGTATCGGTCTGCACTTATCTCCTTTCCATTATATTTTGGCACAAAAAAACTGCATCAGAATGTTCAGAATGTTCATGTGCAGCCCTAGATCTGATTATCTGAACCATCTGATGCAGTATTTTTGTGTCAAAATGGCCAGCCCTAGTAGGGCTCAGACTTGTTTAGAGCTCAAAAATTGGCGTTTCTGGTACTTCTACATCCAAGGTACCGTACTTGAACTTGAACTTGGTAACATAGCTTCACACAGATGGCCAGATCAACTACGAGGCCGCCAATTTCCCACGTTGCTTGCAACTTTGACTTGAACTTGGTAACATAGCTTCTGCCAGCAATTTGGCTGCACGCCGTCTTCGGCAGTAAAAAGATCATCCAAGAGACACACTACATCCAAGGGACACACTTGCACCCAGATCAAGTACGAGGCCGCCAATTTCCCACGTTGCTTGCAACTTTAACTTTAACTTGGTAACATAGCTTCTGCCAGCAATTTGGCTGCACGCCGTCTTCCGCAGTAATAAGATCATCCAAGTGACACACGATCGTACATCCGAGGGACACACGATCGTACATCCGAGGGACACACAATCGTACATCCGAGGGACACACGATCGTACATCCGAGGGACACACTTGCACCCATATCAACTATGAGGTCGCCAATTTCCTTCGTTGCTTGCAACGCGCCTCGGACTTGATCAGGCTTAAATGGTGTGTACTCAAAGCTTGATGGATATTGTGCTTCATTTTCTTGCTTTGTTGATTTTTGCTTACAGTATTGCTTTATTCCTTGTTCCCTGCGGTTTCTATATCCTACTAATATATATCGGGTTTGATAAGTTATTGCTATTCAGCTAAGGTTTGAACTATTAATAGTTACTAACTTTAAAACTAATTAAGACTTATTAAATAGTAGAAATTTAGAAAACGTTGAATTCGAGGATTCGAGCAATGGAGCATCGCCATATGCTACTAATATATATCGGGTTTGATAAGGTATTGCTATTCAGCTAAGGTTTGAACTATTAATAGTTACTAACTTTAAAACTAATTAAGACTTATTAAATAGTAGAAAATTAGAAATTTAGAAATTTAGAAAACGTTGAATTCGAGGATTCGAGCAATGGAGCATCGCCATATGCTACTAATATATATCGGGTTTGATAAGTTATCGCTATTCAGCTAAGGTTTGAACTATTAATAGTTACTAACTTTAAAACTAATTAAGACTTATTAAATCGTAGAAAAATAGAAATTTAGAAATTTAGAAAACGTTGAATTCGAGGATTCGAGCAATGGAGCATCGCCATATCCTACTAATATATATCGTTATTAGAGGATGGTTGGATGGGCAGTACAAGAAGACGGCGAGCAGCCTTAAAGGCAGGAGCCATGTAACCAAGTTAAAGATGTAAAGTGTTAGCAGCCCTGAGCTAGCTGTAAAATCACGTTACAAGACGATCCAATTAAATAGAGGGGTCGTCGAGGGCACTGTTTCTTTTTTGGAAGACGAACAGAAGCATCTAGGCAGCTCGATTGGCCAGCCACTGGGCTAAGCCCAAAGTTGGGCGGCCCTTGCCGTCTTCTAGGTTGATCTACCGCTGTCCGGTCATGTCAGTAAGAGACGTCCGGTCATGTCAGTAAGAGACGAGTAAGAGACTGATCAGATGATGACCGAGTGTGGTCGAACTGTAGAGCTTGACACAGGTACACGCCCTTGGACTGTAACAAGCTGAGTGACAGGTTGCGTGAGTCTACCGCTGTCCGGTCGCGTCCAGTTAGAGGTGTCAGTTCGTTACAGTACTACCACTTTTGTCAAGCTATACTATTCCAGATGATGACCCAATGCGGTGGAACTTTAGAGCTTGGAACAGGTTCACGCCCATGGACTGCAACACATTCGCATACTAACCGTATACTGTAACATTCACACAATTAAGGGGCATGCAATCGCTGGGCAAGTCTATGGGTGCCTAATAATTGGCTGCCCCTGAACTGTACCAGACTAATACACGCCCTTGGACTGCAACACATTCGCATACTAACCGTATACTGTAACATTCACACAATTAAGGGGCATGCAATCGCTGGGCAAGTCTATGGGTGCCTAATAATTGGCTGCCCCTGAACTGTACCAGACTGATACACGCCCTTGGACTGCAACACATTCGCATACTAACCATATACTGTAACACACACACACAATTACGGTGCATGCAATCGCTGGGCAAGACCAGGGGTGCCGAATTGGCTCCCCCTAGACTGTTACAGACTGATAAATGCCCTTGGACTGCAACATACTGATACATCCGTACTGCAACATACCGTACTGACACGCACATTTGACGGTTTGACCATTTGACGCAGTCGCAGCGAAGGGGTCAGCAGGGGATTATGCGTAAAGGAGCCCAGGTCAATCGGTGCGACAGAGGGGTGAAATGCCACCTGCCGAAGCGTCGGCCCCATATTCACTCTACCGGCGAATTCCATTGCTTCCAAAGACGACGGTCAAAATATTTAACCATGCATTTTTCAATACAATGTCAGTACGATACATGCAACCGAGGCACATGAAATAGCCGTTTAATAAAATGCTCCTTGCATCGCCTTCATAAATCCCTGTGGGGCATGAAGGCGGTACATGCTCATTAATAATAATAATCACCACCGCCACCATCATCATCATCATCATCATCATCATCAATTCATCCTCGATACAAAATTGCTCGCCAAACCACAAGAGGTTGTCCAGATGGGCAATAACTGAATATGCAGGTAGAAAGATAGTCAGTTCTATTTTCTTCCAGCGCTTCTCCCAAACTGCTTCAGGGGGGTACGTCTCGGGGTACATATCAGTATGGGTCGGCTATGTTAAATAATATTAGTGAATAAATAATATTATATAATACTATATAATATTAGTCGGACGAGCCGTCTCACCAGAAACTCGAATTTATTTTAAAAAATAATATAATTGTGGCACTTGTGGCATTAGTTAATATTAGTTTTTCAAACACTAATAATAGTTGCCATTCCCTACAGATCAGGGCACATATCAGGGTACATCTTGCAGTACATATCTTGCGGTACATATCAGATACGCCTCGGGTACATCTCAGGTGCATCTGGGGGTACATATCGGGGTACATATCGTAGTAAATATCAGGGTACATCTCATGTACATCTTGGGGTACATATCGAGGTACATCTCGGGTACATCTCGGGGTGCATGTGGGGAAACATATCAGGTAACATAACAGGTACTTTTCGGGATGAATCACGGGGTACATAACGTGTACATATCAAGGGACATACCGGTGTACATATCGATGTACATATCGGGATACACATTGGGGTATATATCAATGTACATAGCAAGGCATGTATCGGGTGCAACTCAGGGTACGTCTTTGGTGCATATTGGGGTGCATACCAGGGTCCATACCGGGGGACATATTGAGGTACACATTGGGGTACATGTCAAGGTACATTCCAATCGTGGCTCTGAATCCGCATGTTGTAATGATGTAATGGGTTTAACTGTTAGCTTCTTACCTCCGCCACTGCTAGTGGTTCAGATCTGGGTCCGCCACTGCTAGTGGTTCAGATCTGGGTCCTGCTCTAGGGGTTTTAATACCTACGCCACCAAAACGGTGGTTGGGAGTTTGATTTGTTTGTCCTTGACACCCCCTGATGTAATGGGTATTTTTGCTTTGTGGGTGCTTTTTATTTTTGTTTAAAGCACAGAGTCTCATACACCCTCGCGGTGTCAAGTAGACTTTAACATGTAATTAAAATGTAATGTAATGTGTGCTTCCTAGTTTTCAGCCTGTTTCAGTGATTTATATTGGTCTAGTGGTACACCAAATCGCTTAAACGAAGCAGGGTCGGGGGTTCCATCCCCCCTACGGTCGCCCTGAGCGTTGCAGGTCGTTGTCAACTGCGATGGTAGCTTGTCCAGTCGAGGTGGTAGACCGTTCTCTGCCCGCGTACGACGGGTTCCCTAAATACCACGCCCCACCAGGCGTTATCATTACTTTTCCCTGGTTTCCATAAAATAGCAATAGCACGGGGAGAATGCCAACAATTGCTAGACAGGTAAGCATCCCGAAGTTGCTTAACTGTCTAACAAGAAAATATAAAATTATAAAATTAAATTAAATGCGATTCATATCGATTCAATTCGGATTCATAATGCTGCCTGTTTCGTTGAATGATTGACTGGTTGACTATTCATCTTGACGAAGCAGGTACATAGTTTGAGTCCCCCCGGGCGTGCCTGAGCGGACACGGTCGCTGTCAACCGCCATGGTAGCTACATCCAGGTCAGGTAACTACATCCAGGCCAGGTAGCTACATCCAGGTCAGGAAGCAGCCCATTTTCTACCTCCGAAAATCTGGCTCCCTTAATCCTACGCCCCACCAGGCGTTCTTGTTACTTATGTTCCAAAGCTGCAGTGGCCATCTTCTGGCCAACACACACACACACAACCACACACCACACACACACACCACACACACACACACAACCACACCACACACACACACACCACACCACACACACACACACCACACACACACCACACACACACACACACACACCACACAACCACACCACACACACACACAACCACACACAACCACACCACACACACACAACCACACCACACACACACACCACACACACACACACCTTGTCCTGCACTGCTTTATTCGTAAGGCGTGTTCTCGACGGCCTGATGGATAACCAGGCCAGCCCTAGTTGTCCGAACATGAAAATAAAGCTCTAATGCCCTGCCCCATGCCCAGGCTAACATTTTGTTGACAATCGTGCCCACGGCACCTGTCATTACTCTGGTGACCTGCCCCATGCCCAGGCTAACATTTTGTTGACAATCGTGCCAACGGCACCTGTCATTACTCTGGTGACCTGCCCCATGCCCAGGCTAACATTTTGTTGACAATCGTGCCCACGGAACCTGTCATTACTCTGGTGACCTGCCCCATGCCCAGGCTAACATTTTGTTGACAATCGTGCCCACGGCACTTGTCATTACTCAGGCTGGCGACTCTTACTAGGAGCCCGCCCCCGAATCTGGCTTCTTGCCTCGTGCAAGTTTCACTTACTTGGATTAGTCATCGAATTAAATATTGCCGGGGCAGGGGGGCGGGGGGTGGGGCAGGGGAGTCTCAGGGGAGCGGAAGGTTTGGCCAGAATTGGGTCACAGGTAGCGATCGCTACTGTTAGTGACAAGACCTATGCAGCGTCGCAAGCGACGCGGAAAATTGGCGGAGGGTGAGACGGAACGGCAGGTGGTAACGATGGAGCTGACCGAAGCCAGGTAGTTACGAGACAGTTGGCTGACGTGTCAGGCTTCGTCTTTTCGGACGGTCCGTCGGTCGGACGGACAAACGGATAATGGGTTGACTCTGGGGGCTCCCGCCCCCCAAGAGGATCCGGGGGCTCGGCAAAAAAACTCTTCTCCTGTCAACCCCTGTCATCTCACTGTTCAGCATTTGACTGACTGGTAGCGATCAGGGATTTGATTTCTTCCAAGGTTGGGCTCCTGGTAGCGATTTGGGTAGGTGGCCCGTAGGGCCGCCCTGCCGGGCTGGGCCGGGGGGGTTGGGGGGGTTGGGGGGGTCGGGGGGGTCGGGGGGGGTTGGGGGGGTTGGGGGGGTCGGGGGGGTCGGGGGGGTCGGGGGGGTCGGGGGGGGCGGGGGGGTCGGGGGCGCTGCTCCCGTCCCTCATCATCTCACTGTTCAGCCTTTTCCGCTGCTGCGGTATGCTTCTCAATATGCTGCATTGCCCTGCAACAAGAAGTCAGTCAGCATAGTCAGCAAGCTAGTTGTGTTTGGTTGATTTGCTGGTTAGTTGGTTAGTTGGTTAGTTGGTTAGTTTATTCGTTTTTTACAAAAAATGCTTTTTTTACAAAAACCCTTATAAACGGCACCTGGTGTTCATGAAACGCAAGTAGGAGGTGGGTACAGTGCCCTCCTTGAGCACGTGGTGTGATGAAACGCAAGTAGGACGTGGTGTGATGAAACGCAAGTAGGACGTGGCGTGGGCACGTGGTGTGATGAAACGCAAGTAGGACGTGGCGTGGGCACCTGGTGTTCATGAAACGCAAGTAGGAGGTGGGTACAGTGCCCTCCTTGAGCACGTGGTGTGATGAAACGCAAGTAGGACGTGGCGTGGGCACGTGGTGTGATGAAACGCAAGTAGGACGTGGCGTGGGCACCTGGTGTTCATGAAACGCACGTAGGAGGTGGGTACAGAGCCCCCCTTGAGCAGCCCTGCCGATTTGAGGGTAGCCTGTGCCTCGTGCACCTTGCCTTCCCCCCCCCCCCCCCCCCCCCCCCCCCCTTGCTGCACAACTGGACCAACAGAAAACTGAAACAACTGCCCGCTCCACCTCACTTCTACTGCCCCCCGACCCACAACACAAATACAAAAACAAACACCAACACCCTCATATCCCCCCCCCCCCCCCCCCCCCTCCCCTCCCTGGTGACCGCATTCATCCCCCAAGCAGCCCTGCCGATTTGAAGGCAGCCTGTGCCTCGTGCACCTTGCCTCCCCCCCCCCCCCCCCCCCCCCCCCCCCTCCCCTCCCTGGTGACCGCATTCACCCCCCCAAGCAGCCCTGCCGATTTGAAGGCAGCCTGTGCCTCGTGCACCTTGCCTTCCCCCCCCCCCCCCCCCCCCCCCCCCCCCCCCCCTCCCCTCCCTGGTGACCGCATTCACCCCCCCAAGCAGCCCTGCCGATTTGAAGGCAGCCTATGCCTCGTGCACCTTGCCTCCCCCCCCCCCCCCCTCCTCTTTGGTGACCGCATTCACCCCCCCCAAGCAGGATGGCTCCGCCTCCCAACACACACACACACATCATGGGATGACACACACCTGGTGTTCATGAAGCGTATTTAGGAGGTGGGTACAGTGCCCCTCTTGAGCAGCCCTGCCGATTTGAGGTGTTCATGAACCTCTCGCCCACCACCACCACATAGCCACCACCACACCACCACATACCTGCCCAGAGCCCATCACCACACCAACACCTTATCCCTACCACCACATGCCCACAACGTCGTCATGCCTGCCATGGGATGGCACACACCTGGTGTTCATGAAGCGCAAGTAGGAGGTGGGTACAGAGCCCCCCTTGAGCAGCCCTGCTGATTTGAGGGCAGCCTGAGCTTCGTGCGCCTTGCCCTGTCCAAAAAGGGCGTCGGCAAGGCCTTGCCCGAAGCGGCTGTGGTCATCATTCGGTTTTACCAGCTTGCTTACCTACACACACAGCAGGGGGGGGGGGGGGGGGGGGGGGGGAATGAGGGTGTTAGTGTTGGTGTTTGTATTTGTGTTGGGGGGCAGTAGAAGTGAGGTGGAGCGGGCAGTTTTTTTAGTTTTCTGTAGGTCCAGTTGTGCAGCGAGGGGGGGGGGGGGGGGGGGATATGAGGGGGTTGGTGTTGGTGTTGGTGTTGGTGTTGGTGTTGTGGGTTGGGGGGCAGTAAAAGTGAGGGGCAGCGGGCAGTTTTCCATTTTTCTGTAGGTCCAGTTGTGCAGCAAAATTTGCGACGAAAGCCTGATTTCAGGATTGTGGCGTAGCACGGCAGCGTTTTTTTTAAGCACGATTATTAATGTTTATTCGCGAAATAGTCCATTGTTTTCTAATGTCTGGGTAATGTTTTCGAGCTGGCAAAACTTTGCATTTCCATTTCCCCAAAGTTCAGACCTAGGAATCAGACCTAAACGATTATTAATGTTTAGTACAAAAACCTTTGTAAAACACTGCGCATCTGAATCTTCACTCGCACCCGTGAATACTTTGTCTATTTATTTACACATAAAAATAAAATAAATAAACCAATACATCAATGATTGTTTATATATATAGGAACGCACTGTGATTGCTTGGCGGAACATGGTCTCTGCGATGCGGAACTGAAGCTGCGCATCAGGATCTTCACTCGCACCAGGGAATTATTTATCTATATATTTAAACATAAATAAATACATAGATAAATAAACCATAACATAATTTATTGTAGTTATATTAAGGAACGTACCGTGATTGCTTGGCGGAACATGGTCTCTGCAATGCGGAACTGAAGCTGCTCATCAGGATCTTCACTCGCACCCAGGAATTATTTATTTATTTAAAAATAAACAAATAAATAAATAAAAACATAATTTTCTTTCTGTATTGGAACGCACCGTGAATGCTTTATGTATAAATGAAACAACTAACAAATAAATATGTAGGAACGCACCGTGATTGATTGGCGGAGCATGATCTCTGCAGTGCGGAACTGAAGCTGCACACCAGAATCTTCACTCGCACCCGGGAATTATTTATTTATTTACAAATAAACAAAAAATAAATGAAGACATAATTGTATTTATTTATAGGACCGCACCGCGAATGTGTATATATAAATAAACAAATCAACTGACAAATAAATACATAAATAAGTATATAGGAACGCACCGTGGCTGCTTGGCAGAGCATGATCTCTGCAATGCGGAACTGTAGCTGAGCCTCTGAATCCTCACTCGCACCTGTGAATAATGGTTTATTTGTTCATAGATTAATAAATAAATAAAACCATACATAAATGATTTTATTTATATTTAGGAACGTACCGTGAATGCTTGGCAGAACATGGTCTCTGCAATACGGAATTGCAGCTGCGCCTCTGAATCTTCACTTGGACCCGGGAATTGTTTATTCATTTACTAACAAATAAACAAATAAATACATAGTTGTATTTATTTATAGATACGCATCACGAATGCATTATATATAAATAAATAAACGAACAAATAAATGCGAAATAAAGACATAAATAAATATATAGGAACGCACCGTGACTGCTTGGCGGAACATGGTCTCTGCGATGCGGACTGCAGCTGCGCATCAGAATCTTCACTCACACTCGGGAATTGTTTATTTATTGATAAATAAACGTATACATATATAAAATAAATACATAAATGAATACGTGATTGTTTTTATGTATAGGAACGCACCGCGAATACTTTATTTATAAAGAAATAAGCAAATAAATAAATCCGAAATAAAAACATGAAAAATATATAGGAACGCACCGTGACTGCTTGGCGGAACATGGTCTCGGCAATGCGGAACTGCAGCTGCGCATCAGGATCTTCACTCGCATTCACCTGGCAGTTGAATGCACTGTTGAGCGCGTTGAGAGCCCTCATGCGAACGCGATCTACGATGCCTGTTTTGGGGAATTTTATGGAAGTTTAATGGAATTTATTAATGTATGTATTTATTCATTTCTGCGAATCCGGTCTAGGATGCCTGTTTGGAGGAAGTTTGCGGAATTTATATTTAAATTATCTGGAATATTTACTTAATTATTTATGTGAATCCGGTCTACAATGCCTGTTTGGGGGAGTTGTATGGAATTTTAATTGAATTTATTAATTTACTTATTTATTTATTTATGCGAATCCGGTCTACGATGCCTGTTTGGAGGAAGTTTGCGGAATTTATATTTAAATGATCTGGAATATGTACTTAATTATTTATGTGAATCCGGTCTACGATACCTGTTTGGGGGAATTTTATGGAATATTAATTGAATTTATTAA
>JACBWV010000626.1:20248207-20253207 GCA_013435795.1 Chlamydomonas sp. ICE-L
CTCCACCCCCACCCCCACCCCACCCACATACACACACACACTCTCAAACACACACACACCCTTCCGCCCTCATCCCAGCTGGCCTTATACAACCACACACACTGCTGCCTCCCACCTTGGCGGTTAGCACTGACGCCTTGTCCAACAGATGTTCCCGCTCGCTCAAGTGCGACATGATCACTTACACAGACCTCTGACCTTGTCAATTGTGACCCCCCCTTCCCCCCTCCTTTCCACCTTTCCGCCCTCCGCCCTCATCCCAGCTGGCCTTATACAACCACACACAAAGCTCTGACCTTGTCAATTACTCAATTACGACCCCCCCTCCCCCCCTCCTTTCCACCCTTCCGCCCTCCGCCCTCATCCCAGCTGCCCTTATACAACCACACACAAAGCTCTGATCTTGTCAAGTGCGACCCCCCCTTCCCCCCTCCTTTCCACCCTACCGCCCTCCGCCCTCATCCCAGCTGGCCTTATACAACCACACACAAAGCTCTGACCTTGTCAATTGCGACCCCCCCTTCCCCCATCCCTTCCACCCTTCCGCCCTCCGCCCTCATCCCTGCTGCCCCTTATACAACCAAACACAAAGCTCTGACCTTGTCAATTGTGACCCCCCACCCCCACCCCCACCCCACCCACATACACACACACTCTCAAACAGACACACCCCTTCCGCCCTCATCCCAGCTGGCCTTATACAACCACACACAAAGCTCTGATCTTGTCAATTGTACCCCCCCCCCCCCCCCCCTGCACACACACACACACACACACATACACACACATACACACACACACACACACACACACACACACACACACACACACATACATACGCACACCCTTCCACATACTGCTGCCCCACACCTTGGCGGTTAGCACAGACGCCTTGTCCAATAGATGTTCCCGCTCGCTCAAGTGCGACGTGATTACACACAAAGCTCTGATCTTGTCAATTGTACCCCCCCACACACCACCACACACACACATACATACACACACACACACCCTTCCACATACTGCTGCCTCCCACCTTGGCGGTTAGCACTGACGCCTTTTCCAATAGATGTTCCCGCTCGCTCAAGTACGACGTGATTACACACAAAGCTCTGATCTTGTCAATTGGCTTGGATGACTGTAAGGAGGGCGAGGCGCGTGTGTGAGAGGTGGGGTGGGGTGGGATAAGGGTGGGGGCAGGGTGCGTGTGTGTGGGGGGAGGTGGTGTGTGTGTGTGTTATGGGGGGGCAGGGCGCGTGTGGGTAGGTTGGGTGGGGTGGGATGGGGTTTGGGCAGGGAGGGCAGGGCGTGTGTGTGAGAGGGGGAGGAGAAGGAAGCGTGGGGTGGGGATGGGGTGAGGGCAAGGCGAGTGTGGGTGAAGGGGAGGGGGGCGTGAGGGTGTGGGTGGGGGAAGGGAGGGAGGGGGTGTGTGGGGAGAGGGGGGGAGGGGGGAGGGGGGGGTGGGCAAGGAAGAGTGTGGGGAGAGGGGAGGGGTTGGGGGGGGGGGGGGGGGGGGGGGGGGAAGGAGGGAAGCAAGGGCGGTGGAAGGGGGAGGGAAGGGGGGAGTCTTGGGTGAGAGGGGTAGGGGGGTGGGTGGGAGGCGGGTGGGGGCAGGGAGGGCAGGGAGATTGTGTGTGAGGGGGAGGAGAGGGGGGGTTGGGGTGGGGTTAGGGCAAGGAGAGGATTGGTCGATGGGGGAGAGGGGGGGTGGGGTGGGGGGGAAGGCGAGGGCAGGGGAAGTGGGGGTGAGAGGGAGGGGAGGTGGGGTGGGCGGGAGGGTTGAAAGGCAGGCGTTGGGTGAGAGGGGAGGGTAGGTGGCGTGGGTTGGGGCGGGGGGGGGGCAGGGTCAGGGAGGGCAGGGCGTGGGTGGGTGTGAGAGGGGAGGGAGAGGGGAGGGGAGGGGAGGGGCGGGGAGGTGGAGGGGGAGGTGGGGGTGGGGCAGCGGGCGCGTGGGTGTTGAGGGGAGGTGGGGTGGGGGGGGAGAGTGTGTGTGAGGGGGGATGGGGCAGCAGAGTGGGTGTGTGTGAGGGGAGCGAGGTGGGGTGGGGTGGCTACCCTCGTGCTATCCCAGTAAGTGCCATGTCTTCAGCCGCATCGCGTGTATATCCTCACTGACTAAATAGAACAGGACCATGGCAATACGCGCATTTCGCTTTCAAAAAAAGAAAACAGAAGAAGGAGAGGGGAAAGCAACGACCACAGACGGTGCAGGCGAGGGCAAAATAAAAACGAGACAATGAACACGCAGCATTCTCGTCTTGCCACTCCCCCTCACCACCTCCTCGTTCTCTGGCCCCGCACAAATATCATTTCTTTTTCCCCTCCACCTCTTCATTCCAAATTTTTAGAGGACGTGCCTTCAATCGCATCGTTCTCCTCCTCCTGCCCCATCAGTATAACATATTGTCCTCATACTCACACTAAACCTCCTCCCCCCCCCCCCCCCCCCCCCCCCCTTCCTTCTTCTCCCCCCCCTACACACACACACCTCCTCAAACACAACTGTATCAGTGCCGACCCGGTCCGCAACAGCGTGGCTTCTGTCACACCGCCCTCCTCCTCAAGCTCCACCGATATAACATATTGCCCTCTTCCCCCCCCCTCACCTTCACCCTCCCCCCCCCCACACACCCCATCCCTCCACAAACACACCTCTATCAATGCCGACCCGATTCGCAAGAGCCTGGCTTCCGTCACACCGCACTCCTCCTCCTGCCCCATCAGCATAGCACATTACCCTCATTCTCACACTAACCTCCTCTTCCCCCCGCCCTCCTCCTCCCCAACCCTCCCCCTCCCACAAACACACCTGTATCAATGCCGACCCCCCCCCCCCCCCCCCCCCACTCCACACAAACACCTGTATCAGTGCCGACCCGATTCGCAACAGCCTGGCTTTCGTCACACCGCACTCCTCCTCCAAATCCATCTCTCTCTGCACATCCGAAAGCGCACACATAGCCATGATGGTCTCGGGGTGCCCCTCATACCCCCCTCCTCACTACCCTCCTCCACAAACACACCTGTATCAGTGCCGGCCCAATTCGCAACAGCCTGGCTTCCGTCACACCGCACTCCTCCTCCTGCCCCATCAGCATAACACATTGCCCTCACACTAAACCTCGTATCCCCCCCCCTCCTCCTCCCCGACCCCCCCCCTCCACACACACACCTGTATTAGTGCCGACCCGATTCGCAACAGCCTGGCTTCCGTCACACCGCACTCCTCCTCCAGATCCCTGTCTCTCTACACATCCGAAAGCGCACACATGGCCAAGATGGTCTCGGGGTGCCCCTCATACCCCCCCCCCACACACCACCACCACACCCACACCCACACACACCCCACACTACCATCCACTTACACACCTGTATCAGTGCCGACCCGATTCGCAAAAGCCTGGCTTCCGTCACACCGCACTCCTCCTCCAGATCCATGTCTCTCTGCACATCCGAAAGCGCACACATGGCCATGATGGTCTCGGGATGCTCCTCTCCCCAAGTCCTCTCCATCTGCCCGATCACATCCTCGAGCTCGTGCTTGGCCTCTTTGGGGCAGGTATTGGCTATCAAGATATTCACACTCAGCATGTGTGCCTTGAATTGGAACGGGTGGTTGGGGATCATGATCTGGTCGGCCATGTTGAAGCAGTCCGCAAGCAGGGAGGAGGCCTCGTTCAGGTTGTTAGTGTTGTAGGACACCTAGCGGGGTGGGGGGGGGAGGGGTGGGGGGGGGGGGGTGAGGAAGGCGGTGTGTGTGTGTGCGCCTTGAATTGGAACGGGTGGTCGGGGATCATGCTCTGGTCGGCCATGTTGAAGCAGTCCGCAAGCAGAGGCCTCGTTCAGGTTGTTGGTGTTGTAGGACACCTAGGGGGGTGGGGGGGTAGGGGGGTGTGAGGAAGGCGGTGTGTGTGTGTGCGCCTTGAATTGGAACGGGTGGTTGGGGATCGTGATCTGGTCGGCCATGTTGAAGCAGTCATCAAGCAGGGAGGAGGCCTCGTTCAGGTTGTTGGTGTTGTAGGACACCTAGCGGGGTGGGGGGGTAGGGGTGGGGGGTGGGAACAGGGTAGGGTGTGGTGTAGTGATTGGTGTGTGGAGGGGGTGAGGGGGCGGGGAGGGGAGGGGTGGGGTGTGGGGAGGAGAGAGAGGGGTGTAGTAGTGTGGGGTAAGGAGGGCAGGGTCAGGGTGGGGGTCATACGCGTCATGATATGCTAGTTGGGGTGGATAGGAGGCATCTGTGATACAAGTGTGGTGGTGGTGGTGGTGGTGGTGGTGGCGGAGCCATGTTGAACCGATGTTGCCATGTTTTTTAAAGCAGGGGTGGTGGGGAGGTGGGAGGTGGAGTGGTTGGTGGTTGGGCTGGTGGGGTGTGGTGGAGGGGGGGTGGTGGGGATGGTGGGAGGTGGAAGGGTGGGATGGTGGAATGAAGGTGGGTGGTGGGCTGGGGGGTGGAGGTGGGCAGGGGTGGATGGTGAGGTGAGAGGGGGTTGGTGGTAGGTGGTAGGTGGTAGGTGGTAGGGGTGGGAAGTGGGAGAGCTGGGACACCCGGGGGGAGGTAATAGGTGGCGAAGTGGGGTGGTGGAAGGTGGAGGACGGTGGGCGGTGGATGGTGGGACGGTGGGTGGGTGGACGGTTTGAGGTGGGAGGAGTGGGTGGGACGGTGGGAGAGGGGTTGTGGGTGGTGGAATCCGGTGGAAGGTTGGCAGGTGGGAGGTGGGTGGTGGGAGTTGAGTGCTGGGAGGTGGGTGATGGGAGGTGGGTGGTGGGAGGTGGGAGGTGGGAGGTGGGAGAGATATGCATTAATGCCTTTTTGGCTACCCCTGGGCTGTAAAAATACAGTTAATATACACAATATATATGCCAAATATCTACACAATATATAAGCCAATCAGCATTCTTCGAGGGAAGCAACATGGTGTTCCTGTTCAAACTGCGTGTTACAGTGACATATACATACCCACATATACATGTACATACCTGTGCAAGGAGGTAGAAGCACG
>JACBWV010000626.1:20255707-20258510 GCA_013435795.1 Chlamydomonas sp. ICE-L
CTGTACTGCAACAGCGTCGCCTGCATCACACGCTCCGCATCGCTCAGCTGGCCTTTCTCCTGAAGGATCCAGGCCAGATGGTAACGGGTTGCCACTATATCTTGAGCAGGTACATTGGCTCCGGGCCGTCGGAGGGCCGCGTCTAGGGAGCGCATGATATCCTCTGGATCTGAATACCTGTAGGAATATATAGAATCAGGGATTAGAACATGTGGGTAGCGAAGAAGCAATTATTCTTGAGAAGGTACGTTGGATCCAGGACGTCGGAGGGACGAGTTTAGGGGAGAGAATGATATAATATGAATATGAATAAAAGTATGAAAGGAATGGTGGTGGTGTGGGGTGGTGTGGTTGTGTGTGTGGGTTTGTAGTGGTGGTGGGTGGGAGCTGGGGTGGTGTGGTGGGTGGTTGGTGTTTTGTGGTGGTGGGTCCGTGTGGTGGTGTGGTGTGTGTTGGTGTGGTGTGTGTTTGTGGTGTGGTCGGTAGTGGTGGTGGGTGGTTTCTCCTGAAGGCAATACAGGCCAGATGTTAACGGGTTGCCACTGATCTTGAGCAGGTACGTTGGATCGGGCACGCCTTGAGGGCAGGTTCGAAGGAGCGCCATGATGTCCTTGCCATCTGAATACTGGTAGGAATGAAAAACACGTTGTTGCTTGTTGATCGGTGGTGTGGTGGTGGGGTGGGAATGGTGTGGTAGTTGTGGTGTTTTTGTTTTTGTTTTGTTGTGTTGTTAGTTGTCGTTGTTTGTTGTTGTTGTTTGTTGTTGTTGGTGGAAGGCGTGGTGGTCGGGTGATGTTGATTGTTGGTGGTGGCTGGTGGTGGTGTTCTGGTGGTGGTAGTGGTGTAATGGTGGTCTGGTGGTGGATTGGTGGTGGTGGATGGTGGAGCGAGATGGAGCGCATTGATATTCCTTGAATCTGGAATACCTGTTGGAATGGATACTCAAGTTGTTGTTGTTGATGGTGATGGTGTTGTTGTTGTTGTTGTTGTTGTTGTTGTTGTTGTTGTTGTTGTTGTTGTTGTTGTAGTTGGTGCTGTTGTTTTTGTTGTTGTTGTTGTTGTTGTTATTGTTGTTGTTGTTGTTGTTGTTGTTGTTGTTGTTGTAGTTGGTGCTGTTGTTTTTGTTTGTGTTGGTGTGGTGGTGGGTGGGGTTATGTTGTTGTTTGTTATTGTTGTTGTGAGTGGTGGGGGTGGTGGTGACGTTATGTTGTTGTTGTTGTTGTTGTTGTTGGTGGTGGTGGTGGTGGTCGGTGGTTGTAGGAAATGTTGTTGTTGTTAGTGTTGTTTGTTGTTGTGTTGGGTGGGTGTGGTTATGTTGTTGTTCGTTTGTTATTTGTTGTGCTTGTTGGTGGTGGTGAGTTGGTTGGCCGTTATGTTGTTGTAGGTGTTTGTTGTTGTTGTTGTGTTGTTGCTTGGTGGTGGTGGTGGTATGTTGTTGTGTTGTTGTTGTGCGTGGTGGGTGGTGTGGTGGTGGTGGTGGTGGTGGTTATGTTGTTGGTTGTTGTTGTTGTTGTTGTTGTTGTGGTGTTGTTGTTGTTGGTGGTGGTGGGGTTCTGTTGTTGTTGTTGTTGTGTTGTTGTTGTTGTTGTGTTGGTGTTTGGTGGTGGTTGTGGTGCGTTTCTGGCTTGTTGTTGTGTTGTTGTTGTTGTTGTGGTGGTGGTGGTGGTGGTGGTGGTTATGTTGTTAGTTTGTTGTATGTTGTGTTGTTGTGTTGGTGGTGGTGGTGGTTAGGGTTGTGGTGTTCTGTGTTGTGGTGGGTGGTGCGTGGTTGGTGAATGGTGGATGTTGTGTTGTTGTTGTGTTGTTGTTGTTGGTGGTGGTGGTGGTGGTTATGTTGTGTTGTTG
Organism: Chlamydomonas sp. ICE-L; assembly: GCA_013435795.1. Taxonomy (NCBI): domain Eukaryota; kingdom Viridiplantae; phylum Chlorophyta; class Chlorophyceae; order Chlamydomonadales; family Chlamydomonadaceae; genus Chlamydomonas; species Chlamydomonas sp. ICE-L. The sequence continues at coordinate 20,257,553 of JACBWV010000626.1, forward strand.
TTGTTGTTGGATGGTGGTGACGTGGTGGTGTGGTGGGTGGTTGTGGTGGTGGTTCTGTTGTTGTTGTTGTTGTTGTTGTGGTTGTTGTGTGCGTGTGTTGGTTGGTGGTGTTCTGTGTTGTGTTGTTGTGTTGGTGTTGTTGTTGTTGTTGTTGTTGTTGTTGTTGTTGTGTTGTTGTGGTGGTGGTGGTGGTTTGTTGTTGTTGTTGTTGTTGTTGTTGTTTGTTGTTGTTGTTGTTGTTGTTGGTGGTGGTGGTGGTGGTTCTGTTGTTGTTGTTGTTGTTGTTGTTGTTGTTGTTGTTGTTGTTGTTGTTGTTGTTGGTGGTGGTGGTGATAGAACAGAGATGGTGAATGACGAGTGACACCACTGCATCCTTGAGGGCGGTTTGTTATAAGGAGGCCGCAAAGCAGTCTCCGCATTCGAAATACTGTAGGATTGAAAAAAAGTGTTGATGTGGTGGGATGGTGGTGGTGGTGTTAGTGGTGGTGGTAGGGGGGGTGGTCGGTGGTCTGTGGGTGGTGGTGGTGGTGGTGGTGGTTGGTGGTGTGGTGGTGGTGCGTGGTGGGTGTGGTGGTGGTGGATGGAGTGGATGGAGCGCATGATATCCTCTGCATCTGAATACCTGTTGGAATGGATACTCATGTTGTGTGTGATGGTGAATGGTTGGTTGGAGGTGTTGTGTGTTGTTGTTGTTGTTGTTGTTTTTGTTGTTGTTGTTGTTGGTGTTGTTGTTGGTGAGGTGGGTGGTGCGTGAATGTGTTGTTTGATTGTTGTTGGTGGTAAGTGGGCCGGTGATAAAACAGAGATGGTTGACTGGACGGAGTAGTGGACACCAATGCATCTGAGGGCGGTGTCTAAGCGAGGCGCATACAGGACATCCTCTGCATTCTGAATACCTGTAAGGAATGGATAAAAAAAATGGAATTTAGAAATGGTAGGGTTGGTGTAGTTTGGGTGT
>JACBWV010000626.1:20266291-20358791 GCA_013435795.1 Chlamydomonas sp. ICE-L
AAAAAAAAAAAAAAAAAAAAAAAAAAAATACCAATAGGACCTTGGTCACTGAGCCGTTGCTCGACCTCCTGGCCCTAGGCGTGTTGGTATATAAGGGTCATATATTTCTCAAATTGCATGGGGATTTTTTCATTTTTCAGGAATGAATTATAGCAATACCAATACGAAACACCAAATACTAAATATCAAATCCTGAATACCAAAACGAAACGCCAAATATCAAAAGCGAAACACTAAATACCAAATACCAAAAAACACAATTGTCACTGAGCCGTTGATTAACCGCCTGGCCCTAGACGTGTTGGTATATATGGGTCATATCTTTCTCATATTGCATGGGGATTTTTTCGTTTTTCAGGGATGAATCATACCAATACCAATACGAAACACCAAATACCAAATACCTAATATCAAATACTGACTACCTTTACCAAACACCAAATATAAAATGCCAAATACTAAATACCAAATACCAAAAATCAAATACCAAAAAAACCTTCGTCACTGAGCCGTTGCTCGACCTCCTGGCCCTAGACGTGTTGGTATATAAGGGTCATATCTTTCTCTTACTGCATGGGGATTCTTTCGTTTTTCAGGGATGAATAATACCAATACCAATACCAATACGAAACACCAAATACCAAATATCAAATACTGACTACCAATACGAAACACCAAATATAAAATGCCAAAAAAGAAACACCAAATACCAAAAATCAAATAGTGAATACTAATACGAAACACCAAATATCAAATGCCAAATACCAAACACTAAATACCAAATACCAAATACAAAAAAAAAAACTTAGTCACTTAGCCGTTGATTAACCTCCTGGCCCTAGACGTGTTGGAATAAAGATTGATTTTGCTGCCTTGATTTGTTATATAAATGTAAAAATTGATATTAAAATTTGATTATTGATTTTTTTTTTTAATTTCATGTTCAAATTTGAAGCTAAATATTGATTTTTCATTTATTAAAATTCGATATTAAAATTTAATATTAAACTTCGATATTACAAATTGTTTTGTTTACCTCTGCCACTAAGCCCTAGTTCGGCCTCCTGGGCCGAGATATGATAGAATCAAGGTTTAGCTGCCTTGAGTTGCTATTAAATGATATATTTCATTTTTTAATTTGAATTAATTTTTGAAATGTATAAATATAAAATATAATATTTGACATTTGAATTTAAAATCGTATTTTTGATTTTATTTATTTATTAACATTTGATATTACAATTTGATGTATTATATATTTATTGAAATTTGATATCACAATTTGATTTTATTATTTATTTCTTAAAATTTGATATCAATTTTTGTTTGTTTACCTATGTCCCTGAGCCGTTGCTCGACCTCCTCGGCCGAGATATGCTGGATCCTAGATTGGTTAGTAGCCTGTAGCCTTGATTTGTTGTTGTTTTCATTTGTATAAAACATTGATACACATTTTTTGTTTATTTATTACAATTTGATTTTCAAATTTGATATTTTATTTATTATTAAAATCTGGTATTGAAATTTATTTTGTCACCTTTGTCCCTGAGCTGTTGCTCGACCTCCTGGGCCGAGATATGCTGGATTTCAAATTCCTGCTGGTGGGGCTGCTTGAATCGTCATTGGTAGCTAGCCGGAAGGTAGTGACTCGGCTCACAGAGCGAGACCGTCTGCTGCTGGGCGTGGCAGCTGAGTGGAAGCTGCAGCCTTGAACCAGACCTATGGGTTTATTAGCAGGGGGCATGCATGGGGGTGGGGGTGGGGGGTGGGGCTGGTTGTAGCAACATTAGTAGCTAGCCGGAAGGTGGTGACTCGGCTTACAGAGCGAGACCGTCTGCTGCTGGGCGTGGCAGCTGAGTGGAAGCTGCTTCCTTGAGCCAGACCGACGATTTGTTGAGTTTGTCACTTTGCAAATGTATTAATCTATAATACATCATGTTTTATCCATGGATTAATGTTTGGCTGTTTCAGTTAAAAAGGTTCCTTGAGTGAGACACCCCCCACACACCCACACGCACAAACCCATAAAAAACCCACCCATTAAAAACAATCTGGTAGTTGCTCTCTAGCTTCTCTTGCACGGATGCCCCCCCCACCCACCCCCCCACCCACACGCACCCCCCCCCCCACCACCACCACCACACACACACACACCCCTCCACCCACCCACACACCACAAACGCCCCCCAACAAAAAGAAAACCTGGTAGTTGCTCTCCAGCTTCTCTATAAGTTATGTTAGCAGCGACAGCATCAGCAGCAGTTTTGAAAATTGCCTGTATACCGGGGAAAATCATTAAAAAAACTACCATGCAGTTGCTCTCCAGCTTCTCTAGCAGTTATGTATGCAGCGATAGCAGCAGCAGCCTCAGTTTTGAAAACGGCCTGTTTCCCAGGAAAAAAAATATATATAAAAAAACTACCTGGCAGTTGCTCTCCAGCTTCTCTAGCAGCAATGTTAACAGCGACAGCATCAGCATCAGCATCAATTTTCTGAAAGCCATAACTTGCTTTGTTTTATCTACCCCACACCCACACCCACACAGACCCCCCCCCCCCCACACACACCCACCCACCCACACACACACCCGAAAAAACAAAAAAAACTAACCTGGCAGTTACTCTCCAGCTTCTCTAGCAGAAAAGTCAACAGCGACAGCATCAGCAGCAGCCTCGGTTTTCCGAAAGCCATAACTTGCTTTGTTTTATCTACCCCACACACACACCCACACAGACCCCCCACCCCCCCCCCCCCACACACCCACCCATACACCCACCCGTGAAAACAAATGAAAACCAACCTGGCAGTTGCTCACCAGATTCTCTAGCAGAAATGTCAACAGCGACAGCATCAGCAACAGCCTCGGTTTTCTGAAAGCCAGACCTTGCTTTGTTTTATCTACCCCACACCCCCAGCCCCAGCCCCAGCCCCAGCCCCAGACACACACAGACCCACCCAGACCCAGGCCCAGACACAAACACCCATACACCCACCCGTGAGAACAAATGAAAACCAACCTGGCATTTACTCTCCAGCTTCTTGAGCAGAAATGTCAACAGCGACAGCATCAGCAGCAGCCTCGGTTTTCTGAAAGCAAGAATTTGCTTTGTTTCATCTACCCCTCACCCCCAGACCCAGACCCAGACCCACCCAGACCCAGGCCCAGACACACACCCATACACCCACCCGTGAAAACAAATGACAACCAACCTGGCAGTTGCTCTCTAGCTTCTCTTGCAGGGATGCCCCCCCCCCCCCCCCCCCCCCCCCCCTACACCACACACACACGCCCCCCCCCCCTCCCCCTACAAAAAAAACCAACCGGTAGTTGCTCTCCAGATTCTCTAGCAGCCGATGTCATCCCCCCCCCCCCCCCTACCCCCCCCCCCCCCCCCCCCTACCCCACACACACGCCCCCCCCCCTACACCACACACACACGCCCCCGCCCCCCCCCCCCCCCCCCCCCCCCCTACAAAAAAACAACCTGGCAGTTGCTCTCCAGATTCTCTAGCAGGGATGTCATCCCCCCCCCCCCCCCCCCCCCCCCCCCACCCACACACACACACCTACACCACACACCCCCCCCCCCCTACAAAAAACCAACCTGGTAGTTGCTCTCCAGATTCTCTAGCAGCGATGTCAGCAGCAACAGCATCAGCAGCAGCCTCAGTTTTCACCGTCGATCGGAAGCGCAGAGCAAGACCTGAAATTGTTTTTGTTTGAAATCGTTTTTGTTTTTGTTTTTAATTGAAATCGCTTTTGTTTTTGATTTTGTTGGAAGTTGAAGATTTTGGGTACAGTCGATTCTTGTAAATCATCTTGTGCACAACATCACCAGCAGCCTCGGTTTTCGACGTTGATCGGACGCGCAAAGCTAGACCTGAAAAAAAAATTAACAAATGCTTGAAATCTTGTTTGTTTTTGTTAGAAATCGTTTTGGTTTTTGTTTGACATCGTGTTTGTTTTTGCTTGATATCGTTTTTGATTTCTTTTAGTTTAAGATCGTTTTCGTTTGAAATCGTTTTTTGCTTTTGTTTGAGATTGATTTTGTTTTTGTTTGAAATCGTTTTTGCTTTTTTGTGTGGTGCAAGTTGTAGATTTCAGATTTGGGACATAGTCAATTCATGTGAATCATCTTGTGCACCACACCAGCAGCAGCCTCGGTTTTCACCATTGATTGGAACCCCAAAGCTAGACCTAAAATTGTTTTGTTTTTGTTTGAAATCGTTTTTTTTGCAAGTTGTAGATTTTGGGTTAAGTAAGTTCATGTGAATCATCTTGTGCACCACTTGCAATCATCTTGCACCGGTTTTCACCGTAGATCGGAAGCAAGGAGCTAGACCTGAAAGCTGGTTTGTTTTTGTTTTTGTTTTTGTTTATAATTGTTTTTGTATTTGTTTGAAATCGTTTGAGTTTAAGTTTGAGATCGTTTTTTTTTTTTTTTGAAATCGTTTGTGTTTAAGTTAAAAATCGTTTTAGTTTAAGTTTGACATTGTTTTTGTTTAAGTTTGAAATCGTTTGTGTTCAAGTTTGAAAATCATATTTTATGTTTTGGTTGAAATCGTTTTTCTGTTTTTTTATTTATTTAAAATTGTATTTCAGCAGATTTTGGGGACAGTAAATTCGGGTAAATCATTTTGTTTACCACATCCACACCCCACACCACATCTGTACCTACCCCACATTTAGTGTGGGTGTGTGTGTGGATGTGGGTGTGGGTGTGGGTGTGGGTGTGGATGCGGGTGTGGGTGTGGATGCGGGTGTGGGTGTGGGTGTGGGTGTGGGTGTGGGTGTAGTGTTTAGGTTCCGCACCTACCCCACATCTGCAACCCATTCCACACCCGCACTGACCCCACATCCGCACCCCATTCCACACCTGCACCTACCCCACATACCTCTTCCCCCTCCATACCCTCCCATCATATTGCCCTCCTGTCTGCCTGTGAACGGAGATGTGTGGTGCACGCCACACTCGCCACCCACTCCACACACCACTCCCCATCCCCCCCAAGACACCCCCCCACCACCCAACCCCACACACACCCCCCCATCCAACACCACCCCAACCTACCCCCCCCCCCCCCCAAACAACCACCCCCCCCCCACTCCCACACACCCACCCCCACTACGACCCTCTTCCACCCCCACTAACATCACACCACCCCCCAAAACATTCCAAAACCACACACTCCAACACCCCCACCCCCCACACACAAAACCCCTCCCACACACATCACCCCCCCCACAACCCAAACAAACACCCACACCCCACACCCAACACCACAACCACCACCCAACCCCTCCCCTCCACACCACCACACAACCCTAAACACATATCTTCACACCTCCATCACAACCACACATTCACACCACACCCCCCCCCCCCACACCCCCCCACCAACCCCACCCCCCCAAACCCACCAACCCAAAACCACCCCAACCCAACCCAACCAAACCCACCAACCCAACCAAAACCACATCCACCACATCCCGACCCCCAACCCAAACCCCACCACCCCCCAAACCACACCCAACCCAACTCCAACCCAAACCCCAACACCCAACCCCCACAACCCAACCAATTCCTACACCAAACCCAACCTGTCGGCTTTGTGAACCGAAGATTGCATCCGGCGGTTATGCTAAGGGCTCTTTTTGTTGGAGGCCCCTCCCCTCCCCCCACCCCACCCCCCTTCACACAACACACACACACCAACCCTCCCACCCCCACACACCTCAACCTCACACCCAACACACCAAACACAATACACAAACCACCCCCACCAACACCTCCCAACCCAAACTCAACAACCCACCTTTCGGCTTGTGAGCTGACGATCGCACCCGAGACCGCTACGGACTCTTCTTCGTTGGATCCCCTTCCCCCCCACCCACCACCACCCCACCCACCTCACCCCACCCCATCCCACCCACCCAACCCAACCCAAACTCAATACCCACCTGTCGGCTTGTGGGCTGACGATTGCACCCGAGAGACCACTACGGACTCTTCTTCGTTGGATCCCCTTCCCCCTTCCCCCCACCCACCACCACCACCACCTCACCCCACCCCATCCCACCCACCCAACCCAACCCAAACTCAATAACCCACCTGTCGGCTTGTGGGCTGACGATTGCACCCGAGAGACCACTACGGGCTCTTCTTCGTTGGATCCCCTTCCCCCCACCCACCACCACCACCACCTCACCCCACCCACCCAACCCAACCCAACCCAAACTCAATAACCCACCTGTCGGCTTGTGGGCTGACGATTGCACCCGAGAGACCGCTACAGGCTCTTCTTCGATGGAGCTTGGTAAGATCCCAAAGTTGGAAGCCATCAGAATCATATCATCCTCTGCAGGTTAGGCCAGGGTTAAGGGTTTAGGGTTTAGGGTCTAGGGTTTATATCATCCTCTGCAAGGTAGGCCAGGATGTGTGTGCATGTGTGTCTGACTGTGTGTGGGGGGGGGGGGGGGGGGAGGGGGGGGGGGGGGGGGGGGGGGGGGGGGGGTGGGTGGGGTAGTGTTTAGTGGTGGGTGTGTGGGTGTGGTTTAGTGTTTAGGGTTTATATCATCCCCTTCAGTGTAGGCCAGGGTGTGTGGGTGTGTGGGGTTTAGGGTTTATATCATCTTCTGCAGGGCATGCCAGGGTGTGGGGGGGGGGGGGGGAGGGGGGGTGGTTGTGTGTGTGTGTGTGTGGAGGTGGTGGTGGGGGGGGAGGGGGGATAATGTGGGTGTGGGTGTGGGTGTGGGTGTGGGTGTGGGTGTGGGTGTGGGTGTGGGTGTGGGTGTGGGTGTTGGTGTGGGTGTGGGTGTGAGTGTGGGTGTGGGTGTGGGTACAGATCAAGCCATGTACGAAGGGAATCAGCACTCAGATTTCCATAGAGCTCCTTTGGGTTTGGTATGGTTTAGTGACGATCCATGCCGTAACACATGACAACATTACCAACTACTGCTGGTGACTACTGCTAGCTCCGGCTTACGCAGTGGTGTCCTTAACTTCACATCCTGAGAGTGGCGCATTACTCGGATGTAACAATTTCAATTTCAATTTCAATTACCAACAGCCTAATTGACTACCCCTACACAACAGCCCCTTTCAGTGATATACATAGGTCTAGTGGTAGACCAAATCACAAGAGGATGGAGTCGGGGGTTCGATCCCCCCTTCGGTCGCTCTTGGCGTTGCAGGTCGTTGTCAACCGCGATGGTAGATTGTCCAGTTGAGGTAGAAGACCGTTCTCTACCCGCCTACGACGGGTTCCCTGAACACCCGGCCCCACCAGGCGTTATCATTACCCCGTACACAAGCTACCTCCCTTCATCATAACTGAGCGGGGCCGCACGAACATCCTGTGCCAGCTAGCACCAACTTCCACCAGGACTGTAACAACACGAACTACCTCCCATTAACAAAACAGAGCGCGGCCGCACAACCATCCTGTGCCAGCTAGCACGACTTCCACCAGGACTGTAACAACACGACCTACCTCCCATCCACATAACAGAGCGCGGCCGCACAACCATCCTGCGCCAGCTAGCACCAACTTCCACCCAGGACAGTAACAACACGACCTACCACCCGTTAACAAAACAGAGCGCGGCCGCGCAACCATCCTGCGCCAGCTAGCACCAACTTCCACCCAGGACTGTAACAACACGAACTACCTCCCATCCACATAACAGAGCGCGGCCACACAACCATCCTGTGCCAGCTAGCACCAACTTCAACCCAGGACAGTAACAACACGACCTACCCCCCATTAACCCACCCACACCCACCACCACACCCACCACCCCCGCCCCCCCCCACCCCCCACCACATCACCCCCTTCCTGCCCCACGCTCGCACGCAGATCCTTCTCTGTTTCCAGTGCACCCTTCGTTCTGCTTTTGTTCGCTCCTTGTGGAATCATCCACACTACTATAGTACTCCCCAGTCTTCGTGGCTTTCCGCTTTCTCTTCGTATACTATGTTATGTACTTTTGTTATGTCTCTTTATCCCCCTACTTACTTCAACACCCACCACGCCACTTACTCCCTCCCCCACCCCCCCCACGCGGACCCGGCGCCCCATCCTGCGCCGTAGCACCAACTTCACAGGACTGTAAAAACCGGACCTACCTCCCATTAACAAAACAGAGCGCGGCCGCACAACCATCCTGCGCCAGCTCGCAAACACACAACAACTTCCCACCCGGACACACAACACACACTCCCCCCTCCACCCCCCCCCCCCCCCTCCCCACACCCCACAACCACACCACAACAACATCAACACCCCCTGTACACACGACCAACCTACCTCCCATTAACAAAACAGAGCGCGGCCGCACAACCATCCTGCGCCAGCTAGCACCAACTTCCACCCAGGACTGTAACAACACGATCTCCCCTACCCTCTCCCCCCTACCTCCCATTAAACAAACACAGATGCGCGGCCGCACAACCGCACAACCATCCTGCGCCAGCTAGCACCAACCTCCACCAGGACTGTAACAACACGACCTACCTCCCGTTAACAAAACAGAGCGGGGCCGCGCAACCATCCTGCGCCAGCTAGCACCAAGTTCCAGCAAGACTGTAACAACACGAACTACCTCCCATCCACATAACAGAGCGCGGCCGCGCAACCATTCTGCGCCAGCTAGCTCCAAATGTGAGGGTGCGGGGTTTAGGGTCTGGGTGTGGGGTTTAAGAATTAGGGTTTAGGGTTTATATCATCCTCTGCAGGGCAGGAGTGTGCGGGTGTGTGGGTGGTTGGTGGTGGGTGGGGGGAGGGGGGGGGGGGGGGGGGGGACCCGGACTGTAACAACACGACCAACCTCCCGTCAACATAACAGAGCGTGGCCGTGCCTCAGCTTGGAGGTGGCGAGCCTTTTTCACCAGGTCAGGGTCCCCTCGGACTTCATTCCTCACCCGTGGGGGTACCACCACAGGGATGTCCTCTTCTGACGAGCTGGAACTAGCAGCAGCAGCAGCAGCAGCAGGGTTGTCGGCACTGGCATCGAATTTGAGAGTGCTCTGGGGTCTGTGGCGCGGCCCACGTTGGGGGGAAGTACCGCGTCGCTGCGGGGTGGAGGGATCGAGTTGGGGGGTTGAGGGAGTTGGGGAGGTTGAGGGGGTGGGGTTGGGGGTTGGGGTTGGGTTGGGGTTGGGTTGGGGTTGGTGGGAAGTACCCGCATCGCTGCGGGGGGGGGGGGGGGGCGGGGAGGGGGGGATCGGGTTGAGGTTGGGTTGAGTCTGGGTTAGGATTGGGGTTACTACAACAACCACAGGTGTGTCCTCTTCTGACAAGCCGAAACTAGTAGCAGCAGGTCTGTTGGCACTGGCATCAAATTTGAGAGTGCTCTGGGGTCTGTGGCGCGGCCCACGTTGGGGAGAAGTACCGCGTCGCTGCGGGGTGGGGGGATTTGGTTGGGGGGGTATGGGGGTTGAGGGGGTTGAGGTTGAGGTTGAGTTGGGTTGGGTTGGGTTGGGTTGGGTTGGGTTGGGTTGGGTTGGGTTGGGTTGGGTTGGGTTGGGTTGGGTTGGGTTGGGTTGGTTGGTTTGGTTTGGTTTGGTTTGGTTTGGTTTGGTTTGGTTTGGTTTGGTTTGGTTTGGTTTGGTTTGGTTTGGTTTGGTTTGGTTTGGTTTGGGTTGGGTTGGGTTGGGTTGGTTTGGGGGTTGGGTTCGGGGTTTGGGGTTGGGGGGTTGGATTTGGGTTGGGCTTGGGGTCCGGGTTGGGGGTTGGGTTGAGTTTGGGGTTGGAGTTGGGTTGGAAACAACAGTGGAAATAACAGTGGAAATAACAGTGGAAACAACAGTGGAAATAACAGTGGAAATAACAGTGGAAATAACAGTGGAAATAACAGTGGAAATAACAGTGGAAATAACAGTGGAAACAACAGTGGAAATTTCAGTGGAAATTATAGTGGAAATAACAGTGGAAAAAACAGTGGAAATTTCAGTGGAAATTATAGTGGAAATAACAGTGGAAATAACAGTGCTGTGTGACACAGCCACAGTCCTGGATTGTATTAATCCAACTTGGTTATTTGACTGGTGTCCCCTTCAAATGAGGCGCACCAGACTATGAATGTTTATCATCACTTGTATGGTTTATCTTATTTTTAGACAAAACAAAGTCATTTAGTATAAATTATGTTTATTTGGTATGCACGACAGAAGTGGTTTAGAATACTACAAATGAGGCGCACCAGATTATACAGAGATCTATCTCTGATTGGCACCAGATTATGCAGAGATCTATCTCTGATTGGCACCAGATTATGCAGAGATCTATCTCTGATTGGCACCAGATTATGCAGAGATCTATCTCTGATTGGCACCAGATTATGCAGAGATCTATCTCTGATTGGCACCAGATTATGCAGAGATCTATCTCTGATTGGCACCAGATTATGCAGAGATCTATCTCTGATTGGCACCAGATTATGCAGAGATCTATCTCTGATTGGCACCAGATTATGCAGAGATCTACCTCTGATTGGCACCAGATTATGCAGAGATCTATCTCTGATTGGCACCAGATTATGCAGAGATCTATCTCTGATTGGCACCAGATTATGCAGAGATCTATCTCTGATTGGCACCAGATTATGCAGAGATCTATCTCTGATTGGCACCAGATTATGCAGAGATCTATCTCTGATTGGCACCAGATTATGCAGAGATCTATCTCTGATTGGCACCAGATTATGCAGAGATCTATCTCTGATTGGCACCAGATTATGCAGAAATATATCTCTGATTGGCACCAGAGGCCTAGCATTGGGCATCCAGATGGTGCTCCCGTGTTTTATTTTACTTTTGTGTGCATTTGTTATACACAAACAAATTCGCTTACTCTACGGTAGTCTACATTATTTAGATTTGTATTCGTGCCTTAGGTGGTTTAGAATACTACAAATGAGGCGCACCAGATTATGCAGAAATCCGTCCCTGCTTTGCACCAGAGGCCTGGCATTCGGCGTGCAGAAGGTGCTCCCGCCTTTTGTTTTATTTATTTGTACGTGTATTTTGTAGACACACAAATTTGTCTAGAATTCTACAAATGAGGCGCACCAGATTATGCAGAAATCTGTCCCTGCTTTGCACCAGAGGCCTGGCATTGGGCATGCAGAAGGTGCTCCCGCCTTTTATTTTATTTATTTGTATGTGTGTTTTATACACAACAAAAAAGTGTTAGAATACTTCAAATGAGGCGCACCAGATTATGCAGAAATCCGTCCCTGCTTTGCACCCGAGGCCTGGCATTGGGCATGCAGAAGGTGCTCCCGTCAGACGCGGCAGGACGGAGGTAGTGCACTAGGGCTGCCTCTGCTTCTAAGTTGGCCTGCAGGTAGAATTCAAAATAATGTTAATTTATCATGAATAAAAACCCGTTAATTTTGATTTATCGTGAATAAAAAACCATAATAACAGGACCGAGGTAGGTAGTGCACCTAAATTGGCCTGCAGGTAAAATTCAGATTACATTTAATTTATCATTAAAACAGGACGGAGGTAGGTACAGCACCAGGGCCGCCTGCGCTTATAATTTAACCTGCAGGTGGAATTCAGATTAATTTTGATTTGTCACAGTGTATCATGAATAAAACCCATTAAAACAGGACGGAGGTAGGTAGCGCACTAAGACCTACGCACTTAATGTCCACACACACCCTTGACCCTCCCCTCCTCTCCCCTCCCCCACAGCCCCCTTGCACCTCCCTCATCACCTCACACCCTTTCAGTATGTTCCACACATGTGCTTGGCCATAGCATGCACACCATGTCCACACACACCCCTGCCCCTCCCCTCCCCCACAGCCCCCTTGCACCTTCCTCCTCACCTCACTCCCTTGCAGCATGTTCCACACATATGCTTGGCCATAGCATGCACTCCCTGTCCACACACACCCTTGCCCCCCCCCCCCTCCCCCCCACACCCCTTGCATCTCCCTCCTCACCTCACTCCCTTGCAGCATGTTCCACACATGTGCTTGGCCATAGCATGCACTCCCTGTCCACACACATCCCTGCCCCCCCCCTCCCCCACAGCCCCCTTGCACCTCCCTCCCTTGCAGCATGTTCCACACATGTGCGTGGCCTCTGCACGCCATGTCCACACACACCCCTGCCCCTCCCCTCCCCCACAGCCCCCTTGCACCTCCCTCCTCACCTCCCTCCCTTGCAGCATGTTCTACACATGTGCTTGGCCCTAGAATGTTCCACACACACCCCTGCCCCTCCCCTCCCCCACAGCCCCCTTGCACCTACCTCCTCACCTCCCTACCTTGCAGCATGTTCCACACATGTCCTTGGCCCTAATATGTTCCACACACACACCTGCCCCTCCCCTCCCACACAGCTCCCTTGCACCTCCCTCGTAACCTCCCTCCCTTTCAGTATGTTCCACACATGTGCCTGGCCTCTGCACGCCATGTCCACACACACCCCTACCCCTCCCCTCGCCCACACACCCCTTGCACCTCCCTCTTCACCTCCTTTTCTTGCAGCATGTTCCACACCCGAGCCTGGCCTTCGAACAGAATGTCCCACATGCACCCCTGCCCCTTCCCTCGCCCACACACCCCGTGCACCTCCCTCCTCACCTCACGCCCTTGCAGCATGTTCCACACACGTGCTTGACCTCTGCACGCCATGTCCACATGCACCCCTGCCCCTCCCCTCCCCCACACACCCCGTGCACCTCCCTCCTCACCTTACGCCCTTTCAGCATGTTCCACACACGTGCTTGACCTCTGCACGCCATGTCCACACGCACCCCTGCCCCTCTCCTCCCCCACACACCCCTTGCACCTCCCTCCTTACTTCACACTCTTTTAACATGTTCCACACGTGCGCTTGGCCTTTGAACACACACCCTGTCTGCGCATCCTGCCCCTGCCCCTCCCCTCATCCACAGCCCCCTTACACCTCTCTCCTCACCTCCCTCCCTTACAGCATGTTCCACACATGTGTTTGGGTTTTGCTCTCCCTGTCCACACACACCCCTGCCCCTCCCCTCCCCCACAACCCCATCACACCTCCCTCCTCACCTCACGCCCTTTCAGTATGTTCCACACACACACCTGCCCCTCCTCTCCCTCACCGCCCCCTTGTACCTCCCTCCTCACCTCACGCCCTTTCAGCATGTTCCACACATGTGCCTGGTCTTTGTACGCACCCCCTGTCTGCGCATCCCGCCCCTGCCCATGCTGGCGCTGCAGGCTGGTCCACAAGCGAACATCCAAGCGCGTTTTACCGTCGCTCCTTCTGGTGATGGCCTCGGACATGATACAACGCTTATCTTCAACCAACCCCATCATCACCTCATAGCTTGGCGGCAGGGTGGTACTTCCCAGAGGACACTGCACAGATCTTCTGGGGGACTGCAGCCTCCCTCGGGAATACACCTGGCGGCCCCCCTGGTCCCCCTCGCCAACCATGGCTGGGGCACTACAACGCAGGCGGTTGTACCGCTCCCGGGTTTGGGAGGGGGCTGTGCTGGGCTGGGTTGGGCTGCTGGGGGATTCATCTATATCCCGGGCCAAGGCTGGGGAACGATCTAATGGACCGTCCAAAGTGGTCATGGGCATGTTTGATGGGCGTTTGCCGTCCCCTTTTTTAAAATACTCCGCAGGTATAATGCAGTATTAGGGTAGTTTTAGGGCAGTGGTAGGGCAGTGGTAGGGCAGTTGCAGAGTGGTTAAGCACTGAGATAAGGTATGCAGTGTGGATGCACCCGATCATGAACGGATCAGTCTTGATGTCCCCTGAAGTGCTGTGCAGGTGTGTAAATGCATCAAGGATGGACCGACCCGTCTTGATGTCCCCTTCACTGCTGTGTAAGTTTATGTATGTTCCCTAAACGGTGGGGATGCTTGATGGACGTTTGACATCCCCCGAGCTACTGTGCGGGTACGTGTATGTTCTTCAGGGATATATGTGGCCGGTACATTTATGTTCTCCAGGGATAGATGTGGCAGGGTCTGTGCAGGTGTGAAGGTGCGTGCGTGTGCATCTGTTTGGCTGTCTGGCTGGTGGCTCAAGGTTTGTGTGGCTGTGTCCTGCCTATGCTCTGGCTGTGTTTTGGATTTGTTCTGGCTGTGTGCTGGCTGTGAGCGGTGTGGCTGAAGGGTTGCACACACTACGTTGGGGCGTAGGTACCGGGGGTGAAAGAATCAATCGGCAACACTGCCGCGTGGCTGTGGGGCTGTGGGGCTGTGTCTTGCCTGTGTCCGGGCTGTGCGGTAGAAGGGTCGTGCAAACTTGGTTGGTGCGTGCGCTGCTATGTTCTCTTAAGCACCCACAGAACAGTAAAAAAACTGCACTGTTGGGCAATTGTTGAAAAACGGTAGTGGAGTTGTACGTTTGGGCGCTCTTCGTGCAGACTACGCAAGTGGAAGTTTGCGTGCTGCCAAGACGAGGCTAAATAATGTTAATTCTCCATTTGCTCACGCATTGTCAGTCAGTTGCCAGCAGGGTTGCCAGGTCAGTTGCGCGCCCCGCGCTTGCGCGCTTTTACAGTCCAAGATATTTGTCCACGTATTGTACCGCACCGGGTGCGTAGTGCCGGTACCGCTTGCCGCTGCCGCTGTGCCAATAGCTACTGTAGTGCCAACTTGATCACGACAAGGGGTTCGAAACCGCTTGCTTCTTCTTGTGCTGCTACTTTAGGTAGTGTAGTCACCCCCTATCCAATAAGCTAGCAGAAAGATGCAGGCCATCCGAGCAGCACGTCAGGGAGTTGTGTCCGCCCTTCGCGGTAACAGCAGGGTGGAGAGCCAGCAGACTCGTCAGAGTGAGTAAACGATCTAGTTGCAGCTCTGAATCGATGTTTTGCTTTGCCCTTCGAGCCGCTGATAAATGTGACTTGCCCGATGTGTCTCGGCAGTGTCCGGCGGAGGTGACGACGGTGTGTTGCGATGCAACTGGTGGGACGCCCCTACCAACCCTGGTAAGCCGATAGCATTTGGAGTGTTGTCTAAGAGATGGGTTGGGGCTGCCTCCAGGCTGGTGAGAAGTGCATGCTGTAAATCTCGTCTCTTTTGGCCATCCCCTACATGCTCTGGTCCCTTGCATGATCACAGTCCCGAGGCAGTAGGCCAGAAATGTTGTGCTGGACAGTTGCACCATAGTGCATCATGTTTCTAACAGTTTGTTTGTTAACATTTCTGTGTCAGCTAAAAGCTGAATGGGCCAATCCATACGTAAAATTGTTTAAATCGACGTAGCATCACATACCTACAGCTATCTCTCCATCTCGCTCACACACACACACACACACACACCCAACCACGCACACATACAAGTCAATATGCTTCCTTGTAGTCAATCTGCAAACAAGTGGATGCATGTGAGATCATCTGAGTGGGGGGGGGGGGGGGGGGGGACTCCTTTCACATCTGCGGACATGTGTGTGGTGGTGTCAGTTTAATAGGTGACTCATACAGCGAGGGAGGCTATGTAAATATATATATAGTATGCCTTATTACGAGGAGTGAGGTTGAGGGGGCCAGCCCGTTCGCTTTCACTGGGGCCAACTACGTTTATATCTGCTGATAGTTGTGTGGCGGTGTCAGTTTAATAGGTGTCTCATACAGCGAGGGAATATCTGTATTCTTGCCTTCAACAGGGTTGAGATCTAGATGATAAAAGGGCGTTATTGGGTTAGTATTGTGATACAGTGTGAGAAGGTGGGTGTTCTCACCTTTAATTAGATTGGGCTCCAGATTCTGCCAGGGCATTATTTTTAGGGAACAGAAGGGAACAGCAATATAATATCATTGCATCATATGATGACGGGAGTCTGACTAGGTTAAAGTTACCATTTATAGACAATATCATATGATGCAACTTGTATGATATCATATGTTATCATACTCGCCTTTGGTCAGCATCATATGATATGCAGGTCCCTAATTATTTGCAGTGCCTGTCCTGGGAGAGGCAGCGATTTGAGCACATAGCTTTTCCCATAGCTTTTCTTTTCAGCTTTGATTATATAGCTTTTCTTTTCAGCTTTGAGTAAATAGCTTTTCCCATAGCTTTTCTTTTCAGCTTCGAGTATATAGCTTTTCCCGTCGTTTTTCTTTTCAGCTACAATCAGCAGCTTCTAGGCAGCTCCCTGATCCAGCCACTGGGCTAGGCCCCAAGATTTCAGCAGTCCTGGAAAGACGATTCTATCAGCTTCCAGCTGCATTGCTACAGCTTTGGCTGGGTGGCCAGCCTGGGAAGCTGCCTAGAAGCTGTTGCTGGTAGGTGAAAAGATATGCTATGGGCATGCCGTGGTCACCATCATTACATTGACACAGGCCGGACAGTGTTGGCCCAGGACAAGCCCACCACAACTTCGGGGGGTCTCATGGTATTCAATAGGATGCAAATGGTAGGAATAACACTTAGATGCGCATAAGTGTAGCCATTGATAGGACCTTGATGCAGTAGACTAGAATGACCCCAAACCTTCAACCCATTGCAGCTTAGCCCATCCATTCCAACCAAAACCATCACAGCCAAGCCGACCCTAAGTTCCTAAACCAACCCAGCTAAACGCAACACGATCCAACACAGACAAAACAGGCCATCCCAACCCAACACATAACAATGCAAGACGTACCAACACATCCCATCCTGTTCCAATATAAACCATATCAACACAACCTATCCCATCCCTTCCCAACATAAAGCATACCAACACAACACATAGCAACACATACCATCCCTTCTCATTCCAACATTAACCATCCCATACCAAAACAACCCGGCTTTGGAGCCAAACCCAACCAAACTTTAACGGTCATAATTATACTGAACCCCTGCAGATATCTGGCAGAAGCACCATCTGGCTTGGTGGACTGTGGCAGCCTACGGCGGAGTTTACTGGCTGGTGGCCGGTGGTTCCAAGAAGGAAGAGCCTAAGACTGAGGAGGCTTAAATATGCCCCCCTCATATTCTTCATATTTGTATAGTCTGGTATAGGTTGGCGGTCGTGTTGGCCTGTGCTGCTGATTCGTCGTAGCTTGTTATGTAGTGGGACTCACGTTATTGTATAGACTCTTGTAACCAAAGCACAGATGCACAGTGGATAGGTTGTATAGACTTATGTAACTGATGTTCTGACGCACATCGGATGAGTTTTATGTACGTGTCTAACCGAAGTACAGCGGATGAGTCGTACAGACTGTTTTGGCCGAAGTACGGCTACTGAGATGTGCAGACTTGTATAACCGAAGTACGGTGGATGAGTTGAATATGCTAGTGTAATTGAAGTATGGACGTACTGAACATTGGATTAGTTTTATGGACCTGTCTAACCTAAGTACATTAGTACCGTAGATGAGTTGTACTGACTTGTATTACCGAAGTACGGCACTTGAGTTTTTTCGATGAGGGGATTCTTTACCTAAGGAGGTGGGTCTCAACACAAAGCCAACAGAGTAGTTGAAGCCTCCTTGATCTTGAACTTGGTTACACGGCTCCAGGCAGCAATTTAGCTGCTCGCCGTCTTCAGCAGTTATAATAGTATCCAGGAAAATATAAACATTATCAAAACAATCGACATCGGTGGTTGGGAGTTTGGTTTGTTTGTCCTCGACACACCCCTGATGTAATGGGGTTTTTTGCTTTGTGGGTGCTTTTTCTTTTTGTTTAAAGCACAGAGTCTCATACACCCTCGCGGTGTCAAGTAGACTTTAACATGTAATGTAATGTAACATCAGTCGAGAGGGTGGGTGGATGTTGAGGGAAACGCCTCTTTGAGAAAGCGCCTCCCAATATTTAAATTTGGCTAAACGCCTCCTCCCAGCATGATCTTGAACTTGGTTACATTGCTCCAAGTCTCCAACCAGCAATTTGGCTGCTCGCCCTCTTAGGCAGAAAAACACATACAATCAGAGAACATGTAAAAATGAACAAATCGTTTTTTCCCTATTCACTTTTCCGTCACTTTTCCGTCCTTAACAACCCTGGGCCTTACTGGCTCCTGGCCTTGTCGCAGTCCCTGGCTTCTATCCGCTGCACTCGATTCCGGTGCCACCTACGCTCCGATAGCCAACACGAGCCAACCACTACCAAGTTTCGCACTCACTGCCAAGTTTCCGCGTCGCTTGTGACGTGCCTAGGACTCGTCCCTGTTGAGGTCTGCCTGTCCACGAACTGCCCTTCTGAGAAAGGAACATGCGAGCAGCAGATACTCTCTCGTCTACACTCTGAAACTATGTGACGATGCAGGATTTTTTTTCATGCCATTCATGCCGCTGTCCTCATGAATGCCGACCGCTATTTCTATGCATCCTATCGATTATTACGTAGAATTATCTTCCGACGTAACATTTTGAGGATGGCAGCCCACAAGTTTGTGTACGTAGCACCAGTCCGCGATAAGTGGGGGCAAGTGCGTCTCAATAAAATAGCGCAACTTGAGCTTCCTGAGAGCCTTAGGAAGGAAACTCTCTTAACTTCCACTTCCTCCACACCAGAGGAGGCTGCTAGAGCAGTAGACAGGTACGGTTTAGTCCTCACAATGCAGGCGTGTTCGATGGGTATCCAAATATGCATTGAGAAAGACTTGCCCAACCTCGGAAATTCTAGGATTGAATCTTATGTGGCCTTTGTCACCTTCCCCGTGTTTTCATGCATGTCAAGCATACCAGACTGTCTCACTAACAACTCTCCATTGTACAGGGCTACCACAACTGATTGTGAAGCCCACCCACCCACCCACCCACAAACCCACAAACCAACCAGCCAGCCATACAAATGGTAACTTAAGCCTAGTCAGCCTGCAGGCATCGTATGATATCATATGATGCATACATATGATATCATACACATCATATGATGCATACATATGATTCCATACACATCATATGATGCATACATCATATGATCCCGCCAAAAAGGGACAGTAGTCTCCCGCATAGTGGAGAATTGAAAAGGAAGAGGAGGAGGAGGAAGCCATGGATGTAAATTCATACACAGCATACAGCAAGTTATATGTATTGCCTTGTATTGCCATGCCATTGATATAGATTCGCACACAGCATACAGCAAGTTATACCTATTGCCTTGTATTACCATGCCATTGATGTACATTCGCACGAAGCATACAACAAGTTATACGTATTGCCTTGTATTGCCATGCCATTGATGTACATTTCACACATCATACATCAAGTTATACGTATTGCTTTGTATTGCCATGCCATTGATGTAGATTCGCACACAGCATACAACAAGTTATATGTATTGCCTTGTATTGCCATGCCATTGATGTACATTCACACACATCATACATCAAGTTATACGTATTGCCTTGTATTGCCATGCCATTGATGTACACTCGCACACATCATACATCAACTTATACGTATTGCCTTGTATTGCCATGCCATTGATGTACATTTGTAGTCAGCATACATCAAGTTATACCTATTTCCTTGTATTGCCATGCCATTGATGTACATTTGTAGTCAGCATACATCAAGTTATACGTATTGCCTTGTACTGCCATGCCATTGATGTACATTTGTAGTCAGCATACATCAAGTTATACGTATTGCCTTGTATTGCCATGCAATTGATGTGCACTCGTACATAGGAAGTTATACGTATTGCCTTGTGTTGCCATGCCATTGATGTAGATTCGCACACAGCATACAACAAGTTATACGTATTGCCTTGTATTGCCATGCCATTACTGTACACTTGTAGTCAGCATACAACAATTTATTTGTATTGCCTTGTATTGCCATGCCATTGATGTACACTCGTACACAGGTAGTTATACGTATTGCCTTATATTGCCATGCCATTGATATAGATTCGCACACAGCATACATGAAGTTATACATATTGCCTTGTATTGCCATGCCATTGATGTAGATTCGCACACAGCATACAGCAAGTTATATGTATTGCCTTATATTGCCATGCCATTGATGGACATTTGCACACATCATACTTCAAGTTATACGTACTGCCTTGTATTGCCATGCTATTGATGTAGATTCGCACACAGCATACAACAAGTTATCCGTATTGCCTTGTATTGCCATGCCATTGATATACACTCGCACACATAATACATCAAGTTATATGTATTGCCTTGTATTGCCATGCCATTGATGTACACTCGTGCACAGGTAGTTTTACGTATTGCCTTGTATTGCCATGCTATTGATGTACATTCACACACAGCATACAACAAGTTATACGTATTGCCTTGTATTGCCATGCCATTGATGTACATTCGCACACAGCATACAACAAGTTATACGTAGTGCCTTGTATTGCCATGCCATTGATGTACATTTGTAGTCAGCATACAACAAGTTATACGTATTGCCTTGTATTGCCATGCCATTGATGTACATTGACACACAGCATACAGCAAGTTATATGTATTGCCTTGTATTGCCATGCCATTGATGTAGATTCGCACACAGCATATATCAAGTTAAACGTATTGCCTTGTATTGCCATGCCATTGATGTACATTTGTAGTCAGCATACATCAAGTTATACGTATTGCCTTGTACTGCCATGCCATTGATGTACATTTGCAGTCAGCATACATGAAGTTATACGTATTGCCTTGTATTGCCATGCCATTGATGTACACTCGTACATAGGAAGTTATACGTATTGCCTTGTATTGCCATGCCATTGATGTACACTCGTACACAGGTAGTTATACGTATTGCCTTGTATTGCCATGCCATTGATGTAGATTCGCACACAGCATACATGAAGTTATACGTATTGCCTTGTATTGCCATGCCATTGATGTACATTTGTAGTCAGCATACAGCAAGTTATACGTACTGCCTTGTATTGCCTTGTATTGCCATGCCATTGATGTAGATTCGCACACAGCATATATCAAGTTATACGTATTGCCTTGTATTGCCATGCCATTGATGTAGATTCGCACACAGCATACAACAAGTTATAAGTATTGCCTTGTATTGCCATGCCATTGATGTACACTTGTACACAGGTAGTTATACGTATTGCCTTATATTGCCATGCCATTGATGTAGATTCGCACACAGCATACAACAAGTTATACGTATTGCCTTGTATTGCCATGCCATTGATGTACACTCGTACACAGGTAGTTATACGAGGAGGAGGAGGAGGAGGAGGAGGAGGTGCCTATACACGATGAAGACGGTGTGAATAATGTAGGCAATGATGACAATGATGACAATGGGGATGCTCTCCATGAGGATGAGGGCAGTGGCAATGTGTGGGGCCAGGGTCCAGCTGCTGCCAGCAGTCAAGAGGATGAAGGCAGTGGCAATGTGTGGGGCCACGGTCCAGCTGCTGCCAGCAGTCCAGTGCCTAGGAGGAGTAAGAGTATTAGGAAGAGGGCGAGGAAGGGTGCAGGAATGAGTGGGAAAGAGGATGCCGAGCCCCCTCGGGAAGTACATGCTGGGAGTAGGGGTGCTGGGGTCTGGTACCCCCTGGTGTTCGGGGACCCCCTGGCGATTGGTGATCAGCATCAGCAGATATTTTACACTGGTGGGTTGGTGCCTCCTACGGATCTGCTAAGTGCTGTGGTAGTAAAGCAGGAGACAGACTGTCTGGAGCAAGCTGTTGGGGCTCTTCCTGGCATTGCATTCCCTGCCCAGGCATCCATGTTCCCCGCTCAGGCTTCTACATTATCTGCCCAGGAGCTCGCCTTAGTCGTCCCTACAAGCATGGAAACCCAGCTTGGACCTAGCCTGCTGTACACAACAGCCTTTGAGAGCATCAGTGGCTGGATCCCACTGGATGGTGGTGACAGTGTAACTAAGGTTGAGCTAGGTTATTCTCAGCTACCACATGCTCAGCTGCCTCAAGTGGTGATCAAATCCGATCCTGATTCAGCTGACATTATACCACATGCGATAGGATGTGACGTAGCATGTAGGGACAGCGCAGCACAAGTGAATGCTCAGTTGGGTCACAACACCCAGTTGGGTGTGGGTACAAGCCAAACCCACTTGGGTCACAACACCCAGTTGGGTGTGGGTACAAGCCAAACCCACTTGGGTCACAACACCCAGCTGGTTGTGGGTACAAGCCAAACCCACTTGGGTCACAACACCCAGCTGGTTGTGGGTACAAGCCAAACCCACTTGGGTCACAACACCCAGTTGGGTGTGGGTACAAGCCAAACCCACTTGGGTCACAACACCCAGCTGGTTGTGGGTACAAGCCAAACCCACTTGGGTCACAACACCCAGTTGGGTGTGGGTACAAGCCAAACCCACTTGGGTCACAACACCCAGTTGGGTGTGGGTACAAGCCAAACCCACTTGGGTCACAACACCCAGTTGGGTGTGGGTACAAGCCAAACCCACTTGGGTCACAACACCCAGCTGGTTGTGGGTACAAGCCAAACCCACTTGGGTCACAACACCCAGCTGGTTGTGGGTACAAGCCATGTGCGCTTGGGTCATAACACCCAGCTGGGTGTGGGCACAAGCCACACACAGCTGGCTGGCTCTATGCCCATGCCTCTAGAATTGTCTGGCGGGACTACACAATTGCAGCCCCGTATGACTGAGCTGGAATCACCAGGAAATGCCCACTTCACTGACGAGATGCAGAACGCTGAGGGCAGAACTCAGACAAAACAGGAAACAGGATGGATAATCTTTGAATGATGGCAAGATAACATGGCAACAGGATGGATTATCTTTGAATGGTGACCAGGTACCAAAGCAACAGGATGGGTTGCCTTTGAATGGTGACCAGGTAACATAGCAATAGGATGGGTTGCCTTTGAATGGTGACCAGGTAACATAGCAATAGGATGGGTTGCCTTTGAATGGTTGACCAGGTAACATAGCAATAGGATGGGCTTGCCTTTGAATGGTGGACCAGGTAACATAGCAATAGGATGGGTTGCCTTTGAATGGTGACCAGGTAACATAGCAATAGGATGGGTTGCCTTTGAATGGTGACCAGGTAACATAGCAACAGGATGGGTTGCCTTTGAATGGTGACCAGGTAACATAGCAATAGGATGGGTTGCCTTTGAATGGTGACCAGGTAACATAGCAATAGGATGGGTTGCCTTTGAATAGTGACCAGGTAACATAGCAATAGGATGGGTTGCCTTTGAATGGTGACCAGGTAACATAGCAACAGGATGGGTTGCCTTTGAATGGTGGCCAGGTAACATAGCAATAGGATGGGTTGCCTTTGAATGGTGACCAGGTAACATAGCAACAGGATGGGTTGCCTTTGAGTCATGGAAAGATAACCAGGTAGGGCTTTTCTAATCAGCTCTGAGCCGCAGTTTTTAGGCAGCTCCCCTGACTGGCTATTCGTACTAAGCTGGGACAACGTAGCGCACCTTTATAGCAGTTCAGGGGATGATTTGGGAATCACACTTTTTTCTTGGTTCTCAGAATCTCAGGCCAATTTTCGGGAATTCTCGCGAGAATTCTCAGATTTCCAGGCCAAATTCTCGATTTCATGTACGAAGTCCGGGTTCTTCAGAAATCTTGAACCCAAATCTTCCGCTGAATGGCTATTAGCTGACATGTTCAGCTGTCCAAGTATGCTGACACGTTCTGCTGTCCAAGTATGCTGACATTTTTAGGAGCCGCCCAGTGGCTAGCTCAGGGAGCTGCATATATAGACGCTGTTGATCATGGCTGGAAATATTGAATAAGCCTTGTAACCAGGTAACACTGTAACAAAATGTATTACCCTTGAATGGTGGCAAGGTTGAGAAGCACATGTTCATGTTTAATACAACAATGCCATTCGAACTGAATCCTCGGGGTCACTGGTTTATGTCGGGAGACCAACCTCCTGGGGTGAAAGTTTTTTCACAATTTCAAAAAAAAGGAATGCAGTAAGACATTGAACTTCACATTGCAGGGTAGTTTTTTTTAAGTTGTGAATGGACTCCAGGAGGTGAGTCTCTCAACACGTAGCGCAGATTCATTAGGGTCCGGTATGATCCTTCCTTGAATGTTAGGGTCATGTACGTAGTGTGCACAAGTAGACTGAAAAAATGTAATGATAACGCCTGGTGGGGCGTGGTATTAAGGGAGCCCGTCGTACGCGGGTGGGGAGCGGTCTCCTACCTCAACTGGACAAGCTACCATCGCGGTAGACGACGACCTGCAACGTCAAGAGCGATCAAAGGGGGAGTCGAACATTAGCGATCTGGTCTACCACTAGACCATTGTAAATCACTGAACGAGGCTAAGTAGACTGAAAATAGTGGCTGTTACTGTATCTTGCTGAAGGATAGACGGATTGCATGCATTGTAGAGGGATAGTACGCTCATGCCAAAGTTTGTGTTGCTATTCATATGGACAATAATAGGGACCTTGAAATTATGAAGGCACCTCAGAACAGACGGGCAATAATAAATCGCAGAATTCCATATGATCAATAAATGCAAACATTATTACAGTTCGGAGGATTTAGTTGCAAATATGTACATGATGAGGCTGACCCTGCAATGTGAAGTTCAATGTCTTACTGCATTGCTTTTTTTTAAGTTGTGAAAGGACTTTCACCTCAAGAATCCCCGTTCGGAACGGGTCTTGGGCCGGACGAAGCAGATGCGGGGTCCTATCAGATCTCTGGTTCGAACCTCAACGAGGCCATCTGGGCCCACCTGGAGGGTCGTCGACCGGCATGGTAACTGGACTCTAGGTGTGATGTAAGCCCGTCCATCGCATGCTTACGAGGCGGTTCCCTTAATACCCATTGGGCACGTCCTTAGAGGTCATTCTGTGGCAATTCTTGGATGTTCAAATTTACATTTTTTTTCCATTCACCTCAAGAGGTGGGTCTCCCGACACAAACCAGCGACCCCGGGGATGAAAAGTTGTAAGTCGCAAGCGACACGGAAAATCGCTTTAGCAGTCACCGGCAGGGAGTTTCGAAAGTAGTGGAGAGAGTAGCTACTCGTAGCCGAATAGAGCTACACACATTGAACAATTTGTGCAAAGGATCTTGACCGCTGCGATGCTGATAACTCTAGTCATACGCTCTCCAACTACGAGCAAAATGTTTGGGCGCGGAGGTGGTCGAAACCGTTCAAACGCCTGGACATCTGTCGGACAGATAGATAGATGGAGAGACGGACGGACAATCCGGACGGTGGAGAGAGACACGGGGGGAACATAGGGCTTCAGCCCCGGGACCCCGGGGGTCCAGAGGGGGCTAAAGCGAAAAATACTGTACGAATAGACTGAATACCGGTCAACAAAAGGAACAGTGCTTACTGCCAAAGAAGAAGGGGAAAAAAGCGATTTGTTCGAGTTTACATTTCTGGTAATAATAATTTTACTGACGAAGATGGGGAGCAGCCAAATTGCTGGCTGAAGCTTCGTACCATAACCAAGTTCAAGCCAAAGACGGCGAGCAACCTGATGAGCCATGTAACCAAGTCCAAGTTTATCAGGAACAGTGCTTTCAATGCTGTCAATTTCTGTCATCCGAAGTTTACACCTTAAGATGGCGAGCAGCCTCAAGGCGTGAGCCATGTGTAAAAAAAAGTCCAGCTGCTGGCTCCTGCCAAAAGAGGCAGAGCAACAGCGAGCGACAAAAAATGCTAGTAACCTGTTGGGCATGTCCCTTTAGCCTATCTGGCCCACCCCTGGACAGTAACATACACACACACACTGTGATTTTGAGGACGGTTGGAAGACCCGGTGTCCTGGAACGGGCTTGTCTTGGGTGAACTATCAGCGTTTTTCAGCTACAAGAAGCAGCTTCTTGGCAGCTCCCCTGTCTGGCTATTCGGCCAAACCTGGCGCAACCTTGAGCAACTTGAAGCTGACATAATCAGCTTTCCAGAACTGCTGAAATAGTTCGATGCAGCACAGTCGTCGGCTCAGGGAGCTGCCTAGAAGCTGCTATGAAAAGCCGAAAAGAAAAACCCTGTCAACTATGGCCTGCCTGACAATATAATGCAAAATAGTAACAACTAGATTTCATACCGAACCTAGTTTTACCTTGCTGCACTGCACACGTTTAACTAATGTAATCGCAGGTGCGTTGTAGATAAATAAATAAATAAATGACTCCCCCTTCGGTCGCTCTTGGCGTTACAGGTCGTCGTCAACCGCGATGGAAGCTTGTCCAGTTGAGGTAGGAGACCGCTCCCCACCCGCATACGACGGGCTTCCTGAACACCACGCCCCACCAGGCCTTATCATTACTTTTTTTTATAATAAATATATACATGGGACACCTTATTATAAGGCGTGATATTGAGGGGGCTAGCCAGCTAGCTTGCACTGGGGCAAACCACCAATGATGAGGGTAATTTGATTGTAATCATCCTGGGTCAACTACGGCCTGCCTATCGCAATTGTAATGTTGTTGTGTTGTAAATATATGCACGGCAGACACACTGCTAAATACGGGTCCAAACCACGCAAGCCTGCCCCCATCCCGACTAAGCCTTTGCGGGGCCTTAAAGCCCCTGGGATATCCCCCCCCCCCCCCCCCCCCCCCCCCCAAATGGGTCTCAAACCACGCAAGCCTGCCCCCCTGCCAGGCCCACCAAGCCCCAGCAGGATATATTCCCCCAGTCTATTTGAAGGAAGGTCTACCCCAAGGTTCGTCAACTAGAGGTGACCGCCCCATCGGGCGGTCACCTCTCGCACGGTCGTGGGTTCGTGGGTCTCGGTCTGGGTCTCGGTCTGGGTGGTCTGGGTCTCGGTCTGGGTGGTCTGGGTCTTCGTCTGGGTCTCGGTCTGGGTGGTCTGGGTCTCGGTCTGGGTGGTCTGGGTCTCGGTCTGGGTCTCGGTCTTCTGCGTCTCGAACCTTCCACGCGGCATCCGCAGGTGGCGTGTGGCGAAGGCTTCGGACCATGCCGAACCCTTAGGTTAAATTGCTCCTCCTCCGCCAGTGTGAGCGGTGTAACTGTGGGGTATCTGCTTAGTTGAGGGCGGTAACCACTTCCCCTCCCTCTATATGGGAGATAAACTACGCAATCCTGCCCTAATGCACACTAAGCCTTCGCAGGCTGTCAGCGCTATCTGTCATCTTGCCTAACTGTCTTGTGTGTCCTCGTCTCTCGAATCTCTTGTGTGTCTGCTCCCCTGCTAGGTGCACCAGCTGTCACCAGCAATATGTTGGAGCTAGCTGGCCCATGGTCTACTGAGTCTCTCGTGCGTCTGCTTCCCTGCTAGGTGCACCAGCTGTCACCAGCAATATGTAGGAGCTAGCTGGTCCATGGTCTGCTGTGTCTCTCGTGTGTCTGCTTCCCTGCTAGGTGTACCAGTTATTCGCATAGCCTAACTCTAGACCCTTGATCTCTGATCAGTCGGCTGCCTCGTCAGCCGACTCCCTACCATTGTAATTGATCCTTTCCGTTGTATTTGATCCTTTCCTCTCTGTTGCTCTCGTTCCTTCTCTGTCCTTAACCGCCGACACAAGGCTTTTAAGCCCCGGGGATATTCACCCCAGGGATAGTCAACCACTTCCCCTCCCATTAAATAGGTCCAAACCACGCAATCCTGCCCCCATGCCAGGCCCACCAAGCCCTCCAAGGGTTTTACCCCCCCAGGATGTTCTCCCGGGTCTATTTGCAAGGATATTCACCCCGGGGATAGTCACCCACAGGGACTTGGACATGTCTTTAAACTGTCAATTCCGCTTAATTCCCTCCCTGGTTTCTGTGCACAGGGGGACATGGAATTAGAAGACAGTGAGCAGCCCTGAGTTGGCTGAAAAAACATGTAACAATCCAACCCACCCCACCCCTGGGGATAGTCACCCACGTCTCCTTACCGTGTGTGGGTCCAAACCAAGCAATGTTTAGGCTGCAATGAACAGGACAACTATGCCTACATCTATCGGGATCCCTCTGGCTGAAGGATTTATAGGAATTCAGGGGATGAATTGGGTTCAGAGGTCAGACCTCGTACTTGTTCTCAGGCCAAATCTCACAGAATTCTCCCAGAATTCTACATTTCATGCCAAATTTGAGATTCAAAGTTCGATATCCCACATTTCAAAACCCAACTCCTAAATCATCCCCTGAATTGCTATAGATAATTTGAAGTTACACTTATTTCAAAGTGGATTGGACTAGGTATCAAGCCGCTTCTATGTTCTTAGAACCACGAGCTGGCCCCTTCAACCTCACGCCTAATAATAAGGCACACTGTTTTTTATATGCAGAGGTTGGCTCCAACTTCCAAGCCCCCCCCCCCCCCCCAAACAAACAAACACACACACACACACCACAAACAAACTGAACAGGGTCTGACCAAACAGCGTTTCTGTTCTTGGCTACGAGCAGCGGCTTCCAGGCAGCTTCCTGAACCAGCCAGTGAGCATAGCTCCAAGATTTTAGCAGCACTAGATAGCTGGTGACATCAGCTTCACGGTGCACTTCACTACTACATTGCACTTCACGGTGCACAACCTTGTGTTTGGTTTGGTTGTCCCAGGTAGAGGGGGTGCCCTAGACGTCTTGGAACACAGGATGGCTTGGCTTGGCTCAGCCGAAGCCCATCTCCAGACATAGCTCATTGGGCAGGCAGCTGAGGGCGACACTCTCAGAGTCAGAGCTTTCGAGCTCATCCCCCTCCATGCTGGTAGCTGAGGGCGACACTCTCAGAGTCAGAGCTGTCCAGCTCATCCCCCTCCATGCTGGCAGCTGAGGGCGACAATCTCAGAGTCAGAGCTGTCCAGCTCATCCCCCTCCATGCTGGCAGCTGAGGGCGACACTCTCAGTGTCAGAGCTGTCCAGCTCATCCCCCTCCATGCTGGCAGCTGAGGGCGACACTCTCAGAGTCAGAGCTGTCCAGCTCATCCCCCTCCATGCTGGCAGCTGAGGGCGACTCTCTCAGAGTCAGAGCTGTCCAGCTCATCCCCCTCCATGCTGGCAGCTGAGGGCGACACTCTCAGAGTCAGGGCTGTCCAGCTCATCCCCCTCCATGCTGGCAGCTGAGGGCGACAATCTCAGAGTCAGAGCTGTCCAGCTCATCCCCCTCCATGCTGGCAGCTGAGGGCGACTCTCTCAGAGTCAGAGCTGTCCAGCTCATCCCCCTCCATGCTGGCAGCTGAGGGCGACACTCTCAGAGTCAGGGCTGTCCAGCTCATCCCCCTCCATGCTGGCAGCTGAGGGCGACAATCTCAGAGTCAGAGCTGTCCAGCTCATCCCCCTCCATGCTGGCAGCTGAGGGCGACTCTCTCAGAGTCAGAGCTGTCCAGCTCATCCCCCTCCATGCTGGCAGCTGAGGGCGACTCTCTCAGAGTCAGAGCTGTCCAGCTCATCCCCCTCCATGCTGGCCACATACCTCGGCATCATGCTGACCAGGGTGTCCCAGGTAAAGGGGGACAGCCTAGACCTCTAGGAAGGCGGGGTGGCTTGGCTTCTTGAATAGGCATCTTCAAGCAGAGCTCATAGGGCAGGTGGAGTGGCTTGGCTTGGTTTATCCGATGCCCATCTCCAAGCAGAGCTCATTGGGCAGGTGGAGTGGTTTGGCTTGGTTTATCCGATGCCCATCTCCAAGCAGAGCTCATTGGGCAGGTGGAGTGGCTTGGCTTGGTTTATCGGATGCCCATCTCCAAGCAGAGCTCATTGAGCAGGTGGAGTGGCTTGGCTTGGCTTATCCGATGCCCAGCTACAAGCAGAGCTCATTGGGCAGGTGGAGTGGCTTGGCTTGGTTTATCCGATGCCCATCTCCAAGCAGAGCTCATTGAGCAGGTACATGCATCCAAGAGGAACTGTTCCAATACCCAAGGGTGCGGGAGTCGCTAGGTCAGGGGAATTTGGAAGCCAAGTTGGGGAACCAAGTACTTGTCGAGTGGCTTGGCTTGGCTCAGCGGATGCCCATCTCAAGGCAGAGCTCATTGGGCAGGCAGCTGAGGGCAACACTCTCAGAGTCAGAGCTGTCCAGCTCATCCCCCTCCATGCTTGCCACATGTCTAGGCATCATGCTGACCAGGGTGTCCCAGGTAGAGGGGGGTACCCTGGACCTCTTACAAGGCGGGGGAGGGGAGCACACAGCATCATCTAAGGATCGGCTTGGCTTGACGTCACCTGCCACGGAGGCCACTCCGATTGAGGAGCTCCCCTGGCTGCCCCCGAACTCCTGCAGGGCTAGGCCTCCAGGAACGCCGGGAAGCCCAGCACCCAATGAGGCAGGCCCTCCAGGCGCTAGCTGGCTATTGGTCTCGGCGGAGGAGGATAGGGGCACTGCCCCTTGGCTTTGGTGGAAGAGGTGGGGGTTCATGACACCAGGCCAGGTGGGGGGCGCAGCCCCCCCAATGCAGGGGAGGTAGTCCCTGGGACCCACATCCTTCCAAGATTTTATGTTAACGGCATCTTGTCCCTCGCCTTGCAAGCGTGACAAGAGCTGCTGGCGAGACGAGTACTTGACCCTGAATGAGCGTATGAGCAAATGAATGAATAAATGAATGGATGAATGAATGCAAGCGTGACATTGGCTGCTGGCGGGACGAGTACTTGACCCTGCATGAGTGAATGAGTGAATGAGTGAGTGAGTGAGTGATTGAGTGAATGAATGGATGAAAGAATGAATGGATGAATGGATGAATGAATGAATGCATGAATGATAAATGAATGAATGATAAATGAATGAATGAATGAATGAATGCATTAATGAAAGCGTGGCTAGAGCTGTTGTCGGGATGAGTAATTGACGCTGAATGAGCGAATGAGCAAATGAATGAATAGATGAATGCAATAATGAGAATGCATGAATGTATGCGATAATAAGAATGCATGGATGTATGCACGAATGAGATGAGCAAATTCATGAATGATTGAATACATGAATGAGTGGATGGATGGATGGATGAATGGATGAGTAAATTCATGAATGAGCAGATGAATGAATGAATGAATGAATGAATGAATGAATGAATGAATGGATGGATGGACGGATGGATGAATGAAAGCGTGACAGGAGCTGTTGGCGAGACGAGTACTTGACCCTGGAAGAGCAAATGAACGAATATATTAATTAATGGATGAATGAGTGGATGGATTGATGGATGGATGGATGGATGAATGAGCTCATGAGCTCATGAATGAGTGAATGAAATAATGGATGAATGAATGAGCATGCTAGGAAGTCAAGACTGCACTGGACTTACTGGCCGCATGAAGGAATGCATGGATGGATTACAGAGTGGATGGATAGATGAGTGAATAAATGAGCAGGCTAGGAAATCAATACTGTACTGGACTTACTGGCTGCATGAAGGAATGCATGGATGGATTACAGAGTGGATGGATGGATGAGTGAATAAATGAGCAGGCTAGGAAATCAATACTGTACTGGACTTACTGGCTGCATGAAGGAATGCATGGATGGATTACAGAGTGGATGGATGGATGAGTGAATGAATGAGCAGACTAGGAAATCAATACTGTACTGGACTTACTGGCTGCATGCCCAGAGTACATCTGCTAAGTCAATACTGTACTGGACTGCCCAGAGTACATCTACATCTGCATCAATACTGTACTGGACTTACTGGCTGCATGCCCAGAGTACATCCGCTAAGTCCTGGTGGTCCATGACATCAACGTTCTCTGCCACTTGATCCAGCAGTGTTGCAAAGAGCCCTTCCTTGTAGTGATCAACAAAGTAGCTTAGGGACGTGAGCGCCCAGATGAGCGTCTGTGGGAGACAAACACAGAAACAGGTACATGCATGTGGGTGAGCGTCTGTGTGAGCGTGGGTGAGCGGTTGAGGGTGTCAAACACAGAAACAGGTACCGGTATGTGGGTGAGGGGTTTGTGGGAGCATGGGTGATTGCTGTGTGAGCGTCTGTGGGGGACAAACACAGAGACAGGTACCGGTATGTGGGTGAGGGGTCGGGGGTGTTAAAGCGAAAGAAGGGGTGAAACAAACAGGTAAACAGTACTTTCTTCCAGACACTCACAGTACAAGAACTAACAGAGAACTTCCAGACACTCTCAGTACAAGAAGTAATAGAGAAACAGTACTTTATCCCAGACACTCGCAGTACAAGAACTAACAGAGAACTTCCAGACACTCTCAGTACAAGAAGTAACAGAGAAACAGTACTTTCTCCCAGACACTCGCAGTACAAGGACTAACATAGAAGTTCCAGACACTCTCGGTACAAGATCTAACAGAGAAACAGTACTTCCTCCCAGACCCATTACATGATGCACCCAACTCACCGAGCTATCCTTGGTCAAGAGAATACTGTGGTTTCTCTGGGCCCACGATTCAATGCATCCACTCATGCCCCCCCCCCCCCCCCACCCTATCGCCCACCCACTCATGCACCCACCCTTCAGCCCCCCCCCACCCCCCACCCCGCCACACACAGCCCACCCACAACATGATGCAGCCAACTCACCGAGCTATCCTTGGTTGAGAGCATGCAGTGGTTTCTCTGGGCCCAAGATTCAATGCCCTGGCACAGATGGGTGTGGTGATGGCAAGCTGATGCATATGCCCAAGCGACGTTGGCTACCCCTTGTGGCGAGAATGAGTCAAGGCGAGGCACGATGACGTCTATGGGACAGGAGGGGTGGGTGTGGGTGAGCTGGGGTGGGGGGAGGGGGATAGAAAACAACATGATGATGATGATGATGTGGTGGTGGCCAGCTGATGCATATGCCCAAGTGACGTTGGCTACCCCTTGTGGCGAAAAAGAGTTAAGACGAGTCGATTGGACTGGAGGGGTGGGGGTGGGTGAGGTGTGGGTGGGGACTGGGTGAGGTGTGGGTGGATGAGTGTGAGGATGAGGATGAGGATGAGGATGAGGATGAGGGTATGGTTGAGGATGAGTGTGAGGATGAGTGTGAGGATGAGGGTGAGTGTGGGGGTGAGGGTGAGGATGCAGGTAAAGGTGAGGATGAGGATCAGGGTAAGGGTGAAGCACTACCACCGCCATCCTCATCACCCTCACCTGCTACAGCATTGTATAACTCAGCTCCCACTCATCCCTGCCCACCATTTGTCTTGCTCGCCACCCAAAGCGACTTCCAGTTGTTGAGAAGCATGCATGTGTTGCTTATTTGCTTGCTTGTTTTCCCCACTACCACCACCACGGCCACTGCCATCCTCATCACCCTCACCTGCTACAGCATTGTAGAACTCAGCTCCCACTCGACCTTGCCCACCATCAAACCTGCTCACCGCCCAAACCAACTTCCACTTGTTGAGAAGTATGCATGCGTTGCTTATTTTCTTGATCGTTTTCCCCACCACCACCGCCATCCTCGTCACCCTCACCTGCTACAGCATTGTAGAATTCAGCTCCCACTCATCCCAGCCCACCATTCATCTTGCTCACCGCCCAAACCAACTTCCACTTGTTGAGAAGTATGCATGCGTTGCTTATTTTCTTGATTGTTTTCCCCACCACCACCATCCTCATCACCCTCACCTGCTACAGCATTGTAGAACTCAGCTCCCACTCGACCTTGCCCACCATCCATCCCGCTCCCCGCCCAAACCAACTCCCACTTTTTGAGAAGTACGCATGCGTTGCTTGTTTGCTTGCTTTCCCCACCACCACCGCCATCCTCACCACCCTCACCTGCTACAGCATTGTAGAACTCAGCTCCCACTCGACCTTCCCCACCATCCATCTTGCTCACTGCCCAAATAGTGTTGGATAGTGACTGAGAGTCGAAGCTGTTCAGGTGGGGGGCGATGAGGCCAAGCCACCTTTCCGTGAAAACTGGGTGAGGCATCTCCATCTTGGCACACGACCACAGCACCTGAAGGTGATGATACAAGTAACGTTTGAGTATCACTACGGCTGTTCAGGTGGGGGTTAATGAGGCCACGCCGCCTGTCCATGAACACTAGGTGAGGCATCGCCATCTTGGTACTTGATCAAAGCACCTGAGCGTAATGCCGGACGTAAAGTTAAATTTAAACAGATAACGCCTGGAGAGGCGTGGTGTTGAGGGGACCCTCCCGTACACCGCAGCTGAGGAGAGTCACCATCAAAGTGCAATCATCTCTATGGCCCTAAGTGTAGGGTTTAGGGTTTAGGGTAAAACCCTATACCCTAAACACACCAAAGTTAATTATCTCTATGGCACTAAGTGTAATGTTTAGGGTTCAGGGTAAAACCCTAAACCCATCAAAGATTAATTATTTCATTGGCACCAACTCAGAGCCTATGTCGATAAAATAATTTGCTTGGTTCCGATTCATATGTGCATGTGTATTGCACCGGTGTCACTGTCCACATGCAGGCATCACCCACCCACCCACACCCACTCAATGGCACCAGCTCAGAGCCTCTATTGGTAAAACAATTTGTTAAGGCTCAGTTAGAACTAATAGGCTGCGGGATGTCATGGTGGTGGGTGTGTGTGTGTGGGGTGGGGGTGGGGGGGTGGGGGGAGGGGGGTAAGTGATGGTGGGGGAGGATGGCCTGGAAACGGGTGGGGGATATGCCCATAGCAAGGTAAGATGACATGGTGGTGGGGTGTGTGGGGTGGGGTGGGGGTGGTCTTGCAAGATGTCCTCAATGCTCCCGCAGCCTAGTAGTTCTGACAATAATGAAAACCTGGAGTGGGGCGATTCGAATTCCGCCAGATCATCAGTGCATGTTTTTATACAAGCTCCTCCTGAATCCAAACGCCAGGTCATCCTCCAAAATACACACACACCTGCCAGGTCATCCTCCAAAACACACACACACATCTGAATCGAGGTTAGGCAGGTCCCTTGAGCCTCTTTGCCCACCCCTGGACTGTAACAAACACACACATATTTGCAATCCTGTTTCGCAACTGGCTCAATGGTAGAGCACATAGAAGCGAGAAGGTGCGCGGTCCGAATCCCTATCCCGAGTACGCCTTAATGTTTGTGGTCACTATCAACCACCATTTTACTTTTTTTACAGGGATAATTTCGATGAAACGGGGTCGAAACTAGCGATCGCTATATATAGCGGGAAACAAAATCCCTGAAGTCAAGCACAGGTTAATCATCCAAGACAAGTCCTCGCGGCGTTGCAAGCGTATGTATGTTACAGTCCAGGGGTATGCCAAATAGGCTAAAGGGACTTGCCCAAGGTAAAGTCCAGGTAATGTCCAGGTAAAGTAGCAGCCCGTTTTAAACCGCCGGAAGACAGGGCTCCCTTAATACCACGCCCCACCAGGCGTTATCACTACTTCAGCCTCTTTGGCAATCCCTGGACTTTAACAAACACTCACACAGATCTTCATACCCCCTCCCAGCCATACTTGTTTTTGTGTGTGACATGTCTTCATTCCGTCGCTGCATGGAACACACCTGGACCATCCCCACGCGGCCACCCACCCACCCACCTGGGCCACATTCTGCAGGTATGGGGCAGCTGGTCAGCACTTACCACACACACCTCTCCATACTCCCACCCACACACCTGGGGCACATTCTGCGGTTATGGGGCAGCTGGTCAGCACTTACCACACACACTTCTCCATACCCCCACCCACACACACACCTGGGTCATCCCCATACAGCCACCCACCCACCCGACCACACACTCCTGGGCCACATTTTGCTGGTTCAGTCGCTTTTCACTTAGCTGGTCAGCACTTCGCACACACACATCTCCATACCCCACCCCCCACCCCCACTCCTGGGCCACATTTTGCTGGTTCAGTCGCTTTTCACTTAGCTGGTCAGCACTTCGCACACACACATCTCCATACCCCACCCCCACCCCCACTCCTGGGCCACATTTTGCTGGTTCAGTCGCTTTTCACTTAGCTGGTCAGCACTTCGCACACACACATCTCCATACCCCACCCCCACCCCCACTCCTGGGCCACCTTTTGCTGGTTCAGTCGCTTTTCACTTAGCTGGTCAGCACTTCGCACACACACATCTCCATACCCCACCCCCACTCCCACTCCTGGGGCACATTTTGCTGGTTCAGTCGCTTTTCACTTAGCTGGTCAGCACTTCGCACACACACATCTCCATACCCCACCCCCACTCCCACTCCTGGGCCACATTTTGCTGGTTCAGTCGCTTTTCACTTAGCTGGTCAGCACTTCGCACACACACATCTCCATACCCCACCCCCACCCCCACTCCTGGGCCACATTTTGCTGGTTCAGTCGCTTTTCACTTAGCTGGTCAGCACTTCGCACACACACATCTCCATACCCCACCCCCACCCCCACTCCTGGGCCACATTTTGCTGGTTCAGTCGCTTTTCACTTAGCTGGTCAGCACTTCGCACACACACATCTCCATACCCCACCCCCCACCCCCACTCCTGGGCCACATTTTGCTGGTTCAGTCGCTTTTCACTTAGCTGGTCAGCACTTCGCACACACACATCTCCATACCCCCACCCCCACCCCCACTCCTGGGCCACATTTTGCTGGTTCAGTCACTTTTCACTTAGCTGGTCAGCACTTCGCACACACACATCTCCATACCCCACCCCCACCCCCACTCCTGGGCCACATTTTGCTGGTTCAGTCGCTTTTCACTTAGCTGGTCAGCACTTCGCACACACACATCTCCATACCCCACCCCCACCCCCACTCCTGGGCCACATTTTGCTGGTTCAGTCGCTTTTCACTTAGCTGGTCAGCACTTCGCACACACACATCTCCATACCCCACCCCCACCCCCACTCCTGGGCCACATTTTGCTGGTTCAGTCGCTTTTCACTTAGCTGGTCAGCACTTCGCACACACACATCTCCATACCCCACCCCCACCCCCACTCCTGGGCCACATTCAGCGGGTTCAGCCGCCCTCTCTCCAGGCTACTGGTGCTGCAGGCCACCAGGTCTACAATGTGGCTCTGCTGCAGGTAGGGGCAAGCTGGTCAGCACTTAGCTGGTCAGCACTTTGCACACACACGTCCATACCCCCCCCCCCCCCCCCCCCCCCACCCACCCACACACACCTGGGCCACATTCTGTGGGTTCAGGCGTCCTCTCTCCAGGCTGTTGGTGCTGCAGGCCACCAGGTCCTCCATGAAGGCGGGGTGCTGGAAGATGAGTAGGGGGAAGCTGGTCAGCACTTGTGTGGGGTTGGTTTAGCTGGTCAGCACTTGTGTTTAGGTGGTTTAGCTGGTCAGCACTTAGCTGGTCAGCACTTGTGTTGAGGTGGTTTAGCTGGTCAGCACTTGGCTGGTCAGCACTTAGCTGGTCAGCACTTGTGTTGAGGTGGTTGAGCTGGTCAGCACTTAGCTGGTCAGCACTTGTGTTGAGGTGGTTGAGCTGGTCAGCACTTAGCTGGTCAGCACT
This sequence comes from Chlamydomonas sp. ICE-L, assembly GCA_013435795.1. Taxonomy (NCBI): domain Eukaryota; kingdom Viridiplantae; phylum Chlorophyta; class Chlorophyceae; order Chlamydomonadales; family Chlamydomonadaceae; genus Chlamydomonas; species Chlamydomonas sp. ICE-L. The sequence goes on from JACBWV010000626.1 coordinate 20,303,510, forward strand.
TGGGTTTGGTTGGTTTTACTGGTCAGCACTTGTGTTTAGGTGGTTTAGCCGGTCAGCACTTGTGTTTAGGTGGTTTAGCTGGTCAGCACTTGTGTTTAGGTGGTTTAGCTGGTCAGCACTTGTGTTTAGGTGGTTTAGCTGGTCAGCACTTGTGTTTAGGTGGTTTAGCTGGTCAGCACTTGTGTTTAGGTGGTTTAGCTGGTCAGCACTTGTGTTTAGGTGGTTTAGTTTACATCGTCCAGCCTACACTGCCCTACCAGGACGTTTAGGGTGGCAAGGGCCAAGGCCATGTTGGCCAGGGCCTGGCCGTTGATTGCACCGAGCTGGGGGCGCAGTGTTTTATGTTAAGGTGATATAGGATTAGGTGGTCTATGAAAAGAAGTGCTGACCAGCTACACTGTCCAACTACACTGACCAGCATACACTGTCCTGGGTGGAAGTTTAGGGTGGCGAGCGCCCAGGTCATGTTGGCCAGGGCCTGGCTGTCGAAGGCACCAAGCTGCGGGCCGCAGTGGTTTAGGGTGATAAAGGATTAGGTGGTTTATGAAAAGAAGTGCCGACAATCTAAGGCTGACCAGCTACACTGGCCTACCTAAAAATTTAGGGTGGCGAGCGACCAGGTCATGTTGGCCAGGGCCTGGCTGTCAATGCCATCAAGCTGGGGCTGCAGTGATTTAGGATTAAGTGGTTTATGAAAAGAAGTGCCAACAAGCTAAGTGCTGGCCAGCTACACTGACCAGCATACACTGTCCTACCTGGAGGTCTAGGGGGGGCGAGGGCCCAGGTAATGTTGGCCAGGGCCTGGCTGTCTAAGGCACCAAGCTGTGGGCCGCAGTGGTTTAGGTGGGTTCGGTTGTTTTGATGGTGCATGAAAAGAAGTGCCGACAAGCTATGTGCTGACCAGCTACCCAGCTACTGACCAGCTTCCCAGCCACTGACCAGCTTCCCTCTACTTGGAGGTTTAGGGGGGCGAGTGCCCAGATTGTGTTGGCCAGGGTCTGGCCGTCGAAAGCACTGAGCTTGGGGTGCAGTGATTTAGGATTCGGTGGTTTAGGTGGTTCTTGCAAAGAAGTGCTGACCAGCTTCCTGCTACTATTTTTTTGAAGGGCGGCCCAGCCTCACCTTTGGGGGTCTGGGTAAGTGCTGGAAAAAGGGCATTGGTTTGTCAACACCAACGTGTTTTAAACAACCCTACCTGAAAGTTTAGGGTGGCAAGGGCCCAGGGCATGTTGGTCAAGGCCTGGCCGCCGAAAGCACTAAGCTGGGGACCACAGTGATTCAGGATGAGGTGGTTTATGAAAATAAGTGCTGACCAGCTACACTGTCCAGACTACTCTGGCCTACCTGAAAGTTTAGGTTGGCAAGCGCCCAGGGCATGTTGGCCAGGGCCTGGCTGTAGAAAGCACCAAGCTGGGGGCCGCAGTTGTTTAGGATTAGGTGGTTTGTGAAAAGAAGTGCCGACAAGCTCAGTGCTAGTCACCTACACTGTCCAGCCTACTCTGGCCTACCTGGAAATTTAGGGTGGCGAGGGCCCAGGTCATGTTGGCCAGGGCCTGGCCGTCAAAAGCACCTAGCTGGGGGCCGCAGTTGTTTGGGATTAGGTGGTTTGTGAAAAGAAGTGCCGACAAGCTCAGTGCTAGTCACCTACACTGTCTAGCCTACTCTGGCCTACCTGGAAATTTAGGGTGGCGAGGGCCCAGGTCATGTTGGCCAGGGCCTGGCCGTCAAAAGCACCAAGCTGTGGGCCGCAGTGGTTGACCATGGCGCTTAGCAGTTGCACGTCTAAGTGGTTGTTGGCAGCCATGGACCACATGATGTTGGACAGGCCCTGGGGCGCGAAGCTGTGAAGCCGAGAGCCAGCTTCGGCCAGCAGGCTGGAGTAGAGACGTACGTCGTAGTGCTTCAACCTGTTGTGCCAAGAGTGGGGGTTGTAAGCTGGGGGGCTGGGTTGGTGTGGGGGTGGGGTAGTAGGCTGGAGTACAGGAGCATGTCGTAGTGCTTCAACCTGTTGTGCCAAGAGTGGGGGTTGTAAGCTGGGGGGCTGGGTTGGTGTGGGGGTGGGGTAGTAGGCTGGAGTACAGGCGCATGTCGTAGTGCTTCAACCTGTTGTGCCAAGAGTGGGGGTTGTAAGCTGGGGGGCTGGGTTGTGTGGGGGTGGGGTAGTAGGCTGGAGTACAGGCGCATGTCGTAGTGCTTCAACCTGTTGTGCCAAGAGTGGGGGTTGTAAGCTGGGGGGCTGGGTTGGTGTGGGGTGGGGTAGTAGGCTGGAGTAGAGACGTACGTCGTAGTGCTTCAACCTGTAGTGCCAAGAGTGGGGGTTGTAAGCTGGGGGGCTGGGTTGGTATGGGGTGGGGGTAGTAGGCTGGAGTAGAGACGTACGTCGTAGTGCTTCAACCTGTTGTGCCAAGAGTGGGGGTTGTAAGCTGGGGGGCTGGGTTGGTGTGGTGGTGGGGGTAGTAGGCTGGAGTAGAGACGTACGTCGTAGTGCTTCAACCTGTTGTGCCAGAGTGGGGGTTATAAGCTGGGGGGCTGGGTTGGTGTGGTGGTGGGGTAGTAGGCTGGAGTAGAGATGTACGTCGTAGTGCTTCAACCTGTTGTGCCAAGAGTGGGGGTTGTAAGCTGGGGGGCTGGGTTGGTGTGGGGGTGGGGTAGTAGGCTGGAGTACAGGCGCATGTCGTAGTGCTTCAACCTGTAGTGCCAAGAGTGGGGGTTGTAAGCTGGGGGGCTGGGTTGTGTGGGGGTGGAGTAGTAGGCTGGAGTACAGGCGCACGTCCTAGTGCTTCAACCTGTAGTGCCAAGAGTGGGGGTTGTAAGCTGGGGGGCTGGGTTGTGTTGGGGTGGGGTAGTAGGCTGGAGTACAGGAGCATGTCGTAGTGCTTCAACCTGTTGTAGCAAGGATGCAGGGGGATATTGAGGGGGTTAAGGGGAAGGGGAGGAGGAGGGAGGGGGCGGGGGATGAGTGCCAAGATGGGTAAGAGGCTGGGAGGCTGGAGTACAGGCGCACGTCGTAGTGCTTCAATCTGTGGTGGCAAGGGTGGGTTGTAAGTTGGTGGTGTGGGGTGAGGTGGGGGTATGTTTGTGGGTAAGTGGCTGTTGGCCGCCATGGACCACATGGTGTTTGACAGGCCTTGGGGCGCGAAGCTGTGATGCCGAGAGCCAGCCTCGGCTAGCAGGCTGGAGTACAGGCGCACGTCGTAGTGCTTCAACCTGTAGTGCCAAGGGGGTGGGGGTTGTAAGTTGGTGGGGTGGGGTGGGGTGAGGTTGGGTGGGGTGAAGGGGAGCGGGGTGGGACGTGCATGTGCCAAGGTGGGTGGGTGGGAGGCTGGGTTACAGGCACACGTTGTAGTGCTTCAACCTGCCGTGGCACGGGGGTGGGGGTTGGAAGCTGGAGGGCTGGGGTGAGGTAGGGTGGGGTGGGGTGGGCATGTGGGGTGTGCCAAGGTGGGAGGGTGGGAGGGTGGGTGTTTGGAGTAGAGACGCACGTTGAAGTGCGTCAACCTGCGGTGGCAGGGTGTAGGGGTGGGGTGGGGTGGGGTGGGGGGGTACAGGGGGGAATCAAGATCAGCTCCAACAATCAAGATCACCGGCACCACCACACCAACCCCACACCACCTTGTGCCCACCACATGCCCACCACACCACCACATGCTCACCACACCACCACATGCTCACCTCACCAACCCCACACCACCACCTACCTGCCCAGCGCCCAAATGATGTTAGACAGCTCCTGCTCCTTGAACGACCTGGACAAGGACACAGCTCGCTGCGACAGGGCCTGCACCATCCCAGGGTGGGGACAGTCCAGACTGGCAAATGCCCACAGGATGTTGGACAGCTCCTGGGGCTTCAAATCCTTCTGGAGGGTAATCACCTGATGTTGGTGGGTGGGTGGTGGTGGTGTTGGTGGGTGGTGGTGTTGGTGGGTGTTGGTTGTGGTGGTGGGTGTTGGTGGGTGGTGTTGGTGTTGGTGGGTGTTGGTTGTGGTGTTGGTGGGTGTTGGTGGGTGTTGGTTGTGGTGTTGGTGGGTGTTGTTGTTGGTGGTGGGTGTTGGTTGTGGTGGTCGTGGGTGGTGGTTGTGTTGGTGGGTGTTGGTGAGTGGTGTTGGTGTTGGTGGGTGTTTGTTGTGGTGGTGGTGGGTGTTGGTGGTGTTGGTGGGTGTTGGTGGGTGTTTGTTGTTGTGGTGGTGGGTGTTGGTTGTGGTGGTGGTGTTGGTGTGTGTTGGTGGGTGGTGGTGGTGTTGGTGGGTGGTGGATGTGGTGTTGGTGTGTGTTGGTGTGTGTTGGTGTGTGGTTTTGGTGGTGGTGGGTGTTGGTTGTGGGTGGTGGTGGGTGTTGGTTGTGGTGGTGGGTGTTGGTTGTGGTGGTGGTGGTGGTGGGTGTTGGTTGTGGTGATGGTGGGTGTTGGTTGTGGTGGTGGTGGGAGTTGGTTGTGGTGGTGGATGGTGGTCGTGATGGTGAGTGGTGTGGGTGTTGGTGGTGGGTGTTGGTTGTGGGGGTGGGTGGTGGTCGTGATGGTGGGTGTTGGTTGGTTGGTGGGTGGTGTGAGTGGTGGTGGTGGGTGGTGGGTGGTGGGTGGTGGGTGGTGGGTGGTGATCACCTTATCTGCCATGGCCTCCATCAAGGGAGCATCTTGATGGTGCATGTAAACAAGTCCAAGTTCAAGTTCCACACCTCCACTTCCATCTCAACCCGCATCCTCACCTCCACTCCCCCCCTCCACACACACACACACCAAGATCACCTTATCTGCCATGGCCTCCACCAAGGGAGCATCTTGATGATGCATGTAAACAAGTCCAAGTTCAAGTTCCACAGCTCCACCTCCATCTCCACCGGCATCCTCACCTCCAACCCCCCCCCACACATACCCCCCCCCCTCCACCCACACCTAGATCAACTCTTCCGCAACGGCTTCCATAAGGTGTTAATCTCAATGGTGCATGTAACCAAGTCCAAGTTCCCCACCCCCACCCGCACCTCCACCCGCACCTCCACCTACCTACCCCCACCTAGATCACCTTATCTGCCATGGCTGTTATCATGGGAGCATCTCAATGATGCATGTTAACAAGTCCAAGTTTAAGTTCCACACACACCGCCTCCACCTTCACCCCCCACCTTCATCCTCACACGCAGCCCCACCCTTACCCCCACCCCCACCTAGATCACCTTATCTGCCATGGCCTCCATCAAGGGAGCATCTCAATGATGCATGTACACAAGTCCAAGTTCAAGTTACACACCCCAACCCCCATTTCCACCTTCACCCCCACCCCCACTTCTACCCACCAGCCCCTCGACCAGCACCTCCACCCCCACCTAGATCACCTTATCTGCCATGGCCTCAATCAAGGGAGCATCTCGATGATGCATGTACACAAGTCAAAGTTCTGCACCCCTACCCCCATCTCCACCTCCATCCTCACCTGCACCTGCACCCCCCCACCTCCACCTAGATCACCTTATCAGCCATGGCCTCCATCAAGGGAGCATCTCGATGGTGCATGTACACAAAGGACCAAGACAGGTTGGCCAGCTGTTGCGCTCCGAATTCAGGCAGCTTGACAGCTGCGGCGGATGCCATGAGGTTAGGGAGGGCGGGATCTGGAAGGTAGCGGAGCTGGAAGGGGGGGGGGGAGGGGGGGAAGGGGGAAGTCAGTGGTTGTGCTGCTTGCCATTTTTGTTTATTTTAGTTTGGTTTGTTTGGTTTGGATTTGTTGGATGCCGTGAGGTTAAGGAGGGCGGGATCTTTAAAGTAGCGGAGAGTAGAGCTGGAGGGGGAGGGAGGGAAGGGGAGGGTCAGTGGTTGCGCTGCTTGCCATTTTTGTGTGTGCCAGTACCTTGATGGCTGCGGCGGATGCCATGAGGTTGGGGAGGGCGGGATCTGGAACGTAGCGGAGCTGGAGGGTGGGGGAGGGAGGGAGGGGGGAAGGGGCAAGTCAGTGGTAGTGCTGCTTGCTACGCTTTTATGAATTTTAGTTCGGTTTGTTTGGTTTGGATTGGTTGGATGCCGTGAGGTTAGGGAGGGCGGGATCTGGAAGGTAGCGGAACTGGAGGGGGGGAGGGGAGGGGAGGGGGAGGGGGAGGGGGAGGAAGGGCGGAGGGGAAAGGAGGGGGAAGTGGAGGGGAGGGGGAGGGGAGGGGGGAGAGTCAGTGGTTACGCTGCTTGCTATATTTTGTTTATTCTAGTTTGGGATTTGTTTGGTTTGGATTTGTTTTGACTTGGCAGCTGTTGAGCGTAGAAGTGATGCAGTCTGAATGCGGTGGCGGATGCCATGAGGTTAGTGGAGGGCGGGATCTGGACGGTAGAAGCAGCTGGGGGGGTGGGAGGGGAGGGGAGGGGAGGGGAGGGGAGGGGAGGGGAGGGGAGGGGGAGAGTCAGTGGTACGCTGCTTGCTATATTTTGTTATTCTAGTTTGGATTTGTTTGGTTTGGATTTGTTTGACTTTTGGTCAGCTGTTGAGCGGAGAAGTGATGCAGTCTGAATGCGGAGGCCCATTGAGGTTATGGAGGAGGGCGGGATCTGGAAGGTAGAGCAGCTGGAGGGGGGGGAGGGGAGGGGAGGGGAGGGGAGGGGAGGGAGGGGAGGGGAGGGGAGGGGAGGGGAGGGGGAGAGTCAGTGGTTACGCTGCGTGCTTTTATTTTGTTTATAATATTTGGATTTGTTTTGGTTTGGATTTGTTGACTTTGGTCAGTGTGAGCGTAGAAGTGATGCAGTCTGAATGCTGGTGGCGGATGCCATGAGGTTAGGGGAGGGCGGGATCTGGAAGGTAGAGCAGCTGGAGGGGGGGAGGGGAGGGGAGGGGAGGGGAGGGGGAGAGTCAGTGGTTACGCTGCTTGCTATATTTTGTTTATTCTAGTTTTGGATTGTTGGTTGGATTTGTTTGACTTTTGGCCAGCTGTTGAGCGTAGAAGTGATGCAGTCTGAATGCGGTGGCGGATGCCATGAGGTTAGGGAGGGCGGGAATCTGGAAGGTTAGAGCAGCTGGAGGGGTGGGAGGGGAGGGGAGGGGAGGGGAGGGGAGGGGAGGGGAGGGGAGGGGGGAGAGTCAGTGGTTACGCTGCTTGCTATATTTTGTTTATTCTAGTTTGGATTTGTTTGGTTTGGATTTGTTTGACTTTGGTCAGCTGTTGAGCGTAGAAGTGATGCAGTCTGAATGCGGAGGCCATGAGGTTAGGGAGGGCGGGATCTGGAAGGTAGAGCAGCTGGAGGGGGGGGAGGGGAGGGGAGGGGAGGGGAGGGGAGGGGAGGGGGAGAGTCAGTGGTTACGCTGCTTGCTTTATTTTGTTTATAATATTTTGGATTTGTTTGGTTTGGATTTGTTTGACTTTGGTCAGCTGTTGAGCGTAGAAGTGATGCAGTCTGAATGCGGTGGCGGATGCCATGAGGTTAGGGAGGGCGGGATCTGGAAGGTAGAGCAGCTGGAGGGGGGGGGAGGGGAGGGGAGGGGAGGGGGGGGGGGAGAGTCAGTGGTTACGCTGCTTGCTTTATTTTGTTTATAATAGTTTGGATTTGTTTGGTTTGGATTTGTTTGACTTTGGTCAGCTGTTGAGCGTAGAAGTGATGCAGTCTGAATGCGGTGGCGGATGCCATGAGGTTAGGGAGGGCGGGATCTGGAAGGTAGAACAGCTGGAGGGGGGGGAGGGGAGGGGAGGGGAGGGGGAGAGTCAGTGGTTACGCTGCTTGCTTTATTTTGTTTATAATAGTTTGGATTTGTTTGGTTTGGATTTGTTTGACTTTGGTCGGCTGTTGAGCGTAGAAGTGATGCAGTCTGAATGCGGTGGCGGAGGCCATGAGGTTAGAGAGGGCATGATCAGATTCTGCTTTGCTTTCTTTTCTTTTGGATCTGCAACTAACTTAGCAGAAGTCCAAGCTGAGTTGGCGAGTCCCCTGGCATCGAAGCTCTCCAGGCCCCCCAACATCCCACTCTGCCCCCTTTCATCCCCACCCCCACCCCCACCCCCCCCCACACACACACTACCCAGGCCATTTCTCAGGCACTTGCCTTGGCAAAAGCCCAAGCTGAGTTTGCGAGACCCCTATCATCGAAGCCGCCCCCTTTCACCCCCCCCCCCCCCCCCCCTCCATCCTAGACACACACACACACAAACATACACTACCGAGGCCACTTATCAGGCTCTGCACTGCTTTCTTTTGGATCTGCAACTAACTTAGCAAAAGCCCAAGCTGAGTTGCGAGTCCCCTGGCATCGAAGCTCTCCAGGCCCCCCAACATCCTACTCTGCCCCCTTTCATCCCCCCCCCCCCCCCCCCACCACCACCACCACACACACACACTACCCAGGCCATTTCTCAGGCACTGCCTTGGCAAAAGCCCAGCTGAGTTTGCAAGTCCCCTGGCACCAAAGCTTTCCAACGTCCCACTATGCCCCCTTTTATCCCCCCCCCCCCCCCCACACACACACACACACACTAACTACCCAGGCCATTTCTCAGGCACTTGCCTTGGCAAAAGCCCAAGCTGAGTTTGCAAGTCCCCTGGCGTCAAAGCTCTCCAAACTTTTGTCGAGCATCCTACTCTGCCCCCTTTCAATTCCCCCCCCCCCCCAAACACACACACACACAAACACCCACTACCCAGGCCATTTCTCGGGCACTTGCCTTGGCAAAAGCCCAAGCTGAGTTTGCGAGTCCCCTAGCGTCGAAGCTCTCCAGGCTTTTGTCGAGCATCAAGCGTGACAGGGCATCGGCAAGGGGTCGTGTGGCTGACCACCTGTTGGTCCCCCCCGCTGCTTGGACGTCCTCACAGGGAGGCTGCTTCCCCCGTCCGAAGCCCCCCTCTCCAGGCTGGGGAGGGCTTAGGCCACGGAATGTGCCCTCCGCCTTGTGGGTGACGTCAACCATGCCTAAGCTGGGCCACGCACCGTTCCCTGCGCCTGCAGCCCCGCTCGTGGGGTGGGCCCCCCCAGGCTTGGCTGTGAGCCCCCCTGAATGGGCAGGCCCCCCTTCTGATGGGGCACCTACTGTGCAGCTTCCTGCCTGTGTGCTACTACCATTGTTGCCAGCTAGCTTGGGCATGCGGCTGATTGCGCTGCTCAAATTAAAAGCATCCATCTTGCTTCCCTTCTTGTGCACCAGCTCTAACAAATCGGCCACAGTTGGCGCGGCCATGATCTGCTTGTTCAGCAGGACCGATGCAGGGGAGGGTCGTGAGGAGGGCTTAGCGTGGGCCGTGTGTTTCGCACCCGAGGACACCCCTCCTGCTTGGGGGGGCTTAGCCCCTACCCTCCCATCATCCTTGGGTGGCGGCGGCGGCGGCTGTTCAGAGGCCCTGGTTGTAGGCTCATGCTGTCCCTTGGCCTGGGTTAGGGCAAGCTTCCTGGGTGGGGGTGGCGGCTGGGAGGAGGGGGCGGCGGCTTGCTTTGGGTGGGGTGGGGGCTCTGGAGGGTGCGAGGCGGTGATGAAGGTCTTGGGAGCTAGTGATTGGGAGGTGGTACCAAAGCCCATTTGTTTCAAGCAGCTGTGGGTGGAAGATTGGGAGGGGCGGTTGGGAGGGTTAGGAGGGTGGACAGGGTGGGTAAGGAGAGTTGGGAGGGTTGTGAGAGGGGGAGGGGGAGGGGAAGGGGGAGGGGGGGGGGAGGGATGTAAGAGGGGGTGAGTGGGTGGGGAAGGGGGAGGGGGAGGGTTGGGAGGGTTGTAAGAGGGGGGGGGGGGGGGGGGGGGGGGAGGGAGGAAGAAAGGGAGATAGGGAGAAAGGGAGGGAGGGAGGGAGGGGAAACTCCAAAACCAATCCTACACCCTAGAAGGCTGCACCTTTCTGCGATAATACACGGTACAAACACAACACAGTAAATCTCAAGTGTGATACAACACAAGCAAACACAAACGAAACAGTTCAAATCAACGGCTCCCTATAACGCACTTGTGTATTGGGAACACCATTGCATCCTTCCTTGAGGAAAGGCTCGCCCAGGCTTTCCACAACTAGAACACAAAGAATTCGGCGCAAATACAACACAAACAAACAAATATGATGCAGTAAAAAACGCAGTACAAATGCAGTACAATCGACACCATATAGCGTACTTGTGTAATGGGAGCACCATTTCATCCTTGTGAAAGGCTTCACCCAGCCCCGAAACCATTTGCTTGGCTACTCTCCCCGCAGACCCGGCTGCCTGGTCAGTTTGAGATAGTGAGGTGGAGGCGTTTGCAGCACCAGAAGCCTGCGGCTGTTGCTGCTTTGGCTGAGGTTGTGAGCGTGGCGGTGGAGGTGGGGGAGCGGGGAATTGGTTTCCCAATAGGGTGGTCCATGCTGAGCTGCTCGAGCTACCGACTTGCAAGGAGCCACGTGTGATGGGCAAGGCGAAGAGATGCGGGGAGAGGTGGGCCCTGCGGGTGAGGCGAATGGGTGAGGAGATGGGTGAGGCGAATAGATTGCAAGGAGCCACGTGTGATGGGGGAGACGAATAATGCTGTGCGAGGTGGGCCCTGCAGGTGGGGCGAATGGGTGAGGCGAATATATGCGGTGCGAGGTGGGCCCTGCAGGTGAGGCGAATATACAGTGAGAGGTGGGCACTGCAAGTGAGGCGAATGGGTTAGGCAATGGGTTAGGCAAATAGATGCGGTGAGAGGTGGTTCCATGCTGCACTGCTTGGCCTGCCGACTTGCAAGGTGCAAAGTGTGATGGGCGAGGCGAAGAGATGCGGTGAGAGGTGGGCCCTGCGTGGGTGAGGCAAATGGGTGAGGCAATGGGTGAGGCAATGGGTGAGGCAAATAGATGCGGTGAGAGGTGGGTCCATGCAGAGCTGCTTGACGGTGCAACGTGTGATGGGCGAGGCGAAGAGATGTGGGGAGAGGTGGGACCTGCGCGGGTGAGGCAAATGGGTGAGGCAATGGGTGAGGCAAATAAGTGAGGCAAATGGGTGAGGCAAATGGGTGCAGTGATGGGTGAGGCGAATAGATTGCAAGTTGCCACGTGTGATGGGCGAGGCGAATGAACCCCAACTAATCGTAAACGACAGGGGCGCGGAGTTCATGCGATGCAGATGGTTTAACTTCAATTTAGAAGACAAAATCACTACTACTCTCAATACACTGATGAATATGTCAGATATCTTCATCATCCCAACTCTTCAACATTTAGCAGGTTCTGACATTGTTTTTCAAATACATCACAAGGCATCAACATCTGTACAGCTTTCTGTGATCAAGTACGGCCAGGGTAACGTGCGGACAACACGACACAGACAGACAGACAGACAGAGACAGGCAGACAGACAATCGGACAACAGAATGGCTCCCGCCCCCCAGAAGGGGGCTATGCAAAAAAAGTCAAATACAAAAAAATCCCACCAATCAGGAATGAGAGGTCCCCAATGTGACAGCTAGGCAGCACATAGCTCCTTAGTTTGCTTTGCAATAATTGTCGTACCTTTTGCATACACACACAAAACTCTGATCATGAGGAAGAGGTCCCCAATGTGACAGCAAGGCATAAGATGGCTTTGCAATAATTGCCGTAACTTTTGCACACACACGAAAATAGGAAGGAGAGGTCCCCAATGTGACAGCTAGGCACCAGAGGGCTACTTCGTTCGCTCTGCAATAATTGCCGTAAATTTTGAACACACAAAAAGAACCGATCAGGAATGAGAGGTCCCCAATGTGACAGCTAGGCAGCACATGGCTTCTTCGTTCGCTCTGCAATAATTATCGTCAATTTTGCAACAACAAAAAAAAAATACAACTGATCAGGAATGAGAGGTCCCCAATGTGACAGGTAGGCATCAGATGGCTCCATCATTCTCTCTGCAAAAATTATCATAAAATTTGTCTGAAAAAGTCAAATAAAATAAAATCTCGCCAATCAGGAATGCAAGGTCCCCAATGTGACAGCTACGCATCCGATGGCTCAGCAATAATTGTTGTAACTTTTTTGTGAAAAGTCAAATAAAATAAAATCTCACCGATCAGGAAGGAGAGGTCCCCAATGTGACAGCGATAAAGTATGGGGCTCCTTAGTTTGCTCTGCAATAATTGTCGTACATTTCGCAACACAAACAAAAATCTCACCGATCAGAAGGAAGAGGGTCCCAATGTGACAGCGATAAAGTATGGGGCTACTTAGTTTGCTCAGCAATAATTGTCGTACATTTTGCAACAACAAACAAAAATCTCACCGATCAGGAAGGAGAGGTCCCCAATGTGACAGCGATAAGTATGGGGCTCCTTAGTTTGCTCTGCAATAATTGTCGTACATTTTCGCAACACAAACAAAAACTCACCGATCAGGAGGAGGAGGTCCCAATGTGACAGCGATAAGTATGGGGGCTCCTTAGTTTGCTCTGCAATAATTGTCGTACATTTCGCACAACAAACAAAAATCTCACCGATCAGGAAGGAAAGGTCCCCAATGTGACAGCGATAAAGTATGGGGCTCCTTAGTTTTGCTCTGCAATAATTGTCGTACATTTCGCAACAACAAACAAAAATCTCACCGATCAGGAAGGAGAGGTCCCCATGTGACAGCGATAAAGGATGGGGCTCCTTAGTTTGCTCAGCAATAATTGTCGACATTTCGCAACAACAAACAAAATCTCACCGATCAGGAAGGAGAGGTCCCCAATGTGACAGCGATAAAGTATGGGGCTCCTTAGTTTGCTCTGCAATAATTGTCGTACATTTCGCAACAACAAACAAAAATCTCACCGATCAGGAAGGAGAGGGTCCCCAATGTGACAGCGATAAAGTATGGGGCTCCTTAGTTTGCTCTGCAATAATTGTCGTACATTTCGCAACAACAAACAAAAATCTCACCGATCAGGAAGGAGAGGTCCCCAATGTGACAGCGATAAAGTATGGGGCTCCTTAGTTTGCTCTGCAATAATTGTCGTACATTTCGCAACAACAAACAAAAATCTCACCGATCAGGAAGGAGAGGTCCCCAATGTGACAGCGATAAAGTATGGGGCTCCTTAGTTTGCTCTGCAATAATTGTCGTACATTTCGCAACAACAAACAAAAATCTCACCGATCAGGAAGGAAAGGTCCCCAATGTGACAGCGATAAAGTATGGGGCTCCTTAGTTTGCTCTGCAATAATTGTCGTACATTTCGCAACAACAAACAAAAATCTCACCGATCAGGAAGGAGAGGTCCCCAATGTGACAGCGATAAAGTATGGGGCTCCTTAGTTTGCTCAGCAATAATTGTCGTACATTTCGCAACAACAAACAAAAATCTCACCGATCAGGAAGGAGAGGTCCCCAATGTGACAGCGATAAAGTATGGGGCTCCTTAGTTTGCTCTGCAATAATTGTCGTACATTTCGCAACAACAAACAAAAATCTCACCGATCAGGAAGGAGAGGTCCCCAATGTGACAGCGATAAAGTATGGGGCTCCTTAGTTGCTCTGCAATAATTGTCGTACATTTCGCAACAACAAACAAAAATCTCACCGATCAGGAAGGAGAGGTCCCAATGTGACAGCGATAAAGTATGGGGCTCCTTAGTTTGCTCTGCAATAATTGTCGTACATTTCGCAACCAACAAACAAAAATCTCACCGATCAGGAAGGAGGTCCCCAATGTGGACAGCGATAAGTATGGGGCTCCTTAGTTTGCTCTGCAATAATTGTCGTATACATTTCGCAACAACAAACAAAAATCTCACCGATCGGGAAGGAGATGGTCCCCAATGTGACAGCGATAAAGTATGGGGCTCCTTAGTTTGCTCTGCAATAATTGTCGTACATTTCGCAACAACAAACAAAAATCTCACCGATCAGGAAGGAGAGGTCCCCAATGTGACAGCGATGAAGTATGGGGCTCCTTAGTTTGCTCTGCAATAATTGTCGTACATTTCGCAACAACAAACAAAAATCTCACCGATCAGGAAGGAGAGGTCCCCAATGCGACAGCGATGAAGTAGAGGGCTCCTTAGTCCGCTCTGCAACATCATGCCCACCGATGGCTGCGAGCGCGTTGAAAAAGAGAGCATTGTCTGCTCCCTTGTCTGCCCAGCTGTCTACTTGTGGCAGGTAGGAGGCGAGAGACGACGATGTGGTCGACGATACTTGAGACAGACCATCTGTAGAAGGGTAGGAGGGAGGGGTCAGGGCGTGGTGGGTGGGAGGGTGGGTGGGTGGTGGTGGTGGTGTTGAGTGGTGGTGGGTGGTGGTGATGAGGCGGGGGGGGGGGGGGGAGGGGGGGTAGGTGTGTGGTGGTGGTGTTGCGGGTTGGTGGGTGCCGGGTGCCGGGCGGGTTGGTGGGTGCTGGGGGGTGCCCAGCTGTCTACTTGAGGCAGGTAGGAGGTGAGAGAGGACGATGTGGTCGACGATACTTGAGACAGACCATCTGCAGATGGGTGGGAAGGGATGAGAGGTAGGTGGTGGGTGAGAGGGTGGTGGGCGGGTGGGTGGGTGGTGGTGGCGGGTGGGTGGTGGTGGTGGGGTTGAGTGGTGGTGGGTGGTGGTGCTGAGGCGGGGGGGGGGGGGGGGGGGGGGGGGGGGGCTGAGGCGGGGTAGTGGGTGGTGGGGGTGGTGGGGGGGTAGGGGAATGGAGGTTGGTGGGCGGGTAAGTGGGTGGTGCCCAGCTGTCTACTTGAGACAGGTAGAAGGTGAGAGAGGACGATGTGGTCGACGATACTTGAAACAGACCATCTGTAGAAGGGTGGTAGGGAGGGTTCGAGGCTTGGTGAGTGGTGATGGGTGGGTGATGGTGCTAGGTGGGTAGGTGGGTGGGTGATTGGGTGGGTGGGCGGTGGTGTGGTGTTGAGTGGTGGTGGGTGGTGGTGGGAGGGGTGAGTGGTGGTGGTGGTGGTGGGGGGGGGGGGGGGGGGGGGGGGGGGGAGGGGCTGGGGCGGGTGGTGCTTTGATGGGTTGGTGGGTGAGTGGGTGCTGGGCGGGTTGGTGGTTGGTGCCCAGCTGTCTACTTGGGGCAGGTAGGAGGCGAGAGAGGACAATGTGGTCGAAGATACTTGAGACAGACCATCTGTAGAAGGGTGGTAGGGAGGGGTCGAGGCGTGGTGGGTGGTGGTGGGCGGGTGGGTGACGGTGATAGGCGGGTGGGAGGGTGGTGGTGGTGGTGGTCTTGAGTGATGGTGGGTAGTGGTTATGGGCGGGTTGGTGGGTGGTGGGTGGCACCCAGCTGTCTACTTGAGGCAAATAGGAGGCGAGAGAGGACGATGTGGTCGACGATACTTGAGACAGACCATCTGTAGAAGGGTGGTAGGGAGGGGTCAAGGCGTGGTGGGTGGTGGTAGGCGGGTTGGTGACGGTGTTAGGTGGGTGGCTGGGAGGGTGGGCGGTGGTGGTGGGGTTGAGTGGTGGTGGGTGGTGTTAGGCTGGTGGGTGGGTGGGTGACAGTGCTAGGCGGGTGGGTGGGTGGTGGTGGTGGTGGTGGTGGTGGTGGTGGTGGTGGGTGGTGGGTGGTGGTGCTGGGCGGGTTGGTGGGTTGGTGGGTGCTGGGCGGGTTGGTGGGTGGGTGGGTGCTGGGTGGGTTGGTCGGTCGGTGGGTGCTGGGCGGGTTGGTAGGTTGGCGGGTTGGTGGGTGCTGGGCGGGTTGGTGGGTTGGTGGGTGCTGGGCGGGTTGGTAGTTGGTTGGTGGTGGTTGGTGCCCAGCTGTCTACTTGGGGCAGGTAGGAGGTGAGAGAGGACGATGTGGCTGACGACACTTGAGATAGGTCATCTGTAGATGGGTGGGAGGGGATGAGAGGTAGGTGGTGGGAGGGAGGGTGGGTTGGCGGGTTGGTGGGTCCTGGGCGGGTTGGTGGGTCGGTGGGTGCTGGGCGGGTTGGTGGATTGGCGGGTGGGTGGGTGCTGGGCGGGTTGGTGGGTTGGTAGGTTGGTGGGTTGGTGGGTGCTGGGCGGGTTGGTGGTTGGTTGGTGGTGGTTGGTGCCCAGCTGTCTACTTGGGGCAGGTAGAAGGTGAGAGAGGACGATGTGGTCGAGGATACTTGAGATAGGCTATCTGTAGATGGGTGGGGGGGGATAAGAGGTAGGTGGTGGGAGGGAGGGTGGTGGGAAGAGTGGGTGGGAGGGTGGTGGGAAGGTGGGTGGGTGAGTGTGAGGGTGGTGGGTGGGTGGGTGGAGCGAGAGGTGGGTGGGTGGGTGTGAGGGTGGTGTGAGGGTGGGTGGGTGGAGTGAGAGGTGGGTGGGTGGGTCGGTGGGTGGGTGCGAGGTTGGGTGGGTGGGTGGAGAGTGTTGGGAGGGTAGGTGGGTGGGGTGAGAGGTTGGTGGGTGTTGATGGTGTGTATGCGTGTGTGTGAGTCAGATGAGGAAGCTCTTGGTTGGGTGGGTGGATGGGTGGGTGGGACAGTGGTGTCAGGGTAGGTGGGTGGGGTGAGGGTAGGTGGGTGGGGTGAGAGGTTGGTGGGTGTTGATAGTGTGTATGCGTGTGCTTGAGTCTGATGAGTTAGCTCTTGGTTTCCGTGCGTATCGCACGGGGGTTCGAATTGTGTTCTGCATACAGGCACACGCATGAAGGCGTGTAGAAGCATGCCATAATAATCCCTAGTCAACTCGAGGTGGCGACGAGTCGGAGCTCCCAGGAAGCTGCTGAGCGGAATAGTCCGAGGGAGTGTGCGTCCAGCAACCAGAAGCGTCGAGTTCGATCGGATACTATGCAGCAGCAAACGGGCAGCTTTCCGCAGGAGGCGCGGGGTGCACACAATAATGGTGTGGAGGTGCTGGTTTGTCAAGCATCGCCCCTCATAGTAGATTCAAAATAGCATCGTCATTACGGACTGCAAGAAAATCGTGCTTTCGAGAAGAGCTGAAAAAGTTGCATCGGAGTTGCCAGTGAGTTAATCGCAAGCGCACAAGGTCGGTGCACCATGGCCAGCCTGTACAACCAGCAACACCGTATCTTGTTGCACACTCTGCGATTCCTTTCTCCTAGTGCTGGAGATAAAAGTAGCGTTTGGTGTGTCTTGCGGAAGGAACCTGCCCGCCAGGTTGCGAGCAAGCTCAATACCAGCATCATAATGCATCGTGCTTCGTTAATTTATTCATATGCTTGGTTCGTTGAGTTAAAAGCAGTCCACGGTGTGTCTTGATAAAACAAATCCGCCACACAGGTTGCTAGTACCCACCACGAGCTGCTAGTAGCGTATTCCGCAGTAGCTGTAATTTTGACATAGTAGCGAAGCCCGTTCCACAACTATCTCAGCATCAGATCGTTGAAACTCCAGTCGAGGCGAAGTGCAGGTCTGATTGTGTATTTTCGAGTCTCAACGGCTCAACTTCTCAATATTGTTGGCCCCAGTTGGCCATTGTGACTGGCGAAGGGGCGCCGGCATCGGTTAGAAAGAGATGAGGGCAATTCGTCCTCGATAAATCATTATAGTAACGAACCAGGCACTGCAGGTATGCACCCGATAATCCGACTCATCGGCTGCAGACCTGCAGTGCGACAAAACATTATACATTCTGTTTACAGACCACGGTAATGAGAATATATATGACAGACCAGGGGGTAGCCAAATTTGCTTCAGGGGCTTGCCCAACCTCGAAAATCAACTTGATTATAGACCATCAGGATGGGCTACATGCTCACTCCAGTGGTGGCCAAATAGGCTTAAGGGACTTTCCCAGAACTAGGAACAGGAGAGACAGCTGAAGGCAAGCGTCGCAAGCGACTCAGAAAATTGGCGGAGTGTGTTGGCAACAGAACGAAAGGTGGCAACAATGGAGCTGACCGAAGCCAGTTACATGAGACAGTTGGCTGACATATCAGGCTTCAATTTTTCGGTCAATCGGACAGACAGACAAATGGGTAACCCTTGGGGCTCCCGCCACCCAGAAGGGGGGGCTCCGCCAAAAATGGAGATAAAGACGCGTGTACTTAATATTGTCGCCTTGCTCTTATCTTGTTCTGAATTCTGTATGTATGCAAACACATAAAATATTGCTCACAATTCCCCCTAAACTCTTCCTCCTCTCCACCACCACACGAGCATGCAAGCATTATCTACACACCCACTGCCGTTGACAGCTCTGAGTGCACCAGCTGATCTAGTGACTTGCTACCTACACCCAGGTGGGACCACCAGGATCCTGACCAGCTCTTTCTTCAAGGGGAAGGTGGAGAGAAGGAGGTGAGTGCCACTAAGGCCATAGAACAGCTTGCATCCTGTTCAGGTTGTCGAACAGGTGTCCAGGGTGTACAACATCTGTTTATGTACATAATTGGTTAAACATGTAGTTGTTGAACAGGTGTTAAACACCCTGGACACCTTTTTAACAATCGGAACAGGTGCAGGCGCCCGTAGGGTATGCCACCAGGATCCCGACCAACTCTTTCTCCAATGTGTAGGTGAAGAGAAGTAAGACTGAGCCACTTAGTTGCAAGCACTGTGCTTTGCTGCACTGTGCTGCCCTGCCCTGTGCTGTCTGTCTGTCTGTCTGTCTGTCTGTCTGTCTGTCTGTCTGTCTGTCTGTCTGTCTGTCTGTCTGTCTGTCTGTCTGCCTGCCTGTCTGTCTGTCTGCCTGCCTGTCTGTCTGTCTGTCTGTCTGTCTGCCTGCCTGTCTGTCTGTCTGTCTGTCTGTCTGTCTGTCTGTCTGTCTGTCTGTCTGTCTGTCTGTCTGTAATGCTGTATTGATGATCTAGTGCCTTGCTACCTGCACCTAGGTGGGACTCTGCCACCAGGATCCTAACCAGATTTTTCTCCAATGTGAAGGACTGTAGGTGAAGAGGAGTCCAACTAAGATGCCACTAATGTGCAACGAAGGTGCAAGCAATGTCTGAAGTTTATAATAAGTTACAGGGGCCGCCAAGGGCAGCATCTAAGTAGCCGGTTAGATATCGTACTGGGGGATTCCATTCCATGAGGACCCTACTGGGCAGTACAGGTTATGACTCAACAAGCTCGACAACAACAACAAGAACAGCCTCAACAAGTAACCTCAACAACAAAAACCTCAACAACAACGAGGCATAGTGAGTCATATCATAACACCAGGTCTGTAATACTACACCCCCGCTGCTGTTGATGGGTCAGAGTGCACCAGATGATCTAGCGACTTGCTCCCTGCTCGAAAGCCTGCCCCCAGGTGGGAGTACGCCACCAGGATCATGGCAAGCTCCCATGGAATGATGGCATCCACTTGCGCATCCACAGCACGGCGGAAGGCATCCAACCACTCGCAAGTGGGGCGCACATTCATTCGGTTCAGACCTGTTGGGTTGGGTGCACGGTAAGGTTTGGCTGGAGAACCCTAATCCTGATAGGGAGGTGACTAGAAGCTGTTCTGTGTGTCAGGAACTACTAGGCTCTGAGGACATCTGATCGGATGTCCTCAGAGCTCCCGTAGCCTAGTAGTTCCTGACAATAATGCATGTCCCGGAGCCAAAAAGAGTAATAGTGGAAACGCCTTGTGTCCGGCTTACATACGCTTAAAAGCTATGCTGCGTATATCTTCGCTTTCCTTTTCGGCTTTGATCAGCAGCTTCCAGGCAGCTCCCAAGCTGGCTATGTAGTTACACATAAATCAACCTAATGCACCTATTAGCTCACTGCGCCATAAATGTATTCTAATAAAAAAATGAATGTATAATAATAAACAAATGAATATGTAATAATAAAAAAATGAATATGTTATAATCAACAACATGAATATATTATAATAAAAATATGAATTTGTCAGAATCAACGAAATTAATCTATTATAATAAACAACATGAATATATTATAATAAACAACATGAATATATTATAATAAACAACATGAATATATTATAATTTGTCATAATCAACAAAATGAATATTGTATAATAAACAACATGCGATATATTATAATACAAATATGAATTTGTCATATTCAACAAAATCAATATATTATAAAAAACATCATGAATTTGTCATAATAGACAACATGAATATATTATAATAAAAAACATGAATATATTATGATAAACAACATGAACATATAATAATAAACAACATGAATATATTATGATAAACAATATGAACATATAATAATAAACAACATGAATAGATTATGATAAACAACATGAACATATTATAATAAACAACATGAATTTGTCATAATCAACAAAATGAATTATTATAATAAATAACATGAATTTATTACAATTACATTACATTACATGTTAAAGTCTACTTGACACCGCGAGGGTGTATGAGACTCTGTGCTTTAAACACAAAGAAAAAGCACCCACAAAGAAAACAACCCCATTACATCAGGGGTGTGTTGAGGACAAACAAACCAAACTCCCAACCACCGTTTTGGTGGCGTAGGTATTAAACCCCCTAGAGCAGGACCCAGATCTCAACCACTTACAGTGGCGGGGGTAAGAAGCTAACAAATGAGAAGTCACAAGAAGAAGAAAAAAAGGGATAATAAATTACGGTGCCACTAAGCAGTCCAGGGCTTCCTGTCTTGCTCTTCTACAAGTAGAAAGATAGTCGGCTAGGTTGCTCCAGAAAGTCTTAGTGCCATTTCCATTCATAAAGGTTCTGAATGTGGAATCGCAGAATTCCACATTCCATACGGTTAAGTCGGTATCCTCATGGACATGCCTATAAATATCTGTAAACAGCTTCTGGTAGCGGAGGCGAATATCATTATAAAAAGGGCACTCAAACATATGCATTTCATCCTTAGGTTTTTGGAACCCACACATTTGACAGTGTCTCATTGAACGAGGGATGTGTGCTCTATCCACCGCCCTCATTCTTTCTGTGTTCAGCCAATGGGAACCCATTCTAAACTGTGCTATAGAACGAATCTGATCCTGCTTATGTAAGGCAGATGTAAAGGGAATCAAGCCATTCTCATCATTGCTGTTGGCTGCGAACCATTTCTGGTATCGGAGGCGCTTAAAGCCAACCCTTCTCTCATCAGGGATGTCTCTGACTGCATCGGTGTCACTTGGGTACTTAAACCTCCATGACTCAAAAACTTCAGACATACTACCTTCGACATCGACAGCCTCCAAATTGTTGAGGTTTTTACTGGATCCTAGCTTGTGGAGAGCGCAACGTAAGTCATGAACCCAGCCAGTGTTGGAATCAAAAGATTCCTCAAGAGCCATTCTAATGAGATCCCCAGGTTCTTTATCTATTTCTTGTTCCAGAAGCGCAAAGCTTGTTTAAGCCAAGCAAAACACAACGGGGTTCTACCCAGCTCTTCCATGATAATATTAGATGTAGTAGATTGGCAAACACCCAACATTTGTTTAAGTAAACCTCTACGCCATTTCTCACAAGCATGGTCATTTGAGATAAGTGTGTTGTTCAGAATAGAAGGAGCCCACACCTCACAGCCAAAATTCAGGATAGGTTTTACAAGAGAATCAAACAGGTGGGTGAGAATATCAATATTGTATATCTCCATAGTATGGCATCGCCTACGGAGCATGTGGTGTGCCTTTTGGGCCTTAGTGGGCATCCTAGAAAAAACAGCTTTTGCACGATTGCTTGAGTCACCATCCACAAAGAGGGATCCCAGGTAGATAAAAGATAACTTTGTAGAAAGCTGTGCTCCATCATAGACAAATTTGTAATCAGGATCCATACGGGCCTCATCACAGAATTGCTTGTTGAAAACGACAATCTCAGTTTTCTTTATATTCACAGCCATCTTAGTAGCCTCGCAGAAATCTCTCAGGCAGTCAAGCATCGCTTGCATATCTGCCGGGGATTCTGCCATTATAGCTAGGTCATCAGCATAAAGTAACAATTGCAGAATCTTCCCCCTAAGCTCAGCCCCTACATTTGGGAGCTTGGATTGGAGGAACGATCCAATATATCAATGAACAAAAAGAAATTCAATTCTAACAATAAACAAAAAGAAATTCAATTCTAACAATAAACAAAAAGAAATTCAATTCTAACAATAATAAGAAAAAGAAATTAAATTCTAACAATAAACAAAAAGAATACATTACAATAAAAAATGAATATATTACAATACCGTACACGCCTTAAGAAATGGCAAGAAAAAGTACTGGCAATTGGGTCCATTTTCCTGAAAAGGGGTATCAGAAAAGCATGGGAAATTACTTGGCAAAGGGGTCCATGGCTGGAACCGACTCAAGTTGAGACCTGAAAACCAGTTGGCAAAGAATCGCTTTGTTGTTTTACATGTCCTTGTAACATGTTAAAAGAGAGACTTAAAGTTACAGTTTACTTGGGTTCTACAATCTGCCCAGGCTTGCTGTAAAACCATGCAAACAAGTCCTAGTCACCTTTGCAAGCGGCGCGGAAAATTGGCGGGGTGTGTTGGCGACTGAATGACATGTGGCAACAGAAATGGAGCTGACCGAAGCCAGTTAGTTATTAGACAGTTGGCTGACTTGTCAGGCTTCAATGTTTTAGTCAGACGCACAGAATCAGCCCCCCAGAAGGGGGGGGTCCGCCAAAAATCGATTTCTACCTGTTCCTAGCCATATTTAAGGCATGTTACAATTATAATTGAGGAGCAGAGGTGGGCTGGCTGACCATCAAGTATGTAACAATTAAATAAATCAGTAGCAGAGGTGGGCCGGCTGACCATACAGTGCTTGGATTGCAACCGTGTAACAATTAAATTAAAATCAGGATGCTAGTAAGCCCACTCTCCAACTCTTTATATATCGATGGGGAAGGGAGGGAGGGAAGGAGAGAGGGAGGGGGCTAAGTAGGGCTGGAAAACCACAGTCTACCTACTTTGCAGTAACTTAGCAACGGCAACCCAGCTGGGCTAGACTCATGTTCGAGCCAAAACCATTTTGGACAAGTCCTATGCAGCCTCGTCAGCGAAGCGGAAAATTGGCCGAGTGTGTTGGCAACGGAACGAAAGGTGGCAACGATGGAGCTGTCCGAAGCGAGTTAGTTACGCGAACGTTGGCTGACGTGTCGGGCTTCAACAAAAATATTTCGGTCGGACAGACGGACAAATGGGTAACCCTGGGGGTTCCCGCCCCCTTGAAGAGGGGGCTCCGCCAAAAAGGGTAGCTTGCCAAACCGTTTGCCATTACTTAAGGCGGGAACGGTAAACAAAACGAGTATATTATAATATAAAAAAACGAGTATATTATAGTAAACAAAACGAGTATGTTATAATAAACAAAACGAGTACATTGTAATAAACAAACGAGTATATTATTATATACAAAACGAGTATATTATAGTAAACAAAACGAGTATATTATAATAAACAAAATGAGCATATTATAATAAACAAAACGAGTATATTCTAATAAACAAAACGAGTATATTCTAATAAACAAAACGAAAATATTATAATAAACAAAACAAGTACACTATAATAAACAAAACGAATATATTATAATAAACAAAATGAATACAATACAATACACAAAAGTGCACAGTATTCATAATAACATAAATGATCATGAACAATCTACACAATCACCCACCCACTGTTGTTTTGTGTGCGATGCGTCGGAAACTGAGTGAATCGGTGCGCCTGCCCTCCAAACCCCGTGGAGGGCAAAGCACGGAGCCATGGGGGGTCGGGGGGGGTCCACCATAGATTCACTGCTTATCTTTTGGGCTACGTGTAGCAGCTTCTAGTTAGCTCCTGTCACCCACCCTTGGACCAAACCACTGAGCTGTAGGATACCAGCACTGATTATTTGTTGGGCTACGTGTATCACCTCCTAAGTAGCTCCTTTCACTCATCCTTGGACCAAACCACCGAGTTGTAGGATACCAGCACTGATTATATGTTGGGCTACGTGTATCAGCTTCTAGGTAGCTACCTTCACCCAACCTTGGTCCATACCTGAATCTAGTCGGTACTTCTGAAAGCTGGCATGACAGGCATTCCAATGCAGCGGTAATTTATGGGCTTGACGCAGCCGCTTGCTAATGGAGCTGGGTGGAAGCTGCTGTGCCTTGCCCAAAAATGAATGAGTGCATAGATTGTACATGTGACTGCAGAAGTAGGAAAGGCGCTTAGCTGGAGTTCCATACCTACCTTGTGACGTTGAAGGAATCTTCTGGAAGGTTCATGATTACATATATATATATATATATATATATATAAAGAAAGAAATCATGGTCGTGGTCGAGGTGGTCGTGGTGGTGTCATCGCGTAACCGACTTAACCGACTTCCCGCCCAGCCATTTCCCGCCCAGCCAATTCCCGCTCAGCCAATTCACGCTTTTAATCCCTCCTGCTTCAATTTCTGCCTGATTGGCCTCCTGCGAATTCTGCCTTATGCGACCATTGCCTCCTGCGTATTATACATGTTGCGCATCCCGCCCGATTTCTCCTTTTCCCGCCTGAGTTCATCCACCTGATTTCGGTAGCGCTACAGTTCGTCTTCCTACAAGCTTTTTCCCCTGCATCTCTGCAAGACCTTTCCCTTGCGTCAAGAGACCTGTCGCTGCGCACAACGGGAGGTGACGTGGTGAGTCAGCGGACCTGTCAGAAATGTCCGAATCGCATCCATCCCATGTCACAAACTTGACTGCAATTCTTCCCACTGTATTGAGAAACATGTCGCTCCGCATTGTGCCATAGCAATTACGCATCAAAGTTGACCGAATGAAAAATCTCGCTGAGCATTCTCGCCCTAACTTGACTGAACATCTAAAATCAGCAACTTGACTGCAACTTCTTCCCACTGCAACGAGAAATATGTCGTCGCTGTGAATTGTGCTATAGCGAGCACGCGGCAAAGTTGAATGGATGAACCTAGCGATGTTTCCAAGTCTCAGATCGAGTTGACTTCGGGAGCAGTTGCGATGAACAGGATTGTTCTTCGGCCGAACTGAATACATGCTCGCTAAGAAGAAGCTTTATTTATGTACAGTTGCGATTGCGCAGGTTCAGCTTTTTCAGTGGGGTCGACTATCGATCACAGCTGAGGTGGCAGGGAAGCAGGTCCAATGCTTTTAGCGGAGTCGGATGATGCGCAAACGTTGTCGATGCTCTTCGTCCCGTATGCCTTTCAGCTATGGCAAAGCCCACAGCTGAAGTGAAGGGAGGCAGATACGGAGTATGTGTGTGCTGGTGGGTGCGTGTATGAGGAAGGGGAGGTATGGGAGTGGGGAGAGGGTGGGGGCTGGTGGGATGGCTGTGGTGGGGGAAGGGAATAAGGGATGGAGTCAGGAAATATGTCAGGAAGAGTAAGGGAGTATGTCTGTGGGTGGGGTGGGGTGGGGTGAGGGGAAGATAACTGGGGGGGGGGGGGGGGGGGGGGGGGGATAAAAGGGATATGCGTCCGTCAATGTTTGAAGTTGCATGCACTGCAGAGAAAACCTCTTTGCAACCCAGCCCAAAACAGGTGTGGCCAACGGGAGGGGAGGGGGGAGGGGGCGGTTAATGGTTTGGTGGTGGTGGTGTGTGAATGAGGGGGGGGTTCAAGTGTAAACCATTATGTAACCAGCCCCAAATAGGTGTGGCCAAAGGCCAACGGGCACCGTACTATGATTGGGTGAGGGGGTGGGGGGGGGGGGGAGGGGGTCTTGAGAGTGAGAGTAGGTGTGAGTAGGTGTGAGAGTAGGTGAGAGTAGGTGTGGCCACCGGCCACACGGGCTACCGTACTAGTATATATATATACATATATATATACATATAAGTATGTATATGTGTGTATATATATGTATGTATATGTATGTATATATATGTATATACATATGTATGTATATACATATACATACATATGTATATACGTATGTATATATATGTATATATATACACATTATATATTACATTATATATAACATACGATAAAACCAATAATAAATGCACATTTCGTCTACCCCTTTTACACAATCACGACCACCCACCAAATATTGTATGTGCCATTGCCGAGGTAAGAAAGGCGCTTAGCTGGAGTTCCATACCTGCCTTGCAGCATTGAAGGAACCTTCTGGAAGGTTTAAAATAATACATGCACATTTTTGCCTCCCCCAACAGACATGACCACCCACTAAAGATTGTTTGTGCGAGTGCAGAAGTAGGACAGGAGCTTAGCTGAGGTTCCATGACCATCTGGAGGCGTTGAAGGAAGCTGTCAGATGGTTCATGATCAATTTTTAACATTTGCATATTTTTGCCTCCTCCAACAGACACGACCACCCGCCAAAGATTGTATGTGGGAGTGGAGAAGTAGGACAGGCGCTTAGCTGAGGTTCCATGACCATCCTACCTTGAGGCATTGAAGGAAGCTTCTGGATAGTTCATGATCAATTATTCATACATGCGTATTTGTTGTCTCACACTTAGCAACCAACATGGCCACCCACCAAAGATTGTATGTGCAAGTTCAGAAGTAGGAAAGGAGCTTAGCTGGAGTTCCATACCACCTTGCAGCGTTGAAGGAACCTTCTGGAGGGTTTCAAATAATAAATGCATATTCTTTGTCTGCTCCTTTTGCAACCAACACGACCACCCACCAAAGATTGTATGTGCGAGTGCAGAAGTAGGAAAGGAGCTTAGCTGAGGTTCCATGACCATCTGGAGGCGTTGAAGGAAGCTGTGGGATGGCTGCCAGCCTGTTCTTGAGCTCAGCTACATTGCAGGGAACCAGGATGGGGGGGGGGGGGGGGGGGGGGGGGGGGGTAAATAGTTCAGCTACATCTCTCGGGGTTGGGAGGGAACCTTAAGCAACATTGGAGGGGGTCAGAAGAAGCGTTCAGCTACATCTCTTGGGTTTTGGATGGAACATTTAGCTACATCAGAGGGGGTCAGAAGAAGGGTTCAGCTACATCTCTTAAGGTTTGGAGGGAACATTCAGCTACATTGGCGGGGGTCAGAAAAAGTGTTCAGCTACATACCTTGGGGTTGGGAAGGACCGTTCAGCTACATTGGCGGGGGTCAGAAGAAGTGTTCAGCTACATATCTTGGGGTTGGCAGGGAACATTATGCTACATTGGAGGGGGTCAGAATAAGGGTTGAGCTACAAATATGACATTAAGTAGCTGAACATAGCACGTACCATGCTGACAGAGACAGCAACATTGGAGGGGGTCAGAATAAGGGTTCAGCTACAAATATGACATTGAGTAGCTGAACATAGCACATACCATGCTGACAGACGGCAACGTTGGAGGGTGTCAGAATAAGGGTTCAGCTACAAATATGAGGTTTGGTAGCTGAACATAGCACATACCATGCTGACAGAGACAGCAAAGTTGGAGGGGGTCAGAATAAGGGTTCAGCTACAAATATGACATTAAGTAGCTGAACATAGCCCATACCATGCTGACAGACGGCAACATTGGAGGGTGTCAGAATAAGGGTTCAGCTACAAACATGACATTAAGTAGCTGAACATAGCACGTAACATGCTGACAGAGACAGCAACGTTGGAGGGGGTCAGAATAAGGGTTAAGCTACAAATATGACATTAAGTAGCTGAACATAGCACGTAACATGCTGACAGACGGCAACATTGGAGGGGGTCAGAATAAGGGTTCAGCTACAAATATGACATTAAGTAGCTGAACATAGCACATACCATGCTGACAGACGGCAACATTGGAGGGGGTCAGAATAAGGGTTCAGCTACAAATATGACATTAAGTAGCTGAACATAGCACATATCATGCTGACAGACGGCTACGTTGGAGGGGGTCAGAATAAGGGTTCAGCTACAAATATGAGGTTTGGTAGCTGAACATAGCACATCCATGTGACAGGACGGCAAATTTGATGGGTGGGTCAGCATCAGAATAAGGGTTCAGCTACAAATATGACATTAAGTAGCTGAACATAGCACGTACCATGCTGACAGACGGCAACATTGGAGGGTGTCAGAATAAGGGTTCAGCTACAAACATGACATTAAGTAGCTGAACATAGCACCTACCATACTGACAGAGACAGCAACGTTGGCTAGGCCATCTGCATTAAGGCGCTTCAACTTAGGGCCTAAAGCCACCTGGAGCTCTACACACCACTCAGCATCCACACTCTGCATGGATTTGGGGTTAGGGGTGGAGTGGGGTTGGGGTAGGGGTGGTGGGGTCGGGGTACGGTTGGGGTCGGTGGGGTCGGGTATGTGGGGGTAGGGTAAGGGGGGGGGGTAGGGTAAGGTGGGGTGGGTAAGGTGGGGGTAGGGTAGGGTAAGGTGGGGTGGGTAGGGGTGTGGTAAGGTGGGGTGGTGTTAGGGTACGGTTGGGTTGGGTGTCAGGTGGTTTGGGTAGGGTAAGGTGGGTGGGTTATAGGGTTTAAGGTGGGGTAGGGGTGGGGTGGGGTTGGGGTAGGTGGGGTATGGTGGGGTAGGGGTTGGGTAGGGTAGGTGGGTGGGGTCGGGGGGGTGGGGGGTAAGGGGGGTGGGGTAGGGGGGGGGTGGGGTGGGGTGGCGGTAGGGGGGTTAGGGTCAGGTGGGGTGGGGGGGGGGTGGGGTAGGGGTAAGGTGGGGTGGGGTGGGGGTAGGGTTAAGGTGGGGTGGGGTAGGGTAAGGGGGGTGGGGGGTAAGGTGGGTTGGTGTTAGGGTTAAGGGGGTTGGTAGGGTATGGGGTAGGTAAGGTTGGTTGGTGGGCTAGGGTAAGTGGGTTGGGGGTAGGGTATAGTGGGGTAGGGGTGGGGTGGGGTGGGTGTAGGGGTGGGGTGGGGTGGGTAGGGGTGGGGTAGGGTAAGGTGGGGGTGGGGTGGGGTGGGGTCTGGGTGGGGTTAGGGTAAGGTGGGGTGGGTTGGGGTAGTGCAGGTGGGGTGGGTTGGGGTGGGTAAAGGTGGGGTGGGTTGGGGTAGGGGTTAGGTGGTTTGGGGTTAGGCGTAAGGTGGTTGGGTATAGGGTAAGTTGGGTTGGGTTGGGTAAGGTAAAGGGTGGGGTGGGTTGGGTTTGGGTAAGGTGGGTGGGTTGGGGTGGGGAAGTGGGGTGGGGTGGGTAAGGTGGGGTGGGGTGGGTAAAGGTTGGGGTGGGGGTGGGGAAGGTGGGGTGGGGTGGGTAGGGTCGGGGTGGGAGTGTGGTAGGGTAGGGTGGAGTGGGGTGGGGTAGGGGTGTGGTAGGGGTAATGCGGGTGGGGTGGAGTGGGTTCAGGGGGTGGGGTGGGGTAGTGTTAAGGTGGGGTTGGGTAGGGGTGGAGGGGGTGGGGGGTTAGGGTAAGGTGGGGTGGGGTGGCTAGGGTGTAGTGGGGTGGGGTGGGTAGGGTACGGTGGGGTGGGGTGGGGTGGGGGGTAGGTGTGGGTTGGGGTAGGGTAAGGTGGTGTGGGTTATGGGTGGGTGGGGTTTCGGGTAAGGTGGGGGTGGGGTAGGGGGTGTAGTGGGGGGGGTGGGGTAGGGGTGGGGTGGGGTAAGGTGGGGTGGGGTTCGGGTGGGGGTGGGCTCCATCACTTCATTGCGTCGCAACGTCGCACGCAAGGCCCCCCTTTCCAATATGACTGTCACACCTGAGCGTACACACCGGCGTTGGACAAGTCTTCCAAAGTTGCAACATTGTGTTTAGCGGGTTGGGTTGGGGCTGGGTGAGGTGGGGTAGGGTGGGGGTTGAGGTTGGTGCTGGGTGGGGGTGGTTGGGTGGGTGGGTGAGGTGGGGTGGGGTGGGTGGGGTGATGTGGGGGTCGGGTTGGGGTGGATGGGGTTGGGTTGGGCTGGGTGAGGGGGGGTGGAGTGGGGTAGGTAAGTGGGTGGGTTCGGGTGGGGTGGATTGGGTGGTTGGATAGGTTGGGTTGGGTGGGTGGGGTGGGTGCGGTCTGGGTGGAGTGGGGTGGTTGAGTTGGGTTGGGCTGGGTGAGGTGGGGTTTGGGTGGTGTGGTAAGGTGGGGTGGGGTGGGGGGTGAGGTTGGAGTGGGGATGGGGTGGGGTGGGTGAGGTGCGGGGTGGGGTGGAGTAAGTGGGGTTGGTTCGGCGAGGGTGGGGTAGGGTAGGTGGTGTGGTGTGTTGTGGGGTCGGTGGTGTGCGGTAGGTCGCTGGTGGGTAGGGTGGGGTGGGGTAGTTTAAGAGGGGTGGAAAGTGGTAGGGTGGGCTGGGGCAAGGTGGATGGGGAGGGTGGGTTGAGGTGGTGTTGGGTTCGATGGGGTCCAGGTGGGGTGGGTATGTGGGGGGGGTCGGGTCGGGTGCGGTTGGGGTGAGGGTAGGGTGGGGTGGGGTGGGGTTGAGGAGGTTAGTGTGAGTTGGGGGGGGTCCGATGGGATCCAGGGGGGGGTGGGGTCTGGTGGGGTGGGGTGGGGTAGGGTACCGTGGGGTGGGGTTGTGGGGTAGGGTACTGTTGGGTTGGGGCTGGGGTAGGGTGGGTGGGGTCCGGTGGGTGGGTCTGTGAGTTGAGGTGCGGATGGGGGATGGGGGTCTGTAAGTGATGTTTGGGGGGTTGGGGTTGTGAAGTGGGGTGGGGTGAGTGGGAGTTGACTGTTGATTGGGGTGGGTGGGGCTGGGGGCGGGGGGGGGGTGGGGTCTGTAAGATGAGTTGGGTGGGTTGGGGTGGGGAGGGTAGTGTGGGTGGGGGTGGGTCCGCTGGCGATCCAGGGGGGTGGGGTCTGGTGGGGTGGGGTGGGGTAGGTACAGTGGGGTGGGGTAGGGGTTCGGTGTGGGTGGGGGGGACGGGTAGGGTGGGCTGGGGTCTTCCGGTGGGGTGGGGTCTGTAGTGAGGGGATGGATGGGGGATGGGGGTCTGTGTAAAGTGAGGTGGGTGGGGTGGGGTCTGTGAGTGGAGTGGGGTGAGTGGGTGAATGTGAGTGGGGTGGGTGGGGCGGGGTGGGGTCTGTAAGTGAGTTGGGTGGGTTGGGGTCTGTGGGTGGGGTGGGTGGGTGGATGGGTGACTTCAATAACTAACCTGAGGTACGAGCAGCACAACACACATAACCAAGCCCTCCAGATGGGAGGGCGGCAGGGCAGATAGCTTTTCCAACCGCAGCCTCATGAGAAGGGTAGAAGCAACGTCCAAAGCTTGCCTAGGCGCATACCTGCAAGGTATTCAAAATTCGAAAGTTAATACACGCTACCCCTGCCCAACCCACCCCAACCCACCTCCACCCATCCCACTCTCAGCTCCACCCCATCTTCCCCACAGACCCCACCCAATTCACCCCACTCACAGACCCCACCCCACCCCACTCACAGACCCCCCCTCACCCCTCCACAGGACCCACCAATTCACCCACTCACCGACCCCACCCACCCCACCCACAGACCCCCCTCTCCCCTCCACCGACCCCACCCCACCCCACTAAGACCCCCCTCACCCTCCCACAGACCCACCCAATTACCCCACTCACATACCCACCCCACCCCACACAGACCCCCCTCACCCCTCCCCAGACCCCACCCTACCCCACCAGCCCACCGTCCAAAGCTTGCGAGGTGCATTACCTGCAAGGAATTCAATTTTTAAGTTAAGTTAAGTGAAGTTAATGCAATGTTTTAAGCTAAGTTAATCAGTTTCAAGCTAAGGTAATCAGTTTAAGTTAAGGTAATGCAAGCCAACCCTGCCCACCCCACCCCATCCCCCACTACCACTCACAAGCCTTCCACCCACCCAGCCACAGACCCCACCCCACTCCCAACCCCATACCCTACCCCACTAGCAAAGTCCAAAGCTTGCCTAGGTGCATACCTGCATGAAATTCAAATGTTGCAAGTTATCAAAAGCTAAATGCCCCACCCCCACCCACCCCCACAAACACTCCCCGAACCCCTCCCCACCCACCCCATCACAGCCTCACCCACCCCACCTCCACAGACCCCCACCCACCCACCCCACTCACAGCCTCACCCCCACCCATCACAGGGACCCACCCCACCCCACCCACACCCCCCCCACCACCCCACTCACAGACCTGGGGCCCCTCACCCCACCCCATTCAAGACCACACCCCACCCCACCCCACCCCCACCCCACCCCACTCAACGCTAACCCCACCCCCAATCAAGCCCCACCCACCCCACCACCCACCACTCACAGACCTCACCCCACCCCACTCACCAGACCCACCCCAACCAAACCCACACCCACCCCCACCCTACCCAATCACAGGACTTTCACCCACCCCATTCAACAGACCCAACCCACCCACCCCACCCCTCCTCACAGAACCTCCCCACCCACTCACCAGCCCCACCCCATCCCAACCCCACTCCACAGACCTCACCTCACCCCACTCACAGAACCCACCCCACCCCACCCCACCCACCCACCCACTCACAGACCCCACCCCACCCCACCACCCCACCCACCCACTCACAGACCTCACCCACCCACCTCACAGACCCACCCCACCCCCACCACCCTCCCCACCCCACCCCCCCAGGCCCCACCCACCCCACCCCCCACCCACCCCACTCACCGACCTCCCCACCCACCCACGCAACAGGGACCCCACCCACCCTACCCACCCGTCTACCGTACAAAGCTTGCCTAGGTGTATACCTGAATGGAATTCAAAATTGTAAAGATAATGCATGTCACCCCACATCCACCCACCCCACTCACAGACCCCACCCCACTCATTGAACCAGGGAACAATATGCGCAACAAAGCTCAGCTCAGCATTTTTGGTGTAGTTGACGTTTCCTATTCAAGGAGTTTCATTAATTATGTGACACGAATTTGACACATGTAATTTTTGGTTCAAGCAGTTTCAAGTCATACAATTGTACAAACCAAGCAACCCACTCACACACCAACTGACACCAACTGACACCAATTTTCAGTCCAAGCAGTTTCCAGTCATACAATTGTACAAACCAAGCAACCCACCCACACACCAACTGACACCAACTGAAACCTATCTTCAGTTCAAGCAGTTTCCAGTCATACAATTGTACAAACCAAGCAACCCACTCACACACCAACTGACACCAACTGACACCAACTCCACCCCACCACTTTCGTCCCCACCTCCACCCCACCCCAACCACCGTCACCCCACCACCACCCACTCCCACATCCACCCCCCCCCACCACCTTCATCCCCACCTCAAACCACTCCCACATCCACCCCCCCCACACACACACACCGCCACACTGCCACACCACCACCACCCACTCCCCCCTCCTCCCCCCCAACCAACCCCACCCACCCACCTACACCCTGCTCACAAATCCTTCACAGAGCTTGCCTAAGCATGCCCATCGCATGCAGTGCATTGTACATGCACTCACTGTATAAGCACTCACAGTATACAGCAAATACACTCAGTGTATACACATCCCAGATACGCAACTCACCGTTCTACAACACGGAGTATACGAAACTCTAAGGTATCTGCATCATAGCATATGTTACTAACAGTATACACACTAGGGTATACACACCTCAGGGTATACACACTCAGGTACACAACAGGGTCTACACTTCAGGGGGGGGGGGGAGTACCACACGGGGGAGACACACGAAGGGTAGACAACTAGCAAAGAAGGCAACGCACCACCGTCCATCACCAGCCCATCAACAAAGTAACCCACCACCACCAGAGCCAAAAGAGTCAGCACCCTAATCCTCCCCACCACCCCTGCCCATCACCAGCCACCAGCAACAAAGTACAACCCCACCACCACCAATCCACCCATTACATTCTATCCCTACCTCCTGGACCCCCCCCCCCCCCCCCCACTCCCTAACCTCAATGACCCCCCCCCACCCCCCCCCCCGTCCATCACAGCACAATCACACAGTACACCCCACCACCACCATATCCCACCAGAGACATGCAAGCCCACCCCCCCCCCCCACCCCCGCCCCCCCCCCCCCCCCCCCCGGGCCGCAACCATTCACCATCACCACAGGTACAACCCACCACCCCCCATATCCACCCGTACATTCATCCCTACCTCCTTCCCCTCCCCTCCCCTCGCCCCCCCTTCACATCACCATCCCATCACCACAGGTACAAACCCACACCAACCATATCCACCCGATTACATTCATCCCCTAACTCCCCCCCCCCCCCCCCCCCCCCCCCTTCCATCATCACCATCCCAATCACCACAGGTACAAAAACCCACCACCTACCATATCCACCCGATTACATTCATCCCTCCCTCCTTGCCTCCCCTCCCCCCTCCCCCCCTTCCATCACCATCACCATCCAACCACAATTACACCCGCCACCCCAACCATATCCACCCTGATTCATTCCTCCCTACCTCCTGGCTCCCCTCCCCCTCCCCAATCCCCCTCCCCCCCCTTCCTCACCATCCCATCACCACAGTACAGCCCACCACCACCATATCCACCCGATTACATTCATCCCTACCTCCTTGCCTCCCCTCCCCCCTCCCCCCCCTTCCATCACCATCAACCATCACCACAAGTACAACCCACCACCACCATATCCACCTGATTACATTCATCCCTACCGCCTTGCCTCCCCGCCCCCCCCTCCCCCCCCTTCCATCACCATCACCATCACCACAGGTACACCCCCACCACCACCGTATCCACCCGATTACATTCATCCCTAACTCCCCCCCCCCCCCCCCCCCCCCTTCTATCACCATCACCATCACCACAGGTACAACCCACCACCCCCCATATCCAACCCGATTACATTCATCCCTACCTCCTTGCCTCCCCTCCCCCTCCCCCCCCTTCCATCACCCATCACCATCACCACAGGTACACCCACTACCACCAAATCCACCCGATTTAGCATTCATCCCTACCTCCTGCCTCCCCTCCCCCCTCCCCCCCCTTCCATCACCATCACCATCACCACAAATTACACCCCGCCACCATATCCACACGATTACATTCATCCCTACCTCCTTGCCCCCCCCCCCCCCCCCCCCCTTCCATCACCATCACCATCACCACAGGTACACCCACCACCACCATATCCACCCGATTACATTCATCCCTACCTCCTTGCCTCCCCTCCCCCCTCCCCCCCCCTTCCATCACCATCACCATCACCACAGGCACACCCACCACCACCATATCCACCTGATTACATTCAACCCTACCTCCTTGCCCCCCCTCCCCCCCCCCCCCCCTTCCATCACCATCACCACAGGCGCACCCACCACACACCATATCCACCTGATTACATTAATCCCTACCTCCTTGCCCCCCCTACCCCCTCCCCACCACCTCCACCCCCAACGACTCACTAATAAAGCATTCACATAGCCCCGTCAAGCAAGCATGCCCATCACACTTTTAAGCAGAGGGCAGAATGCCTATCCCCCTCCCCCAGCTTCCCCATAACATCACCATAATCACAGGCACACCCACCACCATATCCACCGACCACATTCATCCCTGCATCCACCCCACCCCAACACCTCCACCCCACTCGCAAAGCATTCACATAGCCCCATCGAGCAACCATGCCCATCACACTTATAAGCAGAGCAGAATGCCTATTCCCCTCCCCCAGCTTCCCCATAACATCACCATAACCACAGGCACACCCACCACCATATCCACCGACCACATTCATCCCTACCTCCACCCCACCCTAACCACCGCCACCCCAACACCTCCACCCCACTCACAAAGCATTTACATAGCCCAGTCGAGCAAGCATGCCCATCACGCTTATAAGCAGAGGGCAGAATGCATATCCCCCCCCCCCCCCCACCCCCCCACCCACCCCTCCTCCACCCCCAACGACTCACAAATCAGTCACACAGCCCCGACGTGCAAGCACGCCCATCACGCTTGCAAGCAGAAAGCAGATTGCCCCCCACCCACACCCCCCACCCACACACACACAACCACCTTCCCACCCCTCCTCCATCCCCAACGACTCACAAATCAGTCACATAGCCCCGACGTGCAAGCATGCCCATCAAGCTTGGAAGCAGAGGGCAGAATAGAATGCCATAGCCCCCTCCTTCCCCGCCCCCGTCCCTCCCCACCAACCTCCTCCCCCCCCCCCCACCACCACCCCTCCTCCACCCCAACGACTCACAAAGTAGTCACATAGCCCCGACGTGCAAGCATGCCCATCAAGCTTGGAAGCAGAGGGCAGAATGCATAGCCCCCTCCTTCCCCGCCCCGTCCCTCCCCACCAACTCCTCCCCCCCCCACACCCCACCCACCCCACCCACCCACCCCTCCTCCACCCCAACGACTCACAAAGTAGTCACATAGCCCCGACGTGCAAGCATGCCCATCACGCTTGAAGCAGAGGCAGAATGCATAGCCCCCTCCTTTCCCCACCAACTCCTCCCCCCCCACCCCTCCCCACCCACTCCTTCCCCCCCACCCCCACCCCCACCCCCACCCCTCCCACCAACTCCTTTCCCCCCACCCCCACCCCTTCCCACCAACTCTTCCCCCCCCACCCCCCCACCCCCACCCCCTCCCCAACAACTCCAACCCCCTCCCCACCCCCTCCACCCCCCCTCACTCACAAAGCAGTCACATAGCCCCGTCGTGCAAGCATGCCCATCACACTTGGAAGCAGAGCAGCATCACCACCATGCAAGTGATCCACGTGGCACTTCAACTCTGAGGCTAGGAGCTCCAAGCAAGTGTTGCATAGCTGCTTCTCTTCTTCGCTGGGGGCGGCACCTGAATCCAGCCAGGACCAGACTTAGGGTGGTGGTTGTGGTGGTGATGGTGGTGTCATGGTGGTGGTGGTGGTGGTGGTGGTGCTGGTGGCGGCTAGCCTCAGAGTTGTAGTAGCACTACAACTCAGAGACTAGGATCTCAAGACACGTGTTGCATAGCTCCTTCTCGTCTTCGCTGGGGGTGGCACCTGAATCCAGCCAGGACCAGACTTAGGGTGGTGGTAGTGGTAGTGATGGTGGTGTCATGGTAGTAGTGGTGGTGGTGGCATGGTGGTGGTGACATGGTGGTGTTGGTGGTGACATGGTGGTGATGGAGATGGTGGTGGTGGTGACATGGTGGTGGTGGTGGTGGTGATGTCATGGTGGTGGTGGTGGTGGTGACATGGTGGTGGTGGTGGTAGTGGCTACCATGTAGGTGATCCATGTAGCACTTCAACTCTGAGGCTATGAGCTCAAGGCACGTGTTGCATAGCTGCTTCTCTTCTTCGCTGGGGGCGGCACCTGAATCCAGCCAGGACCAGACTTAGGGTGGTGGTAGTGGTGATGATGGTGGTGTCATGGTGGTGGTGGTGGTGGTGGCGGCTACCATGTATTGTATCCCCGTAGCACTTCAACTATGCTGGTCGTGGGAGCGACATGGTGGTGGTGACATGGTGGTGGTGGTGGTGGGGTGGTGGTGGTGGTGGTGGTGGCGGCTACCATGTATTGTATCCCCGTAGCACTTCAACTATGCTGGTCGTGGGAGCGACATGGTGGTGGTGACATGGTGGTGGTGGTGGGGTGGTGGGACATGGTGGTGGCGACCAACAGTGGCGACCAACAGTATCCCCGTAGCACTTCAACTCGGAGGCTAGGAGGTCAAGGCACGTGTTGCATACCAGGGGGTTAGGGTCTAAACCCTAACCCCCCACCTTTAAAAGGGTTAAAAACCTACAACCCCCACCTAGAGCCTGAAGGAGGCTCTCCACCGCTTCTAAGTTGTGAACCTCCTCCTAACGATGCGTAACTCAGCGGGTGGTGGCGGTGGTGGTGGTAGTATTGATCATGTTAGTGGTAGTGGTGGCGTTGGTGGTGGTAGTATTGATCATGTTAGTGGCAGTGGTGGTGGTGGTGGAAGTGATCATGCTGCTGCTGTCATCCATCTCTCACCAGGGGCCTGAAGGAGACACTCCACCGCTTCCAAGTAGTGAACCACCTCCTCTACTCCTTACTACTAACGTAATCAAGCGGGTGGTGGCGGTGGTGGTAGTAGTGATCATGTTGCTGCTGTCATCCATCACTCACCAGGGGCCTAAAGGAGGCTCTCCTCCGCTTCCAAGTAGTGAACCACCTCCTCTACTCCTAACAATACGTAATCAAGCGGGTGGTGGTGGTGGCGGTGGTGGTGGTAGTATTGATCATGGTGGTAGTGTTTGTTGTTGTGGGGGTTGTTGTGGCGGTGCTGGTGCTGTCATCCATCACTCACCTGAAGCTTGAAGGAGTCTCTCCACAGCTTCTAAGTAGTGAACCACCTCTTCTACTCCTCATTACTAACGTAATCAAGCGGGTGGTGGCGGTGGTGGTAGTAGTGATCATGCTGCTGCTGTCATCCATCACTCACCAGGGGCCTGAAGGAGGCTCTCCACCGCTTCCAAGTAGTGAATCACCTCCTCTACCCCTAACGATACGTAATCAAGCGGGTGGTGGTGGGGGTAGGGATGTGTGTGTGTGTGTGGGGGGGGGGGGGGGGGTTGTGGCGGTGCTGGTGCTGTCATCCATCTCTCATCTGGAGCTTGAAGGCGACTCTCCACCGCTTCCAAGTAGTGAACCACCTCCTCTACTCCGAACGATACGTAATCAAGCGGGTGGTGGTGGTGGCGGTGGTGGTGGTAGTATTGATCATAGTGGTAGTGTTTGTTGTTGTGGGGGTTATTGTGGCGGTGCTGGTGCTGTCATCCATCACTCACCTGGGGCCTGAAGGAGACTCTCCACCGCTTCCAAGTAGTGAACCACCTCCTCTACTCCGAACGATACAGAACCAAGCGGGTGGTGGAGCAAACCATGCAGGATGCGGTTCCAGCCTTCTGTGGCTGATGGAGGCTCTGATGATGACAGGCTGGCAGAGGGCAGGGCGCTGTCAATGGTTTTGACAGACGCTAATGACGTGGCAGTTACGGAGATGGCGGACAGTGCAGTGGCAGTACTGGTTTTGACTGGCCCTAATGCCGAGGCAGTTTCGGAGTTGTCTGATGGTGGTGATGGTGGTGTCATGGTAATGGTGGTGGTGGTGTCATGGTGGTGGTGGTGGTGGTGGTGGTGGTGGTGGTGGTGGTGGTGGTGACATGGCGGTGGGGGAGGTGACATAATGGCGGTGGTGGTGGTGACATGGTGGTGGTAGTGGCGATGGTGGTGGTGGTGATATAGTTGTGATGGTGGTGGTGGTGACATGGTAGTGGTGGTGGTGGTGGTGGAGCAAACCATGTACGATGTGGTCCCAGCCTTCTGTGCCTGATGGAGGATCTGATGATGACAGGCTGGCAGAGGGCAGGGCGCTATCAATGGTTTCGACTGGCGCTAATGACGTGGTCGTTACGGAGATGGCTGACAGTGTAGTGGCAGTACTGGTTTTGTCTGGCGCTAATGACGTGGCCGTGACAGAGATAGCTGACAGTGCAGTGGCAGTACTGGATTCAGCTGCTACACGTGAATTGGTTTGTACTGCCGTTTGTTCTGCCGGTGCTAGGGTGGATGTAGGGTTCTGGCTGTCGCGAGGGATATGGGGGGATCTATGTTGGCGGCTGCTGGATGTTGGTCTGAAGAAGGCAGGCCTGGCTGGTTGCTGCCTGACTAACAGCCAGGAGTGCCTGCACACACGCCGAAAGGGGATATTATGATGGGCGGTAGTGGTGGAGGTGGTGGTGATATGGTGGCGGTAAAGTTGACATGGTGGTGGTGAAGGTGACACACACACCGAAAGGGGATATTTTGATGGGTGGTAGTGGTGGAGGAGGTGGTGAACATGACATGACGGTGGTGGTGGTGGTGGTGGTGGTGAGATGGTGGTGGTGGAGGTGGTGGTGGTGGAGGTGGCACACACACGGAAAGGGGATATTTTGATGGGTGGTAGTGGTGGTAGTGGTGGAGGTGGAGGTGACATGGTGGTGGTGGGAGCAACACACACACTGGAAGGGGATATTTTGATTGGTGGAGGTGGTGGTAGTGGTGGAGGTGGAGGTGACATGGTGGTGATGGAGGTGACACACACACTGAAAGGGGATATTTTGATTGGTGGAGGTGGTGGTAGTGGTGGAGATGGAGGTGTCATGGTGGTGGTGGAGGTGACACACACACTGAAAGGGGATATTTTGATGGGTGGAGGTGGTGGTAGTGGTGGAGGTGGAGGTGACACGGTGGTGATGGAGGTGACACACACACTGAAAGGGGATATTTTGATTGGTGGAGGTGGTGGTAGTGGTGGAGGTGGAGGTGACATGGTGGTGGTGGAGGTGACACACACACTGAAAGGGGATATTTTGATGGGTGGAGGTGGTGGTAGTGGTGGAGGTGGAGGTGACATGGTGGTGGTGGAGGTGACACACACACTGAAAGGGGATATTTTGTTTGGTGGAGGTGGTGGTGGTGGTGACATGGTGGTGGTAAAGGTGCCATGGTGGTGGTGGAGGTGGAAGTGGTACAGGTGACATTCACACTGAAAGGGGATATTTTGATGGGTGGTAGTGGTGGAGGTGGTGGTGGTGGTGACATGGTGGTGGTAAAGGTGACATGGTGGTGGTGGAGGTGACACACACACGTAAAGTGGATATTTTGATGGGTGGTAGTGGTGGAGGTGGTGGTGGAGGTGACATGGTGGTGGAGGTGGAGGTGATATGGTGGTGGTAAAGGTGACACACACACGTAAAGGGGATATTTTGATGGGTGGTAGTGGTGGAGGTGGTGGTGGTGGTGACATGGTGGTGGTAAAGGTGACCTGGTGGTGGTGGAGGTGACACACACACGTAAAGTGGATATTTTGATGGGTGGTGGTGGTGGAGGTGGTGGTGGAGGTGACATGGTGGTGGAGGTGGAGGTGATATGGTGGTGGTAAAGGTGACACACACACGTAAAGTGGATATTTTGATGGGTGGTAGTGGTGGAGGTGGTGGTGGAGGTGGAGGTGATATGGTGGTGGTAAAGGTGACATAGTGGTGGTGGAGGTGACGCACACATGGGAAGGGGATATTTTGATGGGTGGTAGTGGTGGAGGTGGTGACATGGTGGTGGTGGAGGTGTCATGGATTGCATTGCAACGATCGTGTCAGCTTCAAGTTGCACTAGGGTGTGTCAGGAAATGGCACTTGAACTTGCTTACGTACCTTCAGCAATTTGGCTGCTCGCTGTCTTCGGCGGTACAAATGCATTCACCGGGAAATGTAAATGAGAGCAATCCCCCCTCCCCCCCCCACACACACCGCCTAAACAATCAAAAATCAACCAGTCAGTTATGGACTACTGATTGCGTCAGCTTCAAGGTGCACTAGGTTGCATGTGGTTCAGATGCAGAGCTAGTCAGGGGAGCTGCCTAGAAGGTGCTGTTTGTAGTTGAAAAGAAAAACACTGTTGGAAAGCCGTACACCACTCCACAAACCAGCGCCATCCTTGACCCTTGGCGCACACTCGTTCTAGACGTCTTTGTGGTCTGTATCTACACGGTTGTATTTAACATTTGATTTTTTTGTTTTTTTGTTGGCCCCAGCGCATGCAAACGGGCTGGCCCCTTCAACCCCACGCCTCGTAATATGGCGTGCTATGTACTTATTTGTTTAATTATTCATTACTTTGCTCGGTCAGCCTTGGTGGCTGAGTTGGATTACGATCGTTTTTTTTTTGCGTTTGTTACTTAATGTACCTGGACTGCTGGATGAAACAAGATAAAGGCAGCATCGCAAGCGACGCGGAAAATTGGCGTAGAGTGTTGGCTATCGGAACGACAGGTGGCTACGATGGAGCTGACCAAAGCCAGTTAGTTATGAGACAGTTGGCTGACGTGTCGGGCTTCGTCTCGGTCGTCGGTCGGACGGTTGGAAGGACAAATGGATACCAGGGTGAATCTGGGGGCTCATGCCCCCCTGAAGAGGGGGCTCCGCCCAAAACAATATGTAGATGAGACAGGTGCCTTTTTGGCGGAGCCCCCCCTTCTGGGGGGTGGGAGTCCCCAGGGTTACCCTGTTTTTCGTTTGTGCGTCCGACCGACCGACCGACCGACCGACCAAAAAATTGAAGCCTGACACGTCAGCCAACTGTCTCACAACTAATTGGCTAAGCTCCATCGTTACCACCTGTCGTTCCGTTGCCAACACACTCCACCAATTTTCCGCGTTGCTCGCGACGCTGCATAGGACTTGTTCGTTTGTTTGTAGTGCTCGTTATTCCCCCTTGTCCCCGCCAAGCTGCGGTACGTCTAGATTCCAGTTGGGAACCAGGACACCATGAGAGCTTTCTTGAAGGTGCTACATGTAGCGCACGTGTTCAATCATTTTCCTTTGTGATTTGGGGATCTGCATACATAGATACATTACATTGTCATCGGCAGGCCATTGTGGACTCAAGGCAAGCCCGCTTTCCATTTCCCTTGGCGTTTTGGGGTTGCTTGGGGAGCCCCAAAAGCTGCTAGTAGCACCCCAAAGGCTACTGGGAGCACCATGGTGCTACGCAGCTACACGGGTTCCTTTCCTTTAAACGAACTGGACATCATCATCACATGGCAAGCACACACGCACGCCCCAACGGACGGGGAGGGCGTAGCTCATAAGCAAGGAAGTATATGGCTAGTATAGGTTCTGTCGTCCGTGAATTAAGTCATTTACAGCCACTGTTTTTGATGGTTTCGGGGCTTACGACCCCTCTAGGCCCTGATTCCGAAATGCGGTACACGAGCAACTTCCTGAGGGCCCCCCGCTTACAGCTTCTACATTTTTATTTTTTGTCATTTTGTCATTTGCACTGATTCATTTTTGGGCTACTTGTGGCAGCTTCCCGCCAGCTCCATTAGCCAGCCACTGGAGCGAGCCCAAAGCTTTCAGCTGCATTTGAATGCCTGTGGTATCAGCTTTCAGACGCACGAGCTAGCTTCATGTTTGGCCCTAGGGTGGGTGAAAGGAGCAGCCCAAAAGCTGCTACGCGTAGCTCAAAACAGAAACAGTGGTCATTTGGCCATGGAACTCAATTAGCTAGGGCGTAGGTCATAAGGGTGCACTACATAACGGCTTTATAAATGCCCTTTTCAAATGGATCAATTTGATAAGTCTGGAGGTTTTAACAAGTCTGATGAGTCTTCTAAACTTCAGAAATTTGGCTGAGTATCTAAAAACGACAAAACCCAGGATCCATAAATCGTGCAAAAGCAATGAAGGTGCAACATTTAA
The DNA here is from genome assembly GCA_013435795.1 of Chlamydomonas sp. ICE-L. NCBI lineage: Eukaryota > Viridiplantae > Chlorophyta > Chlorophyceae > Chlamydomonadales > Chlamydomonadaceae > Chlamydomonas > Chlamydomonas sp. ICE-L. The sequence continues at coordinate 20,346,257 of JACBWV010000626.1, forward strand.
CAGTCGCGAAGGTCAATGCGGACGTAGGTCAAACACGGAGGCACGCGGAGCCACGTCGGTTTCCGGCCAGGTTTCCGACAGACCAACCCGGGCCCGGGTCGAGGCGTGGTGAAGTGGATGAAAAGCGCAGTGGGGCTGCTGTGCCTGAAGGGCTCAACAGCTTTTGCTTCATGGCAGAGCATGTATGTGCGAATTTGGTCATTCGAAGCAGCCAGACCTCGGGCGGGCTGAAAGCTACGCCCCAGTCAGTGGTTTCTTTTCTCACCCAGTACTGTCAAACCTCGTTAAAGGCGCAGTAGCGCAAATATCGTTGATTGCTGCGCACCTTGAGTGCCTCTCGACCGCGCGCGATAGTTGCATGCTGTGGCTGTGCGCAACGAACGTTCGCTGCATGGTTGGTCAGACTTGATCCCTGTCACAAGAAACGTCTTTGCAGAGAGAATATTAATCGGGGCAGGTAGGAGGAGGCGGGCTGGACAGATGTTATTGCGTGTGCAATTTGATTGTAAACCAAAGAATGGTTGGAAGAACCCCCAGGATGTTGTAGAGCTGGGTTCTCTTGGGTCAACAATGGCCTGCCTACGCCAATGTAACGTTATGTACGAGGTAATGAAATTATGTAGTTTCTACTGAGGAAGACAAGGAAAACGATGAGTGCGTTGATATGCGTTTCAGCGCCACCTGCACTGCATGTGCAGTTTATTCGAGTCGTAAGAATGCGACCTCGATGTCCACGAACGTCTGACTGGGAAAGAGAGTTGGGCGATCTAGATGATGTCGGAAGTTCGGAACCAACTTGGTGCGACTCAGCTACAAACCTTCGTTCAGCTACAGCTACAGCTACAAACAGTTGCTCAACGTAACTGCAAGTGCACTTGCAAGTGTTCGTAGCTCTGCGGACTTTGGCTCATTCGCTCTATTGAGCAGATCCACCGTGATGCTGCTAACTGCTCTTGTATTTATCTTTCTAATGTTCCTTCTCCCCTTACCCGGTTAATCGTCGGCTATGCTGCTCTGTAATACCGGTATTTGTGATCACCCCCACACCGCATTAGGGAGCGGCAACTAATATTCATGTTTGAAAAACTAATATGAACTAGTATTATTACAGTGTCACAGTAATATTAGTTTTTCAAATAAATACGAAATTCGGGTGAGATGCAGTGAGACGGCTTATTTATTCACTAATATTATATAACATATATAGCCAACCCCTACGTATTACTGAGTGCCTCCTCGGTGCTATTTTAATGCAAGCAGCTCCCGACTCCACTGCTCTATCTGTTTCTGTACTGCTGATTACCACCTTCCATACCCATTGCGCACACAATGGCATTCTCAGAATTCCCAAACAGGGATTGTGTAATAGTCAAAATACACACCAGGGTAATTCAAAGCCCCACCCAAACCCTCAAACCAAACCCGAACCCCCAAACAGAGAGCAAAAGCTGATGCCCCCAAAGTTCAATAACAATAACTATACTCTGTCATTACACACCCATTCACCCATTGGATGATGCCAGAGGATAGAAACCATAGTTCAACGTACACTAACTTATTAAACAATAGGGATGATATTAAATGCATAGCTAGACTACGTCTTCGAGCTCACAATTTCAATGTCGAATCAGAAAGGAGTTCCTCTCGTTCTGGTAGAATTAGCAAGTGCTGGGATATGATGGTTGATGGTAGAAGTGTAGTCGAAAATGAAATGCATTTCATACAGGGGTTTTTTAGCTGCGAAATTTCGCAACATGCGATAAAACCCATCGCTTTCGGAATCGGCCCTGCGATGAAACCCATAGTTTCGAGACTCTGCCCTGTGGGCTGGAGTTGGCCGGAAGCTGACCTGGCTTTTTTGAACTTGAATTCCAAGGGATTTGAAACCCTGCGATTTTTGCTCTCTCTGGATTCTGGGCAATTGGCTCCAGAACCAATATTGCGATGTACGGGGGGTGGCCAATTTCCCTTAAAAATAACCCTGATTAGAACGTCCGTTATACGCTGAGGATAGAAACAATATTTGAGAAAATGAACATTGAACACCTCTACCGACTTGGTCCTCAATGAACTCGATAGGTCACCTACATGGGCTCAATGGTTGAGACAATGTATTGGCTTTTGAAATAAAATCGTTGACCGTGAGGAAGATGATTTTGTGAAAAGAGCCTTGCTAGAGAATGTTCTAATGGCAACCAGAGATAGCAATAAACAATGCTGGTCTCATGGATTACTACGATGCATTCAGAGATTAGGTGTTATAGAACATTTCTCCGATGTTATTCAAGATAATCAGACGTCACTGAGCAAAATTGACTTTGGTAAAATTGATGAAGGCATCTCTAAAATAACAGACATTGACTGGCGATCCCTGAGTACATTGAACCCCAGAAATCTTGGTGATAACCAAGGAAGCGGTATTAAAACTATTACGTATGCGAATTGGATGATGTCAGAGGATAGAAACCATAGTTCTACCTAAACTAACTTATTAAACAATAGGGATGATATTAAATGCATAGCAAGACTACGTCTTCGATCCCACAACTTGAATGTCGAATCAGAAAGGAGTAACTCTCGTTCTGGTAGAATTTGCAGGTGCTGCGATATGGTGGTTGACGGTAGAAGAGTAGTCGAACATGAAATGCATTTCATATTAGAATGTCCGTTATACGCTGAGGATATAAAAATATGTTTTGACAAAATGAACATTGAACCTGAATTGGTGGATAAAAACTCCAGTATGAAGCTGGTCATGAATCCTGATTCCTTTAAGGATGGAAATACTTAATTCAATTTATGTATTTCAATTCAATAAAAAATAATAATTCAATTCAATAAAAAAATGCGGTAATAATCGCTCAATTAAATTATCACCCCAGCTGAGATGACGATTTATTAATATTGTAGAATTAAATTATCACTATAGCACGAACTCAGGGCCCCCGTCGGTTAAACGATTGTTTGGGGCTCAGTTCATCAGTGCTTGTTCTTTTTAAGCCCTCCCTATACGGTTGGGCAAGTCCCTTTAGCCTATTTGGCCTACCCCTGGACTGTAACATACATACGATGAACCTGAATTTGTGGATAAAAACTCCAGTATGAAGCTGGTCATGAATCCTGATTCCTTTCAATGATGGAAATACTTAATGTAATGTATACAAACATGCGATAATAATCGCACAATTAAATTCTCATCCCAGCTTAGATGATGCTTTAATTAGATTGTATAATTAAATTCTCACTGTAGCACGAACTCAGGGCCCCCGTCGGTTAAACGATTGCTTGGGGTTCAGTTCATAAGTGCTTTTTAATTTTAAGCCCTTCCTACATACACGGATGGGAAAGTCCCTGTAGCCTATTTGGCCTACCCCTGGACTGTAACATACAATCATACATACATACAGCCCCATTCTCAGAAACAATTGATCGAGATAAGTATAAATGTGGAGGCCTGGGCACCTCATGCCGCTCCTGTGTAACATCCGTCACTCCCGTTACTTAGTTTTGTGTGCTTAACTGCCGTTATTCTTCTAAAATATGTGTATGATGAATCGGTGATCCTCCAGAAGGTAGAGCCCATCCAAACAATGATACAGTGAGATCCAGCCACACTTTAAGTCCTACTCGGCTGTTCTTCCCTCCCTCTATTTTTGGCGGAGCCTCCCCTTCTGGGTGGCGGGAGCTCCCAGGGTAGTTACCCCATTGTCCGTCTGACCGACCGAAAAATTGAAGCCTGGCACGTCAGCCAACTGTCGTAATTAAGTGGCTTCGGTCGGCTCCATCGTTTCCACCTGTCGTTATGTTGCCAACAACCTCCGCCAGATTTCCGCGTCGCTTGCGACGCTGCATAGCTCTATACCTCCTTTCTAGCGCCCCTCTACCCTAGCACACTCAAGCTTTATTTGTGTCAGCCTGTATAACGCCTCTCTAATGCACCGACCTGGTGTCATCACCGAGTGGCATGCCGGGCATTTGACAAATGCTTAGGGCTGTCAATATCCAAGCCGACTAATATTCGTAGTAAGATCCGTAGTGAGATTTCCACTGCCTGTACTTCAAGCATTTTTAGTTCAAATTGGGATTTATATAGCTTATATGAAAGGACTTGATCTCCTCTTTCACAACACGAAAAAAATCAAACTTCCCAACATCCGCCTTTTGTTTAAAGTTGGCTTGGGCCATATTTTATCTTGCTCCATTTCTGTAAAATCCGGAGGGGCTCCCATCACAATCCGGCTCCATTGACGGCTTAGCTACTAAATTTCCTATCTGGCACTTACAAAAAATGGCTGGAAATCTTAAGTCTAATACTAATCCAACGTTAGTTAATATAAGTCTTTCAAACACTAATACTACCGGCAGTTGTCGTTCCCCACATACTCTCATGGCACCTTCCAGTCAGCTCCATCAGCCAGCGACTGATCTAAGCCCAAATCAACTGCACTGGAGTGACTGTAATATCAGCTTTCAGGCGCACTAGCTAGTTTCAGTTTTGCCTAATGGTGGATGAAAGGAGCTGCCCAGAAGCTGCTAGTCTGCTAAGCGTAGAATCCAAAATAAACAGTGTGGAGCGGGCTTGTCTTGGGTCAAAAATCGAACCTTTCCCAATCGTGGCAGGAGGGGCTTAACACGAAAAGCACTGGTGACCCCCCCCCCCCCCCCCCCCCAAATTGCTTTAACGACGGGGGGGCTGAGTTAGTGCTAGTCAGCCTGAAAACGGGGGGCCTGAGTTAGTGCTAGTCAGCCTGAAAACTGTCGGAACTAGCTGACTGGTAGGTCAGTCTCACTGACTGTGGAAGGCTCATAGCAGCGCCTCCAACGTGTAAAGTTGCGAGTTGGGTGTGTGTGTGTCGATGTGTGTGTGTCGGTGTGTGTATGTGTGTGTGTGTGTACACCAACGAGTATCAATCTTCTATCTCTCTTCTCTCTCTCTCCACTCAAGAGTGTCATTCCAACAAAAAACAAACACATCCCATTTATCTATCCGGAACAAAGTGTGTTCAACACACAATACACTTCACTCATTTTTAGAGGTTGGGCAAGTCCTTTTAGCCTAGTAGGCTACCCCTGGACTGTAACAATACATGCATACATACACACATACATCCATCTATAGACAGAACAATACACGGACCGACAAGGGCCCTGAGTGCGTGCTACAGTTCCTGATCTACTAGTTCAAAGCGAGGTTGGAACTTTAATACGGGCTTCATCATCCTCATGTGAGTCCCGAAGTCGGGATGCACGAATTCCTCCCAACGACTGTCCTCAGCTATCTTCTCTACTAAGTCCATGTCCAGCACCTACAAGAGACAGTGAACGCAATAAGGATGTTCAGTTATTTTTATTTGTATAGTGAACGCAGCAAGTATGTTTTTTGTATAGTGAAAGCAGCTATCTTCTCCACTAACTCCATGTCCAGCACCTACATGAGATAGTGAACGCAACAAGGCTGTTAATTTTAATTATTTATGTATTTATTTTTATAGTGACCGCAACAAGGATGCTTTTGTATAGTGAAATCAGCTACACTAACTCCATGTCCAGCACCTACATGAGATAGTGAACAAGGATGTTCACTTTTTTGAAAAAGTGAACGCAACAAGGTTGTGTTTTTATATATAGTGAAACCAGCTGTTTGTAGGGAACGGCAACTAATATTAGAGTTTGAAAAACTAATATTAACTAATATTATTATAGTGCCACAATAATATTAGTTTTTCCAGATTTTTCAAACAAATTCAAAATTATGGTGGGACGGCTCGTCCGACTAATATTATATAATATTATATATTATTATTTATTCACGAATATTATATAACATAGCCGACCCCGGCCGACCCCTAGCTATTTGCCTATCTTCTTCACAAAGTCCATGTCCAGCACCTACAAGAGACAATGAATGCAAAAGGATGTTCATTGTTTTAGTTGTGCAAGACCTTTCACCCCACTCCAGGAGGTGGGTCTTCCGACACAAACCAGTGACACCAAGGATTCAGTTTGAATGGCGTTGCCACTCCTACAAGCCCCCAGAGCCACCCCTATGTACGGTTGATTGTTAATTACATAGAGAATGCAACAAGGACATTCAGGTTTTTCTTCTGCGGTGCCCCCCTTCTGCGGTGCCCCCCTTCTGGGGGGCGGGAGCCCCCAAAGCCACCCTTTTGTCTGATTGATTGTTGATCATATTGTCGTGGTGTCGGCACTTGTGGACGCAACAAGGATGTTCATTTTTTGTATGGTTGGGGGCTTATTGTGTTGTCGTGGTGTGTTGTTGTGGTGAGGGCTTGTTGAGTTGTTAAGCCCCTTATTGTGTGGTCGTGGTGTCGGCACGTAACCCTGGCCCTAATATGTCGTAAACCCTGATTTCAGTACGCTGCACTCGTTTCATGTGCCACCTGTTGCTCTGATAGGCAACACTCTCCGCCATGTTTTTGCGTCATTTGCGACGCGCCTAGGACTTATTATGTTTTGCATGTATTTGTCTGTCTGTCTGTCTGTCTGTCTGTATTAGTATGAGACAGTTTCATTGACATACATACATGCATGAGATAGTCCCATAGGCATACATTTATGCATGAGATAGTTTCATTGACATGCATACATGCATGAGATAGTCCCATAGACATACATGCATGCATGAGATAGTTCCATTGACATACATACATGCACGAGATAGTCCTATAGACATACATTTATGCATGAGATAGTTTCATTGACATACATACATGCATGAGATAGTCCCATAGACATACGTTTATGCATGAGATAGTTCCATTGACATGTATGCATGAGATAGTCCCATAGACATACGTTTATGCATGAGATAGTTCCATTGACATGTATGCATGAGATAGCCCCATAGACATACGTTTATGCATGAGATAGTTCCATTGACATGTATGCATGAGATAGTCCCATAGACATACGTTTATGCATGAGATAGTTCCATTGACATGTATGCATGAGATAGTCCCATAGACATACGTTTATGCATGAGATAGTTCCATTGACATGTATGCATGAGATAGTCCCGTAGACATACATTTATGCATGAGATAGTTCCATTGACATGTATGCATGAGATAGTCACATAGCCATACGTAGCATGCGATAGTTCCATTGACATGTCTGCATGAGATAGTCCCATAGACAACATGATGGCATGAGATAGTTCCTTGACATGTTATGCATTAGCTCGTCCCATATAATACATTTATGCATGAGGAGTTCCATTTATGTTGCATGAGATAGTCCCATAGACTACGTGTATGGCATGAGATAGTTCATGGACCTGTAGCATGAGAAGTCCCATCGACATACATTATGCATGAGAATAGTTCATTGAATTGTATGCATGAGCTAGTCCCATAGACATCATTATGCATGAGAAGTTCCATTGACAGGTATGATGAGTAGTCCCATAGCTACATTTAGCATGAGAAGTCCATTGACCTGTATGCATGAGGTAGTCCCCTAGACCTACTTTATTGCATGAGATCGTTCCATGACATGTAGCCATGAGATAGTCCCATAGACATACGTTTATGCATGAGATAGTTCCATTGACATGTATGCATGAGATAGTCCCGTAGACATACATTTATGCATGAGATAGTTCCATTGACATGTATGCATGAGATAGTCCCATAGACATACATGTATGCATGAGATAGTTCCATTGACATGTATGCATGAGATAGTCCCATAGACATACATTTATGCATGAGATAGTTCCATTGACATGTATGCATTGAGCTAGTTCCCATATAGACCTTGTTTATGCATGAGATCGTTCCATTGCATGTCTGAATGAGATCGTCCCATAGAAATACGTTTATGCATGAGATAGTTCAATTACATGTATGCATGAATTCGGTCCCATAGACATACGTTTATGCGTGAGATAGTTCCATTGACATGTATGCATGAGATAGTCCCATAGACATACGTTTATGCATGAGATAGTTCCATTGACATGTATGCATGAGATAGTCCCATAGACATACGTTTATGCATGAGATTAGTTCCAATGACAGGTCTGCAGAGAATAGTCCATAGACATACGTTTATGCATGAGATAGTTCCATTGACATGTATGCATGAGATAGTCCCATAGACATACGTTTATGCATGAGATAGTTCCATTGACATGTATGCATGAGATAGTCCCATAGACATACGTTTATGCATGAGATAGTTCCATTGACATGTATGCATGAGATAGTCCCACAGACATGCGTTTATGCATGAGAGAGTATACAATCAGCACCTACGCCAGACAGAGCTCCCCCCCCCCCCCCCCCCTACCGGTAGTGATTGCTACCTGGGACCCTGTTTTGGCCAAACCTTCCGCTACCATATGTCTCGAATTTTGCCCCCCCCCCCCACCCCCCCACCCACCTTTACCCCCCACCACCACACACACCCCCACCACCACACACACACACACACACACACAGGCTGGCCATTCGGGCCCGCCTACCCAAATCGCTGATTGCTACGAGGAGTCCAACCTTGATAGACACCAAACCCTTGATCGCTACCAGAAGAACCCCTTTCAGATACGGAAAAAAACAGTGACACCAGCCCTCAAATTAGCACACCTTGCCCCAGATGGTGTGACCTTGCTAAGTCCATGACCAGCACCAGCACCGCCACCAGCACCAACAGGACCACCACCACCACCAACAGCTGCAGCAGCACCACCAACAACAGCACCACCATCAGCACACCTTGCCCCAGATGGTGTGACCTTGCTAAGTCCATGACCAGCACCAGCACCGCCACCAGCACCAACAGGACCACCACCACCACCAACAGCTGCAGCAGCACCACCAACAACAGCACCACCATCAGCACACCTTGCCCCAGATGGTGTGACCTTGCTAAGTCCATGACCAGCACCAGCACCGCCACCAGCACCAACAGGACCACCACCACCAACAGCTGCAGCAGCACCACCAACAACAGCACCACCATCAGCACACCTTGCCCCAGATGGTGTGACCTTGCTAAGTCCATGACCAGCACCAGCACCGCCACCAGCACCAACAGGACCACCACCACCACCAACAGCTGCAGCAGCACCACCAACAACAGCACCACCATCAGCACACCTTGCCCCAGATGGTATGACCTTGCTAAGTCCATGACCAGCACCAGCACCGCCACCAGCACCAACAGGACCACCACCAACAACAACAGCTGTAGCAGCAGCACCACCAACAGCACCACCATCAGCACACCTTGCCCCAGATGGTGTGACCTTGCTCCCATCCAGGGTGGTCCATCAAGCCTAGGTAGAACTCGGACGTGTCGGTGATCATTGCCGCATAGCCGTACCTGTGGGTGGGTGGGGTGGGGTTGGGTTGGGGGTTGGGGTGGGGTTGGGTTGGGGTGTGTGGTTTGGTTTGGTTTGGTTTGGTTTGGTTTGGTTTGGGTTTGGGTTTGGGTGGGGGGTCAGGGGGTGGGGTGGGGTGGTGGTGTGTGTGTGTGCTGGGGTGTGGTGTGGGTGTGGTGATCACCACCTTCATCCCTAGCCTCATCCTCATTCCCGTCATCACCACCATCCTTATCCTCACCACCACCACCCTCATCCCCACAACCACCATCCTCATCAGCACCACCATCCTCATCACACCAACCTCATCCTCAACATCACCACCACCACCATCACCACCTTCATCCCTAGCCTTATCCTCATTCTCATCATCACCACCATCCTCACCACCACCATCCTCATCATCACCACCCCCATCCTCGTCATCACCACCACCATCCTCATCATCACCACCCCCATCCTCATCATCACCACCACCATCCTCATCATCACCACCACCATCCTCATCATCACCACCACCATCCTCATCATCACCACCACCATCCTCACCACCACCACCCCCATCCTCATCATCATCACCACCATCCTCATCATCATCACCACCATCCTCATCACCACCACCACCATCCTCATCATCACCACCACCATCCTCATCATCACCACCACCATCCTCATCATCACCACCACCACCACCATCCGCATCATCACCACCACCATCCTCATCACCACCACCACCATCCTCATCATCACCACCACCATCCTCACCAGTGGCTGCCCCCCCAAACTTAATGCTTCGTAATAAGGCATACTTCTAGGCATACTATTTATTTATTCATTTATTGACTCACGCTGCCTTGAAGCTGCTACCTTAACTTGGTACCACCACCACCACCACCACCACCACCACCAACAACAACAACTGCAGCAGCACCACCACCAACAGCAGCAGCATCACCATCACCACCAACAGCACCACCACCACCACCAGCAGCAGCAGCACCACCACCAACAGCAGCAGCACCACAACCAACTGCAGCAGCAGTAGCAGCACCACCACCATTGACCACCAACAGCGGCAGCACCACCACCACCAACTGCAGCAGCACCACCACCACCACCAACTGCAGTAGCAGCACCACCACCATTGACCACCAACAGCACCACCACCACCACCACCACGACCACCAGCAGCACCAGCAGCAGCACCACCACCAACGCCACCAACATCACCACCACCACAAACACCAACAACAACAGCATCACCACTGGCACCAGCACCAGCAGCAGCAGCAGCAGTAGCAGCAGCAGCACCAACAACAGCAGTAGCAGCAGCAGCACCACCACCAACACTACCACCAACAGCAGCAGCACCACCAGCAGCAGCTGCAGCAGCAGCACCACTGCCACTGACATCACCACCACCACCACCACCACCACCACCACCACCAACAGCACCACCACCGCCACCAACATCGCCACCACCACCAACATCACTCACTCACGCTGTCTTGTAGGTGCAACCTTCAAACTTGGTACGACCACCACCACCACCACCAGCAGCAGCAGCACCACCAGGACCATCAACATCACTGACTCACACTGCCTTGTAGGTGCAACCTTCAAACTTGGTACAACCACCACCACCAGCAGCAGCAGCAGCAGCACCACCACCACCACCACCACCATCAACATCACTGACTCACGCTGCCTTGTAGGTGCAACCTTCAAACTTGGTACAACCACCACCACCACCACCACCAGCAGCAGCAGCAACAGCAGCAGCAGCAGCAGCAGCAGCACCACCATCAACATCACTGACTCACGCTGCCTTGTAGGTGCAACCTTCAAACTTGGTACCACCACCACCACCACCAGCAGCAGCAGCACCGCCACCGCCACCAGCACCATCAACATCACCGACTCACGCTGTCTTGTAGGTGCAACCTTCAAACTCGGTACCACCTCCACCACCACCACCACCACCACCAACAACATCACCGCCACCAGCACCATCAACATCACTGACTCACGCTGCCTTGAACGTGCAACCTTCAAACTTGGTACCACCACCACCAGCAACGCCACCACCACCAACAGCAGCACCGCCACCAGCAACAGCACCATCAACATCACTGACTCACGCTGCCTTGTAGGTGCAACCTTCAAACTTGGTACCACCACCAGCACCACCAACAACAACAGCAGCACCACCACCAACAACATCAGCAGCAGCACCGCCACAACCAGCACCATCAACATCACTGACTCACGCTGCCTTGTAGGTGCAACCTTCAAACTTGGTACCACCACCACCACCACGACCAACAAGAACAACATCAGCACCGCCACCACCGGCACCATCAACATCACTGACTAACGCTGCCTTGTAGGTGCTACCTTCAAACTTGGCACCACCACCACCACCACCACCAACAGCAGCACCACCAGCACCAGCACCATCAACATCACTGACTCCCGCTGCCTTGTAGGTGCAACCTTCAAACTTGGTACCACCACCACCACCACCACCACCACCACCACCAACAGCAGCACAACCACAACCAGCAACAGCACAATCACTGACTCACGCTGCCTTGTAGGTGCAACCTTCAAACTTGGTACCACCACCACCACCACCACCACCACCACCAACAGCAGCAGCACCACCATCAACATCACTGACTCACACTGCCTTGTAGGTGCAACCTTCAAACTTGGTACCACCACCACCACCACCACCACCACCACCACCAACAGCAGCACCACCAGCACCATCAACATCACTGACTCACACTGCCTTGTAGGTGCAACCTTCAAACTTGGTACCACTACCACCACCACTACCATCACCACCAGCAGCAGCACCACCACCACCATCAACATTACTAATTCACGCTGCCTTGTAGGTGCAAACTTCAAACTTGGTACCACCACCACCACCACCACCACCACCACCAGCAGCAGCAGCACCACCATCAACATCACTGACTCACGCTGCCTTGTAGGTGCAAACTTCAAACTTGGTACCAGCACAACCACCACCAGCACCACCACCATCAACACTACTAACTCACGCTGCCTTGTAGATGCAACCTTCAAACTTGGTACCACCACCACCACCACCACTACCACCACAACCAGCAGCAGCAGCACCACCACCATCAACACTACTAACTCACGCTGCCTTGT
>JACBWV010000626.1:20361291-20856291 GCA_013435795.1 Chlamydomonas sp. ICE-L
TACTGGCCTTTGGCCAACATCATATGATATGATATGATATCATACTGGCCTTTGGCCAACATCATATGATATGATATGATATCATACTGGCCTTTGGCCAACATCATATGATATGATATGATATCATACTGGCCTTTGGCCAACATCATATGATATGCCGATCCCTACTTATGTATGGAATTTATTGAAGCATACATTTACGTCATTCCCCTATGTGTGTGTATGTGGAGTATGTGTGTATGTGTGTGTATGTGTGTGGTGTGTATTTGTGTGTGCCGTGTGTGTATGTGTGTGAGGTGTGTATGTGTGTGTGGGCAGCATGTGGAGTGTGTGTGTGTGCATGAGGTGTGTATGTGTGTGCGCATCTCTATGTGTGTGTGGGCAGCATGTGGAGTGTGTGTATGTGTGTGCGCATCTCTATGTGTGTGTGGGCAGCATGTGGAGTGTGTGTGCACGTCAAAACGGGGTCAAAACTAGCGATCGCTATTTATAGCGGAAAACCAATCCCTGCACAGAACAAGGGCTTTCCTTTTCGCATTTTCTTGGCCCCTACCCCACCCCACCCCACCCCCCCATCCCTGCACAGAACAAGGGCTTTCCTTTTCGCATTTTCTTGGCAGCTTCTAGATAGCTCCTAAAGCCAGCAAATGTGCTACACCCAAATATTTCAGCACTTCTAGACAGCTAATTGTGTTGACTTCAAGGTGCCCTAAGCTGCGTTAGGCTTAGCTGAATAGCAAGTCAGGGTAGCTGCCTAGAAGTTGCTGCTCGTAGCGGAAGAGACAAGTCATATGCAGCATCGCAAGCGATGCGGAAAATTGGCGAAGAGTGTTGACAACGGAACGACTGGTGGCCGCGCTGACCGAAGCTAGTTAGTTATATGAGACAGTTGGCTGATGTGTCAAGCTTCGTCTCCGTCGTCGGTTGGACGGTCGTCGGTCGGTTGGACAGACAAACGGACAATGGGGTGAATCTGGCCTTGGGTCTAATAGGGGGTCAATCTAATAGGGGATAACAGTCCTGACCCAAGTAGTGGCTCAAAGTGGGGGGGCTCTGCCAGGAGGGGGGGCTCCGCCAGAAAACCATGCACAGGACCTTGTGTCTGTAAAAGTTGCAAGTTGTCATGGACCATGCACACCTGGGCTGATGTGCATGGTCCATGATTATGGCACTTGTGTTCAGCTGCTCTACTACAGGCACTTCACAACACATCATCCAAACCACATCAATAACAACTCAAAACACCTCATACCACCTAAAACCACCTAAAACAACACCTGAAAACAATCTTACCCCACCTCAAATACACAGATCATCACACACACATAGCTCACGCCATCCTAACTCAGGAGGAACCTCATTTATGTAAAAGTTGCACGCTTAGCAGATGGGTTGATGCGGTTGCGGTTAAGGTCTCAAACCAACTCCAAACCACCTAAAACCCACCTCAAAAACAACTTCAAACCACCTAATTAAAACCTCTAACCACCTCAATAACACCATGAACCACATAAAAGCAACCTGATATATACCCACGCCAATTCACATCACACAAAATTTTGTCACGCCATCCCACCTCAGGAGGAAGTTCGTTTCTGTAAAAGTTGCATGCCTCGCAGCTGGGTTGATGTGCAAGGTCCATGATTAGGGCGCTGGTGTTAGGTGCCGCCTCGTACAACATCTGGATTCGAATCTGTAAACAAACAACAACAGCAGCTAGGTGAATGGTGGTGTGAAATCAGGTGAAGATATTCCAAACACTACAATGTGCCATGTCCTTGATTAGGGCTCTGGTGGTTGGTGCCCGCCTCGTAACAACATCTGGATTGCGAATTCTGTAAACAACAACAACAGCAGCTGGTGAATGGTGGGTGAACTCAGGTTAATTCCAAACACAAAAGTGCAAGGTCCCTGATTAGGCCTCTGGTGTGGGTGCCGCGTCGTACAACATCTGGATTCGATCTGTAAAACAAACAAACAACGCAGCTAGTGAATTGTGGGTGAGATCAGTTAATTCCAAACACTAAATGTGCAAGGTCCTTGATTAGGGCTCTGGTGTTGGGTGCCGCCTCGTACAACATCTGGATTCGAATCTGTAAACAAACAACAACAGCAGCTAGGTGAATGGTGGGTGAAATCAGGTTAATTCCAAACACTAAAATGTGCAAGGTCCTTGATTAGGGCTCTGGTGTTGGGTGCCGCCTCGTACAACATCTGGATTCGAATCTGTAAACAAACAACAACAGCAGCTAGGTGAATGGTGGGTGAAATCAGGTTAATTCCAAACACTAAAATGTGCAAGGTCCTTGATTAGGGCTCTGGTGTTGGGTGCCGCCTCGTACAACATCTGGATTCGAATCTGTAAACAAACAACAACAGCAGCTAGGTGAATGGTGGGTGAAATCAGGTTAATTCCAAACACTAAAATGTGCAAGGTCCTTGATTAGGGCTCTGGTGTTGGGTGCCGCCTCGTACAACATCTGGATTCGAATCTGTAAACAAACAACAACAGCAGCTAGGTGAATGGTGGGTGAAATCAGGTTAATTCCAAACACTAAAATGTGCAAGGTCCTTGATTAGGGCTCTGGTGTTGGGTGCCGCCTCGTACAACATCTGGATTCGAATCTGTAAACAAACAACAACAGCAGCTAGGTGAATGGTGGGTGAAATCAGGTTAATTCCAAACACTAAAATGTGCAAGGTCCTTGATTAGGGCTCTGGTGTTGGGTGCCGCCTCGTACAACATCTGGATTCGAATCTGTAAACAAACAACAACAGCAGCTAGGTGAATGGTGGGTGAAATCAGGTTAATTCCAAACACTAAAATGTGCAAGGTCCTTGATTAGGGCTCTGGTGTTGGGTGCCGCCTCGTACAACATCTGGATTCGAATCTGTAAACAAACAACAACAGCAGCTAGGTGAATGGTGGGTGAAATCAGGTTAATTCCAAACACTAAAATGTGCAAGGTCCTTGATTAGGGCTCTGGTGTTGGGTGCCGCCTCGTACAACATCTGGATTCGAATCTGTAAACAAACAACAACAGCAGCTAGGTGAATGGTGGGTGAAATCAGGTTAATTCCAAACACTAAAATGTGCAAGGTCCTTGATTAGGGCTCTGGTGTTGGGTGCCGCCTCGTACAACATCTGGATTCGAATCTGTAAACAAACAACAACAGCAGCTAGGTGAATGGTGGGTGAAATCAGGTTAATTCCAAACACTAAAATGTGCAAGGTCCTTGATTAGGGCTCTGGTGTTGGGTGCCGCCTCGTACAACATCTGGATTCGAATCTGTAAACAAACAACAACAGCAGCTAGGTGAATGGTGGGTGAAATCAGGTTAATTCCAAACACTAAAATGTGCAAGGTCCTTGATTAGGGCTCTGGTGTTGGGTGCCGCCTCGTACAACATCTGGATTCGAATCTGTAAACAAACAACAACAGCAGCTAGGTGAATGGTGGGTGAAATCAGGTTAATTCCAAACACTAAAATGTGCAAGGTCCTTGATTAGGGCTCTGGTGTTGGGTGCCGCCTCGTACAACATCTGGATTCGAATCTGTAAACAAACAACAACAGCAGCTAGGTGAATGGTGGGTGAAATCAGGTTAATTCCAAACACTAAAATGTGCAAGGTCCTTGATTAGGGCTCTGGTGTTGGGTGCCGCCTCGTACAACATCTGGATTCGAATCTGTAAACAAACAACAACAGCAGCTAGGTGAATGGTGGGTGAAATCAGGTTAATTCCAAACACTAAAATGTGCAAGGTCCTTGATTAGGGCTCTGGTGTTGGGTGCCGCCTCGTACAACATCTGGATTCGAATCTGTAAACAAACAACAACAGCAGCTAGGTGAATGGTGGGTGAAATCAGGTTAATTCCAAACACTAAAATGTGCAAGGTCCTTGATTAGGGCTCTGGTGTTGGGTGCCGCCTCGTACAACATCTGGATTCGAATCTGTAAACAAACAACAACAGCAGCTAGGTGAATGGTGGGTGAAATCAGGTTAATTCCAAACACTAAAATGTGCAAGGTCCTTGATTAGGGCTCTGGTGTTGGGTGCCGCCTCGTACAACATCTGGATTCGAATCTGTAAACAAACAACAACAGCAGCTAGGTGAATGGTGGGTGAAATCAGGTTAATTCCAAACACTAAAATGTGCAAGGTCCTTGATTAGGGCTCTGGTGTTGGGTGCCGCCTCGTACAACATCTGGATTCGAATCTGTAAACAAACAACAACAGCAGCTAGGTGAATGGTGGGTGAAATCAGGTTAATTCCAAACACTAAAATGTGCAAGGTCCTTGATTAGGGCTCTGGTGTTGGGTGCCGCCTCGTACAACATCTGGATTCGAATCTGTAAACAAACAACAACAGCAGCTAGGTGAATGGTGGGTGAAATCAGGTTAATTCCAAACACTAAAATGTGCAAGGTCCTTGATTAGGGCTCTGGTGTTGGGTGCCGCCTCGTACAACATCTGGATTCGAATCTGTAAACAAACAACAACAGCAGCTAGGTGAATGGTGGGTGAAATCAGGTTAATTCCAAACACTAAAATGTGCAAGGTCCTTGATTAGGGCTCTGGTGTTGGGTGCCGCCTCGTACAACATCTGGATTCGAATCTGTAAACAAACAACAACAGCAGCTAGGTGAATGGTGGGTGAAATCAGGTTAATTCCAAACACTAAAATGTGCAAGGTCCTTGATTAGGGCTCTGGTGTTGGGTGCCGCCTCGTACAACATCTGGATTCGAATCTGTAAACAAACAACAACAGCAGCTAGGTGAATGGTGGGTGAAATCAGGTTAATTCCAAACACTAAAATGTGCAAGGTCCTTGATTAGGGCTCTGGTGTTGGGTGCCGCCTCGTACAACATCTGGATTCGAATCTGTAAACAAACAACAACAGCAGCTAGGTGAATGGTGGGTGAAATCAGGTTAATTCCAAACGTTACTATGTGCAAGGTCCATGATTAGGTGGTGTTAGGTGCTGCCTTGTACAACACCTGGATTCAAATCTGCACAGAGTGAAATCAGGTTAATTCCAAACACTACAATGTGCAAGGACAATACTTAGGGCGCTGGTGTTGGATGCCGCTAGGTTCGTTTTACCAATAACCGTTTTACCAATAACCGTTTTACCAATAACTGGTTAAAAACGGTGCCGCTAGGTTCGTTTTACCAATAACCGTTTTACCAATAACCGGTTAAAAACGGTGCCGCTAGGTTCGTTTTACCAATAACCGTTTTACCAATAACCGGTTAAAAATGGTGCCGCTAGGTTCGTTTTACCAAGAACCGTTTTACCAATAATCGTTTTACCAATAACCGTATTACCAATAACCGTTTTACCAATAACCGTTTTACCAATAACCGGTTAAAAACGGTGCCGCTAGGTTCGTTTTACCAATTACCGTTTTACTACAACATTCTGATTCAAATCCGATATCCCAATATTAATCCCAATACCCCAATATCCCAAAGCAAACACAACGTGGCTTGCTTGCACTGGGGCCAACCGCCAACTGGTCCTTAAAATCCTCATCATTCTCATGTGAATCCAATATCCCTATACTAATCCCAATATCCCAATATCCCAATAGCACAAAGGAAACACCAAGTGGCTGGCTTACACTGTGGCCCACCGCCAACTGGTCCTTAAAATCCTCATAATTCTGATGTAAATCCAATGTCCCAATATTAATTCCAATACCCCAATATCCCAAAGAAAACACGAAGTGGCTGGCTTGCACTGTGGCCCACCGCCAACTGGTCCTTAAAATCCTCATAATTCTGATGTAAATCCAATGTCCCAATATTAATTCCAATACCCCAATATCCCAAAGAAAACACGAAGTGGCTGGCTTGCACTGGGCCCAACGCCAACTGGTCCTTGAAATCCTCATCATTCTTATGTGAATCCAATATCCCAATGTAAATCCCAATATCCCAATATCCCGAGGAAAACACGAAGTGGCTTGCTTGCACTGGGGCCAATCACCAACTGGTCCTTGCAATTCTCAACATTATGACCATATATACCCAATATCCCATAGAGAAAAACGATTATTGCTTTGAGAGTTGATATGAGATGCCAATGAAATTAGCTACGCGGCAATAACTTTAAACCCATGTAAAAGTATTTTCTCGAGATGTATCTAATTTCCCTCATACGTTTTCATACGTTTATACGCATACGTTCATACGTTCATACGTTTATACGCATACGTTCATACGTTCTTACGTTTATACGCATACGTTCATACGTTCATACGTTTATACGCATACGTTCATACGTTCATACGTTTATACGCATACGTTCATACGTTCATACGTTTATACGCATACGTTCATACGTTCATACATTTATACGCATACGTTCATACGTTCATACGTTTATACGCATACGTTCATACGTTTATACGCATACGTTCATACGTTTATACGTTTATACGGCATATAAAAATCAAAATATACGTTTGCTTCACAACCCTATATATACCCAATATCCCATAGAGAAAACGAAGTGGCTTACCAAAGCAACACAGTGCTCAAGGTCATACACACACCAAGGCATTCTCAAGCACCACTACCACCACTAACACTACCACCAAAACAACCACCACCACTACCACCACCACACTCACATCTCCAACAGAGGTCCCTAGGATGAGCACCACGCCCTTGCAAGCATCAAAATCCTTTCAATCCTTTCAATAAATAAAATAAAACATCAAAGTGCCCCCTTTGAAAAACACACTAAGTGGCTTGCCAAAGCAACACAATGCCGAAGGTCACACACACGCAGCAAGGCATCCTCAAGTACCACACTCACATCTCCAAAAGAGGCTCCTAGGATGAGCATCTCGCCCTTGAAAGCATCAAAATCTTGTCAATCCTTTTAATAAATAAAATAAAACATCCAAGTACCCCCATTGAAAAACACACGAAGTGGCTTGCCAAAGCAACATGATGCCCAAGGCCACACACACACCGCGGCATCCCTTCAATGCAATAAAATAAAACATTGTGAAGTAAATCCAAGAATCCCATAGAAAACACACGAAGTGGCTTGCCAAAGCAACACAATGCCCATGGTCACACACACGCAGCAAGGCATCCTCAAGGACCACACTTACATCTCCAAAAGAGGCTCCTAGGATGAGCATCTCGCCCTTGAAAGCATCAAAATCCTTTCGATCCTTTCAATAAATAAAATAAAACATCAAAGTGCACCCATTGAAAAACACTAAGTGGCTGACCAAAGCAAAACAATGCCCAAGGCCACACACACACTTACACCAAGGCATCCTCAAGTACCACAACCACCACCACCACTTACACCACCACCACCACCAAAACCACCACCACCACTACCCCCCACCCCCCCCCCCCCCCATTACCGCCACCACCAAAACAACCACCACTACCACCGCCACCACTACCACCACCACCAGTACCAACATTACCACTACCACGACCACGACCACGACCACAACAACCACCACCACCAATACCACCACCCCCATTACCGCCACCACCAAAACAACCACCACTACCACCGCCACCACAACTACCACCACCACCAGTACCACCACTACCACCACCACTACCACAACAACCACCACCACCATCAAAACCATCACCACCACTACCACCACCACCATTACTGCCACCACCAAAACAACCACCACTACCACCGCCACCACAACTACCACAACTACAACCAATACCACAACCACGACCACTATCACTACCACCACCACTACCACCACCACCAGTACCAACACAACCACTACCAGCACCACTACCACTACCGCCATTAACACTACCACCACCACCACTACCACCAAAAACACCACCACCACCACAACCACGACCACTACCACCACTACCAGCATTACACTCACATCTCCAAAAGAGGTTCCTAGGATAAGCATCTCGCCCTTGAAATCATCAAATCTGACGTCGCACAGGTTTTTGGTGTGGTGTGTGACCGTGATGTATGTGTATTGAAGTGATATTCGGCGCCAAAGGTTGTGTGTGTGTTTGTGGTGACCTGTGTACTGTGTATGTAGGTATTGTAGTGTTTGCGGCGCCCACAGGTGGTGTGGTGTGACCTTGTGTTATGTGTATTGTAGGTATTGTAGTGTTATATGCGGCGCACAGGTGTGGTGTGTGATGTGACCTTGTGTTGTATTGTGTATCGTAGGTATTGTAGTGTTATTGCGAGCGCCAGCAGGTGGGAGTGTGACCTGGTGAGTGTGTTATAGTAGGGTATTGTAGTGTATGGGCGCACAGTTGGTGTGTGTGTTGACCTGGGTAAGCTGTGATATCGTAGGTATGTAAGTGTATTGTCCGGCGCACAGGTTGTGTGGGGGTGACCTTTGTGTACTGTGTATTGTTAGGTCTTGTAGTGCATGTGCGGACGCACAGGTGGTGGGTGTGACCTTGTGTACGGTAGTGTAGGTATTGTAGTGTATTGCGGCGCACAGGTTGGTGTGTGTGACCTTGTGTGTTGTAGGTATTGTAGGTATTGTAGTGTATTGCGGCGCACAGGTTGGTGTGTGTGTGACCTTGTGTATTGTGTATCGTAGGTATTGTAGTGTATTGCGGCGCACAGGTTGGTGTGTGTGTGACCGTGTGTATTGTGTATCGTAGGAATTGTAGCGTATTGCGGCGCAGAGGTTGGTGTGTGTGTGACCTTGTGTACTGTGTATTGTAGGTATTGTAGTGTATTGCGGCGCACAGGTTGGTGTGTGTGTGACCTTGTGTACTGTGTATTGTAGGTATTGTAGTGTATTGCGGCGCACAGGTTGGTGTGTGTGTGACCTTGTGTATTGTGTATCGTAGGTATTGTAGTGTATTGCGGCGCACAGGTTGGTGTGTGTGTGACCGTGTGTATTGTGTATCGTAGGTATTGTAGTGTATTGCGGCGCACAGGTTGGTGTGTGTGTGACCTTGTGTACTGTGTATCGTAGGTATTGTAGTGTATTGCGGCGCACAGGTTGGTGTGTGTGACTTGATCGGTTGTATGTAATGGCGGCGCACCCGGGTGGGGTCGGGGGGTGACTTGTGTCCTGTGTATGGTAGGTGTGTAGTGGTATCGATGCGGCGCACAGGTTGGGTGTGTGGTGTTGCCTTGGATAATTGTTGTGTCGTAGGTATTGTAGTGTATGGGCGGCGCACAGTTGGGTGTGTGTGTTGGTGACCTTGTATTGTGTTAACTTGTGTTTGTAAGTGTACTATTGCGGCCGCACAGGTTGTGTGTGTGACCTTGTGTGTTGTAGGTATTGTAGGTAATTGTAGTGTGGGGCTGGTGGCACATGGTGGTGTGTGTGTGACCTTGTGTTAATTGGTGTAATTGTCGGTATGTAGTGTATTGCGGCGCACAGGTTGGTGTGTGTGACCTTGTGTGTTGTAGGGTATGGTAAGGTACAATGTAGTGGATGGTGCGGCGCACAGTGTTGGTGTGTGTGTGAACCTTTGTGTATGTGTATTGTAGGGTAATTGTAGTGTATTCGCGGCGCACAGGTTGTGTGTGTGTGACCCCCGTGGTAGTCTTGTGTATCGTAGGATTGTAGCGTATTGCTGCGCAGCCGGGTTGGTGTGTGTGTGACCTTGTGTATTGTGTATCGTAGGTATTGTAGTGTATTGCGGCGCACAGGTTGGTGTGTAAGAAGTGTGGCCCTTGTGTACTGTGTAGTTGGAGGTAGTGGTAGTGTATGTGCGGCGCACAGTTGGTGGTGTGGTGACCCTTTTGTTATTGGTGGTAGTCGTAAGTATTGTAAGTGTAGTGCGGCGCACAGGTTGGTGTGTGTGTGACCGTGTGTATTGTGTATCGTAGGTATTGTAGTGTATTGCGGCGCACAGGTTGGTGTGTGTGTGACCATGTGTATTGTGTATCGTAGGTATTGTGGTGTAATGCGGCGCACAGGTTGGTGTGTGTGTGACCTTGTGTACTGTGTATTGTAGGTATTGTAGTGTATTGCGGCGCACAGGTTGGTGTGTGTGTGACCTTGTGTATTGTGTATTGTAGGTATTGTAGTGTATTGCGGCGCACAGGTTGGTGTGTGTGTGACCTTGTGTATTGTGTATCGTAGGTATTGTAGCGTATTGCGGCGCACAGGTTGGTGTGTGTGTGACCTTGTGTATTCTGTATCGTAGGTATTGTAGTGTATTGGGGCGCACAGGTTGGTGTGTGTGACCTTGTGTACTGGATGGGTAGTATGGGTTATGTATGCGGCGCACAGGTTTGGTGGTGGTGTGTGACCTTTTGTATTGTGTATTTGTATCGTAGGTATTGTAGTGTAATTGCGTCCACAGGTTGGTGTGTGTGTCCCTTTTTGTATTGTGTATCGTAGGTATTGTAGTGTATTGCGGCGCACAGGTGGTGTGTGTGTGACCGTGTGTATTGTGTATCGTAGGTATTGTGGTGTAATGCGGCGCACAGGTTGGTGTGTGTGTGACCTTGTGTACTGTGTATTGTAGGTATTGTAGTGTATTGCGGCGCACAGGTTGGTGTGTGTGTGACCTTGTGTATTGTGTAGAGTAGGTATTGGTCAGTGTATTGCGGCGGCACAGTTGGGTGTTGTGACCTTGTGATTGTGTATCGTAGGTATTTGTAGTGTCTTGGCGGCCACGGTTGTGAGTGTGACCTTGTGTCGTGTGCATCGGAGGATTGTATGTATTTGGGCCGCACCTGTTGGTGTGTGTGACCTTGTGTACTTGTATTGTAAGTATTTAGTGTATTGCGGCGGCACAGGTTGGTGTGTGTGACCTGTGTATTGTGTTATCGTAGGTATTGTCGGTATTGCGGCGGCACATGTTGTGGGTGTGTGACCGTGTGCATTTGTATCGTCGGTTATTGTGTCATTGGCGGCGCACATGTTGGTGTGTGTGTGACCGTGTGTATTGTGTATCGTAGGTATTGTGGTGTAATGCGCGCACAGTTTGGTGTGTGTGTGACCTTGGGTCATTGTGTATCGTTAGTATTGTAGTGTATTTGCGGCGCACGGTTGGTGTGTGTGTGCTTTGTGTATTGTGTATTGTAGGTAATTGTAGTGTTTGCGGCGCCCATGTGGTGTGTGGTGACCGTTGTATTGTGTCTCGTAGGTAGTGTGGTGTAAATCTGCGCACAGTTGGTTGTGTGTGGACCTTGTGTATTGTGTATTGTAGTTGTAGTGGGATTGCGGCGCACAGGTTGGTGTGTGTGTGACCGTGTGACCGTGTTTATTGTGATCGTAGGTATTTTGATTGTGGTACTTCGGCGCACAGTTCGTGGTGTGTGTGTTCCCTTGTTTATTGTGTCTCGTGGTTTGTAGTGTCCTGGCGGCGCCATGTGGGGTGTTGTGTGACGTGTGGTATTGTGTATCTTAGGTATTTGTAGTATATTTGTCGTCGCACATGTTGGTGTTCGTTAGGTGACCCGTTTGTATATGTTTATCTTAGGGTATTTTTTGTGTCATGCGGCGCACATTTGTTTTGTTTTTTGACCATTGTGTATTTTGTATCTTAGGTATTAGTATGTATTGCGTTCGCACAGTTTGGTGGGTGTGTGACTTGTGTATGGTGGTATTGTAGTATTGTAGTGTCATTGCGGCGCCCAAGGTGGGTGTTTGTGTGACCGTGTGTATTGGTGTATCGTAGGTTTGGTGGTGTAATGCGGCGGCACAGGTTGGTGTGTGTGTGACCTGACCACTTGTGTTTGTGTATGTAATGTAGTGTGTGTTTTGGCGGCGCACAGGTTGGGTGTGTGTTGGACCTTGTGTTTGTGTCTCGTGGTATTGTATTGTATGCGGGCGCCAGGTTGGTGTGTGTGTGCCTTGTGTATTGTGTAGCGTAGGTAATTGTATGTATTGCGGCGACAGGTTGGTGTGTGTGTCCCTTGTGGTATTGTTATCCGTAGGTATTTTAGTGTATTGACTGGTTCACAGTTGGTGTGGTGTGACCTTGTGTATTGTGTTATCTTAGGTATTGTAGTGTTGCGGCGGCACAGGTTTGTGTGTGCGACCTTGTGTATTGTGTATCGTAGGTATTGTAGTGTATTGCGGCGCACAGGTTGGTGTGTGCGACCTTGTGTATTGTGTATGGTAGGTATTGTGGTGTATTGCAGCGCACAGGTTTAACAATGAGTCAAAATGTGCAAAAACATAGTCCATAAGTGCAAAACCAGGATCAAAATGTGCAAAATGTGTCAAAATGTGCAAAAACAATATTAAACATAGTTTGAAGTTAGTCAAACAAATGATCAACATTATGCAACGCACAGGTTTAACGTTGTGTCAAAATGTGTCAAAATAACATGTAAAATCAGTTTTTTTAAATAGCCTAATGTTAGTCAAACAAATGATCAACATTCTGCGGCGAACAGGTTTAACAATGAGTCAAAATGTGAATAAATGTGCAAAAACAATATTAAAAATAGTTTGAAGGTAGTCAAACAAATGATCAACATTCTGCAACGCACAGTTTTAACAATGAGTCAAAATGTGCAAAAACAATATTATACATAGTTTGAAGTTAGTCAAACAAATGATCAACATTCTGCGACCCACAGGTTGGTGTAAGAAAGGTAGTAAGACAGGAAGGTAGTAAGAAACCAGTGGCTTGGTTTTACGAATGGAACAAGACAGACGGACAGACAGACAGAAAGGAAGACAGACAGACAGACATCTGGTAGGCAGGCAGGCAGGCAGGCAGGCAGGCAGGTAGGCAGGCAGGCAAACAGGACGGCAGGCAGGCAGGCAGGCAGGCAGGTAGGCAGGCAGGCAGGCAGGCAGGCAGGCAGGCAGGCAGACAAGAAGACAGTCAGACAGGCAGATAGACAGGCAGGCAGGCAGGCAGGCAGGCAGGCAAACAGGCAGGCAGATAGACAGACAGACAAGAAGACAGACAGACAGGCAGATTGACAGGCAGGCAGGCAGGCAGGCACGACCACGAGTAAGTCGTTTGTGCCCTGGGTCGCACCTGGGTCGCACAGGCCCAGCCCAGGTAGCTAGTTCAGGCCTACCCCTGGTCCCCTGGACTGTAACATAAATACATAAATTGAAAATTAGTTCCCCATGCCACAGGCGTAATATTGAGGGAACCCTCCCGTTTGCATGTATTTGCACACTCTGGAGAATAGCTACCATGTTGGGTTTATTTGGTTTCACAGACCCTCTGCGCCTGAGCTTGTACTACCGCGGTACAGCACGAAGGGAAGTTCTCTACTTCTTCCAAGGCGGAAAATCTTAAATTTTGTGAACCTGGCCAAGGCTTGAACCTCAGACCCGTCTGATTGTTGACTGGGTAATACTATACATACAAGATATAGTGAACACCAGGGTACTTCCATTGACCAAATTGGCCAGCGCTTCAGCGCATTTGTAAAAACAAAACTGCGCTTAGTAGCGGAAAAAGCGCACAAATTGCTTGCTGCGCCCACAGGGGTTGCGAAAAACTGCGCAAAACGCGCAGTGGGGCTCAAAAAGGCAGCGCGCCAGCGCGCAAAAGCGTGCGCTTGGAAGTACCCTGCTGGGTGATACTGTAGATACAAGAAATAGTGAGCATTGATCCTACAACTTACAATCTATGGTTTTAGGTGTTTAAAAAAAATGAAAAGGATATGAGTGTTGGTGTGTGTGAGTGGGTGGGGTGGGGTGGGTGTGGGCCTACAAGGTCCTTGTAGCTGCTCACCCCTAGTTATATCACAGAGCCCTTGTAGCTACTGGAAAGGGGATGAGTGTGTGTGTGTGTGTTTGTGTGCTGTGTGTGTGTGTGTGTGGTGGACAGGGTGTGTTGTGTGGGGGGGGGGGGGGGTGGGGTGGTGGGGGGTTGGGGGGGGGGGGGTGGGGGGGGGGGGGGTTTTTTTTGTGTTTTTTTTTTTTTTTTTTTTTTTCTTTTTTTTTTCTTTTATCTTTTTTTTGTGTTTTTTTTTGGTTTTTTTTTTTTGTTTTTTGTGTGTTGTTGATTTTGTTGTTTCTTGTAGTCTTATTTTTTTTTGTTTTTATTTATTGGGTTTCTGTCGTTTTTTTTTTTTTTTCTTCTTTTTTCTTTTTTTTTTTTTATTTTTTTTTTTTTCTTGGCTTCTTTTTTTTTTTTTTTTTTTTTTTTTTTTTTTTTTCCTTTTTTTTTTTTTTTTTATACTTTTTTCTGTTTTTTTGTTTTCTTTTTGATTTTCATTTTGATTTATTCATTTTTGATTTGTTTTATATTTTTTTTTTATTTGATATGAATGTGTGTTCTCTTTTTTGTTGATTCTTGCGTTTTTTTTTTCTTGTTTGGTTGCTTGTAGTTTCTTTTAAACACACGTGGATCAAAGAAAGTGTAAGGAGTACTCTTGTTTCATTTTCGTTAATTTCTTCTAATTTTGAATGACTTGTTTACGTTTGTAATGTGCATGTTTCAATTGATACTAAAAATGTCTAACTATATTTCTTAGATACGTTCTGAAAACCTAGATTGGTTACCACCTATTGGATAAATTAAAAATAGGTAGGAATTGTCGTGACACTAGTTTTGCATATTTGTTGCCTTGTAACGGCCCGTGGAGTGACTGGGTTAAACTCCTTCCTTTTTTTTTTTTGAACGTTTGGTTGCTAAAAGTGGTTTGGGTAATTTTCGTTTTGTTGACGTAAATGTCCTTGGTTTAGTCTGCTACCCTGACGTTATGTAACAGAGCAGCACGCTTGTGCGGCCTCCACATTTGTAAGGCATCTGGAGTCATGCTATCTAAACCCGGAAGGATAGCCTTACGGCGGTAGAGAACTGGCGCTGCTACTTGGTTCACACCTTGGACAAATCTACCAGGGCAGTTGAACAGCGCACGTTCGCGAACCACTAATTGACAGGCCACCCGTGGGATGCCAACCCGTTCACCTTTTCCAGCACCTTTCTTTTCGGTTCAAGAGCTGCTGGTGGGGCCGAATCTTGTGAGCATTGTGCGGTCGAAACTGGATCGGCGTGCTGATGCCATTGCGAAGGTACAGAAAAGAGATCAGGACTTACAATATCTGGTGGGACGCACAATTTGCAAGCAACTGGACATGCGTCCTAATGGAAAGATGAGATGTTGCGAGGAAACGAGTATCATATCGTGGACTAAAGGATATTGCGGATAGCCAATACAGAAAAGATATTAGGACTTACAATATCTGGTGGGACGCACAATTTGCAAGCAACTGGGCATGCATCCTTCATAAAGGCATTGTTTTTCTCGCATTCGCCCTTCTTGGCCCAATCCCCACAAGCCGACTTTGTGTCCCTACAATCTGGAGGAAGGCAAGGGGCATATATTTGAATTTGAATTTGAATTGTTACATGTTTTTTCTGGGCTACTCACTGTCAATGCAATGTGGAGAAAGGCAGGGGGCACGAATTCGAATTTGAATTTGAATTGTTACATGATATTTCTGGGCTACTCACTGTCCATGCAATGTGGAGGAAGGCAGGGTGCATGAATTCGAATTTGAATTTGAATTGTTTCATGGTATTTCTGGGCTGCTCACCGCCCCTATAGTGTGGAGGAAGGCAGGGGGCATGAATTCGAATTTGAATTGTTACATGTTTTTTGTAGGCTGCTCACGGTCCCAACAATCTGGAGGAAGGCAGGGGGCATGCATTTTCGATTTTAATTGTTACATGGTTCGGATTGGACTGTTACATAGTTTTTGATCATTTGGGACGATTTTTGATTGTCAAATGGTAATTCAGCCATCTCTGGGCTGCTCACCGTCTTCCAATTCCAAGTCCTCCCGTGTGAAATGTATGTGCGTTTGGCAGTAACAAAAAAAGTAATGCTGGTGTTGGTGGTGCTGGTGCTGGTAGTAGTGGTGTGTGTGTTTGTGTGGGTGGGTTGGTGAGTACACCGCACTAGAGAGAGGATGGGCTGCACTCTGCCCCAGGTACTGGAGACAGCAATGCTGGTGTTGCTGCCGAAGAGCGCGGGCAGCCTTAAAGGCTAGAGCCATGTATCCAAGTTCAAGTAACAACAACATTCACAGCATTCCTGTTATTACAAAATATGATGCCCAATGCGCTCAAAGTATGTCTATGTATGTTACAATCCAGGGGTAGCCAAATAAGCTAAAGGGACTTGCCCAACCATGATATCAGGAGGGGATAAAACGAAAAACACACTGATGAACTGAACCCCCAAACATATATAGGTCAAGGGGCATGGAGCGCATTGGATAACAACCATTGTTTGGGGTACATTTCATGAATGTTTTTTGGCGGGGCCCCCTCTTCAAGGGGGCGGGAGCCCCCATGTTTACCCATTTGTCCGTCCGTCCGTCCGACCGACCGACCAACCGAACGACCATCCATCCATCCATCCATCCATCCATCCATTTGTCTGACCACGATGACGCCAGACACGACAGCCAACAGTCTCGTAACTAACTCGCTTCTGTTGCCACGTGTCGCTCCCTCGCGATCACTCTCCGCCAATTTTTAGCGTCGCAGGCGACGCTGCATAGAACTTGTTTCTATTTAGCCCTTTCTATCACGGTCGGGCAGGTCCATTTAGAATATTTGGCCTACCCCTGGACTGTAACATAACTAACTGTAACATACATACACAAGACTAACTGTAACATACATACACAAGACTGGTTGACTCAAAACTAAGACTAACTGTAACATACATACACAGGAATAACTGGAACATACATACACAAGACGGTGAGCAGGCTGAAAGACGGGACCCCTGTGAAAAAGTTTGAATTCAAGTTGGAGGGGGGGACAGTCACGAATGCAATCGTTGCAAAGGTATTGGGGATGCGGTCTAGGGGTTGACAGGTCACTTCTGTTTTCCCGATGATACCTCGCCATTCCGTCGCTGCATGGCGACGCATGTATCAGGCTAAACTAGTAGGAAATGCCCCCCTGACCCCCCCAGCGATGATGATGATGATGATGATGATGACGCTGCCAATGATGATGATGATGGTGATGATGATGATGATGATGATGATGATGATGATGATGATGATGATGATGATCTGACCCTGCAGAAAAAAGAACGAACTGCTTAAGTAGCAAGTAATACGACACAACTAATACTCATACTTAACAACTAATAATAAACAACTAATAATCATACTAAAAAAGCTACAGATAGACTCTAAGAAAAAGGGGAACAAACTATACAATCATAATTTGTCTTGGGTCAACAGTAGCTTGCCTATGAAAATGTCATGCTATGAAAATGTGCCCATGAAAATGTCATGCTATGAAAATGTGCCGATGAAAATGTCTTGCTATGAAAATGTGCCTATGAAAATGTCATGCTATGGCAACTAGTTTGTGCTGCATAGCTTTTATTTTTGGCTATGTGCAACATCTTCTAAGCAGCTCCCCTGCCTGGCTATTGAGCTAAACAAAACACAACCAACTGCACGTTGAAGCTGACACAATCAGGTATACAGAAATGCCGAGATATTTGGTTTTGGCACAGTGGCTGGCTTAGGGAGCTGCCTAGAAGCTGCTAAGAAATGCCTAAAAGATAAGCCTTGGTGTGCTTTATACTGCAGAGTTTGGGGGTCTTCTGCACCCTTTTATCTGGCTTGAAAGGGTGCAGTATGGGTGGGAAGGGGTAAAGAAAAGGGTGCAGAAGACCACCCAAAATGGCTTGAAAGGGCGCAATATGGGTGCAGAAGACCCCCCAAAACGGCTTGAAAGGGTGCAGTATGGGCGGGCAGGGTGCAGATAGGGTCAAGAAATGGTGCAGAAGACCCCCCAAAATGGCTTGAAAGGGTTCAGTATGGTTGGGAAGGGTGCAGTAAGGGTGCAGAAATGGTGCAGAAGACCCCCAATAGGGTGCAGAAGACCCTCCAAAATGGCTCGAAAAGGGTGCAGTATGGGTGGGAAGTAAGGGTGCAGTAAGGATGCAGAAAAGGGCGCAGAAGACCCCCAAAATTTACAGTGGTACAGGAGAGGTACTCACTTTTATTTTCAGAGTAGTTAATGAAGGAGTTGTCTCGTCCTCCAGCGCCATGCGCCTGTTGGAACGCCCATGTGTAAGCGAGCAGGGCTACTAGAACCATGGGCAGGATTACTCGATTCCACAGACTTGACATGGTGTGTGAGTTGTTTGGACAGATGACTGATGTCATGCTGGCGTATGTATTTTGTAGCTGTGTGTATTGTACCGCCAGCTTTTGTAGCTGTTTGTATTGTATTTCTAGATTTGTAGCTGTAGCTGTGTGTATGGTATTTCTAGATGTGTAGCTGTAGCTGTATGTATTGTACTGCTAGATAAAAGAAGTATTTGTGACCCTGTATAGCTTTGGGTGTGCAAAACTACTCAAGTGGGCACGTGCCTGACTACACCACACACCCTAAACCCTACCAGGCACTGGCCAGGTGGGAGAGGAGATCTTAGTGAAGGTGTCTATGGACTTTGGATGGAATGATAGTGTGATCATGAGATGAGCATCCAGAAGGGCAGATCTTCTCGTGGCAGCAGAGGTTGTTGAAGGTGGTTGATAAGGGTAGGTAGATGGAGCTATGCTATGCCTAGCTGTCCCAGGGAAGATGATTCGCAGCCGAGAAGAGAGTAATGAATATCTGTCGATGCCGCTGTGTGGGTTTTCATTCTTTCAAACGCGGCTGGCGTGAATTGCAAATTATTTAGGTCCCGGATTTACCGACCTGTGGTCTTGCTCTGCCGATAAGCCCTAGGCATTTAATCGCACTCCAGACAGATCGACGTTCAGATCGCTCGCGTCCGGATCTTGCATGCATCTGGGCCGTGTACTTCAGTACGGAAAAGGTCTGATCGGTAGTTTCAAGTCTGAACTAACACGCAGTGTACGCGTTAGCACATTAAGAAGCATGTCCTCCGAACCTGAGCTCCAGGCAGCTATTGTGACCGCCGAGGAGGCGGTTACCAAGCAAGGCGATGAAGTGCGGGCACTGAAGGCTTCGGTCAAGGAGGGAAAGGCTGAGAAGACTGCTGTTGATGCTGCCATTAAGAAGCTCTCGGAGCTGAAGATTGAGCTTGATGGAAAGCAGAAGGTAAGACGCAGATCACATCGGCCTATCGGCGGCGACCACTCCCTCCCCTGGTCTCTGCTCCTGCCCGCACCAACATTGCAAATGCTGCGCTTGATGCATCATTATCCTTGCGTGCGAGCTCGCCATTCGTTGCGTTCGCAGCACGAAAACTGCATTTCACCGCACTCCAGCCGTGCATATACCACACGGCATCTCTGATTCGCTACCATGTTCTAGATCCCCCCTGGCGTCTTCGAGGCTCAACTAACTATTCTGACTCTGACTCACCTAAGTTGATTTACAGCCTATCAATCTTACTTCATGCCCCCACCCTCCATCTCCTGACAGGCTCACAAGTCCATGTCTCCAGACGTTTCCTCCACAGCCTTATCCACACACTCGATCAGACTGTGGTGAATAATCTAAGTATACCAGTGTTTGCACCCATGTTCACTCCAACTGCAGACAGTAATCAGCCTGACGTCTAATAGACTGAGTTATCAAACTTAAAGCCATCCCCCAAATGTAAGTCCCCCTTAACCATCCCCACAAATCAAGTCCTCCTTGACACTGCAAAGCCTCAGGCACATCTGGAGTCCAATAGGGCATCAGCACCATCACCATTACCATCACCATCATCAGCAGCAGCAGCAGCTGCAGCACCATAAACAGCATCAACAGCACCGTACTCATCAACAGCATCAACAGCATCATCAACAGAAAAATGTCTGGCCCTACACCTGAGCCCTGAGAACGACCATTCTCCCTGTATTGCAACCCTTGTAACCATAGCATGGAGCTTAACACTGCATCACAGGTAGACCCACACCTGTACACCTCATGGAAAAACAATGCTTTTAAAGAGACGCTGTCTCTAAACAGACACTGTCTCTATACGCTGCCTCTAACCAGACGCTGTTTTCACCCACTGTCTCTAAATGAACACTGTCTTTACACGCTGATTCTATACACCTTGTCTAAACGCTGTCTCTAAAAACTGTCTCTAAACAGACACTGTCTTTACACAGTGTTTCCAAACACTGTCTCTAAACAGACACTGTCTCTACACACTGTCTCCAAACACTGTCTCTAAACGAACACTGTCTTTACACGCTGATTCTATACACCTTTCCTATACACCTTTCCTAAACTGTCTCTAAACAGACACTGTCTTGACACAGTGTTTCCAAACACTGTCTCTACACACTGTCTCCAAACAGACACTGTCTTTAGACACTGTCATTACACACACTGTATTTACACCCTGTCTCTAAACAGACACTGTCATTACACACTGTCACTAAACAGACGCTGCTCCTGAACCCAACTGAAAGTTTGTACCTGGAATTGTGTGCAGGACTATGAGAAAGCCTCTGGAAAGGTGTCTGGTAGCAGTAAGGAGGCCTTGAGGGCAGCCCTGGTAAGTTCAAACAATCACCAGATTGATAGTTTAAAATATTTTAAAATATCTGAAATAGGATATGATATGCATGAAAATGTGAAGGCCGATATGATAGTTTGAAATATGATGTATACGATTGTTCGGAAGACGATATGATAGTCTGAAATATGATATGTATGAATATTTGAAAGGCAATATGATAAATTGAAATATGATGATATGATATGTATGAATATTTGAAAGACAGTATGATATGGTAGTTTGAAATTTGATATGATATTTGATCAATGGTCATTATATCAAATACTCGTTTTGTTCCATTTAGAGGGCAGCCCTGGTGAGTTCGAACACAAGTTAAAATATCAAACGACTTTTTGGCTCAGCCCCCTCTTCAAGGGGGCAGGAGCCTCCAGGGTTTCCCCGTTGTCCGTTTGTGCGCCTGACCGTCCGACCGCCCCCGTTGTCCGTTTGTGCGCCTGATACGTCAGCCAACGAACACGTAACGAACTCGCATTCGTTGCCACCTTTTGTTCCGTTGCCAACACACTCCGCCAATGTTAAGCATTGCTTGCGACGCTGAATAGGACTCGTTATTTCATTCATACGGTAGTCCTGGTGGGGTTGAACTGTCGTCAAAATATATTATTCATCTTATTAGTACTCATATTTCATCACTGAATATGTTTAGGCAAAACAATCCAGGCCCAATTGGCCCAATATATCCAGGCCAAATCGGCCAATTAATCCAGGCCTAATATGTCCAGGCCAATTGGCCTATTAATTTAAGCCCAATAATCCAACTATACCCAGGCCAATTGGCCCAATTTATCTAGGCCCAATAGTCAATCTTTATTCAGGCCAATTGGCCCAATAATTTTGGCTAAATAATTCAGGTTAAATAGGCAAAATAATTCAGTCAAATTGATGCAGGCTGAATAGGCTAAGGGTTGCGTTGAGTATTGCCACAACTCCCCTCGAGGAACCTCCGTGTTGTGGCAATTAGTATGTCAACCCAAAGTGACCACGCACCAGCTGCATGTTTCATGCGGTTGAGCTTGCCAGGCTGTCTAAAAACCCAATGTGCTGCCTGCCTTGTCAGGACATTACTGTATGTTGGACCTATCACAGTCTGGCTACATACATACATACATACATACATACATACATACATACATACAAAGTGACAAATCACCAACTGCATGCCCCAGAAGGGCACTAGGATAATACAAAATAATAATAATAAGAAGAAGAAGAAGAACCTGATGATAATAATAATAGTAGTAGGATAAAAAATGCAAGTTTCATTGGGTAGTGCACATCATAGCAGAATAAAAGGGTTGCGTTGAGTATTGCCACAACTCCCCCCGGGGACTCTCCGTGTTGTGGCAATTAGTATGTCAACCCAAAGTGACCACGCACCAGCTGCATGTTTCATGCGGTTGAGCTTGCCAGGCTGTCCAAAACCCCAATGTGCTGCCTGCCTCGTCAGGACATTACTGTATGTTGGACCTATCACAGTCTGGCTACATACGTACATACATACATACATCCATCCAAAGTGACAAATCACCAACTGCATGCCCCATAAGGGCATTAGGATAAAACAAAATAATAATAATAATAATAAGAAGAAGAAGAAGAACCTGATGATAATAATAATAGTAGTAGGATAAAAAATGCAAGTTTCATTGGGTAGTGCACATCATAGCAGAATAAAAGGGTTGCGTAGAGTATTGCCACAACTTCCCCCGGGGACCCTCCGTGTTGTGGCAATTAGTATGTCAACCCAAAGTGACTACGCACCAGCTGCATGTTTCATGCAGTTGAGCTTGCCAGGCTGTCCAAAACCCCAATGTGCTGCCTGCCTTGTCAGGACATTACTGTATGTTGGACTTGCACAGCCTGGCTACATACATACATACATACATACGTACATACACTCATATATATATATATATATATATATATATACATACATATGTATATATATATATATATCCAAAGTGAGCAGGCACCAACTGCATGTGCCAGAAGGGCACTAGGATAATACACAATAATAACAATAAGAAGAAAAGTAGTAAGAATAACCTGATAATAATAATAATAATAAAATAATGCAAGTTTCATTGGGTAGTGCACATTTTTGCAAAATAAGAGGGTTGCGTAGAGTATTGCCACAACTCCCCCGGGGGACCCTCCGTGTTGTGGCAATTAGTATGTCAACCCAAAGTGACCACGCACCAGCTGCATGTTTCATGCTGTTGAGCTTGCCAGGCTGTCCAAAACCAATGTACTGCCTGCCTCGTCAGGACATTACTGTATGTTGGACTAGCACAGCCTGGCAACAAACACACAGACACACATATATATACACATATTTATATACACGCACATGCACATATATACACTTATATACATACACACATACACGCGTACATATGTATACATATACATACTATACACTGCATACCTAGTGACCGGCATCTGATATGATGTTGACCGAAGGCGAGCATGATATCATACAAACTGCATCATCTGATAATGAGTATAAATGGTAGCTTTCGCCTAGTCAGACTGCCAGCATCGTATGATATCAATTTTCTGTTCCCCATATAAACCATACTGACATGGGAATTTGATGATTCGGTCGTTTGATGTTCCCACGGCGAAGGGTGAGGGGTGAGGGGTGGGGTTGGGGGGTGAGGTGTGGGATTGGAGGGTGAGGTGTGGTGTTAGGGGTTGGGGGTGAGGTGTGGGGTTGGGGGGTGAGGTGTGGGATTGGAGGGTGAGGTGTGGTGTTAGGGGTTGGGGGTCAGGGGTGAGGTTGAAGGATAAGGGGTGAGGTGTGGGGAATGGCAGGAGGTACTGCGGAGTCTAACACGGTTTGTTTGGTGCGACTGGGGGGGGGGGGGGGAATGCCGCCCGTCGATTCGACTGTCCCGGAATCTCTTTCCCGCAGAATGTCGCGTCGCGTTTTAAGACAGACGTCAAATGTTTTAAATGTTGAAGTGTCATGTCAGTACGGTATATGGTGTGAGGTGTAGATAGAGTCAAGGGCATTTGATGTGCTGATAGTTTGGTGGTTGGCTCTAGTGCAAGCAAAAGGCTGTCCCCCTCAACCTCATGCCTCGTAATAAGATTTCAATGTATTTATTTTTGTATTTATCTATTTATTTATGCTAATAGTGAGGTTTACATCATAAAATCTGTGAACGCATGTTGCGCTTGAGGCCTAGGTGGAGAGCATGCCGGCCTCAGCGTCGGGTTAATCTCACGACCGTCCCCAAGGGTGCGCTGCTATTATATTTCATGTGTTGAATGCCTGGTGCCTATCCCAATCTCTCAATCTCACACATACTCTGCTGCATCTTCAACTTGGTTGGCTCCAGTGTAAGCAAATGGCTGTTCCTCTGAAGGGGCCAATGCCTTTTAATATAAAGGGCATAGCCTTTTATAAAGTTGCAGGGCAGAGCCCTTTGTCCCCGTAGGGACCCCATACCAAACCTCATGCCTTTAAATAAGGCGAACTATTTATTTATCTATTTATTTTTGCTAATTGTGAGGTGTACAGAGGGTATACTGCTATAATATTTCATTTGTTGAACCCCTGGTACCTATCTCAATATCTCTATCTCGTGCCGTACCCCCCCCCCCCCCCCCCCCCCCCCCCCCCCCCTCACACACACACACACACACTCTCCTGCCTCAGCTTCCACCCAGCCACACACACACACACTCTCCTGACTGTGCTTGTACCCCCCCCCCCCCCCCCCCCCCCCCCAACACACACACACACACCACACACTCTCTCCTGCCTGTGCATGCACCCATTCCCTCTCCCACCCACCACCACCCCACCTCCACAAACACACACGCGCGCGCACACCCTATCTCACACACACTCTCCTGCCTATGCTTGTACCCATCCCCACCCCACCTCCACACACACACACCCTATCTCTCACACACTCCCTTCCTGTGCATGCACCAGCCCCCCCCACACACCCCCCCCCCCCCCCACACACACACACACACACACACACATACACACACTCTCCTGCCTTTGCTTGCACCCAGGCTGGTGTCCTGGAGCGCCGCCTCTTCTACATTCCCTCCTTCAAGATCTACGGCAGTGTGGCTGGCTTCTATGACTATGGACCACCAGGATGCTCTGTGAAGCAGAACATGACCCAGGTGACAATTTCATATTTTTTTAGCTAATTCATATTTTACGGCCCATTTTATAACTATTTCGTAGCTCGTTTATTTTGTACATCTCATTTTGTGGCTCGTTTAATATTTTTAAACTCATTTTGTTGCTATTTTACAGCCCGTTTTTATTGTACGGCTCAGTTTATTGCTGTTTGATATCTCATTTTATAATTTGTAGCTAATCGAGTAATTGTATAGCTATTTTATAGCTAATTTTTTCTGTTATAGCTCCACGCCCAGTGTTTCAGTAATCAATTTCTTGAGAGATTCAGTCTCGGCGTGTGAATGCTTCTATGACTATGGACCACCAGGATGCTCTGTGAAGCAGAAGATGACCCAGCTGACCATTTCATATTTCATGCGTAATTGTATAGCTATTTTAGCCAATTTTGGCCAATTTTATATTTGAGTGCCGGTTAATTGTGTAGCTATTTTATATTCAATTGCCGGTTAATTGTATAGCTAATTGTATAGTTCATCGTATAGCTACTTGTTTAGTTAATTGCATAGCTAATTGTACAGCTATTTATAGCTCATTTTATATTATTGTAGCTCATTTTGTTTTAGTCTTTTCGCTTTTATAGCTCCAACTCCAGTGTTTCAGTGCTCAATTTCTTGAGAGATTCAGGCTTAGCGTGTTAATGCTTTTATGAATATGGACCACCAGGATGCTCAGTGGATCAGTACTTGACTAAGATGTCCAATTCATATTTTATAGTTCATTTTGTACAGCTGTTGTATGTTTTAGGCGGAGCCCCCCCTTCTGGGGGGCGGGTGTTACCCATTTGTCCGTCCGACCATCCATCCATCCATCCATCCATCCGTCTGTCCGCGATGAAGCCCGACACGTCAGCCAACGGTCTCGTAACTAACTCGCTTCCGTTGCCACCTGTCGCTCCGTCGCGATCACTCTCCGCCAATTGTTAGCGTCGCAGGCGACGCTGCATCGAACTTGTACCGATCTTGAGCGGCTGTTTTATGTTGTACAGCTACTTGTTTAAATATATTACAGTTGATTGTATAGCCATTTTCAGCTATTTTCAGGTAATACAGCTATTTTCAGCTATTTTCACCTGTAGCTGTATTAGCTGATTGTATAGCTATGTTACAGCTCTTTATCATTTACAGCTCATTTTATTTGCATATTTAATCTTGTAATGTGCAACACCCTTATAAACATACCATACAGGCTTGGAGGCAGCACTTTGTGCTCAAGGAGAGCATGCTGGAGATTGAGTGCCCAGCTGTCACCCCCGAGGTTGTGCTGAAGGCATCCGGTCACAAGGAACGCTTTACCAACTTAGTGGTCACAGATTCATTTAATTGCGTCTTCTTTTTCCCGTCCCTCAAATGTGCAACACCCATACCATGCAGGCTTGAAGGCAGCACTTAGTGCTAGAGGAGAGCATGCTCAAGACTGGGTGCCTACCCTTCAACTCCAGGCTTGGTTTTTGAATCCTTTTCCCCATGCCTGAACTGTGCAACACCGGTATCATGCAGGCTTGGAGGCAGCACTTCGTGCTAGAGGAGAGCATGCTGGGGATTGAGTGCACAGGTGTCACCCCAAAACTGATTGCTGACACTACCGCAGCTCCGTAGGCTGCCTGCATTTCACACAGGCTTGGAGGTATTATCCTTTTCTCCATGCCTCATATGTGCAACACCCATACCATGCAGGCTTGGAGGCAGCACTTAATGCTAGAGAAGAGAGCATGCTGGGGATTGGGTGCCCAGCTGTCCAGTACATGCAGGCTTGAATGTAGCCTGCATTTTGCACAGGCTTGGAGGCTTGTCCTTTTCTCCATGCCTCAAATGTGCAACACCCATACCATACAGGCTTGGAGGCAGCACTTTGTGCGAAAGGAGAGCATGCTGGACATTGAGTGCCCAGCTGTCATCCCAAACTGATTGCTGACACTACCGCAGCTCCGTAGGCTGCCTGCATTTCAGACATGCCTTGAGGTATTCTCCTTTTCCCCATGCCTGAAATGTGCAACACCCATACCATGCAGGCTTGGAGGCAGCACTTTGTGCTCGAGGAGAGCATGCTGGAGATCGAGTGCCCAGCTGTCACCCCCGAGGTTGTGCTGAAGGCATCCGGCCATGTAGAGCGCTTCACCGACTTCATGGTCACCGACACCAAGACCGGCGAGTGCTACCGTGCTGATCACTTGCTTGAGAACGCATTGGAGGCTGCCCTGGAGGACAAAAAGGCCCCCCTGTCCCCTGAAGCTACCAAGGTGTGTATGTGGGGGGCTATTGGAAGGGGTGTATTGTTGACTAAGTGTTAGAGCTTTTGAGGGTGGCCTAAGCTGCTACCGTGCCGATCACTTGCTTGAGAATGCATTGGAGGCTGCCCTGGAGGACACCAAGGCCCCTGTCCCCTGAGGCTGCCAAGGTGTGTAGGGGGGTGGGGGGGGGGGGGGGGGGGGGGGGGGGATAGGAAGGGTTGGCTTGTGGACTGAGTGTGGGAGGTATTTAGGGGGGCCTAAGCTGCCACCGCCCTCATAATTTGCTTGAGAACGCATTGGAGGCTGCCCTGGAGGACACTAAGGTCCCCCTGTCCCCTGAGGCTGCATGGGGTCCTATGTGAAGGGTGGGCTTGTTTGTGAGACCTATTGATGGGGACCTACTGTGTGTGTATGTGGGTGGGTGGGTGGGTGGGTGGGGGGGGGCTATAATAAGGGTTGACTTGTGGACTGGTAATGCCATCGGTGTCCCACACACACTCACGGCCTAGAGTATGGAGTCAAGGCCCCAGACACCAGCAATGATAGAAGCACCCACACTCACTCTAGCACCCACCCTCACTCAAGCGCCCACATACACACTCACTCTAGCACCCACACACTCACTCTAGCACCCACACCCACTCTCAAACACCCACACATTCATTCTAGCACACTAGCATTCACCCACACACCTACAAACTTGCACTATTCAGAAAGCCAGGGACGTCCTCGCTGGCGTGGGTGAGCTGAAGTGTGACGGCCTAGGTGCTGCCCTGACCGAGTATGGAGTCAAGGCCCCAGACACCGGAAATGATATCAGTGCCCCATTCAGCTTCAACCTCATGTTCAAGACCTCCATCGGTCCCCGTGGCGATACGGTTGGATTCATGAGGCCTGAGACTGCACAGGGCATCTTTGTCAACTTCAGGTGTGTGAGGGTAGTGGGATTGTGTGTAGATGTGGGCAATGGGATAGTAGGTGTGCGTGAGTGCGGTGTGGGTGTTGTGCGTGAGTGCGGTGTGAGTGTTGTGTGGTGTGCGAGTTCGGGTATTGTGAGTTGAAAAGTGTGTTGGGGTGTGGTGGTGGTGGTGAGACGATAGGTGTGGATGTTTGGGAGGGGCAGGGTGTGTGTGTGTAAGGGGCATCTTTGTCAACTTTAGGTGTGTGTAGTGAGAGTGTGTGTGGATGTGGGCAATGAGATGGTAGGTGTGCGCGAGTGCGGTGTGGGTGTCGTTAGTGAGTGCGGTGTGTGAGTGCGTGGGCACGGTGTGGGTGTTGCAAGTTGACTGGTGTGTTGGGGTGTGGTGGTGGTGAGATGATAGGTGTGGATGTTTGGGAGGGGGCAGGGTGTGTGTGTGTAAGGAGCATCCTTGTCAACTTCAGGTGTGTGGGTAGGGGGATTGCGTGTGGATTCGGGCAATGCGAGGGTAAGTGTGCGTGAGTGCGGTGTGGGTGTTGTGCGTGAGTGCGGTGTGAGTGTCGTGCGTGAGCGGTGTGGGTGTCGAGCGTGAGTGCAGTGTGCGTGTGTGGGAGTGCGGTGTAGGTGTTGCGACTTGATAGGTGTGTTGGGGTGTGACGGTGGTGAGACGATAGGTGTGGATGTTCGGGAGGGGCAGGGGGTGTATGGAAGGTGTGTGTGTGTGTGTGTAAGGGGCATCTTCGTCAACTTCAGGTGTGGGTAGTGGGATTGTGTGTGGATGTGGGAAATGAGAGGGTAGGTGTGTGTGATAGTGGTGTGGGTGAGTGCGGTGTGGGTGTCGTGCGTGAGTGCGGTGTGTGAGTGCATGAGCGTGGTGTGGGTGTTGTTTGTTGAAAGGTGTGTTGGGGTGTGGTGGTGGTGAGACGATAGGTGTGAATGTTTAGGAGGGGGCAGGGTGTGTGTGTGTAAGGAGCATCTTTGGCAATTTCAGTTGTGTGAGTGTGGTGTGGGTGTCGTGCGTGAGAGCGGTGTGCAAGTGTGGGAGTGCGTAAGCACGGTCTGGGTGTTGTGAGTTGAAAGGTGTGTTGAGGTGTGTTTTGCCTATGTTCTGCACAGGGATCTTCAGTACTACAAGGGTGGAAAGCTGCCTTTCGCCGTGGCTCACCCCACCCCACCTTGCCTCCCCACCCTGCCATGGCTCACCCCACCCCACCCCACCCTGCCTCCCCACCCCACCCCACCCCACCCTGCCGTGGCTCACCCCACCCCACCCTGCCTCCCCACCCCAACCCCACCCCTGCCGTGGCTCACCCCCCCCCCCCCCTGCCTCCCCTCCCACCCACCCCCCTCCTGCCCACCATACCCCCCTACCATCATGCCCCCCCCCCCACCCCCCCCATCATTCCCACCATACCCCCCCTAACCCTCATGCCCACCCCACCCCACCCCTGCCTCACACATACCTACCCCCCTACGCATCATGCCCAACACCCACCACCCCCACCCCCCACCTGCCCACCATACCCCCGACCTCCTGCCCCCCCACCCCCATCCTGCCCACCATACCCGCCCCCTACCATCATGCCCCCCCCATCAGCCCACCATACCCCCACTACCATCATGCCCCCCCGCCCCCCCCACCCCCCCTGCCCACCATAAGACCCCCCCCTACCTCATGCCCCCCCCCCGGGCCCACCCACATCATCCCAACCATATACCCCCCTACCATCACCCCCCCCCCCACACCCCCCCCACCCCCCCCCCCGCATCAGTGCCCACCATACCCCCCTACCATCATCCTCCCCCCCCACCCCCCTCATGCCCACCATGCACCCCCGACCACATGCCACAGACCCCACCCCCCCACCCCCTCCGCCCACCATACCCCCCTACCATCATGCCCCCCCCCCCCCACCCCCTCCTGCCCCCCTTAACCCCCCCTACCATCATGCCCCCCAGCCCCCCCCCACCCCCCCTCCTTTGCCCACCATACCACCCCCTACCATCCTGCCCCCCCCCCCCCCCCTGCCCCCCCCCCCCCCCATCCTGCCCACCATACCCCCCCTACCATCATGCCCCCCCCACCCCCATCCTTCCCACCTACCCCCCTACCTTTATGCCCCCCCCCCCCATCCTTCTGGCCCACCAACCCCCCCCCTACCTCATTCCCCCCCACATACCCCCCTACCTTTATGCCCCCCCACCCCAATCTGCCAAATACCCCCCTACCCATCATGCCCCCCCACAACTGCACCACCATACTCCCCTACCATCATGCCCCCACCCCCCCCACAATCCTGCCCACCATACCCCCCCTACCATCAGTCCCCCCACCCCACCACACCAACCCCCACCCCCCACCCCCACCCCCCCACCCCCCCCACCCACAATACCCACTACCATCATGCCCCACACCACCACCACCACCACTATCCTGCAACCATACCCCCCTTACATCATGCCCCCACACACTGCCAACCATACCCCCTACCATCATGCCCCCCCACCCCCCCCCCTGACCTTCCCATGCGCTGTCTATGTCCTGCACAGGGATCTGCAGTACTACACGGTGGAAATGCTGGGGCCCCCTTTTGCAGTGGCTCAGATTGGAACTTTTATCCTCCATTTTTTAAACCGAATGAGATTTCTCCCCGTGCTGGTCTGTTGCGAGTCCGTGAGTTTACCCAGGTGTGTTTATATATGCCTTGAATCAAATGGGTGTGTTTATGTATGCCTTGATACACCCAGGTGTGTTTATGTATGCCTTGATACAACCAGGTGTGTTAATGTATGCCTTGATACAACCGGGTGTGTTTATATATGTCGTGAGTTTACCCAGGTGTGTTTATATATGCCTTGCATCAAACGGGTGTGTTAATATATGCCTTGATATTAAACGGCGTGTTAATATATGCCTTGGTATTAAACGGTGTGTTTATGTATGCCTTGATACAACCGGGTGTGTTTATATATGCCTTGAATCAAATGGGTGTGTTAATATATGCCTTGATACAACCGGGTGTGTTTATATATGTCGTGATATGAACCGGGTGTGTTTATATATGCCTTCAATCAAACGGGTGTGTTTATATATGCCTTGAATCAAATGGGTGTGTTAATATATGCCTTGATACAACCGGGTGTGTTCATATATGTCGTGATATTAACCGGGTGTGTTTATGTATGCCTTAAATCAACCGGTGTGTTTATACATGCCTTGAATCAACCGGGTGTGATTATATATGTCGTGATATTAAACGAGTGTGTTTGTATATGCCTTATATTAAACGGGTGTGTTTATATATGTCGTGATATTAAACGGGTGTGTTTATATATGCCTTAAATCAACCGGGTGTGATTATATATGTCGTGATATTAAACGGGTGTGTTTATATATGCCTTAAATCAACCGGGTGTGATTACATATGTCGTGATATTAAACGGGTGTGTTTATATATGCCTTAAATCAACCGGGTGTGATTGTATATGTCGTGATATTAAACGGGTGTGTTTATATATGTCGTGATATTAAACGGGTGTGTTTATATGTGCCTT
Source organism: Chlamydomonas sp. ICE-L (assembly GCA_013435795.1). Lineage (NCBI taxonomy): Eukaryota > Viridiplantae > Chlorophyta > Chlorophyceae > Chlamydomonadales > Chlamydomonadaceae > Chlamydomonas > Chlamydomonas sp. ICE-L. The sequence continues at coordinate 20,392,592 of JACBWV010000626.1, forward strand.
AAATCAACCGGGTGTGATTGTATATGTCGTGATATTAAACGGTTGTGTTTATATATGCCTTCAATCAACTGGGTGTGATTATATATGTCCTGATATTAAACGAGTGTGTTTATATATGCCTTAAATCAACCGGGTGTGATTATATATGTTGTGATATTAAACGGGTGTGTTTATATATGTCGTGATATTAAACGGGTGTGTTTATATATGCCTTAAATCAACCGGGTGTGATTGTATATGTCGTGATATTAAACGGGTGTATTTATATGTGCCTTAAATCACCCGGGTGTGTTTATATATGTCGTGATATTAACCGGGTGCGTTTATATATGCCTGTCATGTTAATATACATATAATGCCCCATATATGCCTGTCATGTTTAAATATGCCTTGAATTTACCCGGGTGTGTTTATCCATGCCATGAATGTGTATGGACATTTCATGCCCTATACAGTCACACTCTAGACAAACGCACTCCACGCACGCACCCTTGCAGGCTGAGATTAAGCACTTTGAGCACCCAGAGGTCAAGACACATCCTAAATTCACTGAGGTTGCTGACTAGCACACAGACACACACACACTAACTGACACATGCACACACACACCCTTGCAGGCTGAGATTGAGCACTTTGAGCTCCCAGAGGTCAAGACACATCCTAAATTCACTGAGGTTGCTGACTAGCACACAGACACACACACACTAACTGACACACGCACACACGCACCCTTGCAGGCTGAGATTGAGCCCTTTGAGCACCCAGAGGGCAAGACACATCATCACTTGTATTCTCTGTCCCGCTGCAGGGTACAACGCTCACGTTGGGTGATACACCCACACCCACAGACCATCCATCAAACATACGGTGAAGTTTCTGGGTCACAAGCCCCACCCCCCACCCAAACACACGCACCCTTGCAGGCTCAGATTGAGCACTTAGTGCATCCCGAGGACAAGACACATCCAAAATTCACCGAGGTCGCTGACTAACACACACACACACTCACTAAACTGACACACGCACACACGAGACACACACACCCTTGCAGGCTGAGATTGAGCACTTCGAGCACCCAGAGGACAAGACACATCCTAAATTCACTGAGGTCGCTGATTAACACACTGACACACACACACAAGCCCCACCCACCCCCACCCAAATAACCCACCCAAACACGCACACACCCTTGCAGGCTGAGATTGAGCACTTAGAGCACCCAGAGGACAAGACACATCCTAAATTCACTGAGGTCGCTGATTATCACACAGACACACACACACAAGCCCCACCCACCCCCACCCAAACAACCCACCCAAACACGCACACACCCTTGCAGGCTGAGATTGAGCACTTTGTGCATCCCGATGACAAGACACATCCTAAATTCGCTGAGGTCGCTGATTTGGAACCCCTGCTCTATTCCAGGTGCGCAGTAAATGCATGTGTCTTAGAATGTCTATCATAAAAAGTATTAACCGTCATGAAGCAAATAATCATCAACAAGAAACATTAACCACCATCAAGAGAATAACCAATACCATCATAAGGAGTGTAAGCAAGCAAGAAGCTCCCCCACCACCCCCCCCACCCCCCCCCCCCCCCCCCTGCCCCCCCCCTTACACACACGTACCACGCACACACAAGATCATGAGCGCATGATGATTCGATGGATTCCCCTTCAGTACCCATTGCTGATCAGTCCTATTCTGATGCTTCTACACCACCCACACACACGCACACTCACATGTAGTGGTCGGCAATATGATATCATATGATGCCGGTGGTCTGACTAGGTAAATTTGGCCAGGGCCATCACATCATGTGATATTAAATCAAATATTTTTTGTATGATATCATATGATATCATACTCGTCGTTGGTCAACATCATATGATTTGCCGTTCCCTACTCACATGCGCCACCACCCCGCACACACACACATGCACATACACACATATGCGACACCACCACGCACAGGTGCTCACACACACACACTTACACACCACCGCACACACATTCGATCATGAGCGCATGATGATTCGATGGATTCCCCTTCAGTAATCCATTACTGATCAGTCCTATTCTGATGCTTCTACCCCACCACACCTATACACATATGCGCCACGACCACCTACACCCACACGCACACACATATGCCCCACCACGCACACATCCACACTGCCAAAGCATGACATATGATGATTCCATGGATTCCCCTTCAGTAACCCATTGCTGATCAGTCCTATTCTGATGCATCTACCCCATCAACATGCACGCACACACATATCCGCCACCACGCACACACAAGATCATGAGCTCATGATGATTTGATGGATCCCCCTTCAGTACCCCATTGCTGATCAGTCCTATTCTGATGCTTAAACCCCACCCAAACGCACACTCATACCACATACACACACTCACCACCACGCACTCATAAGATTTTGAGCGCATGATGATTTGATGGATTCCCCTTCAGTAACATATTGCTGATCAGTCCTATTCTGATGCTTCTACCCCACCCACATGCGCATAGATACCCCCCGCCCCCACCACCTACACCCACATGCACACATGCGCCACCACCACCCACAACTACACAAACACGCATATGCGCCACCACCACACACACATAAGATCATGAGTGCATGATGATTCGATGGATTCCCCTTCAGTACCCCATTGCTGATCAGTCCTATTCTGATGCTTCTACCCCACCAACATGCACGCACACACATATGCGCCGCCACCACGCACACGTGTACATGCACACACACACCACCACGCACACAAAAGATCATGAGCGCATGATGATTCGATGGATTCCCCTTCAGTAACCCATTGCTGATCAGTCCTATTCTGATGCTTCTACACCACCCCCACACACACACATTTGCCACCACCCCCTACACCGGCACACACACAAATATGCGCCATCACCACAAGCACCTACACACACTACCAATGCATGAGCGCATGATGATTCCATGGATTCCCCTTCAGTACCCCTTTGCTGATCAGTCCTATTCTGATGCCTTCCCCACCCGCACGCACGCACACACACATGCACCACCACCCCGCACACATGCACATGCACACACAGACCACCACGCACACATAAGATCATGAGCGTATGATGATTTGATGGATTCCCCTTCAGTACCCTATTGCTGATCAGTCCTATTCTGATGCTTCTACACCACCAGCACACACACACACACATGCACCACCATCACGCATACCTACACACAAGCGCCGCCTAAGCATGAGCGCGTGATGATTCGATGGATTCCCCTTCAGTACCCCATTGCTGATCAGTCCTATTCTGATGCTTCTACCCCACCCACACGCACGCACACAGATACGCAATACCACCACGCACTCATACACATGCGCACACACCACCACACACATAAGATCATGAGCGCATGATGATTCGATGGATTCCCCTTCAGTACCCATTGCTGATCAGTCCTATTCTGATGCTTCTACACCACCAGCACACACACACACTCATATGCGCCACCACCCGGCACACACGCACATGCACACACACACCACCACGCACACATAAGATCATGAGCGCATGATGATTCGATGGATTCCCCTTCAGTACCCCATTGCTGATCAGTCCTATTATGATGCTTCTACCCCACCGACACGCACGCACACAGATACACATATGCGCCGCCACCATCTTGCACACCTACACACATATAAACACCACCAGCGCATGAGCGCATGATGATTCGATGGATTCCCCTTCAGTACCCCATTACTGATCAGTCCTATTATGATGCTTGTACACCCCTACACGCACCCCCACAGATACACATATGCGCCGCCACCATCTGGCACACCTACACACATATAAACACCACCAGCACATGAGCGTATGATGATTCAATGGATTCCCCTTCAGTAACCCATTGCTGATCAGTCCTATTCTGATGCTTCTACACCACCCACACCTACACACACACATGCACCACCATCACGCATACCTACACACAAGCGCCGCCTAAGCATGAGCGCGTGATGATTCGATGGATTCCCCTTCGGTACCCCATTGCTGATCAGTCCTTTTCTGACGCTTCTACCACCACCACCACCACACACACACATACACTCACACGCATCACAATCACTTCAATACTTCCATCACCATTGCGCATACATACGCACACACTCTGCTACAACATGAGCGCATGATGATTCGATGGATTCCCCTTCAGTAACATATTGCTGATCAGTCCTATTCTGATGCTTCTAACCCCCATCGCCGCCCCCCCACACACACCACAACCATTTACACACACACCACCACCACACACACGTGCACATACACACACTGACAATGTATGAGCGCATGATGATTTGATGGATTCCCCTTCAGCCCCTCCTTGGCTGATCAGTCCTATTCTGATGTTTCGACTTTGTTTTACACAACTACACACTACCACCACCACCACCACCTCCACCACCATGCGCACATACACACAAACACACACACAGTGCCAATGCATGAGCGCATGATGATTCGATGGATTCCCCTTCAGCCCCTCCATGGCCGATCAGTCCTATTCTGATGCTTCTACTCAAGTTAAGCCTCTTAGAATCCCTATGACAGCTCCTGAACTTCCTCTCCCCTCCCCAGCAACCTTCCAACCATTTCCCCCCACCCCCAAACTCACACACCACAAGCACAAAACACAAACGCAAACCACACCCACCACCATCACCACGCACACACACACAAGATCATGAGCACAAGATGATTCGATGGATTCCCCTTCAGTACCCCATTGCTGATCAGTCCTATTCTGATGCTTATACCACTCCCACACGTGCACGCACACACATACACACCACCACGCACACGTGCACATGCACACACACCACCCATGCATGAGCGCATGATGATTCGATGGATTCCCCTTCAGTACCCCATTGCTGATCAGTCCTAATCTGATGCCTATATTTAAGTTAATCCATCCACACACCTACGCACTCACACACATTCGCACCACCACCACGCACACATGCACACACACCGACGGCCAAAACATGAGCGCATGATGATTCGATGGATTCCCCTTCAGTACCCATTGCTGATCAGTCCTAATCTGATGCTTCTATTTAAGTTGAGCCATCCACACACATACGCACCACCACCACGCACACATGCACACGCACCGACTTTCAAAGCATGAGCGCATGATGATTCGATGGAATCCCCTTCAGGACACATTGCTGATCAATCCTATTATGGTGCTTCTACTTCAGTACACACAACGCACACCACGTCCACCAACATGCACACACCACGACCACCAACACGCACACAGTGCCAATGCATGAGCGCATGATGATTCGATGGATTCCCCTTCAGCCCATCATGGCCGATCAGTCCTATTATGATGCTTCTACTTCAGTGCACACAACTACACACTACCACCACCACCTCCACCACCATGCACACATACACACAACACTCACACAGTGCCAATGCATGAGCGCATGATGATTCGATGGATTCCCCTTCAGCCCCTCCATGGCCGATCAGTCCTATTCTGATGCTTCTACACAATCACACATCAACACGCACCACCACCACGTACGCATACACACACAACACAAAAACAGCGCCAATGTATGGGCGCATGATGATTCGATGGATTCCCCTTCAGCCCCTCCATGGCCGATCAGTCCTATTCTGATGCTTCTACACAATCACACATCAACACGCACCACCACCACGTACGCATACACACACAACACAAAAACAGCGCCAATGTATGGGTGCATGATGATTCGATGGATTCCCCTTCAGCCCCTCCATGGCCGATCAGTCCTATTCTGATGCTTCTACACAATCACGCATCAACACGCACCACCACCACGTACGCATATGCACACAACAATGTATGGGCGCATGATGATTCGATGGATTCCCCTTCAGCCCATCATGGCTGATCAGTCCTATTCTGATGCTTCTACTTTAGTACCCACAACCACACACCACCATGCACACATACACAAAATGCGCACACAGCACGATTGCATGGGCGCATGATGATTTGATGGATTCCCCTTCAGCCCCTCCATGGCTGATCAGTCCTATTCTGATGCTTCTACTTCAGTACCCACAACCACACACCACCATGCGCACATACACAAAATACACACACAGCGCCAATGCATGAGCGCATGATGATTCAATGGATTCCCCTTTAGCCCTTTTACGGCCGATCAGTCCTATTCTGATGCTTCTACACAACCACACATCAACACGCACCACTTCCACGTACACATACATACACACACAACACAAAAAACGCGTTAATGCATGAGCGCATGATGATTCGATGGATTCCCCTTCAGTACCCCATTGCTGATCAGTCCTATTCTGATGCTTCTACCCCACCAACACGCACGCTCACACATACGCACCACCACCACGCACATGAGCACATGCACACACACCACCACACACACTACCAAAGCATGAGCGCATGATGATTCCATGGATTCCCCTTCAGTAACCCATTGCTGATCAGTCCTATTCTGATGCCTCTTCCTCACACGCACATATTCGCCACCGCCGCCTTCACCCACACACACACATGCGCCATCACCACACACGCCTACAAACACTGCCAATGTATGAGCGCATGATGATTCGATGGATTCCCCTTCAGCCCCTCCATGGCCGATCAGTCCTATTCTGATGCTTCCACACAAACAAGTTTTTTAATGTTGCCTGCATTTTAAATGTAGCCTGCATCTGTGCTACCCCACCCACATACCCTTACACCTCAAGTTTTTAAATGTTGCCTGTATCATTCATGTTGCCTGCATCCGTGCATCGCTCAGCCACATACCCTCATCAGAATACTACAAAGCGCGCGCGGCAGCGCGATCTCGCGCACGCTTTTTGAGCCCCACTGCGCGATTCGCGCAGATTTTTCAACGCCCTGTGGGCGTATTTTGCGCTTTTTGCACTTCAAACCGCTGACCAATTTGACGTTTGTGCGCTTTAAGCGCTGACCAATTTGACAAAAAGTAGTACACTAACCCTCATACCTCAATTTTGTCAACCCTTGTCACGAGAAACTACTCCATGATCAACCTTAAACTTACCCACGTATCCGCATACCCACTGATGCCCAGGGAGCTCCAGATGGGTGATGAGAAGAAGCCCAAGCACATGAAATTAGGTGACGCTATGAAGAATGGCATCCTTACCAATGAGACACTAGGTTACTTCATCGGCCGCACCTGGCTCTTTCTCAAGCGTGTGGGCATCGACCCTACCCGCATGCGATTCAGGCAGCACTTGCAGCATGAGGTGCGTGGCTAGTAGCTGAGTGAAGTAGCTAGTAGCTGAAACAGTTAGTGGGAGGTAGCTGAAGCAGCTAGAGGGAGGTAAAAAGAGTAAAACCCTGGATCTTCCTTTAGCGTGTGGGCATCGACCCCACCAGCATGCGATACAGGCAGCATTTGCAGCATGAGGTGCGTAGCTAGTAACTGGGTGAGGTAGCCAGTAGGTGAAGCAGTCAAAGGGAGGTAGCTGGCAGCTGAAGTGATGGGGTTGATGAAGCTGTGGATGTTCAGTAACTGACAAGCCTGCTGCACACATCCCGGGGGGGGGGGGGGGGGGGGGGGGGGGGTCTCCCAAGCATTTTTTACATGAGAAATGGGCATACTATTGAATACAATAGCAATAAAATATGATGATGAGATAGAGTGCATGCACTAACCAACTGTTTCAGCTACTAGCTACCTCACTCAAATACAGGCAACATTTAAAATATGATGATGAGATAGATTGCATGCACGCACCAACTGTTTCAGCTACTAGCTACCTCACTCAAATACAGGCAGCATTTAAAATATGATGATGAGATAGATTGCATGCACGTACCAACTGTTTCAGCTACTAGCTACCTCACTCAAATACAGGCAACATTTAAAATATGATGATGAGATAGAGTGCATGCACTAACCAACTGTTCCAGCTACTAGCTACCTCACTCAAATACAGGCAACATTTAAAATATGATGATGAGATGCGCATACACAGATAGAGTGCATGCACGTACCAACTGCAACACTAACCTTCTGCAGATGGCCCATTATGCCTACGATTGCTGGGATGATGAAGTAGAGTGTTTATACACACCGACTGCTACACTAACACCAACACTTACCACAACACTAACATTTACACCAACCGCAACACTAATCTTGTGCAGATGGCCCATTATGCCAACGACTGCTGGGATGCGGGGGTAGAGTGCACATACACACCAACCGCTACACCAACACCAACACTGACCACAACACTGACATGTACACCAACACTAACCTTATGCAGATGGCCCATTATGCTTACGACTGCTGGGATGCGGGGGTAGAGTGCACATACACACCAACCGCTACACTAACACCAACACTAACCGCAACATGTACATTTACACCAACCGCTACACTAACATTATGCAAATGGCCCACAACGCCAAGGACTGCTGGGGTGTAGAGATTGAGTGCATATGCACACCAACCGCTACTCTTACACTTACTCCAACACCAACACTAACCTTATGCAGATGGCCCATTACGACAACAACTGCTGGGATAAGGGGGTAGAGTGCATGTACACACCAACCGATACACTGACACCAAAACTAACCGCAACACTAACATGTACACCAACACCCAAAACTAACGTTATGCAGATGGCCCATTGTGCCTACGATTGCTGGGATGTGGGGGTAGAGTGCACATACACACCAACCGCTACACTTACACCAACACTAACCGCAACACTAACCTTTACACCAATCGCAACACCCACATTATGCAGATGGCCCATAACGCCAACGACTGCTGGGATGTAGAGGTTGAGTGCATGTACACACCAACCGCTATACTAACACCAACACTGACCGCAACACTAACATGTACACCAACACCAATACTAACCTTATGCAGGTGGCCCATTATGCCAACCACTGCTGGGTTGCGGGGGTAGAGTGCGCAAACAAACAACCGCTACACTAACACCAACACTGACATGTACACCAACACCAATACCAACCTTATGCAGATGGCCCATTATGCCAACCACTGCTGGGTTGCGGGGGTAGAGTGCGCAAACAAACAACCGCTACACTAACACCAACACTTACATTCACACCAAACCCAACACTAACCTTATGCAGATGGCCCATTATGCCAATGACTGCTGGGATGCAGAGGTAGAGTGCACATATGGCTGGGTGGAGTGCGTTGGTCTGGCTGATCGCTCTGCCTTCGATCTGACTGCACATAGCAAGGCTAGTAAGCAGGTGAGTGTGGGTTTAGGGTTTTGTTTGGGTGGTCGTGGTGGTGGTGTAGATGTCAGTGGTGATGAAGATGATAATGATGAGTGTGGGTTTTGTTTGGGTGGTCGTGGTGGTGGTGTAGATGTCAGTGGTGATGAGGATGATAATGATGAGCGTGGGTATCATGGGACCGGTGATTATAGGGGGGGGGGGGGGGGGGGGGGGGGGGTGATGATTGTGTGTGTGTGGGGGGGGGGGGGGGGGGGGGGGTCCAACCTCAAATGATCAACATAACTACTATTTAAAGTAATAATTACCGTTGCTTTGTGCGTACTTGTAGGATCTGACTGCCTACGAGAAGTTTCCTGAGCCAAGGATGATCGAGCAGGTCACGGTGAGTGCTGTTGATGAAGAGAGGATGTGCAAGTACATGTAATAACAAGGAAATGGCATGTATATGTGGAAATAGGATGTACTAACATGTAAATGGCATGTATATGTAGAAATAGGATGTACATGTGGGAAAAAGATGTATGTTTGGAAGTAAAACTAACATGATGAAATATAACATACATGTGGAAATAGGGTGTACGAGTGGAAAAAGGATGTAGATGAGAACATGACTAAGGATTGTTCCTTACAACCAGCTCAACAAAACAAACCAGCACATCACAACCAACCAACAACACAACCAACAAAAACAGCACAACAAAACAAACACAAGCAACCCAAACAACCAACACAAGCAACCAACATAACCAAATACAACTGTATGTCTCCCCAGGTTGTGCCCAACAAGGAGCTGACAGGCAAGGCCTTTTAAAAAAACAGAAAGCTGTGCATGAGCACCTGGAGAAGATGACATTGGAACGCACTTAACAAACAAACAACACAAACAAACAACACAAACCTGCACAAACAAACAACACAATTGTATGTTACCCAGGTTGTGCCCAACAAGAAGCTGACAGGCAAGGCCTTCTTGGAGGACAAACAGTTACAGTACAAACATGCCAACACAACCGTCACAACCAACCAACACAGCAGGACTAATACTAAGCAAACAAACCAGCACAACCAACCAACACAACTGTATGTTTCCCCAGGTTGTGCCCAACCAGGAGCTGACAGGCAAGGCCTTCTTAAAAAAACAGAAAGCTGTGCATGAGCACCTGGAGAAGAAGACATTGGAATGCTCTTCACAACCAAACAACACAAACAAATAACACCAACAGACAACACAAACAACAAACACAATTGGTACTATCCCCAGGTTGTGCCCAACAAGAAGCCGACAGGCAAGACCTTCTTGAAGGACCAGAAGGCAGTGCATGAGCACCTGGAGAAGATGACATTAGAATGCTCCTTCCAACCAAACAACTCAACCAAACACAACCAAACCAAACAACACAACTGTTTGCCTACCCAGGTTGTGCCCAACAAGAAGCTGGCAGGCAAGGCTTTCTTGGAGGACAAACAGTTACAGTACAAACATGCCAACACAACCGTCACAACCAACCAACACAGCAGGACTAATACAACACAGCAAACAAACCAGCACAGCCAACCAACACAACTTCATGTTTCCCCAGGTTGTGCTCAACAAGGAGCTGACAGTGGAAAAAACAGGAAGCTGTGCATGAGCACCTGGAGAAGATGACATTGGAATGCTCTTTACAACCAAGCAACACAACCAAACAACACAACTGTGTGTGTACCCAGGTTGTGCCCAACAAGAAGCTGGCCGGCAAGGCCTTCTTGAAGGACCAGAAGGCCGTGCATGAGCACCTGGAGAAGTTGACAGTGGACAGTAACAGTACAAACAAGCCAACACAACCGTCACAACCAACAGAACACAACTGTATGTTTCCCCAGGTTGTGCCCAACAAGAAGCTGACAGGCAAGGCCTTCTTGAAGGACCAGAAGGCCGTGCATGAGCACCTGGAGGAGATGTCAGAAGACTGCGCCATGCGCATGAAGGCCAAGCTAGAGGCCGGCGAGAACGCTGAGATCGAGATCGACGGCAAGACCCTCATCCTGGAGCCTTCCATGGTGACTATTACTAAGGAAACCAAAAAGGTATGTATGAAGGTTGAGACTTCATAAGATATGTTATGAAGGAAACCAAAAAGGTATGTATGAAGGTTGAGACTTCATAAGATATATTACGAAGGAAACCAAAAAGGTATGTATGAAGGTTGAGACTTCATAATATATGTTACGAAGGAAACCAAAAAGGTATGTATGAAGGTTGAGACTTCATAAGATATATTACGAAGGAAACCAAAAAGGTATGTATGAAGGTTGAGACTAAAGAAGATGTTACATGCTCTACTATACTCGATAACTCGATAGTTGCCAAGCAGCTCTACTAGGACAATGCATAGAACCCCTAGCTTGATCACCCCCGATTGCAATCCCCCTCCCCTCCCTAAGCGTAGCTGGGTGCACATAATACTGTTCGATCATCCACACCGGTCCACACAAAAAAAAGTCCATATTGTTATGAAGGGACGGCAAGACCCTCACGCTATGGCCTTCCATGGTGACTTCTACCATGGAGACCAAAAAGGTGTGTATCAAGGTTTTGTCCCCCTAGGTGACCGGCAGCATCTACACCCATATAGTTTGGCATAGGCCACATCCTGTACTGCACACACTACGTCTTGATCTCATGTACCCCTGTATTCCTGCCCTACTACTGCAGGTGACTGGCAGGGACTACACTCATATAGTTTGGCATAGGCCGCATCCTGTACTGCACACACTACGCCTTGATCTCCTGTACCCCTGTATTCCTGCCCTAATTCTGCAGGTGACTGGCAGAAACCACACCCATATAGTTTGGCATTGCCTGCATCTTGTACTGCAAACACTACGTCTTGATCTCATGTACCCCTGTATTCCTGCCCTAATATTGCAGGTGACTGGCAGGAACTGCAGTCATATAGTTTGGCATAGGCCGCATCCTGTACTGCACACACTACGTCTTGATCTCCTGTACCCCTGTATTCCTGCCCTAATTCTGCAGGTGACTGGCAGGAACTACAGTCATATAGTTTGGAATAGGCCGCATCCTGTACTGCACACACTACGCCTTGATCTCCTGTACCCCCGTATTCCTGCCCTAATTCTGCAGGTGACTGGCAGAAACCACACCCATATAGTTTGGCATTGCCTGCATCTTGTCCTGCAAACACTACGTCTTGATCTCATGTACCCCTGTATTCCTGCCCTACTACTGCAGGTGACTGGCAGGAGCTACACCCATATAGTTTGGCATAGGCCACATCCTGTACTGCACACACTACGTCTTGATCTCCTGTACCCCTGTATTCCTGCCCTAATTCTGCAGGTGACTGGCAGGAACTACAGTCATATAGTTTGGAATAGGCCGCATCCTGTACTGCACACACTACGCCTTGATCTCATGTACCCCTGTATTCCTGCCCTAATTCTGCAGGTGACTGGCAGAAACCACACCCATATAGTTTGGCATTGCCTGCATCTTGTCCTGCAAACACTACGTCTTGATCTCATGTACCCCTGTATTCCTGCCCTACTACTGCAGGTGACTGGCAGGAACTACAGTCATATAGTTTGGCATAGGCCGCATCCTGTACTGCACACACTACGTCTTGATCTCCTGTACCCCTGTATTCCTGCCCTAATTCTGCAGGTGACTGGCAGGAACTACAGTCATATAGTTTGGAATAGGCCGCATCCTGTACTGCACACACTATGCCTTGATCTCATGTACCCCTGTATTCCTGCCCTAATTCTGCAGGTGACTGGCAGAAACCACACCCATATAGTTTGGCATTGCCTGCATCTTGTCCTGCAAACACTACGTCTTGATCTCATGTACCCCTGTATTCCTGCCCTACTACTGCAGGTGACTGGCAGGAACTACAGTCATATAGTTTGGCATAGGCCGCATCCTGTACTGCACACACTACGTCTTGATCTCCTGTACCCCTGTATTCCTGCCCTAATTCTGCAGGTGACTGGCAGGAACTACAGTCATATAGTTTGGAATAGGCCGCATCCTGTACTGCACACACTACGCCTTGATCTCATGTACCCCTGTATTCCTGCCCTAATTCTGCAGGTGACTGGCAGAAACCACACCCATATAGTTTGGCATTGCCTGCATCTTGTCCTGCAAACACTACGTCTTGATCTCATGCACCCCTGTATTCCTGCCCTACTACTGCAGGTGACTGGCAGGAACTACAGTCATATAGTTTGGCATAGGCCGCATCCTGTACTGCACACACTACGTCTTGATCTCCTGTACCCCTGTATTCCTGCCCTAATTCTGCAGGTGACTGGCAGAAACCACACCCATATAGTTTGGCATTGCCTGCATCTTATACTGCAAACACTACGTCTTGATCTCATGTACCCCTGTATTGCTGCCCTACTACTGCAGGTGATTAGCAGGGACTACACTCATATAGTTTGGCATAGACCGCATCCTGTACTGCACGCACTGCTTCTTGATCTCATGTGCACCTGTATTCCTGCCCTACTACTACAGGTGACTGGCAGGAACTACACTCCCGCCGTCATTGAGCCTTCCTTTGGCATTGGCCGCATCATGTACTGCATGTTCGAGCATGCGTACTACACTAGGGAGGGCGACGAGTCTCGTGCAGTGTTCAAGTTCACCCCCCTGGTGGCGCCTGTCAAGGTCACCGTCTTCCCTCTACTGCAGAAGGCTGAGCTGAACGCGGTAAGCTGAGGATATTGTTTCTGGCGCAGGCGGGGCGGGGCTTTGTTTTTGGTGGAGGCTGGGAATTGTATTTGGTGGAGGCTGGGGGCATTGTTCCTAGGGGGGGAAGGAGCCCCCAGGGTCACCCCGCTGTCTGTTTTTTTGTGCGACCGACGTGCGGCTGAGGTGAAGCCTGACACCCCAGCCAACGATCTCGTAACTATTTGACTTCAGTCCGCTCGATTCTGATTTCAACACTCGCTGCCAATTTCCCGCGTCGCTTGCAACGCTGCCTAGGACTTGTTATAAATAAAGTCAAGGTCACCGTGTTCCCTCTACTGCAGAAGGCTGAGCTGAACGCGGTAAGCTGAGGGTATTGTTTCTGGCAGAGGCGGGGCGGGGCTTTGTGCGACCAACGTGCGACCGAGATGGAGCCTGACACGCCAGCCAACGATCTCGTAACTATTTGACTTCAGTCCGCTCGATTCCGATGTCGACACTCTCCGCCAATTTCCCGCGTCGCTTGCGACGCTGCCTAGGACTTGTTATAAATAAAGTCAAGGTCTCCGTCTTCCCTCTCCTGCAGAAAGACGAGCTGAACGCGGTAAGGGGGCATTGCTTGTGTAAATAAATAGTTTACCTTCAAATGTGCTCGCCTGTTACAGCCACAGCACCCCCCAAGCCATCCCTCGGCAGTTCTGAGCGGAAGGCTGGGGGCATTGTATGAAATGCATTGTATAGGTCTGTGCGGATGGAGGCCTGCAAGCATAGTTCTAGTGAGCCTTACGAATTCACATGTGCATACGAATGTTCTAGTGAGTCTTGCGAATTCACATGTGCATACGAATTCACATGTGCATACGAATTCACATGTGCATACAAATTCACATGTGCATATGAATTCACATGTGCATGTCTAGTACACAAGAATACACATGACTATCAAATGTATGTACAAAATCGCTTATAAATAATATAAAAGGTTATAAATAAAGTCAAGGCCACCGTCTTCCCTCTCCTGCAGAAGGACGAGCTGAACGCGTTATGCTAGGGGCATAAATATGAATACATTTACAAATAAATAATTAAGGCAGTTCGGGCGAAAACGAAAGAATCACTGGTGAACTGAACCCCATCGAGCTCTAGCAGTAAGGTATAGTATTACCCATCATCAATCATACAGGTCTGCGGTTCTAGCCCTGGCCTGGTTTGCAAATTTCAGACTTGCCGCCTTGGAAGAGGTAGAGAGTGTTAGCACGGTAGTCCAAGCTCAGGCGCAGTTGCGGTCTGCTGAACCAAATTAACCCAACATAGTAGCCTGATGATTTCCCTGCTACTGCATTCCACACCTTACTTCTAGCGTGAACTGTGACCAACTGAATAACTGACTGACCCAACTGACTGGCTGACCTGACAGACCGACTGGCTGACCTGGCTGACCCGACAGACAGACTGATTGACCTGGCTGACCCGACTGACTGACTGACTGATTGAGCCACGTCTGTATTATAATGTATTCTTCCTTCTGCTTCCCTTGACATGCTGCTTCTAGTTCGCTTCACTCGCCTGATTCCCTTCACCTCTCCCCCCCACCCACCCACCCACCCACCCTCCTGCTCCCCTTCTCAGGTTGCTTCAAGTGTGAACAGTTCCCTCCACTCGCCTGCTTCCCTTCACCTCCTCCCCCCCACCCTCCTGCCTCCCTTCGCCTCCTGCCCCCCACCCTCCTGCATCCCTTCACAGGCTGCTTCCCTTCACCTCCTCCCCCCCCATCCTCCTGCTTCCCCTCACTTCCTCCCCCCCACCCTCCTGCTCCCCTTCTCAGGTTGCCTCAAGTGTGAACAGTTCCATGACTGCCCTTGGCCTGTCCAGTATCGTGGACACCACTGGCACCACCATTGGCAAGCGGTACGCCCGTACTGATGAGATTGGCGTGCCCTTCGCTGTCACTGTTGACTACGGTGTGCAAACTGATGGCAGCGTGACTCTTCGTGAGCGTGATAGCATGGCCCAGGTGAGGCAGTGAAGGGTTCCTAACTATTGCATGAATTATGAACATTGCATGAACTGATTGATGCTGTGAGTCATGAACTGACTGATGCTGTGAGTCATGAACTGGCGCTCGTCTTGACCAACCTGATAGACGAACACATGAACTATCACATGAATGCTTTGAGCCATGAACTGACACATGTCTTGAACCAACCTGATGGACTAACACATGAACTATTGCATGAACTACGAAGTATGCTTTGAGCCATGAACTGACACGTGTCTTGAACCAACACACGGACTAACACGGACCAACACATGAACTACGAAGTATGCTGTGAGCCATGAACTGACACATGTCTTGAACCAACCTGGTGGACTAACACATGAACTACATAGTATGCTGTGAGCCATGAACTGACACATGTCTTGAACCAACCTGATGGACCAACACATGAACTACGAAGTATGCTGTGAGCCATGAACTGACACATGTCTTGAACCAACCTGATGGACTAACACATGAACTGCGAAGTATGCTGTGAGCCATGAACTGGCACTTGTCTTGAACCAACACATGAACTATCGCATGAACTATGAAGTATGCTGTGAGCCATGAACTAAGGCATGACCTGTGTGTTTGCAGATCCGTGTGCCCACCACCGAGGTGGCCCAAGTCGTGAGGTCTTTGGTAGACGGGAACTCCAGTTGGGCTGAGGTTGCAGCCAAGTACCCTGCTCAGGTTGCCAAGGAGGAGGAGGCATGAAGGAGTGTGGGCGCAGGGCTGGGGTCGCACCCGTGTGCCCCAGACAGGCCGCATAGGAAGAGGAGGAGGTCTACGGAGTAAGGACACTGGGCTGAGGTTGCAGCCAAGTACCCCGCTCAGGTTGCCAAGGAGGAGGAGGCATGAAGGAGTATGGGTGCGGGGCTGAGGTCGCACCTGAGTGCCTCAGACAGGCCGCATAGGAAGAGGAGGAAGCCTACGAAGTAAGGACGCTGGGCTGAGCTTGCAACCAAATCCGCAGCACAGGTAGCGAAGGAGGAGGTGGCACGAAGGAGTAAGGGTGCGGGGCTGAGGTTGCACCCGAGTACACCAGACAGGCAGCAGAAAAACAAATGGAGGCCTACGGAGTAAGCACGCTGAGCTTTGCTTGCAACCAAATTTGCAGCACAGGTAGCTGAGGAGGAGCCACCCCAGCCAACCTTGACAGCTGTCTAGGGTTTGAGAGATTGCATGTGAGATGAAGGCATGAGAGGTTGCTACTTTTCCCGAGGGTTGGCTGAACGGAGGCATACCACCGTGAGGACGTGGGACATGTGCTGTGGGGCCCACTTCCCCCCGTGCACCTAGCCACCCTTGTTGGCTGCTTGATCATGGAGGAGGAGCAAGCTTGATGAAAGCTGATGGTAGATATGTATAGATATAGATATGTGACATGATGAATTGATTGCATGAACTTTTTTTGTTTTAAACCCCCAGGAGAGATGTACACTGTGAGATGTACAGCTCCTCACGCCATCAGAATTCAGGACTCAACAAGCTCAACTGTATGTATTCACCTTCTCTCGAGTGGTGAGGGCTGAATGCTTGCCTTGGGCGGTTGGGCCTTCTTTGGCCTACCAATAATAATGTAATGCAAGACTGAATTATTTCGTTTTCGTTGCACGGTCTATCAGCCTCAAGGCTGCCCACCGTCTGCCGCAGGGTAAACTGAACCGCATTTTCAGGAGGGCCCCCAGCTCCGCTGCCTGAGACGCAACCAATTATACAGCCTGCGTACTTTGACGCTACGGACCCTTCCTTCTGGTCAGCGGACCATCCTCATCCTCCTGTTGCTTCCAGCGACGCAACGGACTCTATCCTAACCCATCATAGCAACCATTCCCCAGCGCAAGCGAACAGGAAGGTTCCTTCAACCTCACGCAGTCACGCCCCGTCGCAAGGCATACAATGTTTCAATAATGCATGCTAGTATGCCATTCATGATTACGGTACTTGCCAAATTGGTCAGTGCTTGAAGCACACAAACGTCAAATTGGTCGGCGCTTTTTAGTGCAAAAACTGCGCGCTGCGCCCACAGGGGGTTGAAAAAACTGCGCGAAACAAGCTGAGGGGTTCAAAAGGGCAGCGCGGCACCGCGTTGCCGCGCGCATTTAGTAGAATCCTGTATGATACTCCACCCGCAGAAGGTGAGCATCAGGGTTGTTCAGGACGCTGTTTCCTCCGTCGCAGACGCAACGTCGAAGAGTCCGTTGCGTTGCAGGATGCAACGTGGGAAGGGTCCGTTGACCAGAAGGAAGGGTCCGTTGCGTCGCAGAACGCAGGCGGTACAATTGGTTGCGTCTCAGGCAGCAGAGCCGGGGTTCCTCCTTAAGTGCCCTGGCTCCATCCTTTATAATTTGGCCTTATAGCAGTTCAGCGGATGATTTTGATTTTGATATTTCTAAACTGGCCGAAGTGCGTACTTCATATTTACCCTGGAAATCTGAATTTTTGAGAATTATGGGAGAAGTGTCATAAATTCTGCCTGAAAAAGCAAGGATACAACCGTTGACTGCCGATTCTCTTGATTAGGCTGCTCTGTCTGATCGCCGTCTCACAGTCTCAGTATGTCAGCAACCTAAACATTCAACTTGCACCCTTTTTATTTTGTTTGAGAACGGTTGGAAGGTCCCCAACATGAGGCAAAATGTAAACGCTACCGTAGAATGAATAGTTTGTTTTGTTTTGGTTATTGTTGAGCGACACGGAAAGCAAGTGCGTTCTAGACATCTTGCATGATATACATGATCTATTCACTGGTCAACTGGTGTCTCTCATGTCAGCCTTCAGGCTGCCCACCTTAGGCCGGGGTCGGACAGACTAAACGTGGGTATTACAGCACCAATACACCAGGGTTGTTCGAAGGCACTTCATAATTGTACGTGTCATGCTCACGTCGCCCTCCTCCACACTCGTCTTCATTTCCGATCCGGTCTGTGCAGGCGAAGCGGCGACGTACGAATGTATGATCCGACTCGTGAAACCCGATAACGAAAAAAGGGCGAAGGTTTCTGTGCCACCAGTGGGATTCAAACCCAGGCAGCTTGCGCTTTACACATAAACAAGATCTTTTGCACCCCTTAAACCACTCGGGCATTGTGGCTCGCTATCAAAGAGAAGATCTGAGGTGCTACACCAGTCATTCTACCATATATAGACATGTCCATACAATCTGTTAGTTCGGTTAAGGAAAACAACCCTCTCAGAAAAAGGCTCCAAGGTAGGGAGGTCGAGAACTCGATTAAGGAAACGGCGGCGGGTGCGTCTCGTGATCGTCATTACTCCGAGCGCTTTGAGTTGCTAATGCTAAGTTGTGTCGCTTCTGTCGCTTCGGCACTCTCCTGCTTGCTTGGCTGGCACACAGTTTTTCGGCTTAGCCCCCCCGCCCCCCACCCGCCCCCCACCCGAAGTATTTTCTACCTTGCAATTGTTAAGCCTTCGGCGCCCTCCCCTACCTGACTACCACTGTTCATCCTATTGCACCGCCTAGCACCGCCTAGCACCGCCTAGCACGGCCTAGCACCGCCTAGCACCGCCTAGCAACGCCTAGCACCCTAAACTGTTGTAATCAGCAGTGTGCCAGTGTACCACTCGGACATCTGATTCAGATATCCGAGTGGTAGACTGCCGATTACAACATAACCACTGCGCGGCCTTGTGCTTGGCTGTTCGCCAACATCTTAATTCTTCAATTGCCGTCCTCAATGGCCAGTACGTATGCGGTTGGGCCAGGTGAGGATGGGAGGGAGGGAGGGAGGGAGGGCAGCTACGTCTCAAAATGCGACAACTTTTGAACCCCTAGGCAACCCTGGTGGTGTGGTAGTATTTACCGTGTACTACTGGTAGATAAAACAAACGAAGCAGCAACTTAACAATAATTAGCACCATTTACAGGGGCAACTCTACCAGAATATTATATGTACACAGGTCGTCAACTCGTCATACATTGGTGGTGGTGGTTTATTACTAGTACCGTTAGTAATTCCGTTGTACGGTACTACCGGTTCCCATGACTTCCTGCGCAACTTCCCTCCGTGCTGTCGTGCTGTAGTCAATGCTCAAGCGCAGTATCGTTTTGCCAAACCCAAGCCCATCATAGAAGCCATTCTCCAGTATGTACGGTGCATGTGGTTGGGGGGGTTCCTTCAAACTCACGCCCCGTGGCAGGGCATCTGGATTTTCAAATTTCTCCGCAAACAGTGAGCAGCATGAAAGAGACCAATGTCTAGGGATAGGCAATATGATATCATATGATATCATGTCATCATATGATATCATACGATGCGGGCGGTTTGACTAGGTAACTTTGGCCTACGGCATCATATCATATGATATTAAATCATATGATATGTGTATGATATCATATGATATCATACTCGTCTTTGGTCAGCATCATATGATTTGCTGGTCCCGACCAATGTCCCATGGAATGATCGAGATTGTCAAGTGCCATTTATGTTACATTACATTGCATGTTAAAGTCTACTTGACACCGCGAGGGTGTATGAGACTCTGTGCTTTGAACAAAAAGAAAAGCCACCCACAAAGCAAAAAAAAACATTACATGTGATGATGGAATCGTTCAACATGAACATCATGTGTTCTAATATTTTGAAGAAGCCTCGCTGAATAAAGAGAAGCAAGTATCAGAACCTGATTTCCCAAGCTGAGCGCAAAATGATTCCTCTACATTATCTCATGTGCAATACAGAAGCGGGAGGTGGTTCGAAGTTGTCCCTGTCTATCTTTGGATGTATGAAGAGATTGGATCAAGCATAATTTGATTTGATAAGGTATTGATCGTTTTGATAGCGATTACGTTTCCTGATTATTTTTACTGCCAAAGCCGGCGAGCAGCCAAGTTGCTGGCTGGAGCTATGTAGCCAAGTTCAAGAAGGAGACCCATGTATTCAATACTAAACCACAGACACGAAGAGCAATATGTTACAGCAACCACGGATGTGATATACATACCGGTGTAAGACCCTCTCGACTAAAACCGTCCAGCTACTCTGGCGCTGTTAGGGTCTCAGCATTGATTTTTTTGCTGAATATGTAACAATATCCTCTCTCTCTCTCTCAGGGACACGGCAAGCAGCTTCTGGGCTGCACCCCTGTGTGGTTTTTCTAACAAACCGACTGCAACCTCGTGCACCTGGAAGCTGATACAATCAGCTTCTCAGCACTCCAGGCAACCTTGGGGGATAGCGTAGAAGCTGCTGCTCGCAGGCAGCAAATAAATACGGTGCCCCCCTATGCTCCACTCTCTGCATCAACGATTTTGCTCGAAGTTTCAACTCAGCAGGCCTTGCCTTAATAAGAAAACAGGCCTTGCCTCAATAAGGAGACGGTACTAGAGAAAAAGGAACGAGGAGACTCAGTGGCACACAGGTGGCATGGATGTGATAACGGTACTGTCCTCAAAGAGGTTGTGACAGCGACTAGCAGCTGTGTCCTAGTACTCGATTAAAGGGGAATATTCAAGGGGAGATTAGGAGGTTGGGAAAGTGACTTTGCCTCACATATATGAATAATCCAAGACTGCAAGATACACACACATATACAAACCCGCATGAATGTATGTTCATAGTCCAAGGATAGCCAAGTAGGCTCCAAGGACGTAAATAAACTTGACACACGCACACACACACACACAATCTTTAAGAATCAATACTAGAACTGGCTACCTGAAAAGGAAGCATACGTAAGGATGCATGACTAGGAATCACATGTTTGAGGATTGTTAGCAGACTCACTGCATAACTGCATGAGCTGCCGAAAGCCTTTCCCCATATACTTGAGAGCAGAGAGCCCAGTCAATAGCTGAACAGTAGCAAGAATAGGTATACATACCGTACAGGTAGGAATTATAATGCGTTATCATCGTCACAATCGAGATCATCATCATCAGCAGCAACAGCTTCATCCTCTTCCTTATAGTCGTATCTCCCTGGACAGCTACAAAGATGGGACATGGCATCAGACAACTCGAGCCGTCATCACAAACTTCTTTGACTTACACGAGTCTTTCACCATGCAGTGTTAGACCCGCATGGTTGTCAACTTGGTTGCCATCTTCATGTCTTACAGCAATGAATGTGACCTATGCGACTGTTCGAGCCATCATGACATGCTCGGGTGACTGACAGGGGCCTTTCACCAAGCGGGTGCCAACACACTGCCCATCTAAAAGCCGTACAGCGATGGAATGTGAAATATCGAATATGTGACTGTATGAGACATCATCACATACTGTACATCATCACATGAGACATCATCACATACTGTACATCATCACATGAGACATCATCACATATTGTACATCACGTACTGTATGAGACCTCATCACATACTTCATAAACTGATAGCCCCTTTCAGTGATATACATTGGTATAGTGGTAGACCGAATCACTCAGAGGATAAAGAGTCAGGGCTTAGATTCCCCTTTGTTCGCTCTTGGCGTTGCAGGTCGTTGTCAACCGCGATGGTAGCTTGTCCAGTTGAGGTAGAAGACCGCTCCCTACCCGCGTACGACAGGTTCCCTTAACACCACGCCCCACCAGGCGTTATCATTACCTTTTTCATAAACTGATGGACTTGACGAATCAACCCTGTAGCATATTAAGCATAAGCCGTGTTGTTATGTCCCTGTCCTACCATCTCCATACCTTGGTGCATGCTACCGTTCATGCCCATGTCTCCATTCATGCTGCCCATGTGTCCATTCATGCCTCCCATATGGCCATTCATGCTGTTCATGTTTCCAGCCATGTTTCCCTGGTGACCGCCCATGTTACCGTTCATGGCCATACCACCCATAGCCATACCGCCCATGGCCATCTGCACCTTCTGGGCCTGCATGCGTGCAGTCAGCATCATCAACTGCTGTGGGTCAAAGCCAGCCTGGAAGGAGGGGCCCTCCACATATCCATCCAGTGCAGGACCACAAGCCTCAATCAGCTCGCGGTGGGGGCCCTGGTGGACCCATCCAAAGGCGCAAACACGCATGTTCATCATCTTCAAGTTGGACAGGAGGCCTGCGGGGGAACGGTCACGCAAGTACTCGGGGTGCACCAGGACGTAGTCCACGTACATGGGCCCACCCACGGTCATTCCCTGCTGCACCAGTTGCAGACAAGCTTCTGGGGTCAGAGCAGGGTGCAACTCGATGGGGGCAGGCATGAGGGAGAACTGCTCCTGGAAGAAGACAGCCAGGGACTGGTCAGGCACACACAGGACGACTCGGCCAGGCTGCACGGCATTGGCGCCAGCCATGCGGTTATTTCCCATGTCATGTGCGCCAAGGGAAGCGCGCACTTCGACACCGTTCTTCACCATCCTCTCCTTCATCACTACAAAGGAGTGGCGGTTGGCAAGCTCTGCTGTACCCTTGTCCACAATGGCATCTTCATTCTCAGGGTCGGCAGCCTCCTCCTGGTCCACATAGGTCTCCACCTCTACCTCTTCCCCTCCCACCACCATCTTGGTCTTCAGCGTGATGTGGCCGTGCTCAAGGATGTGGTGGTGGATCTTCACACGGATGAGATGACCCAAGATGCCCCACAAATTCTTGGAGAAGAGATCGAGGATCTCATGAGCAATTCCACTGGCGTACTGGGAGATGTGGCCGAAGCCCTCAGGGCCAAGGATGAACAGCACGGGGAACAGAGACCATGTGAGAAAGTAGTCGTAGGCCTGGAACTTCACCAGCTGCCGGCACACACCCTTGGGGACGGTGTGGTAGGCCTCGATGTAGATCTTGGCAGCGGCATAGAAGGTGTACATGCCAAAGGTAAGACCCAAAAAGAAGAAGGAGATCTTCACTGGGCCCTGACCCAAGGCAGCGGTGGTTCCCCACACGATGCAGCCCACATCGGACACCAGAAGGGCCATGGTGCGCTTGTTGTAGTCGTTGGCCATACCCGTCAAGTTAGACAAGTGGATCAGAATCACAGGGCAACTGAGGAGCCACTCGGCGTAGCGCAGCCACAGAACGTAGTCTCCAGTGCTCAAGTACAACATAGCCGGGGAGTCTGTCATGTGCCAGATGGAGAAGCAGACATGGACCAGCTCAATGATACACACGTAGGTCTCTTCCCATCCACAGGTGGCGACAATGAACTCATAGCCGAAGAAAATGAGAGAGGCTACACAGATAGCAAAGACGATCCACTTGAACGCAGTCAGAACCTCTTTCTCCAACTTTGTACCGAGATCCGCTTCCCAACCTACGTTACGGTGAACAGGAGGGGGGGGGGGGGGGGGGGGGGGGGGGTGAAGGCTTGCTAGCGTTTTGCTTGTGGTTTACATACCTTAGTTTTCTGCTTGATTTAGGTTTAGTTTGCTACGTGTAGGGCCTGCTTTCGCTTCAGTTGTGATAAGTGGCAAATGGAAGGCAAATGTATGTGCTTGTGCATGTGCGCAGAATCAGGTGACATTCAAACATGTGCTACATTAAACATATCTCTTGACAGGTGATAACAAAATTCATACAATGCCCTAAATCTGGGCGCCAGCGCAATGCAGGTACCCAAACAGGGACCATCACTCCTGGCATTGTCAACACACAGCCGGGTTCCGATGTGGAACCTCCCACTCATGAAACTTGTCAAAGCCTTGCACTTGCCCAGCTTTGTCACTCACCAATACAGAAGCAGCCTGATTCAGGTCCACAGAGAATGTCTTCTGTGTCAATCACGGTCCCCATGGGAGTGGGGTAGAAGCCAGTATGGGCGTTGTCCTTGAAATATGGTTTCTTCGCCTTCAGCTGATACTGGGCTTCGAGCCACTCGACGGGGAGGTAGATACCCGCTCCAGGGGGGACTGGTGGAACGGCAACTTGGAGCAGACTGCGGCCCTCAGCTGCGTTCTGAAGGGTGAATTCATCCCTCAGCACTGTGAGTGACCCTAGCGTTGGGTCGGACAAGGCCCAGCAGAACCGAGAGGCATCGAGGCCGCATAGGAGCACGAGGAAGGCTACTGAAAGAACACGCATAGCTGCGTTTGTCTGTTTACTTTAGGAAATGGATGGGTATCGACTCAAGGCTGAAGAGCTTCTCACGAGGCTTCAAGAAAGAAAGACAGCACCAAGGCCCTTGGCTTACCCAAGCTGGAAGGGCGCAAAAATTGAAACCGTCTAGTTTCGCAAGAATAGCTTAATGAGTCAAGTCGGCTCTTACGAAGTTGTCTGATCGTCGCGCTGTTGCTCAGATTATGGGACGGCTGCAGAGAAAGACGCAAATTTTGCCACGTTGGAAAGCGTGTCAATCCGCCAGTTCTATCACTTTTTTTTGATGCTAGTTCAAGATGTGCGCTGAAGCTCCAACGAGACGCTCTGGGCGAGGCAGGTTACAATCCCAACACTGCTGGGTGCTCCAGGACGAGGTAATCGCGCAAGCGAAATTTATCTGGACTCTTGGTTGCAGCATATCCATCCAACATCCATAACCGTACCTCCGCTGTGGGAGATTGGATGTACGAAAGTACCAAGTACCAACAGGGGGCGCGCCGCGTGACGAGGCTTGAGATACAGATTCTCAACCAGATGGCAACCAGCCCTGGCCTGACTCGGAGCAAATTGAAACCAGATGGTAACTAACTTTGACCTGGATTCCAGGCAAATCTAAACCAGATGATAACCAACTTATTGATAGCTCCTTACCAAAGAACAACCGACTTATAACGACATACGGGTTCCGGGCGGCGGCCGCGGCCGTTCCAGCGTTGGGTTCCCCGGTTGGAAAGGCGTGCGCGCGTGCGGTTGCGTTGGACAGTACTTGGCAGATACCCCATCTTCCTCACTCCATCAACGACTAGTTCCTCGAGCACTTGTTTCCACCTGCATCGAACATGCAGCCTCTCCATGTCCATATTTCTTGTCTTCTATGAGTTTTTCCAGTGCCCAGCTTCTTCCATTACACTTCCGTAACTTCCGTATCTTTTGAAGTGTCCACCTGCCACGTGTCTCCCGACGCCGACGTTAACGTTGCATGTGTCTGGTTTGCAGGTTGATGCGGATTCTGCTGTGGATTTGGGTTACCACACTTTTAATCAGGGGCTTGGTTGCTGCTTTCAATAGGCTCGGTTTCTTTACACAGTCGCGCCTGTGTCGGTTTGGTTTCGGCTCGGTTTATAGGTTTTCTGAAGTTCGCTAGTTGACAACGCCAACCACCGTACAAATTCTGTCTCGTGCCTAGCGGGTCCACTGTGCCCCTAATCGATGCCTTTCACTTTCTAGGATAGATACCGGTTGTTACCAAAGAATACGGTACAGAAAGCACACGCCTTGGGGCGAGGCTTCAGCAATTGATTTGCGTGTCGTACTCTGCTCCAATCCACTTCTACACTTTCACACTAGAGCTGAAAGACCTACGCTCTTGACCGTGCTGTTTCTGTATGGACATGTAGTCATGTACAGGCTATTACCATTAATATCCCCTTGATCTCATACTGATTCCCACCCCAAAATGTACGGGATCGTATTCGTACAATGTATCACGGTATATCATACGAGAATTGAAATTATTGTACGATATTGACAGCCCTACATATGATTCTTGATTTGTTCATCGAACCAGGGTAATTCAAAGCGCGCGCTTTTGAGCTTTTGAGCGCTGACTTTTTGACCCCCTCTGCCCTTTAAGCGCAGTTTTTTGCAACCCTTTGTGGGCGCTGCAAGCAATTTTTGCGCTTTTGGCACTACAAAGCGAAGTTTTTTTGTTTTCAAGTGCGCTATAGCGCTGGCCAATTTGGCCATTTGAAGTACCCTGCATCGAACTGCTAACATGCTGACTGTTCCCGTGTTGGTGTAAAAACGGTGCCTTCTCCACCAAAAATGGTGGGAAGGGGGTCTGAATCTCCAATTACCAGCTTGTCAGAAGCAGCATGTCAAAAGAAGTGTTGCCAAAATCAATAGGGACGCCTTATCCTATAGCACCCGTGTCTTTTTTGTTGTGGAAGCAGATACTGCAGACTTAGTCTCATTTACAGAGGAGAAGATACAAGCAAGCAAGAGGCTTGGACTATGAAGGAGATGGCAGCAGTACAATCAGTACTGCAACAAAAGTGTACGCAGCGACAGGTGGCTTCGCTACTGCCGGGCAAGCGGTGCAGAGCCCAGTGGGGACTCAGACCGGGGCGCACTTTGCCACTCTTGGCACGAAGTATAAGTCGTACTATAACACTGACGTCCCCGTGGACACACAGCTTGGATGTTAGGGATTATCATAAGAATTTTTCAGCCAACTCTGTGCTGTCCACATGCTTCCAATACCAAGCCGCATAATAACGACTGGAGCCAACTAAGCGGATTAGACAGTTCAAAGCGGTTCCAATGGCATGTCTATCTCCACACACAGCTTGGTTACTAAGTAAGGATAACGCCTGATGGGGCGTGGTGTTGAGGGAGCCCCGTCTTACAGCGGTAAGGAACGGGCTAAAAAACAGTTGGCAAAGGGCCGTTTTGCCAAATAACTTTTCATTCTCTCATGTTGAAAATCACCAGCCAGCCAGCTAGGGAGGGCGAGTGAGATACAATGGGAGTACAAAATACCTAGCCAAGGGTTACAATTAATACCGTTACCAGGTTTTACAGTGAAAACAAATAAGTACTAGTTACTAATTGCAATAAAACACTGGCTTTAAAGTAAAAGGCTGGCCCACTGCTACAAGTTACATATCCTCGGTTTGAATAATTCTGGCAACCCAGCATTAGGCCATGATTGCCCAGCTAAGGGTACCCATCACCATCACCTTTAGATTAAGAAGCGGTAGGTTGGCTTACTGCAGAGAGTACAGGTTTCAGGAGTTTGTTGGTAACCCACGTTGTTGGAGATACTTTGCAAATGCGAGCAACCCAGCCGGCTCAGTTTCTACTAGAATTCAGTTTGGCAAAGGGTCGTTTGCCAAGTCATTTGCCATGTAATACAGCGCGTACGGTAATCATAGTAAAACAAACAGGCTTAGTATTGTTTATAGCAACTAGGTCCACTCTGCCTGCAGACTGTGAGCAGCTATTATCATATTCTATTTAAGTAAAACTAAGCCATCAGTCAACCTCGAATTTGCCCATCACAAAAACATTCTACATCTGTGTGGGAGTCGATCTGTTTTCTACAGACAGCTTGAACCTGC
The DNA here is from genome assembly GCA_013435795.1 of Chlamydomonas sp. ICE-L. Classification (NCBI taxonomy): domain Eukaryota; kingdom Viridiplantae; phylum Chlorophyta; class Chlorophyceae; order Chlamydomonadales; family Chlamydomonadaceae; genus Chlamydomonas; species Chlamydomonas sp. ICE-L. The sequence continues at coordinate 20,420,807 of JACBWV010000626.1, forward strand.
ACAAGTCTTGAGTCTATCTATTTTCCTTAACATGAGCAACATGGTGCTACGTCAAGACAATGGTTCCTTTCCCTAATACCCTGCTATAGACAGCATGCTTCTCCTAGCTGCGCTTTTCACGCTCCCTTCAGCAATACCAGATGCTAAGTCGTGGCAGGAAGGGAGGAAAGACAGAAAGGAAGGCTGAAAGGAAGGCGTCGTCGTGATGCCTGATTGTGCCATCCAACCAAAACATGAGGCATGGATCCAAGAACAGGGGAAGGGTGAATCTTAACTCCTTACTCGTGGCTGGTGCCAGAGAAAGCAAGCTGGCTGGCCCCCTCAACCTCACGCCTCGTCACAAGGCCTAACATTTATAATAATATTCGAACCCCATAGTAGGCCAAGTGGGTGTCATGACACCAACACTTCCAGGCCACTGTACTTCCGCTCATCACAGTAGGTCACTGTACTTCCGCTCCTCACTGCAGGCCACTGTACCTCTACTCCTCACTGCAGGCCACTGTACCTCTACTCCTCACTGCAGGCCACTGTACTTCTACTCCTAACTGCAGGCCACTGTACTTCTACTCCTCACTGCAGGCCACTGTACTTCTACTCCTCACTGCAGGCCACTGTACTTCTACTCCTCACTGCAGGCCACTGTACTTCTACTCCTCACTGCAGGCCACTGTACTTCTACTCCTCACTGCAGGCCCAGGTCAAAATACTGATTCAGGCTGGCCCCACAAGTTGCCTGGACTTCTTGCCAAGCCTTCCGATTTTTTACCACAAGACTTTTCCAGCTCTAGACAGATGCGGCTTTCGCACCCGCCCCCCAGCAGGGTTTTTCTTTTCAGCTTTTCTTGATAGCTTCTTGGCAGCTCCTTGAGTCGGCCACTGGTCTAACCCCCTAGATTTCAACAGTACTGGGAACATGATTCTGACAGCTTCTAGATGCACAACGTTGCTAACAGTTTGGCTGGGTAGCAAGCCAGGGGAGGTGCCCAGAAGCTGCTGCTGGTAGCCGAAGAGAAAAACTATGACCCCCAGCCTTCCAGCTCTAGTCAGAGGCGTTGATTCCAATGGCGCGCAGAATCTTCTTGGTGCTAACATCACGGAACTCCTTATCCCTGAACCAAGGGATAGCAGTAGCCAATCCGAAAATAGCCTACAGAGGAGAGGGGGGGGGGGTAGTAAACAAGCGGTTAGGAGTGGATATATATGTGGAGTGAATATATGTTGGATGCATGGATAGGTGAATGTATAGATGCATGAAGGCATGGACAGTTATTTTTCAAATCTGAAAGTGGTTTTTTCTAGCTTAATGGTTTTAGGCCTCCTCCCGGGACAGCCTTTTCTAGCTTTTATAGCTTTCTAGAGCCAAATGGGGCAAACACAACTGTTTTATTCACATTTTATAGCTTTTAAGGGCCAAATGGGGCAAACACAACTGTTGTATTCACATGTTATAGCGATATTTCCCCCGAAACGGGGTCTGGACTAGTGATCGCTATATATAGCGGAAACATTCCCTGAAGCATGAGTGTACGGATGAATCATTCAACATTCGTTGATTGGCTGCCCCTGGACTGTGGGACTGTAACGTACGCACAGTTAGATAGCAGGTTGCAAGCAAGATCAGGCAGTGCAACAGGCAGAATGAACAAAGCAGGTATGCGCCCAAGGTGCCCGTATCAAGAAGGCCTGGTAGTGCTGTCTGCAGACGTAGGGTACCGGCTCACTAACAGACAACGGCCTTAAGGATAAGTTCTATGCAGCTTCGCCTGCAACGCTAAAAAATGGCGGAGAGGGACCGCGACGGAGCGAAAGGTGGCAACGGAAGCGAGTTAGTTACAAGACCGTTGGCTGGCGTGTCATGCTTCGTCTCGGTCAGACGGACGGTCCAAAGGTCGGTCGGTCACACAGACAGACAAATGGGTAACCCTGGGGGCTCCTGCACCATCGAAGAGGGTGCTTTGCAAATAATGCCCCCCACGTCCTCGGGTTAAGACTGAAGCATACGTTCATTCAGGTCCTCAGTGATCCTCCCTAAGTGATGCATGCATGATCAAATGAAGCAATCATTAAACATACGTTATAGCACTTCAGGGGATGATTCGGATTTGGGTCTCATAGTTCGTTAGTCCTGGCCCAACCTAGAGCACCTTGAAGCTAACCAAATCAGCTTGCCAGTACTGCTGTTATCTTGGTCACTGGAGTCTCACTGTTCTTCTTTTCGGCTACTAGCAGCAGTTCCTAGGCAGCCACCGAGGCAGCCACCGAGCCAAGCCTCAAAATTTCAGCTCCGCTAGAAAGCTGATCCATCAACTTCAATGTGCACTAGGTTGCTTTAGGTTGGGCTGACTTGGCAGCCAGGGGAGCTGCCTAGGAGCTGCTGCTCATAGCCGAAAAGAAAAACAGTGGTACTGCTGTTATCTCCGTGCGAAGCCCAGTGGCTGGCCCAGGGAGCTGCATAGAAGCTGCTGCTGGTAGCCGAAAATAAAAAGTATGGCATGCAGCCAATGATGCAAGCATACATGAACAAGTGGATCACTCAAAATAGCTTCTGCCCATCAGATATCCATGTTTTATTGTGCAACGCGTCCCCATTCTGTCTCCATCCTATCGCTGCATGGCAACGCATGGGTCTGCCTAAACTGGTCAGAAATGGCACCGCAACCCCTGCTGGCTCTGCGCTTCGCGAGGTTGGGGGGGGCAGCGTCTTGCATTGGGGTTGCACGTAGTCGCTCAATTTGCGACGAGTAAAACGGAAAAAAGTGCAGTGATCCTCCTAGGGTTGATTCACCAAAACTACCGCCCCTTTCAGCGAATCAATTGGTCTAGTGGTACACCAAGTCGTTTTGAGGACGTAGAGTCGGGGGTTCGATTCCCCCTAAGGTTGCTCTAAGCGTTGCATGTCGTTGGCAACCGGGATGGTAGCTTGTCCAGTTAAGGTAGAAGACCGCTCTCCACCCGCGTACGACAGGTTCCCTTAATACCGCGCCCCACCAGGCGTTATCATTACCTTTTTCACAAAAACACCCTACTTGGCCCCACCCCACCCCTCACACCTCCCAGCTTCCACCACACCTCACTGTTTAAAGAGTGGGAGGTGGTGGGTGGGTGCATGCAGTGATACATGCAACCATGAACGAGTGAATCACTCTACATACAACAAGGTCCTCGTCAATGCTCCCAAGGTGATACAGAGCACCTGGGATTTCCCCCCCACTAAAGCGATTGCTAGTTTTGACCCCGTTTAAAGCAAAATTATCAATACACAACGAAAACAAGTTTTGTTTCTCCCCCTAAATGGCCCTAGAAAGCTACAAAAGGCTATGAAAGCTGTACAAAGCTATAAAAAGCGCTGTCCTTGCAGGAAGCCTACGACCATTAAGGTAGAAAAACCCACTTTCAGATTTGAAAAACAAATCCTCTCAAGGTGATACAGAGCAGGCTGTACAACTACCAAAAGAAACCAGACACTACCCCAATCCACACCAGGAACTACCCCAACCCACACCAGAAACTGTCAAAACCCACACCAGAAACTACCCAAATCCACACCAGGAACTACCCAAACCCACACCAGAAACTACCCGAACACAACAGGGGCCAAATTCTTCAAGGGAATCACTCTACATACCTACAGGTCATCTGGTGATTCCTTGATTCCCAAACACACACCAGAATCTCCCAAACACACAACAGTAACCTATCGCACACACACCATTAACTGCCAATACACACGGCAGAAACTACCAAAACACACCAGGGGCCGAATTGTGCGAGGGAGGCACTCTACATACCTTGAAGTCATCCGGAGATTCTTTGATTCCTAAACCCACACCAGAATCTCCCGAGCACGCACCAGTAACTACCCAAACCCACAGCAGAAACTGCCAAAACACACAGCAGAAACTACCCAAACACTCCATGGGCCATTTTTTTTGAGGGAATCCCTCTACATACCTTCAGATTATCTGGCGATTCTTTGATTCCCAAACACACACCAGTAACTACCCGAACACACACCAGTAACTACCCGAACACACACCATAAAATGACAGTACACACAGCAGAAACTACCAGAGCACACCAGGGGCCGAACTGTGCGAGGGAATCACTCTACATACCTTAAGGTCATCTGGTGATTCCTTGATTCCCAAACCCACACTAGAATCTCCCGAACACACACCAGAAACTACCCAAACACACACCATAAACTGCCATTACACACAGCAGAAACTACCAAAACACACCAGGGGATGAATTGTGCGAGGGAAGCACTCTACACACCTTGAGGTCATCCGGAGATTCTTTGATGTATTCATCGAAGTTCACTGCTGCTCCAAATCTTGGGTCAGTCTCCTTCACCAGCACTATGGGCTTGCCTATTCGAAGCGCGGTACGAGCCTCGTACTGGACTGCTGGGCGGGTTAAACAGCCGAGGGTGAGGTACAGCAAGTAGTACCTGGCAGTAGAGGGAACACAGAGTTTAGCGTTCTGCCTGTGTGAGGACCTGGGTCTGTGAGCTGACGGGTTAAAGCCGAGGGTTTGGTACAGCAAGTAGTGCCTGGCAGTGGAGGGGAGGGGACACAGAGTTTGGCGTTCAGCCGAGAGTGAACCTGGGTCTGTGAGCTGGCGGGCGATTGCAACAAGGGTGGGACACAGAAAGGAGTGCCTGACAATGTAGGTGTGAGAGGACACAGAGTTTAGCGTTTAGCCGATAGTGAACCTGGGTCTGTGAGGTGGCGGGTGATTGCACCAAGGGTGGGGCACAGAAAGGAGTGCCTGACAATGTAGGTGTGAGAGGACACAGAGTTTAGCGTTCAGCCAGTAGTGAACCTGGGTCTGTGAGCTGACGGGTTAAACAGCCGAGGGTATGGTACAGCAAGTAGTACCTGGCATTGGAGGGGAGGGGACACAGAGTTTAGCGTTCAGCCGATAGTGAACCTGGATCTGTGAGCTGGCAGGTGATCGCACCAAGGGTGGGGCACAGAAAGGAGTGCCTGACAATATAGGGGAGGTAACGCAGAGTTTACCTTTCAGTCAGGGGGTGAACCTGAGACTGTTCAGCCGGGAGAGAACCTGGGTTTGTGAGCTGGCGGGTTATCATGCCAATTGTAGGGCACAGGAAGGAGGAAGGAGTACCTGGCAATATAGTGGACAAGGGGCACAGAGTTCCGGGTTCAGTCAGGGAGTGAACCTGAGACTGTTTAGCCGCTATTGAACCTGGGTCTGTGAACTGGCGGGTTATCGGGCCAAGGGGGTGGTACAGCAATTAGTACCTGGCAGTGGAGGGGAAAGGGGACACAGTTAAGTGTGCTGCCTGCGGGTGAACCTGGGTCTGTGAACTGGCGGGTTATTGTGCCAAGTGTAGGGCACAAGAAGGAGGAAGTGCCTGGCAATATAGAGGACACAGGGTAGATAGTTCAGGGTTCAGCCGGTAGTGAACCTGGGTCTGTGAACTGGCGGGTTATCGGGCCAAGGGGGTGGCACAGGAAGGAGGAAGTGCCTGGCAATATAGAGGACACAGGGCAGATAGTTCAGGGTTCAGCCGGTAGTGAACCTGGGTCTGTGAACTGGCGGGTTATCGGGCCAAGGAGTTGGTGTAGGAAGGAGTGTTCGACAGTACAGGGGAGAGGGGACACAGAGTTTAGGGTTCAGTCTGGGGCAAACCTGAGACTGTTCAGTCTGGGTTAAGAATGAGTCTGTGAACCGGCAGGTAATCGCACTAGAAGGGAGAACCTAGTATTATAGAGCACACGGGACACAGATCTCAGGGTTCAGTCAGGGGCAAACCTGAGTCTGCAATCCAACGGGTAATCGAACAACAAGGGAGAACCCGACATGCTAGAGGACACGGGACACAGAGTTCAGGGTTCAGTCAGGGGCAAACCTGAGTCTGTGAACCGGCAGGTTATCGCACTAGAAGGGAGAACCTGACATGCTAGAGGACACAAGACACAGATTTCAGGGTTCAGTCAGGGGCAAACCTGAGTCTGTGAACCGGCGGGTAATCGCACTAGAAGGGAGTACCTGACACGCTAGAGGACACGGGACACATATTTCAGGGTTCAGTCAGGGTAAGCCCAAGTCTGTGAACCGGCGAGTTAATGCAATCTGGTCATCACCCGCACATGATTTGTATCTCATGCATTCCAGCTTAATCAGGCTGAACGCGCTCCCCAACCTGAGTCCATGAAACGGCAATTGACGCAATCGGGATTAAACAACAGGCCCCCTCCCCCCATCCCTCATCGCAACCAAACATGACTTGTATCTCATGCATTACAGCTTAATCAGGCTCGACGCGCTTCCCAACCTGCTCCCCGACTATCCCACCACAGGCACAAGCAGGTATGGGATCGCCCAACGCCCTCACCTCGAATTTCCTACGCCATTTTGCATTCCCCGTCTGCCCAACCGCTCGCCCCCCAACCCCACCACCCCACCACAGACACAAGCAGGTATGGGATCGCCCAACGCCCTCACCTCGAATTTCCTACGCCATTTTGCATTCCCCGACCACCCCACCTCTAGCCCCCAACCTGCTCCCCAACCACCCCACCACAGACACAAGCAGGTATGGGATCGCCCAACACCCTCACCTCGAATTTCCTACGCCATTCCCCATCCACCCCACCGCTAGCCCCCAACCTGCTCCCCAACCACCCCACCACAAACACAAGCAGGTATGGGATCACCCAACACCCTCACTTCGAATTTCCTACGCCATTTTGCATTCCCCAACCACCCCACCGCTCGTCTTCCAACCTGCTCCCCAACCCCACCAAAGACACAAGAAGGTATGGGATCGCCCAACGCCCTCACCTCGAATTTCCTACGCCATTTTGCATTCCCCGACCACCCCACCTCTAGCCCCCAACCTGCTCCCCAACCACCCCACCACAGACACAAGCAGGTATGGGATCGCCCAACACCCTCACTTCAAATTTCCAACGCCATTTTGCATTCCCCAACCACCCCACCACATTTGGCATTCCCTAACCACCCCACCGCTCCCCCCCAACCTGCTCCCCAACCCGCCCACCACGCATCCCCCAACCAGCTCCCGAACCACCCCACCACAGACGCAAGCAGGGATGGGATCGCCCAACACCCTCACCTCGAATTTCCAACGCCATTTTGCACTCCCCAACCACCCCACCACATTTGGCATTCCCTAACCACCCCACCGCTCGCCCCCCAACCTGATCCCCAACCCCCCCACCACGCATCCCCCAACCAGCTCCCGAACCACCCCACCAGACGCAAGCAGGAATGGGATCGCCCAACACACTCACCTCGAATTTCCAACGCCATTTTGCATTCCAGCTTCACTAGGGTCTTGATCATTGTCATACCAAAGCTTGAGCCCGGGACACGCCTGTTCCAAAATGAGCTTCAGAGAAAATACAGTGTTGCCAGCATTCGCTTGGTAGTGCGACAAGAACACGTGCCACTCTCCGCTTCCGATGGTGGGGGCTACGCAGGCCGGCAGTGTTGGTGTGTTCGTCCTATTTGGGGTGTCCATGTGACCAACCGAGCCTGAATCTGATTCCACCTCATGGATACTAGACCCAGATCGGCCATAATTGCCATTTACTGCAGAGCTTATGCCCAGTTGTGACGAGTCCTTTCGCATGAACAGCTTTGATGAAGAATTGCCACTGTACCCGCCCCCTACGGAATTTGAGCGACCATCCGACCCTGACTCTCGTGACATGAGGATGGGGTTTACAGCCAGTTTCTGGGACAGTTCAGAGGCCAGAAGAAGATCCACATTACTAGATGAATGCCCCTATGGGGGTGAAGGAGGTTTGGGTTTGGGACTGGGCTTGATGTAGCTTTAGGTCTGGGTTGCGTTAGGGATAGGGAAGATAGGTAGCTATTGGGTAGATAGGTAGCTATTGGGTAGACAGGTAGCCATTTGCACACTGTTATCTTTAGTTCACATATCAGGAATGGCAGCTGCTGGCGAGAAACTGAAGAATTTAGTTTAAGGATGGAGGTTAGAAGAGAGGGTGGGGTTTGGCAAGCTTGGGTTGGTATGACAGGGAGTTTGAAAGGGGCAACTGCCAGGGGCCAGTTGGACCTCATGCTAGCAAGTGTATACTAATGGCCAGTGTTGGTAATGCCTGCTTTGCCTTATTAACTTGACTGCTCTAGCTGATAGGGGTGGAAATGTTGCTTCATATAAGAGCCGAATTAAGATAGCAGCATACGGCAGTGGTTAACCCCCTCAGCCTCACGCCTCGTAATAAGTCATAATTATTATTTGTTAGCAACATATGGCTGATGACGTGGTCTATATACTGGTGTGTGAAGTACACCTAGCACAGTCCAGGTAAAATTTACAGACAACCCAACCCAGTCCTGGGACACAATTGGGGCACTGACACATTTGAGACACTTGAGAAGTAATCGAGACAGTGAGGGCAGCAGCTAGGTAGGGACTACCCTCCCCCTCTCCCCTCAGCCCCTCAGTCCATGTACTACATCCTGGCCTTCAGCGGGTACAAGCGCTTCGGCCAGCAGTTGCAAACTGGGTTACTGCACATTGCAAACGGCAACACAATCTAGCACTGAAACATGTTAGTTAACACTGAGGGCAGACCAGCGTCCCCACTCTTAGTCTCCAACCCATGTGGTGTTCTCCCCATCTACACTGTGAGAGCACAAAGCAATTGCCAGGCCGTATAGCTTACCTTTGTGGGGTAGCAGCCCTTCATTTGCAGCCGCATCACCAGCTCCTCTAATGTTTCTTCATGACTGCTCTCAACAAAGGGCTTGGAAGTAGCTGGAAGCTTGGGTGCTTTCAACAGATCTGCAGTACCAGGAGGAGGGTACTCTGTACCCGAGTGCCATATCGGAATGACCGTCTTCCCACTAGTGACAGCGGACCGCAACTCCTTCATATTTCGCCCAGTCTTGCCTAGGTCCTGGGTGACCAAGACGACTACTATTTGGCAAGCGGAGATTGCAGCTTCACATGCGCCCTGACCTTTCGAACCTCCTAGGGATAGACCAAGCTCCTGGCTGAACACCTGGTAGCCACGCTTTTCAAGCGCTCTTTGAAAAAATCCAATCGAGCCGTCCCCTCCGAGGTTATCAGGTCCACAATCCGTGATGCGGCCCGAAATGTAGACCTACTCAGGGAAAGGGTGAGAGCATAAAAACAGTGCGGATCAAAAATTGTGCTGGCGCTCCAGGGTAACCTGATACTACACCCCACCTGTGTGTTACTACTCATCGCAGCGGAGTCCCGAATAAGTTCTACAGGCGAACTAGCGCGGTGCTAAGGAGCCTACTAAGGTGCAAGAAGCACGACTTGGGCGGCACATTGAGATGGCTGAACCGAGATTGATCGTAGCCCACTTCGCAATCAATCAGAAGGTCATCTGCGCTGTTTGTAATTGTTGGTTGTTCTGTTGAGCTTAGACAGCCATGCCTTGGTAGTTCACAAATTGCCTCTTGCCTCGTGCCCCTGCCTGCCTAGATGTACTGCCTTCCAGGGGACCAAGGCCTCCTCTCTCTCCTCTTGCCTCGTGCCGGTGCTTTTCGTACTTTCATGTAGCGCTAGCTGTTCAAAAGAAACTAAAGATCATTCCGGATCATCCACTACGAAAATATTATGCGCGGCCCTGGACGCATTATACCCACCACTCAGGCAGTCTAGATTGTAGAAATCAGTCAATTCTAGCTGCTTATATTTCTGAACTATACTATTATGTGGCGAGCCGTTTCCACCGGACTTGTAGAGGGCGCCCTACGACGCTCTTTCTCTGAGATTCAGGCCGCGTGCATCTCAACCTCTGCGTTGACAAGCGAAGCTGCAGCTGCGGTGGATGGATTGAGGCAGAAGCTCGCCTCAGGTAAACTACACGTGCATGGATTAATTCACGACCGGACGGCCCCCCAACCCATTGCCTCTTCGTCGGATGCTACTATCAAGTGCTATCATGCCTTGCTACCACACGTTTAGTTTATTCCGAGTTCAAAGCATGGATAGATGCGCACGGATACGAAGTGGCCAAATTGCCTTTCCCCTTAGTCGAATGCTCACTCGACCGGCTCGCAAAGAATACTACTAGTTCGAGTCACTCAAAGAAGATTGCATGGATCGCATCTGTCACAGGTTCATGTCAGGTCCTCCGTGTTCCACGACGCGGTTGCGCTCCCATGGGTAACAATGCAGGTCCACGACCAGGGCGTGATTCATCCTTGGTTCCCAAATGATTCGCTGAATGGCTTTAAATTGCGAACACGCATAACGAACACCGCACGCACGCAGCACACTCAAGAACTCATACTGGAGATTGGTTGGTGTTAGTTCCAGTCATGGTAGCTACTTGGTAGCTGGCTAGCTACCATTCACATTAGTAATCAGCATGGCGCCGTGTGGTGCCTATGCTTAATGGATGTGGGTATGTTCTGGGAAAGCTGATGCATGGGCGTCTGATCGAGGAGTATTAGGAGGAGTGGGTGGATAAATGGGGGGTTTGCCCCCCCCCCCCCCCCCCCCCGCCCCCCCCACACACACACACACACCACATACTCACCCACCACCACCACCATCACACTCACATACAAAAGCACACATACACACATAAAAACACACTTTCATACACACACACACACACAACCGCCCCTTATCTGGTCATCCCGACACGCCCAGGACCCAACTTTGACGAATTCATCATGGGAGGCGATCTGAAGGACAAGTATTCCGTGGAGGCACATGGCTGGAAGGTGGGGATTGTGTTCCATGCTCTGAATCATCTGGACACTCATTTTGGCATTCGTAATGTGCCGACAATGATTAGGGTCAAATACAAGTCCCACTTTTGACAAGTGTATCTTGGTTAGCAACTGTAATCGATCTGACGAAAAAGTTTTATGTGGATGCTCATGGCTGGAAGGTGGGGATTGGGCTCCATGCTCTGAATCGTCTAGACACTTATTCGGGCATTGGTAATGTGACGACAAAAGTAAGAGTCACTTCTTGTGATTCGGATATTCGGTTGTGTAACTCAGTGGGCGCTACTATAGCACTTATAAGTCCCATTTTTGATGAATTCATCTTGCTAAGAGATCTTATGATACAGTTTTCTGTGGAGGCACATGGCTGGAAGCAGAGCCTTTTTCCATTCTTATGGGGTCTTCTGACACCGATCAGGGTTGTGGTGCCTTTGAAGGTTAGGCTCCAGTGGAAGCTTCATCATAAATAATCATAGATAAACAGTGGAAGCTTCATCTTAAATAATCATAGATAAACAGTCGAAGCTTCATCATAAATAATCATAGATAAACAGTGGAAGCTTCATCATAGATAATCATAGATCAACAGTGGAAGCTTAATCATAAATAATCATAGATAAACAGTGGAAGCTTCATCATAAATAATCATAGATAAACAGTGGAAGCTTAATCATAAATAATCATAGATAAACAGAGGAAGCTTCGCTTGACCTTCCACTAAGAGTGCATGCTGAATTGCTGAGTATGCATGACCAGCTGCTGTGGGGGGGGTGAGGGGTGTGGTGTGAGGGTGAGGGTGACAGGGATGTGGTGTGAGGGGTGTGGTGTGAGGGTGAGGGTGACAGGGATGTGGTGTGAGGGGTGTGGTGTGAGGGTGAGGGTGACAGGGATGTGGGGTGAGGGGTGTGGTGTGAGGGTGAGGGTGACAGGGATTGGTGAGGGGTTGGTGTGAGGGTGAGGGTGACAGGGATGTGGGGTGAGGGGTGTGGTGTGAGGGTGAGGGTGACAGGGATGTGGGGTGAGGGGTGTGGTGTGAGGGTGAGGGTGACAGGGATGTGGGGTGAGGGGTGTGGTGTGAGGGTGAGGGTGACAGGGATGTGGGGTGAGGGGTGTGGTGTGAGGGTGGAGGGTGACAGGGATGTGGGTGAGGGTTGGGTGGTGGGAGTGTGATGGTGAGGGTGACAGGTTTGGGTGGAAGGGGTGTGGTGTGGAGGGTGAGGGTGACAGGAATGGTGGGTGAGGGTGTGGTGTGGAGTGAGGGTGACAGGGATTGGTGTGAGGGGTGTAAATATTTATGTATATATAATTGCATACTTATTCATGTTATATGTGTGTTATATCTAGTGTATTATATATATATATATATATTATATATAGAATTATTAAATATATATAATATATATATATCCTCTATATATGCAAAAACGCAAATGATACCTCAAATAATCGCTAATGAAAAACATAACCATAAGAACGCATCCCATACACAACATTATCATTTGCGTTTATTTGCACATATATATAATTATCTATATGTAATATCTATATAATAGATAGATATATATATATATAATATATATATATATAGGCAAATTAAAACGCAAATGTAACATGCAAATAATCGCAAATGAAAAGACATAAACACATAAGAACGCATACCCGTACAAACATATCACCGATAATCATCCGTGCAGGAGAAGAAGAGGAAGCCAGACTGGATGAAGCGCAAGGTACTTCCAGGAGGGGAGAAATACCTGGCCATTAAGACAAAGCTTAGAGAGCTGAAGCTCAGCACCGTTTGTGAAGAGGCAAAGTAAGTCTTTACCCAATAGGTGGTTCAGAGCAGCACAGAAGGATTAAGTGTCGCGAGACATTACAATACCCCACCAATTTTCTAGAAGGGAGCTGCAATATGATGTAGAACCTCATGCGCTGCAGTTTGCGAGGGAACAAGTATCCCGAAATCCCTAATGCATATTAATGTATCATGTGGGTATCTGAAAACCCTGTGTGTATCTCAAAGACACATATGTAGGGAAGGGCAAGTCATATGATGTTGACCAAAGATGAATATGATATCATACGACATCATACAAAACTATATGATTTAATATCATATGATATGATGGCCCAGACCAAAGTTACCTAGTCAGACCGCCGGCATCATATGATATCATATGATATCATATTGCCGATCCCTACATGTGTATATGAAACACACGTCTTTATCTGGAACACTTATGTATCTCAAACACGCGTCTTTATCTGGAACACTTATGTATCTCAAACACGCGTCTTTATGTGGAACACTTATGTATCTCAAACACGCGTCTTTATCTGGAACACTTATGTATCTCAAACACACTTATGTATCTCAAACACACTTATGTATCTCAAACACACTTATGTATCTCAAACACACTTATGTATCTCAAACACACTTATGTATCTCAAACACACTTATGTATCTCAAACACACTTATGTATCTCAAACACATTTATGTATCTCAAACACACTTGTGTATCTCAAACACACTTATGTATCTCAAACACACTTATGTATCTCAAACACACTTATGTATCTCAAACACACTTATGTATCTGAAACACACTTATGTATCTCAAGCACGCATATGTATCTCAAGCACGTATGAATCTCTAACACACATGTGTGTCTCAAAATCACATAATAAATATATAAATAAATAATATAAATAATAATATAATAATATATATGATATAATATAATATAAATCACAAGATATATCTAGGGGGTGGCAACTACATTATGTGGGTATCGAAAACCCATGTCATCTCAAAAACGCATATGTATCTGGAAAGCAAATATATATATGGGCTTCGGAGGTTAGAGCTAACATCGGACCAAATTAGCCGTGATAGGGCTATTTGCTAAATTAGGCCTAATAGTGCACGACTAATTAAGCCAACTGAAGCCAAACTTAGCCAAATTTAGCCAAAGCCAAACTTAGCCAAACATAGCCAAACTTAGCCAAAGCACACAAGAAACCAGAAAAAGTGCCATGTGTGTAGGAGAGTGTTATTATGCATCCTACTGACACTTGTGGCAATTGTGTATGACCTGCAGGGTCCTACATTTTGTCAAATTGGTCAGCGCTAAAAGCGCACAAACGTCAAATTGGTCAGCGTTTTGTAGTGCAAAAAACGCAAAAACTGGGCGCTGTGTCCACAGATGGTTGAAAAATTTGCGCGAAACACGCAGTGGGGCTTAAAAAGTGTGCGCGAAAGCACGCTGCCGCGCGTGCTTTGTAGTACCCTGATGACCTGATAGTCATGAGTCCATGTTGAAGTATCTTATAACTGCAGGCGCAAATGGAGATCATTGTTTAATTATATCAGCTCGGTGCATTTGAGGGAAAAAGTATGTAAGCCCATCACATAATACAGCAAAGATCCTGGATGGGCATGTCCAAACCCTAGACGCCTGTTTTATGTTTTGGCTATGTAAAGTACACACAACAGGCTACGTTGGGTACGTACGACGGTCTATGTAAGGCTATGTACGACGACGTGCTATTTCTCTTCTCTTCACCTCTAGTTAGCGCTTAATTACGGGATTTATAAAAGAGCACTAAGCTCCTAAGCCCCCCCCCTCCTAACCCTAACCCTATATATAAATACACACATACTAGACATACTAGACTGAGCTGGAAACATATGAACTTGCGCGAGAACAAAGCTGCTTACCTGTAGCTTCCTCTTCGCGCATAGATACCTGGTTGGGCCTTTGTTCAGTTAACTCTGTCACGCACTTGCTACGGCTTAGTGCGAAGATCACCTTATTGTTGCATGGTGGGAGTGGTGTGGTGTGGGGGCGAGATCTTGAAGAGGTACTGCAAGCAGTGCAAGGAACACGCAGCAAGAAGGAAGCCGGAAGATGGTGGCAGGGTTGCAGAGACTTAGATTGTGCAGAGATACCATGAGCCGTGCGAGTGTCTCACATAAACAAACCATGTACACACAAGCAACCCATGCCCACACAAGCAACCCATGCACACATAAACAAACCATGTACACACAAGCAACCCATGCCCACACAAGCAACCCATGCTCACATAAACAAACCATGTACACACAAGCAACCCATGCCCACACATACAAATCTTGCCTATCGAAAACATGTGTATCTGATCTTTTGCCCACGTAAATTTATCCAGGTGCCCTAACATTGGAGAATGCTGGGGTGGCGGGGACGGCCATACAGCTACCGCTACCATCATGCTTATGGGGGATACGTGTACTAGGGGCTGCAGGTGCGTGTCATGTTCTCATATGTGTGGTGCTTGTTGGGTATTGGGTCGTGCCATTCTCACATGTGTGGTGCATGTCAGATTTAGGGGAGTGTCATTGCCGTGTGCACGGTGTGCGTGTTCTTAGGATGCATGCCATATGCATAGCCATGTTCCAGGGGCTGCAGGTGCGTGTCATGTTCTCATATGTGTGGTGCTTGTTGGATATTGGGTCATGCCATTCTCATATGTGTGGTGTATGTCAGATTTAGGGGCTTATCATTGCCATGTGCATGGCATACACAGCGATACATGTACTAGGGGCTGCAGGTGTGTGTCATTCTCATATGTGTGGTGCATGTCAGATTTAGGGGTGTATCATTGCCGTGTGCACCGTGTACGTGTTGTTTAGATGCATGTCATATGCACAGCGATTCATGTACTAGGGGCTGCAGGTGTGTGTCATGTTCTCATATGTGTGGTGCATGTTGGGTATTGGGTCATGCCATTCTCATATGTGTGGTGTTTGTCAGATTTAGGGGAGTATCATTGTTGTATGCACGGTGTGCGTGTTGTTAGGATGCATGTCATATGCACAGCGATACATGTTCCAGGGGCTGCAGGTGCGTGTCATGTTCTCATATGTGTGGTGCTTGTTGGATATTGGGTCATGCCATTCTCATATGTGTGGTGCATGTCAGATTTAGGGACGTATCAATGTCGTATGCATGGTGTACGTGTTGTTTAGATGCATGTCATGAACAAACATCTATGTTTCTATGTCTTGTATCTATGTTGGCAGAGCCCCCTCTTCAAGGGGGCGGGAGCCCCCAGGGTTACCCCGTTGTCCGTTTGTGCGACGGACCAAAACATTGAAGCATGAACGGCAGCCAGCTGTCTCATAACTTACTGGCTTCAGTCAGCTCCAGTCCGTAGCCACCTTTCGTTCCGTCGCCAACACACTCCGCCTATTTTCCGCGTCGCTTGCGACTCTGCATAGGACTTAAAGACATGTCCTGTCGCAGGTGATGAACAATATGAATGTCTGCTGATTAAATATTTAAACAAGACATCTGATAATACAGGCACAGTTGAGGGCCTCAAAATTGGGGAACCCTTATTCAACTCAGACCGCCTTTTGAACAAACTAAGTGTGTAACCCTGATGTGTCTTCTTAATTGTGCGATTTGTCGCAGCTTCTGTGCAGCCTAGACCAGCCGCGCTCTTCCCCCACTAGATGCTGATGAGCCTGAAAACACTGTGTATGGCCTGTTGTGATGTATCATCTGATTAGTCCGATTGTATACCCCCAGTGTAACTTGTTATATTTTGCAATGTGTTGCAGGTTCTGTATGGTCAAGAGCAGCCCCCCCCCCCCCCCCCCCCCCCCCCCACACACACACACACACACTAGATGCTGATGCAACTGAATACACTGTATGTGGCCTGTTGAGATGTATCAACCGAACACACAAATTTTGGACTTCTGATGTAACTTGTTATTTTGTGCCATGCGTTGCAGGTTCTGTGCGGTCAAGATCAGCCGAGCTCCCCCCCCCCACACACACACACACACTGACACTGACACTGAGACTGCCTTTGTGAACGAGACAATGGTGAGCACTCCCGCTGATAGCATAATTCAATCCACACACACACACACACACACATACACTGCAGGTTCTGTGCGGTCAAGACCAGCCGTGCTCCCCCCCCGCTAGACGCTGATGAGCCTGAAAACGTGTCCAAGGCAATCGCAGCGTGGGGGCTTGACTATGTGGTCCTTACCAGGTAAGCTTTGCAGATAGCTGAAGAGCAAATCTGCAGCACCACACAGCACAGCACATCCTGCAGTACCACACACACACTGCGATACCACACAGCACACAACATAGCACATTTTGCAATCGCAGCGTGGGGACTTGACTATGTGGTGCCAACCAGGTAACCTTTGCGGAACACTGTTTCATTATTTTCAGAAGTACGATAGCTGAAGTGCAAGTCTGCAATACCACACAACACAATTGCACACCACAGCACATCTTACAATAGCAGCGTGGGGACTTGGCTACAAGTACACGACACAAACACGACACAAACACAACACGACGCTAAACAAAACAGCACTAAATAAGAACAAGAGGCAACAAAAACGTGTAGCACAGAGCAACTACATAATATTACGCAACAACACAAACACAGCACAAAACAACAGCACAATACAACTACACAACAACACAAACACAGCACAATACAACTACACAACAACACAAACACAGCACAATACAACTACAAAACAACACAAACACAGCACAAAAGAACAGCATAATACAACTACACAACAACACAAACACAGCACAAAACAACAGCACAATACAACTACACAACAACACAAACACAGCACAAAAGAACAGCACAATACAACTACACAAACACAGCACAAGGCAAAAAAGAATGCAACAACACAAACACAGCTCAAAACGACACAACACAATAACACAATACAACCAGGCCCTGGTTTACCCGAATTGCCCTGAGGGTAATTCAAAGCGCGCGCTTTGAATTACCCGAATGACCCGAATTTACCCGAATGACCCTGAGGGTAATTCAAAGCGCGCGCTTTGAATTACCCGAATGACCCGAATTTACCCGAATTACCCTGAGGGTAATTCAAAGCGCGCGCTTTGAATTACCCGAATTTACCCGAATTACCCTGAGGGTAATTCAAAGCGCGCGCTTTTGCGCTTTAAAGCGGTGACTTTTTGGCCCCCTCTGTGCTTTAAGCGCAGTCTTTTGCAACTCACTGTCGGCACAGCAAGCATTTTTTGCGCTTTTTGCACTACAAGGCGCAGTTTTTTTGTTTTCAAGTGCGCTAAAGCGCTGGCCAATTCGGCAATTTGAAATACCCTGAATACAACACAACACTCCACATGACCGTGCAGCACACCAACAACGTTGACCCTCGCCCAGCCCTCGCCCCACCTTGTAGTCCCCCAGCACCCATACACACCCACCACCACCAAACACACACCATACACACATACCTACATACACACACACAACACACCTACAAGCACACACAGCACACACACGGTTCGCCATTGCGTCTTCATTCCGTTGTTCCATGGCGACGCATGGGTTTGGTGCTGCCCCCCCTTGGTGCTGCCCCCTCTTCGTGCTGCCCCCCCTTGGTGCTGCCCCCCTTGGCTGTACAATCATCCTGAAATCAGACTTGAGTAGCCCAAGTAGCTACTCAACTTGGCGTACAAAAATCTAATCAACTAAAAATCTAATCAACTAAAATCTAATCAACTAAGAATCTAATCAACTAAAAATCTAATCAACTGAAAATCTAATCAACTAAGAATCTAATCAACTAAGAATCTAATCAACTAAAAATCTAATCAACTAAAAATCTACTCAACTTGGCGTACAAAAATCTGAAGTAAAAAATCACCGATGCCTTGCAGTGTTGACCGCGATGACATTTCTGATGGAGGTGCTTCCCATATCGCCAAAACTATCAGACTGCTGAAGGAGAAGACTGAGGTGAGAGAAGGGGGGGGGAGAGAGAGAGAGAGAGAGAGAGAGAGAGAGAGAGAGAGATAACGAGAGAGATAACGGGGGAGAGAGAGAGAGAGAGAGAGAGAGGGATAATGAGAGTTAGAGAAGGACAGTGTGTGAATGAGAATGTGAGATAATGAGCGTGATGAAAATGATTTGCTGAGTTGCTATCTGGCAGACAGAACATGTAGAGTTGCCAAACAACCTATAACCAACAACCGAACAACTAGACAATCCATCAACTACCCACGAACCAACCTTCAACTAACCAACAACCTACTATCAATATCGTACAACCAACCAACAACCAACCAATCTTCAATGTACAACCAACCAAAAACCAACATTTAGCGTACAACCAACCAACAACCAACCTTCAACGGGCAACCAACAACTAACCAACAATAAACCAATCTTCCAACACACAACCAAAGAAGTAGACAGCCGAACAGGCTTGGGTCCGAGAAGAGTGAAGTGAGAGAAGGAGAGAAGGGGCGGGATGGAAATGATTTGCTGGGTGTCTGACAGACAGAATCTGTCGACTCATCAACCAACCAACAACCGACCAATGAACCAACAACCGACCAACAACCAACCTTCAACAGGCAACCAACTACCAACCAACCTTCAACAGACAACCAACTACCAACCAACCTTCAACAGACAACCAACTACCAACCAACCTTCAACAGACAGCCAAAGAACTAGACTGCATAACAAGCGTTTGTAGGAAAGGAGTGAAGAGAGAGAAGGAGAGGAGAGGCGGGATGAAAACGATTTGCAGAGTGTCAGGAAGATATCTTTTGCAGAGTGTCAGGAAGATATAATTTGCTGAGTGTCAGGAAGACATAATTTGCAGAGTGTCAGGAAGATATAATTTGTCGACTAATCAAAGAACCAAACGAACAGACAACCTAAAACCCACATCTGAACAATAAGGCAACCAACCAACCAGCAACCAAAGAATAAGACAGCCAACCAACCAACCAACCAACCTGGAACCAACAACCAAAGAATTATTCAACCAACCAACAAGCAGCCAACCAACTTGGAACCAACAACCGGAGACTTTGCCAACCAACCAACCAACCAACCAACCTGGAACCAACAACCAAAGAATTAGGCAACCAACCAACAAGCAGCCAACCAACTTGGAACCAACAACCAGAGACTTTGCCAACCAACCAACCAACCAACCTGGAACCAACAACCAAAGGCTTTGACAACCAACCGACTAACCAACCAACCAACCTGGAACCAACAACCCAAAGACTTAGACAACCAACCAACAACCAACCAACCAACCTGGAACCAACAACCCAAAGACTTAGACAACCAACCAACAACCAACCAACCAACCTGGAACCAACAACCAAAGAATTAGGCAACCAACCAACAACCAACAACCAACCAACCAACCTGGACCCAACAACCAAAGAATTAGACAACCAACCAACCAACCAACCTGGAACCAACAACCAAAGAATTAGACACAATTTAACCGAACAATCTTTTGTAGGACAAGACTGACCATTTGGGATGGAGATTTTATTATAATTGTATAACTAAATTATCACTGCAGCACGAACTCAGAGCCCCCGTGGGTAAAATGATTGTTTGAGGTTTAGTCCATCAATGCTTTTTCTTGTTAGGCCTTTTGATCACAGTTGGGCAAGTTCCATTAGCCTATTGGGCCTACCCCTGGACTGTAACGAACGTACAGGAGAAGTCTGTCATAATGAAAGTCATGTGCTGCTTGTGAGTAAAAGGGGGAGGGGAGGGCAATTAGGGGGAAGGTTTTGTTTGTGAATAGCCCATGGAGAGGCTGGAAGTTCGTAAACATGTAACACAATATTTGTGTTATGGCTGTAGAGCAAGGGGATTCCTCGCCGCAGCTCGACATTGTGTGTGACGAGCTTGAGTGTGAGGGGAGGGTGAAGGGAGGGGGGAGGGCAAGGGTGAGGGAAAAAGGAGGGGGGTAGGGTGAGGGGAAGTTTTATTAATTCTGTCATAATGAAAGTCATTAGCTGCTTGTAAGTCAGTCAGAACTTGTATAATTATCAATTGAACAAAGAAAAAAAGATGGACAACGAAACAAATATAGGAGCTTGCAACCAAACAAGCAAACAAACACGCACGCACAAACAGGCATACACAAACAACAAAGATATAAACAAGAAATCAAACTGACAAGCATCACTCCGTGCACCGCATCAGGGAAGGCTGTTGGTGGAAGCCCTGGTCCCTGACTTCTCTGGAAACCAAGAAGCCATCGAGGTACGCTGGCAGTACATAGTGCATTTGCCAGCCTGGCGACCTTTGTTTTAGGAATGATGGTCATGTGCATGACCTAGTGTGTTTGTGTGTGTGATGCTTGATGGGTGTGTGTGTGTGGAGTGTGTGTGTGTGTGTGTGATGCTTGATGTGTGTGTGTGGAGTGTGTGTTTGTGTGGAATGTGTGTGTGTGTGGAGTGTATGTGTGTGTGTGAGTGATGAGCATGACCTAGTTTGTGCACCTTATCCCTGTCCAGACAAATGGCTCAATGGTTGGGCTCCTAAAAAGAACGAAGAAGTTGCCGGGTTTGAATCCCAACGGGTGCGATTTAGTTTTAGCGGTCGCATGGTGGCTTTGTCCAGGTAGGTAGGTCCGCCGGAAGACGGGGCTCCCTTAATACCACGCCCTACCAGGCGTTATCACTACTTTATCGCCACTATCTATGTGTGTGTGCATGTGTGTGAGTGTGTGTGTGCGTCTGTGTGTGTGACTACGTGAGAGAGTGGGTGGGTGGGTGTCTGTAAGTGAGAGAGAGAGAGAGAGAGAGAGCACCGATAGAAGCGACTCTGTACACCTTGTCTGAGGTGATTCAAGCTTATGAATTTGGTGGGGGTGGGTAGGTAGGTAGGTATGACGTAATGTGTTCATCCTGTTTGGGGTGATTTGAGTGTATGAAGTGGGTGGGGGTGGGTAGCAGGGTCCTACACGACTCATGCTAGCGCGCAAGGTTTTGGAGCCCGACTGGGGGATCGACACATTTGTTTAAACCCCTTCGGGCGCTGCGCGCAGATTTCCGTTTTCAGTTCAGAGTCATAAGCGCAACCCAAAAGGAGGCAGTTGCATCAAAAGCGCAACCCAAACCGACAAAATGTAGTACCCTGGTGGGTAGGGTCGGCTATGTTAAATAGTATGAGTGAATACCTCTGTCTCTGGGCGGTACTCACAAACCCTAAACCCTAAAACCCTAAACCCTAAACCCAAGTACCTTTAGGGCCCTCTGGGCGGTACTTGCGATTATTAGGCAGCTCTTAGCTGCCTAATACTTGGCGAGCGGGCCCCCTCCCCTTGGGAAGGGAGGGGAAGGGGCCCACTTGAGGCAACTCTCCATTTAGCTGCCTAAGACTTGATAATAACTAACATAAGATAATCTTATATAACATTAGATAATATTATATAACATTAGATAATAAATAATATAAGATATTCTTATATAACATTAGATAATATTATAAACTGACAGTCGGACAAGCCGTCTCACCAGAATTTTGAATTTATTTGAAAAACTTATATAATTGTGACACTGTAATCATATTATATAATAATATTAGTTTTGCAAACACTTCAATATTAGTTGCCGTTCCTTACTGGTGGGTAGGTGGGTGTTTCAAGCCGATTCAGACTCTTATCAACATATGCACTGTTTTGTTTAGAGGACGCCACTCCATCGTTGCATGGCGACGCATAAACCCCCTAAGGTCTCCGCACTCTGCCAAACGATGTCTGCGTGTACGTCTTGTTTGGAGTTGATTCGAGTTTTTTCAGTTTACCACACAAACACACATGCAACACTCACAACACGCACAGCGCACACACCACACACTAGTGAACATATTGTTTGGAGTTGATTTGAGTTTTTCCAGTTTTTAAGCACACATACCACACAAACACACACGCGACACTCACAACACGCACAGCGCACACTAGTGTACATCTTGTTTGGAGTTGATTCGAGTTTTTCCAGTTTTTAAGCACACACACCACACAAACACACACGCAACACTCACAACACGCACAGCGCACACTAGTGAACATATTGTTTGGAGTTGATTCGAGTTTTTCCAGTTTTTCAGCACACACACCACACAAACACACACGCAACACTCACAACACGCACAGCGCACACTAGTGATCATCTTGTTTGGAGGTGATTCGAGTTTTTCCAGTTTTTAAGCACACATACCACACAAACACACACGCAACACTCACAACACGCACAGCGCACACAACACACACTAGTGAACATCTTGTTTGGAGTTGATTCGAGTTTTTTCAGTTTTTAAGCACACATACCACACAAACACACACGCAACACTCACAACACGCACAGCGCACACACCACACACTAGTGAACATCTTGTTTGGAGTTGATTCGAGTTTTTCCAGTTTTTAAGCACACATACCACACAAACACACACGCAACACTCACAACACGCACAGCGCACACACCACACACTAGTGAACATCTTGTTTGGAGTTGATTCGAGTTTTTCCAGTTTCTAAGCACACATACCACACAAACACACACGCAACACTCACAACACGCACAGCGCACACACCACACACTAGTGAACATCTTGTTTGGAGTTGATTCGAGTTTTTTCAGTTTTTAAGCACACATACCACACAAACACACACGCAACACTCACAACACGCACAGCGCACACACCACACACTAGTGAACATCTTGTTTGGAGGTGATTCGAGTTTTTTTAGTTCTAAGCACACATACCACACAAACACACACGCAACACTCACAACACGCACAGCGCACACACCACACACTAGTGAACATCTTGTTTGGAGTTGATTCGAGTTTTTTCAGTTTTTAAGCACACATACCACACAAACACACACGCAACACTCACAACACGCACAGCGCACACACCACACACTAGTGAACATATAGTTTGGAGGTGATTCGAGTTTTTTTAGTTTTAAGCACACATGCCACGGCAACTAATATTAGTGTTTGTAAAACCAATATTAACTAATATTATTATAGTGTCACAATAATATTAGTTTTTCAAGTAAATTCGAAATTCTGGTGATACGGCTCGCCCGACTAATATTATATAATATTATTTATTCGCCAATATTCTATAACATATAACATAGCCGACCATGTAACATATAACATAGCCGACCCCTACTGTTTTCCCTCCATGGACGCGTCGCCATTCCCCGGTTGCACGCCATGACGTGTTCGCCCACAGCATTGAGTTATCCACACCCCTTAGTGCTTGAATGCACCTCCCGCACCCCTCCTTGCTTAAATAGTTGCATGTACCCCCCACTTCCCTCCTTGCTTGTATTCAGCTGGTGGCCAAGTCTGGCCTGGACGTTTTTGCCCACAACATTGAGACCGTTGAAAGGCTGACACCAGAGGTCCGGGACCGAAGGGCAAACTACAAGCAGACATTGGAAGTGCTAGCCACTGCCAAGAGGCTGGGTGTGCGAGTTACAAAGAGCAGTATCATGCTTGGCTGTGGAGAGACTCAGGAGGAGGTGATTGACACCATGAAGGCGTTGAGAGCTGTGGGGGTGGATGTGGTCACGCTGGGCCAGTACATGCGGCCGACTAAGAAGCACATGGCAGTTACCGACTTTGTAACCCCTGAGGCATTCGACGCGTATGCTAAGGTGATTTGTATTCTCATTATTATTTATTTTATTGTTATTATTATTATTTAACACTGAGGAAGATCTTGTTATTCATGTACGCTAAAGTGATTTGTCATTATTATTTATTGTATTGTTATTATTAGTATTATCATTATTATTTTTTGACACGGAGGAAGATCTTGTTATTCATGTACGCTAAGGTGATTCGTCATTATTAGCATTATTATTTATTTTATTATGCTAATAATAATCATTATTTTTAGCATTATTAGCATTATTATTTATTTTATCATGATAATAATAAGCATTATTATTTGACACAGACAAAGAAGCACATGGCCGTTAGCGACTTAATAACTCCCGATGCATTTGATGTGTACGCTAAGGTGATTTGTCTTTTTTATTATTATTATTTGAGACAGAAGGAAGATCATGCTATTCATGTACACTGCCTTGGGTTTATCAATTATTGTATGACAAGATTCATTGCGAACGACCAACCAAGAAGCATATGGCTGTTAGTGACTTTGCAACTCCCAACGCATTCGACGCAAACGCAAAGGTGATTTGTCTCATTATTTTGTGTTTTATTATTATTTTACGGGGGGAGGGGGGGGATTAAGGTGAAACAAAGTTTTTACCACACCCCCTCCCCCTCCAAGACAACCTTACCACACCCCACCCAGACCTAAAATGGGAGTCATTCGAAAGATCTTTCCTTGCCCAATCCATTTATGCTCTTATATCTTTCACAGGTTTTCTTTAACGGGATTTAACGCGAAGTTCAGATTTGGGCCGCTTTGGGTCAAAATAACTTTGGCCCCCTCAAACTTCCTGTTAAACTCCATTTTTAGTAAAATAAAACGTGTCATCGTATCATGAGGATAAGCTCTATTTAAAGCGAAGATGAGATATGGCAGCTTTTTCCTGCCTCCCCTGTTGTTTTATTGTTATTATGATTGTTATTATTATGATTGTTATAATTATTATTATTATTATATATATATGTATACATTTTTTTTTTTTTTTTTTTTTACACTGAAGGAAGATCCTGTTATTCATGTGCACTGACTTGGGTTTATCTATTATTGTATGGCGAGATTCAACGCATACTAAGGTGATATGCCTGCTGCTTATTTCTGCCTGATCCCTATGTTTGCCTGATCCCTACAAATGCATGCCTGATGCTCTGATTATCTGCCTGATGCCTATTTCTGCCCGATGCTTATTTTTGCCTGATCCCTATGTTTGCCTGATCTCTACAAATGCATGTCTGATGCTCTGCAGATTGCTGAGTCTCTAGGATTCATGTATGTTGCCTCTGGGCCCATGGTGAGGTCCTCCTATAGGGCGGGAGAGTTATTCCTGAAGAATGCCCTAAAGAACAAGGAGGCCCAGGCACCCAGTGCGTAGGCAGCATTGTGTTTGACTTGTCCACCCTAGTGTGAGTGGTGGTGGTGATTCAAGTACGTTGCCTCTGTGTCTGGGTGAGGTCCTCCTACAGGGCGGGAGAGTTATTCCTGAAGAATGGCCTGAAGAACAAGGAGGCCCAGGCACCCAGTGTGTAGGCAGCATTGTGTTTGACTTGTCCACCCTAGTGTGAGTGGTGGTGGTGATTCAAGTACGTTGCCTCCGTGTCTGGGTGAGGTCCTCCTACAGGGCGGGAGAGTTATTCCTGAAGAATGGCCTGAAGAACAAGGAGGCCCAGGCACCTAGTGCGTAGGCAGCATTGTGTTTGACTTGTCCACCGTAGTGTGAGTGGTGGTGGTGATTCAAGTACGTTGCCTCTGTGTCTGGGTGAGGTCCTCCTACAGGGCGGGAGAGTTATTCCTGAAGAATGCCCTAAAGAACAAGGAGGCCCAGGCACCCAGTGCGTAGGCAGCATTGTGTTTGACTTGTCCACCGTAGTGTGAGTGGTGGTGGTGATTCAAGTACGTTGCCTCTATGCCCGTGGTGAGATCCTTGTACAGGGCGGGACAGGTATTCCTGTAGAAAACCCTAGAATAGAAGGGCCAGGACTCCCAGGAGGGTCTGAACAAGGAGGCCAAGGCACCCACTGCATATACCTCGTGTTTGAACTGCCCACACATGCGGGCACCTGCCCACACATGCGTTTGAACTGCCCACACCGCGATTGCATGATTGTGGTGTAATTGTAGGTGGTGGTGGTGGTGGTGTTCATTCATGTATGTTGCCTATCCACGGTGTGGTTTTCCTTAAGGGCTGGAGAGTTCGACCTGACCAACGTCCCAAGGGCCAGGAGGGTCTGAACTGCCCATCGCACCCACCAGGAGGTAGTTGTAAAACCCAAACATGCATACACTGGGTCTGAAGCAGCCAAAGGAGGCACAGGCATCTAGTGCATTGATCGTCATGGTTGGGCAAGTCCCTTAGGGACTTGCCCAACCATGATATTACATTACCATAGATATAAGGGACTTGCCCAACCATGATATTACATTACCATATTATGATATTATATTACCATAGGGGTAAGCCTATTTGGCCTACCCCTGGACTATATAACATATATACAAACATACATACCTGCTAGGATGTTGCTAACCGTGTATAGTTCTGCCCATATATGTATATGTGCAAGCATGATGCAGTACAGCTGCCCAGGACTGGGCTAGCCAATTTTTTATAAGCCGACCTCAAATAAAAAGGTAATGATAACGCCTGGTGGGGCGTGGTGTTAAGGGAGCCTGTTGTACGCGGGTGGGGAGCGGTCTCCTATCTCAACTGGACAAGCTACCATCGCGGTTGACGATACCTCAAATAATTATACACGAGATACTTGTATATGGACTGGAAAGGCTCAGGGACTATGAGCATTCCGTATATGTTTAAATGATCATTGTTGCACGAGCTCATTTCCCCCGTAAAAACGGTTTTTTTTGGGGTTCAGTTTATCAGTGCCTTTTCTTTCTATCACGGTTGGGCAAGTCCCTTTTGCCTATTTGGCCTACCCCTGGACTGTAACACATAACAATGTGTTGCAAATGTGTCATGCCTTAGACGAGGAGCATCTGAAAAGTAACGAGAAGGGGTGTTCTTGTGTTATGATTTTGCCTATTGACATGGTATATTGCACGTTCGGGGTAAAATCCCTTTCGTAACTAAAAAAGGGAACCGCACTGTGTTCCAATTAACTGGTGAAAGTGACGATGTTGGTCAGAGATTTATCTTGGGAATCTTTCGAGGAGAACAGCATCCGAA
The DNA here is from genome assembly GCA_013435795.1 of Chlamydomonas sp. ICE-L. Classification (NCBI taxonomy): domain Eukaryota; kingdom Viridiplantae; phylum Chlorophyta; class Chlorophyceae; order Chlamydomonadales; family Chlamydomonadaceae; genus Chlamydomonas; species Chlamydomonas sp. ICE-L. Next base: position 20,448,287 of record JACBWV010000626.1, read on the forward strand.
GAGAATCGGACACCTCCTCGTCCCAGCAGTCTTAGCGGTTCCTAGCCACGTTGAGATCAGCAAGGTCAACACCATCATCATTCCACCGTCACCATCACATTATTTCACAATGGAGTTACAGATTTAATCACTGATTTCAGCCAGCAATAGTGAATTGGAAGTTAACCTATTTCTTTCAAGGCACCTCCAGATGGTGGGAGGTAAATATGTTGTGTCAGCGTTAGCTGTTCTATGGTTCTACCTGTCTTCACGTGTCTTTATACCCATAACCTAGATTCCCCGTAGGCGGCTTCTGCCACCCTCAATACCGGTAGTCAAGCATCTCCCGTAACAGATTTTTCCAGTCGATTCAACATTTCGCTTCGTTCAGGGTAGGACAAAGGCCTTGCTGAAATGTGCTGGCAATACCGGAACTCTGTTTTTACCCTTCACGTGCACGTTTTGGGCAATTTTTGTATACCGCACCTTTTTTTCTTTCAAACAAATCAGCACTTCATCGCCCTGAGAATTGGTCGTTTCAAACCGGAAGGGACTCGCAGAAAGTTCTGGGCAAACCGACATTGGGATTTTTGAGCTTAGGTACACCGACCATCAAATACCCTCACACCGAAATACCGGCCGGTTTGTTCTACCCAGGCTTCGTTGGCTTCTATCGTATCCTCTCAATGTCAGCTTTAGCTGTTCGTCGGCTTCTATCATATCCTCTCAACTCTGACAGGTTGCGGAACAGATCGTACATTTTCTTCATTTTCTCTGGGGGTTTAATACCGACGCCACCAAAACGGTGGTTGGGACTTTGGTTTGTTTATCCTCGACACAACCCTGATGTAATGGTTTTTTTTGCTTTGTGTGTCCCTTTTCTTTTTGTTTAAAGCACAGAGTCTCATACACCCTCGCGGTGTCAAGTAGACTTTAACATGTAATGTTATGTAATCCTATATATACCGTTATAGACCGTTGTTCGTCAGGGGTTTAGCCCCTTTTGGCTTAGCTACTTGGGGCTTTGGTTCCACATCTTGCCGACCTGTCGCTGAGGTGGCCACGGGGGCACTGTCGGTATGACGGGCTCAATGCTAGTGTTATGTAATATTTGACTTCAGGCTGCCCACCATCCGCGAGCAGGTAATGATAACGCCTGGTGGGGCGTGATGTTAAGGGAGCCTGTCGTACTCGGGTGGGGAACGGTCTCCTACCTCAACTGGACAAGCTACCATCGCGGTCGACCTGCAACGCCAAGAGCGACCGAAGGAGGTCCGCGAGCAGAGTGACATGGCCCCATGGGTACCGGGTAGTTTAACCGCTACCAACACCACTCCTAAGTATATATGGAATCGCACAGGTGAGCTGGCCAACGGTAGTTTTATGACTCCAGTTCTTTAGTCTGTGCAAACTCCTCTGGTATTGTATTGTATTGTATTGTATTGTATTGTATTGTATTGTATTGTATTTTATTTTATTTTATTTTATTTTATTTTATTTTATTTTATTTTATTTTATTTTATTTTATTTATTTTATTTTATTTTATTTTATTTTATTTTATTTTATTTAGGGCTGTCAATATCGTACGGTATTTTCAATTACCGTACGATATATGTGATATATCGTACGGTATCGATACCGTACGATATTTGTATACCCTTTTTGGGGGAAATCAGTTTAAGACCAAGGGGATATAACAGGAAATACCGTTTACACGTCCATACACTTAAAATCAAGTCAAATGAACCAATACTGAGGGAGATAGAAAACACGGTAATATTGTGGTCTATTAACGTACGATATGTCGTGATATGTCGTGCGATATCAGGCGGCACCCTGAATTTCCTAGTCCAGACTCAGGTGCTCCTGACGAGGTTTGAGCAGACGACCTCAAAAGTGTTCTTCATTTCGTAGACCACAAGTCAACACTGAAAATAATAAGTTGCCACCTGGGTAACACGATATATCATAAGGTAAACACGATATATCGTACGGTAATCCCGAAAATACCGTATGCTGCAACTTTAATACTGTACGATATATCGTATTAAAGTTGCAGCGTACGGTATTTTCGAGCCCCGCTGCCGGAAGACGGCGGGTGGTTTCTCGAGTCCGACTTTAGGGCGGTGTTGTTTCACTGCTAGGACATGAGCCCCTTGTAATCTTTCTTTTGAAAATACCGTACGCTGCAACTTTAATACTGTACGATATATCGTACGGTACACGGTAAAATAAATACCGGACGATATGAAGCTTGACAGCCCTAATTTTATTGTATTGTATTGTATTGTATTGTGTTGTATTGTATTGTATTGTATTGTATTGTATTGGCCTGGCCTGGCCTGGCCTGGCCTGGCCTGGCCTGGCCTGGCCTGGCCTGGCCTGGCCTGGATTGGATTGGATTGGATTGGATTGGATTGGATTGGATTGGATTGGATTGGATTGGATTGGATTGGATTGGATTGGATTGGATTGGATTGGATTGGATTGGATTGGATTGGATTGGATTGGATTGGATTGGATGCTTTGTATTGCTTTGTATTGCTTTGTATTGTATTATATTGTATGTATTGTATTGTATTGTATTGGACTGGAACTGGACTGGACTGGACTGGACTGGACTGGACTGGACTGGACTGGACTGGAATTGGGGATTGATTGGAATTTTGGGATTTTGGATTTGGATTTGGGATTTGGATTGGACTGGGACGGGATTGGAATGGATTGGATTGGATTTGGATTGGAATTGATTGTATTGGGTATTTGTATTGTATTGTATTGATTTGTACTGTATTGTATTGTATTGTATTTTTAATTTTATTGTATGTTATTTGTATTGTATTGTATTGTTATTGTTGTATTTGTATTGTATGTATTGTATTGTATTGTATTGTATTTTTATTGTAATTGTTATTGTTATGCTTTGTATTGGCTTGCATTTGCTTTGTTATTGTTATGTTATTTGCATTGTATTTGGAACTGGGGAACTTGGGACTGGAACTGGGATGGACTGGATTGGATTGGATTGGATTGGATTTGGGAATTGGGGATGGATTTATTGTATTGATTATTGTATTGTATTGTATTGTATTTGTATTGTAATTGTATTGTATTGTATTGTATTGTATTTGTATTGTATTGTATTGTATTGTATTGTATTGTATTTGTATTGTATTGTATTGTGTTGTATTGTATTGTACTGTATTGTATTGTATTGTATTGTATTGTATTGTATTGTATTGTATTGTATTGTATTGTATTGTATTGCTTTGTATTGCTTTGTATTGCTTTGTATTGTATTGTATTGTATTGTATTGTATTGTATTGTATTGTATTGTATTGTATTGTATTGTATTGTATTGGACTGGACTGGACTGGACTGGACTGGACTGGATTGGATTGGATTGGATTGAAATTGGGGATTGGGGCTTGGATTGGGATCGGATGGATTTGGATTGGATTGGATCCTGGTTGATTGGGACCTGGAAACTGGATTGGATTGTATTGTTTATTGTATTGTATTTGTAGGGTATTGATTATTGTAATTGTATTTGTATTTGTATTGTATTGTATTGTATTGTATTGTAATTTGTATTGTATTTGTATTGTAAATTGTATTTGATATTTGTATTGAATTTGTATTTGGATTGATTGTTATGTATTGTAATGTATTTGTTATGTATTGTATTGTATGTATTGTATTGTATTGTATTGTATTGTATTGTATTGCCTTTGTATTGCTTTGTATTGCTTTGTATGCTTTGGTATTTGTATTTTGTATTGTATTGTATTGTATTGTATTTGTATTGTATTGGGACTGGAACTGGACTGGACTGGAACTGGATTGGATTGGATTGGATCGGAATTGGGGGATTGGATTGGATTGGAATTGGATTGGATTGGAGTGGGATTGGATTGGAATGGGGAAATTGGATTGGATGATTGGTAATTGTATTGGTATTGATTGTATTGTTTGTAATGGTATTGCTTTGGTATTGGCTTTGTTATTTGGCTTTGTATTTGAATTGTATTGTATTGTATTGTATGTATTGTATTGTATTGTATTGTATTGGACTGGAACTGGGACTAGATAAACTGGACGGACTGGACCTGGACTGGATTGGATTGGATTGGATTTGGATTGGATTGGGATTTGAAAATTGGGAGGGGACTGGGGACTGGATTGGATTGGATTGGATTGGATTGGATTGGATTGGATTGGATTGGATTGGATTGGACTTGGGGATTTGGATTGGCATTGGATAGATTGTATTTGTAATTGTATTGTATTGTAGTGTATTGTAATATTGTATTGTATTGTATTTGTGAAATGGTATTGTTAATTGTATGGTATTGTATTTATATTGTATTGTATTGTTTTGTTAATTGGGTATTGTATTGTATTGTATTGCTTTGTATATTGCTTTGTATTGTATTGTATGGTATTGTATTGTATTGTATTGGGAACTGAGGGACTGGACTGGGGACTGGAACTGGAATAGACTGGACTGGACTGGACGGACTGGGACTGGACTGGAACTGGACTGGAACTGGAACTGACTTGGAATGGACTGGACTGAACTGGAACGAGGACTTGGAAACTGGACTGGAACTGGACTGGACTGGACCTGGATTTGGATTGGATTGGATTGGATTGGATTGGATTGGATTGGATTGAATTGGATCGGATCGGATCGGATCGGATCGGATTGGATTGAATTGGATTGGATTGGATTGGATTGGATTGGATTGTTGAACATGTTTTCAGGCAACTCTGGGCTGCTCACAGTCTTCCAATTCCATGTTCCCGTGCACGATACCCTTCAGAACCAGGTAAGGGAGCATATTAAGCGGATTAGGCAGTTAAAAACTGACTGATTCTCTCAGCTCGAAAACAGATTTTTGAGCGTCCTTCATGTTGCAATGTAGTATGCAGCTACATGAAACGTAGATTTTGAAAACGTACGTGGCAAAACGTATACCGAAGTACCCTTATATAAACCAGATATAAACAACCCCCTCTAATATAAACAACCCCCTCCCCATGCCCCTGGCTCCAGTCTGCCCCCCCGTCTGCCCCCACAGTCCCACTCCCCTCTGGTCCCACTCAACTGAAACGGCCGGCCATATCTGTCGAAAATTCAAAACCTGGAGTGGGGAGGGATCGCGATCCGGATCGCCCGTCAGTACAAAATCGAAATCCAGCCTGGTCGCGGATCGCGTCTCGAGGAGCATGCTCTGCCATCCGCTACTACCTACCAATTAGATAACCAGGCGCACATCACTCCTGCACATTCTATCCGATACCCTCCAGTTCATGCCTGTCTACTCCGTCCAGCGAATCGCTATTTCATGCGACCCTATTGATTCAGACGACCAGCCCTTCAACTCAGCCAGGCGGCCCCTCTAGTCCTTTAACCGTCACTCAGAAGATTTCAGGCTTCCTAACAAAAACCAGGGGGCTCTCCGAAAAACTTCTCACTGCCCGACCATGATCGAGCGGAAGAATAAAGCTGGCGTTCGGTCAAGAGCGCTCTCACCAACATTCCAGGGCTTTCTTCTTGCTAGCGTCTTCAACATCGCTGTCATTCTTTTCGTCACGTCCGTCAACAAACCCAGTGGCAATGCGAGTGCAGGGTCCGGTGGCAAACTCCTCCTCCCTCGGAAACTCGCAACCGAGACTATTCTCGCTGCTGCGTTGCCTACCCCCTCCTCGGACGCTTCCTTGTCATGGCAGAATTCCCAGCCGCGAGACGAGACTTACGGCCATATTCTGGGTTCCATGACCTCGGATGTCTGGGCCAGGGGTGCAGCTAGTGCTGACATGGCTTTAGCTGATGGTGTCAAGGCCAACCTGTCTGATCAAGAGTTTGCCAACCTGAGACAAATCTGTGGCAGATGCTTGTACCACTCGCTTTTGAATTACGTCCAGGTCATCAACATCAATGGGCCAGTGTTCGTGGCAACAGGTCAGCCGTGGTGTCAGTTGACTATCCTGGTTATGAATATGTTGAGGTACAGATTGCAGTTATTTATGCGTCTCTGGGGTACTCAAGTAAGCAGAAATATATTATTTCAATTCCTCAAGGCTGAAGGGAGCAAGGCACACAGCTGGTGGTGGCGATGTGTGTGTGTGTTTGTGTGTGTTTAGTGTGTGTGTGTTTGTGTTTGTTTGTGTGTGTGTGTGTGTGTGTGTTTGTGTGTGTGTGTGTGTGTGTGTGTGTGTGTGTGGTGGGTGGGTGGGGGGGGGGGGGGCAGCATATACGCACTAAAAACTCATTTATCTGCCCCTCCATATAATATTTATATAATTAGCTGAGGGTTTGCCCTTTCAGCCTTCATGACTAGGGACCGGCATATCATATGATGTAGACCGAAGGTGAGTATGATATCATATGATATCATACAAATTGCACCATATGATATATAAATGGTAACTTTAGCCTAGTAAGTCTGCCAGCATCATATAATATCATATGATCACATGATATCGTATGATATCATTTTGCCGTTCTCTACCTACATGACTGATGCTAATCTGCAACAAAACACACTCACACTCACACTCACACATGAACATGCATATACACGCACACACATGCACATACACGTACACACGTGCACATGCATATACACGCACATACATACACACATGCACACTCGCACACTAAGACACATATATTTACACATCAACACATGCACGCACACCACACAAACGTATACGCAGATACATGTACACAGACGCATATACATACACATACTTACATACACTCACACATGCAGTTACATAGACGCACAGGCACATACACACACACAAAAACCCAGCCTCAAACCACAACCTTATCCCCCAAACCAAACCCAAACCTGCCACCGAAGCCACACCCCAACCTAAACCCAAACCCAAACCCAACCCTCTCATCTCATCTCATCTCATCTCATCTCATCGTATCTTATCTTATCTTATCTACAGGTGATATTCCTGATATGTGGGCGCAGGGCAGAGGTGTTCAAATCTCTTCTCATTTGTTGTTCCCCAAAGCCCAATTCTGCATCTCAATCTTGTGGTGATCTCATGCTCATCTCATCTGTATCTTATCTGATGCTATCTTTTTATCTACGTTGTGCTATTCTGATATGGTGGAAACGTCCGGGACGCACGGGGGGACCAGCAGTGTTCAAAATGTCTCATCTCATTCTCATCTCAACCTCATTCTTATCTATCTACGTGTGATTTATTTCCTGATCTGGGCAAGAACGGCGGGACAGCAGTGTTCAAATATCACACGCACATGCACTTACACATACAGTTATATAAACACGCATGCACATACATACTCATGCAACCCCTTTATATTATGTTTATATATTCTCTTCGATGTATAGGTAGGATCTTACTGAGTCTCTGAGCTTCTCTGTCTATTCTCTTCTCTTATCTTCTCGCTCTTCTCTCTCATCTCATTCCTCTTGTTTCTATTCTCTTTTCTTCTCTTCTCATCTCATCTCATCTTATCTCATCTTATCTTATCTGATGTACAGGTGATATTCCTGATATGTGGACGCGGGACAGCAGTGTTCAAATGGGCATCTATCTGCCGCGAATCAGCAAGCATCCCATATTGCGGCATCTCATAGAGGGAACACTGAGGACACAGGTGTGCAGTTTTACACGCATACTGAAACAGCTAGTGCATGTATTGTGTATCTCAGTTATAATTGTATAGCTATTTTGTAGGTTTAATTCCAAGTAGCAGCCCATTCTGCATCTCATAGAGGGAACAATGAGGACACAGGTGTGCAGTGATACTGAACATGATGCTGAATGTGATAACGCATGTATCGTGTATCTGAATTATAATTGTATAGCTATATTTTTGGTTGAATAACTCCAAGCCGTAGCCCATATTGCCTTTGATAGAGGGACCACCCTGGGGACACAGGTGTGCAGTGCTGCAAACACATACTGAAACAGAGAACGCAAGTATCGTGTATCTCAGTTCTAATTGATTAGCTAATTTGTAGGTTTAATTCCAGCCAATATTGCGGCATCTCATAGAGAGACACACTGAGGGACACAGGTGTGCAGTGCTACAAACACAGACTGGACATGATACCACATGTAGTGTGTACCTCAGGTGTAATTATTTTAATTAATTAAGTTATTATATATTATTATAATGTATTATATTAATTAGGCTATTTTGTAGGTTTAATTCATAATGAGGCTGCTTTGTTGATTTAATTCATATTGCATTTGATAGGGGGACACACTGAAGGCACAGGTGTGCAGTGTTACAAAGACATATTGATCATGATAAAGCATGTGTCGTGTATCTTTTTTATCATTTATAGCTTTTTTTTTAGTTTTAATAACCCCAAGGTGTAGCCCATATTTGCGGCATCTCATAAAGGGTACTCTGAGCACACAGGTGTGCAGTGTTACAAAGACATATTGGACATGATAATGCAATCTGATATAGAGCACACATGTATCTTGTGTCTGAGTTTTGAGTTTATAGCTATTGTTTAGGTTGAATAGGTCCAAGAAGTAGCTCATACTGCATTTGATGGAGGGATCACCCTGGGGACACGGGTGTGCAGCGTTACACCCATACTGAACCAGACAACGCATGTATTGTCTATCTCTATGTATGAGTGGAAGAGAGGCAGACTCGACATTTCTGCATGATTTGAGCGTGGACGCCGCACCTCTCGCCCATTGCCACTACCAGTGCAGGGGGGATACTGCACCTCAGATGGGGACACAGGTGTGCAGCGTTACACACATACTGAAACAGACAACGCATGTATTGTCTATCTCAATTATACTTGCATAGCTAATTTGTAAGTGCGACTTCAAGTAGTAGCCATATTGCCCATATTGCTTCTGATAGAGGGATCACCCTGGGGACACAGGTGTGCAGCGTTACACACATACTGTGACAGACACCGCATGCATTGTCTATCTCAATTACACTTGCATAGCTAATTTGTAGGTGCGACTTCAAGTAGACGCCCATGTTGCTTCTGATAGACGGACACACTGATGATGCAGGTTTGCAGTGTTACACACACACTGAAACAGAGATCGCATGTAACATTCTCAAATCGGGTCTCAGGTAGCGATTATTTTGGCTGATAGCTGCCTTCTCTCGACATTCAACATACAAGTGGCTTGGCTTAATGCTAGGTTGCACTCGCACTGCTTGCTCACTGTGCTCACTGCTCAAGCCTTTGACATTTAACATACATCTGCCTAGGCTTCCATGTGCAGGCTTTCTTTTCGCTCTCGACATGCAACATACATGTGGCTTGGCTTAATGCTAGGTTGCACTCGCACTGCTTGCTCACTGTGCTCACTGCTCAAGCCTTTGACACTTAACATACATCTGCCTTGGCTTCCATGTGCAGGCTTTCTTTTCGCTCTCAACGTGCAACATACATGTGGCTTGGCTTAATGCTAGGTTGCACTCGCACTGCTTGCTCACTGTGCTCACTGTTCAACCCTTTGACATTCAACATACATGTGGCTTGGCTTGCCTGTGCAGGCTTACTTTACACTCTTGGACACTTAGGCAATTGCCTTCTCTCGGCATTCAACATACGTGTGGCTTGGCTTAATGCTAGGTTGCACTCGCACTGCTTGCTCACTATGCTCACTGCTCAACTCTTTGACATTTAACATACATGTGCCTTGGCCTGCCTTTGCAAGCTTTCTTCCCTCTCTTGGCATGCAACATACGTGTGGCTTGGCTTAATGCTAGGCTGCACTCGTACTGCTTGCTCACTATGCTCACTGCTCAACTCTTAGACATTCAGCATACATGTGGCTTGGCTTAATGCTAGGTTTCATTCGCACTGCTTGCTCACTGTGCTCACTGTTTGACCCTTTGACATTCAACGTACGTGTGGCTTGGCTTGCCTGTGCAGGCTTACTTTACGCTTTGGGCATGCAACATACATGTGGCTTGGCTTCATGCTAGGTTGCACTCAAACTGCTTGCTCACTGTGCTCACTGTTCAACCCTTTGACATTCAATGTACGTGTGGCTTGGCTTGCCTGTGCAGGCTAACTTTGCACTCTTGGACCCCTTGGCAATTGCCTTCTCCCGACATTCAACATACATGTGGCTTGGCTTGCCTGAGCAGGCTTACTTAACACTCTTGGACCCCTAGGCAATTGCCTTCTCTCGACATTCAACATACATGTGGCTTGGCTTGCCTGTGCAGGCTTACTTAATGTTCTCGACATGCAACATACGTGTGGCTTGGCTTAATGCTAGGTTGCACTCGTACTGATTGCTCACTGTGCTCACTGTTCATCCCTTCGACATTCAACATACATGTGGCTTGGCTTGCCTGTGCAGGCTTACTTTACGCTCTTGGACCCTTGGGCAAATGCCTTCTCTCGAAAGTGGAAACACCCTAAGGACCTGACGCGCTTCAGTCGCCAAATTGGCAGGGGAGGGTGAGTGCACTGCAAATTTAGGGGGTCGTAATTTTTTTTTTTTTTTGTTTGTTTGTTTGTTTGTCTTCGGCTCCCTTAGGACCTGACGCCGTTTGGTTGCCAAAATTGGCAGGGGCAGGTGATTGCACCGCGAATTTAGGGGGTCGTCAGCTCCTTTTCTGGACCCTTTTGACACCCAATTGGCACTCATTTCCCCTATCATACACCCTCTCAAGCCAAATTGGCAGTGGAGGGTGAGTGCACTGCAAATTTAGGGGGTCGTCAGCTACTTTTCTGCACCCTTATGACACCTTTTGACACCCCTTTCACCCACAATGCACCCTCACAAGTCTCAAGCCAATTTGGCAGGGGCAGGTGAGTGCACTGCAAATTAAGGGGATCTTCAGCACCCTTTCCTGCACCCTTTGCTGCACCTTTTTGGCACCCAATTGGCCCCAATTTCCCCCATCATGCACCCTCTCAAGCCAAATTGGCAGGGGCGGGTGAGTGCACTGCAAATTTAGGGGGTCGTCAGCTACTTTTCTGCACCCTTTTGACACCCCTTTCACCCACAATGCACCCTCACAAGTCTCGAACCAATTTGGCAGGGGCGGGTGAGTGCACTGCAAATTTAGGGGATCTTCAACACCCTTTTCTGCATTCTTTACTGCACCCTTTTGACACCCAATTGGCCCCAATTTCCCCCATCATACACCCTCTCAAGCCAAATTGGCAGGGGAGGGTGAGTGCACTGCAAATTTAGGGGATCTTCAGCACCCTTTCCTGCACCCTTTGCTGCACCCTTTTGGCACCCCTTCGGCACCCCTTTCACCCATAATGCTCCCTCTCAAGCCAAATTGGCCGGGGAGGGTGAGTGCACTGCAAATTTAGGGGGTTGTCAGCTACTTTTCTGCACCCTTTTGACACCCCTTTCACCTGCAATGCACCCTCACAAGTCTCAAGCCAATTTGGCAGGGGCGGGTGAGTGCACTGCAAATTTAGGGGATCTTCAACACCCTTTTCTGCACCCTTTCCTGCACTCTTTTGACACCCCTTTGGCACCCCTTTCACCCATTATGCATCCTCTCAAGCCAAATTGGTAGGGGAGGGTGAGTAATTTAACTGCAAATTTAGGGGGTCTTCACCTCCCTTAGGACTTGACGCGCTTCAGTCGCCGAATTGGCAGGGAAGGGTGTGTGCACTGCAAATTTAGGGTGTCTTCAGCACCCCACGGATGGGTCGCGCTTCAGGCGCCGAATCGGCAGGGAAGGGTGAGTGCACTGCAAATCTAGGGGGTCTTCAGCACTCTTTTCTGCACCCTTTTGACATCCTTTGGCACCCCTTTTGACCCATAATGCACCCTCTCAAGTCAAATGGGCTGGGGAGGGTGATTGCACTGCAAATTTAGGGGGTTGTAAGCTCCTTTCCAGCACCCTTTTCTGCACCTTTTTGACATCCTTTGGCACCGCTTTCACCCATAGTGCTCCCTCTCAAGCCAAATTGGTAGGAGGGTGAGCACTGCAAATTTAGGGGTTTTCGGCTCCCTTAGGACCTGATGCACTTCCGTTGCCAAATTGGCAGGGGCGGGTGAGTGCACTGCAAATTTAGGGTTGACAGGGTTCGAACAGAGTTCAAACTCAGACCGATTATTGGCGGAGCCCCCTCTTCAAGGGGTCAGGAGCCCCCAGGGTTACCGCGTTGTCCGTTTGTGCGTCTGTCCGACTGACCGACCAAAAAATTGAAGCCTTACACGTCAGCCAACTGTCTCATAACTAACTGGCTTCAGTAAGCTCCAGTCTGTTGCCACCTTCCGTTCCGTTGCCAACACACTCCGCCAATTTTCCGCGTCGCTTGTGACGCTGCATAGGACTGGTAGACATGTCCTATCGCAGGTGATGAACGATTCAGGTGTCTTAGTACAAAATATTTAAACAGGTCATATGATAATAAGGGTAAAGTTGAGGGCCTTAAAAAGGGGGGAACCCTTATTGAACTCAGACCGATTGCAAACACGTCTGGGTCTTAACACTTGCATTTAACGATTAGTCAAGGTTAGAGCAAGCCAATATACCCAAGGCAGAAACCAAGCCTGTCTCCCAGTATTTATTTTTGGCGGAGCCCCCCCTCCCCAGATTCACCCCTTTGTCCGTCCGACCGACTGACTGCAAACAACCGAGACGAAGCCTCACACGACGGCCAACTGTCTCATAACTAAATGGCTTCGGTCAGCTTAATCGTTGCCACCTGTCGTTCCGTTGCCAACACACTCCGCCTATTTTCCGCGTCGCTTGCGTCGCTGCAAATGACTTGTCTCTCTCCGATCAGAAACCACATCCTGCCACTGGCCCAGGTTCATACCCACGTGTCGTGGGACGAAAGCCTCGGTTGACACCGAACCCTTAGGTTGAGGCAAATCCTTCTCCTCCGGTTGTACCACTGTTGTACCGCTGTAGTACCGCGGTCGTACCCCAGTTGAGCCCTAATTGGAGCCCGGTAACCAAGCTGATCCCAAACATAAACCAAGGAAAATTAACGCTGGAAGCCAGAAAAAACCAAGGAAAATTAACGCTGAAAGCTGAAAGCCAGGAGAAACCAAGCCGGAACCTGACAGAAACAAAGCTGAAACCAAGCTGATCCCAAACATACACCAAGCAAAATTAACGGTGAAAGCCAGAGGAAACCAAGTAAGAACCAGACAGAAACAAAGCTGAAACCAAGCTGATCCCAAACATAAACCAAGGGAAATTAACGCTGAAAGCCAGAGGAAACAAGTTCGATGCAGCGTCGCCTGCGACGCTAAAAAATGGCGGAGAGTGGTCGCGAGGGAGCGACAGGTGGCAACGGAAGAGAGTTAGTTACGAGGCCGTCGGCTGACATGTCGGGCTTCATCACGGTCAGACGGATGGATGGTTGGATGGATGGACGGACAAATGGGTAACCCTGGGAGCTCCCGCCCCCCAGAAGGGGGGGCTCCGCCAACCAGGCCGTAACCAGACAGGAACAAAGCTGATCCCAAACATAAAGCTAGGAGAAAACAAGCCGTATCCAGACATAAACTAAGCCAAAACCAAGCTGATCCCAAACATAAAGCTAGGAGAAAACAAGCTGTATCCAGACATAAACTAAGCCAAAACCAAGCTGATCCCAAACATAAACAAAGCAAAAATAACGCTGAAAGCCAGGAGAAAGCACATCACACCACATCATATCATCACATCGCATGACCACATCACATCATTGTTTCTTTTTTGGGGTACACGTAGCAGCTTCTTGATAGCTCCTTTCCCCCGTCCTTGGGTCATACCTGACTAGTGACTGCCTGAAAGCTAGTATGGCAATAATTCCAATGCGGCTGTAATCTTTGGGCTTGCATCGGTCGCTGGCTAATAGAGCTGGGTGGAAGCTGCTACGTGTAGCCCCCAAAAGGAATAGTGTCCCAAAAGTTAACCACATACATATCAAGTAGACAAGTCCTATGCAGCGTCGCAAGCGACCACCACCATTTGCATCCAACCACCACCATCCAACCACCACCATCCAACTACCACCACACCCTAACCCCCTCCCTAACCCCCACCCCAACTCCCACCCCTGTCTAATGCTTCTCTATCCTGCAGTTTTGTAGCCACCTGCATCCTTCCTCTCTCCCTTCCCCCCACCTCCCCCCATCCACCTCCCCCACCCCCACCGCCACCCCCATCCACCAGACCACCACCACATCCCAACCCCACAACCCCCCCACAACCCCCCCACAACACCACCAGGCCACAACCACACGCCACCCCAACCCCCTTGTACACTGCTTTTCTATCTTGCAGTTTTGTAGCCACCAGTATCCTTCCTCTCTCCACATCCACATCTCCCACCCCCACCCCCACCCCCACACCACCACCATCCAACCACCACCAGACCACCACCACCACCACCAGACCACCACCTCTGTCTACTGTCTGCAGTTTTGTAGCCACCAGGAACTTTGAGCTGGACTCTGGTGCTTACTTCATGAACTTCCTGTGGAACTACTTCAACTCAGGTGGGTACTTCAGTTCAGGGTTTAAGGTTTACGGTTTACGGTTTAGAACCGAGTTGGATTCTGCTTTAGGGTTTTTATTTTACGGTTCAGAACCGAGTTGGATTCTGCTTTAGGGTTTTCATTTTACGGTTCAGAACCGAGTTGGATTCTGCTTTAGGGTTTTCATTTTACGGTTCAGAACCGAGTTGGACTCTGCTTTAGGGTTTTCATTTTACGGTTCAGAACCGAGTTGGACTCTGCTTTAGAGTTTTCATTTTACGGTTTACGGTTCAGAACCGAGTTGGATTCTGCTTTAGGGTTTTCATTTTACGGTTTACGGTTCAGAACCGAGTTGGATTCTGCTTTAGGGTTTTCATTTTACGGTGCAGAACCGAGTTGGACTCTGGTGCTTACTTCATGAACTTTCTGTGGAACTATTTCAACTCAGGTGGGTAGTTCAGTTTGGGGTTTACGGTCTACGGTTTAGAACCGAGTTGGATTCTGGTTTAGGGTGTAGGGTTTACGGTTTATAACTGAGTTGGATTCTGGTGTTCAGTTAACGGTTAATGTTTTAGAACCAAGTTGGATTCTAGGTAAAGGTTTCGGGTTTATGGTTTGCGGTTTAGAACCGAGATGAATTCTGGTTTAGAGTTTAGGGTGTACGGCATAGGACCAAGATGGATTCTGGTTTATGGTTTCAGGTTTATGGTTTACGGTTCATAAAAAGCTGTACTCTTGTGCTTACTTCATTTAACGGTTTAGAACAAAGTTGGATTCTGGTTTTGGGTTTGGAACCGAGCTGGATTCTGGTGTTGGGTTTGGAACCGAGCTGGATTCTGGTTTTCAGTTTAGAACAAAGTTGGATTCTGGTGTTGGGTTTGGAACCGAGCTGGATTCTGGTTTTGGGTTTGGAACCGAGCTGAATTCTGGTTTTGGGTTTAGAACCGAGCTGGATTCTAGTTTTGGGTTTAGATCGAAGTTGGATTCTGGTTTCAGGTTTGGAACCGAACTGGATTCTGGTTTTGGGTTTAGAACGAAGTTGGATTCTGGTTTTGGGTTTGGAACCGAGCTGGATTCTGGTTTTGGGTTTAGGGTTTCAGATTAACAAATGAGTTGGTCTCTTGTGCTTACTCAATGAACTTCGTATGGAACTCCCTTTACTAGGGTGGGCAGTTCAGTTCATCAGGTGTTGACTTGTATTCTAGGGGAGGAGGCGGAAGGGGGAAGGGGGAAGGGGGGGCAGAAGGGGAGGAGGGGGAGGGAGTTTCAAGGGGAGGTGGGGGGGGAGAAGGGCAAAAGGGAGAAGGGTTTCAAGGAAGGGAGGGGGGGAGTTTCAAGGGGTAAGGAGGGGGGGTAAGGGGAGGGGGAAGGGGTTCAAGGAAGGGAGGGGGGGGGAGTTTCAAGGGGGGGGAGTTGAGTTCGAATTTGAATTTGCATTTGGATGCAGGGGTTTTCTATCCTGGCGCCTTTCTGTCTGGGCCAATTGTCTACGATTTGTTGTCTTGCATGGTTGTTGTTGTTGGGATTGTCAATTCACCGTGCACAAGTTTATACAACTGTTTGAATTCAGTTTGAATTCAAATTTGAATTTGCATTTGGATGCAGGGGTTCGTCTGTCCCAACACCTTTCTGTCTGAGCCAATTGTCTGTGATTTGTTGTCTTGCATGGCTGATGTTTGGATTGTAAATTCACAGTATACAAGTTTACACAACTGTTTGAATTCAGTTTGAATTCAAATTTGAATTTGGATGCAGGGGTTTTCTGTCCCGACACCTTTCTGTCTGAACCGCTCATATACGATGCGGTGTCTCGAATGGATGATGTTCGCATCATAGAGTCACCATACACAAGTTTACACAACTGTTTAAATTTATTTTGAATTCGAATTTGAATTTGGATGCAGGGGTATTCCTACTGAGCCTCAGTGTGCTACTATGAAGCTGCTGCTCGTTGCTGAAAAGAAAAGCTTTGGTCTCGCATTGTTGTTGTTGGCACAATTGAGTCACCATACACAACTGTTTAAATTCGAATTCAAACCATTGAGTCACCATACACAACTGTTTAAATTCGAATTCAAACCATTGAGTCACCATACACAACTGTTTAAATTCGAATTTTACTTTGAGCCTTACTTTTACGATTGATTGCCTCGCATGGCTGATGTTTGGATTGTCAAGTCACCAAACACAAGTTTACACGACTGATTGAATTCAGTTTGAATTCGAATTCGAATTTGCATTTGGATGCAGGGGTTTTTGGCCCTGACCCCTTTCTGTCTGAGCCGCTCATCTTCGATTGATTGTCTCGCATGGCTGATGTTTGGATTGCTAAGGCACCAAACTCAAGTTTACACGACTGATTGAATTCAGTTTGAATTCGAATTCGAATTTGCATTTGGATGCAGGGGTTTTTGGCCCTGACCCCTTTCTGTCTGAGCCGCTCATCTTCGATTGATTGTCTCGCATGGCTGATGTTTGGATTGTCAAGTCACCAAACACAAGTTTACACGACTGATTGAATTCAGTTTGAATTCGAATTCGAATTTGCATTTGGATGCAGGGGTTTTTGGCCCTGACCCCTTTCTGTCTGAGCCGCTCATATTCGATTGATTGTCTCGCATGGCTGATGTTTGGATTGCTAAGGCACCAAACTCAAGTTTACACGACTGATTGAATTCAGTTTGAATTCGAATTCGAATTTGCATTTGGATGCAGGGGTTTTCGGCCCTGACCCCTTTCTGTCTGAGCCGCTCATCTTCGATTGATTGTCTCGCATGGCTGATGTTTGGATTGTAAAGGCACCAAACACAAGTTTACACGACTGATTGAATTCGAATTCGAATTTGCATTTGGATGCAGGGGTTTTCGGCCCTGACCCCTTTCTGTCTGAGCCGCTCATCTTCGATTGATTGTCTCGCATGGCTGATGTTTGGATTGTAAAGGCACCAAACACAAGTTTACACGACTGATTGAATTCGAATTCGAATTTGCATTTGGATGCAGGGGTTTTCGGACCTGACCCCTTTCTGTCTGAGCCGCTCATCTTCGATTGATTGTCTTGCATGGCTGATGTTTGGATTGTCAAGTCACCATACACAACTTCAAACAACTGATTGAATTTATTTTGAATTTGAATTTGGATTTGGATGCAGGAGTTTTCCGTCCTGACGCTTTTCTGTCTGAGCCGATCATCTACGACGCCGTCTCTCGAATGGTGGATGTTTGGATTATAGAGACCAGGCACGAGGAGCAGTCGCCTTACCGCTACTCAGAACTTCCGAGGGATGGTTAGGGGGTGCTGTGGCTATTACAGGTGCGCACGGTGTGGGTGGGGGGTGGGGGGGGTATGGGGGAGCGTGGGTGTGTATGTGTGGGTGGGTATGGGGGGGGGTGGGGGGGGTATGGGGGGAGCGTGGGTGTGTATGTGTGGGTGGGTATGGGGGGTGGGGGGGGGTAGTGGGGGAGCGTGGGTTGTGTTGTGTGGGTGGGTATGGGGGTGGGGGGTGGCGAGATCCCACCCAAACATAACTGCTTGGGATGGCGTGGGGGCTGCTGTGCTATACAGGTGCGCACGGTGTGGGTGTGTCGGTGTGGGTGAGGGGTGTGTGGTGGTGGTGAGGGGAGTGGGGGGGTGGGGGGGGCGAGATCCCACCCAAACATAACTGCCTTGGGATGGCGTGGGGGCTGCTGTGGCTATAACAGGTGCGCACGGTGTGGGTGTGTCGGTGTGGGTGAGGGGTGTGTGGTGGTGGTGGGGGGGGTGGGGTGGTGGTGGTGGGGGGGGGGCGAGATCCCACCCAAACATAACTGCCTAGGGATGGCTTGGGGGGTGCTGTGGCTATTACAGGTATGTATGAAGAATTCATACATGAATGAATGTTTCAGTTCAGGGGTAGCCTACTAGGCTTAAAGGACTTGCAGGTGAGCAACTTCCAATTCTGCTCTTGCTCCTAACAGTTTCCTTGCCACTGCTCAGAACTGCCCAGGGATGGCTGGGGGGGTGCTGTGGCTGTAACAGGTGCACACGGTGTGTGTGTGTGTGTGGGGGGGGGGGGGGGGGGGGGGGGGGGGTATGTGTGGGTGGGTATGGGAGTGGGGGGGGGGGCGAGATCGCACCCAAACATAACTGTGTAGGGATGGCTTGGGGGGTGCTGTGGCTATTACAGGTATGCATGAAGAATTCATGTATGAATGAATGTTTCAATTCAGGGGTATCCTACTAGGCTTAAAGGACTTGCAGGTGAGCAACTTACAATTCTGCTCTTGCTCCTAACAGTTTCTTTGCCGCTTCTCAGAACTGCCTAGGGATGGCTTGGGGGGTGCTGTGGCTGTAACAGGGGTGTATGTATGAATGAATGTATATTTCAGTCCAGTTGTAGCCTACTAGGCTTAAAGGACTTGCAGGGGAGCAACTTTCTTTCCAACTCTACTCTTTGCTCTACCTCCCAACAGTCACCCTACCACCACTCAGAACTTTTGAGGGATGGGTTGGGGGGTGCTGTGGCTGTAGCAGGTGCGAACGGTGTGAGTGTGCGTGGATAAGTGTGTGTGTGTGGGGGGGGGGGGGGGGGGGGGCAAGATGCTATGTGGTGGCTGCTATAGCTCTGCTCTAGATCCCAACAGTCACCTTACCACCACTCAGAACTTCCGAGGGATGGCTTGGGGGGTGCTGTGGCTGTAACAGGTGCGAACGGTGTGAGTGTGTGTGGGTGGGGATGTGGGTATGTGTGTGTGTGGGTCTGGAGGTGTGGGAGGGATGTGGGTAAGGGGTGTGTATGGGTATGTGGGTGGGTAAGGGTGTGTGGGGAGGGATGTGGGCGTGGGGTCCCCCTTGCACCTGTAGGGTTGGGGGATGTGTGGATGGGGTGTGTGGGGTATGGAGGGTGGGGAGAGGATTTGTGGGGGGGCGAGGAGGGGGGAGGGGGGGACGAGGTTGGGGGAGGGGGGGGTGGCCGGGGGGGCGGGGGAGGGGGCGGGTAAGTGGGGGGGCCGTGGGGGGAGGGGGGGAGGGGGGTAAGTGGGGGGGAGTGGGGGGGGTCCTTGGGGGGATGGGGGTAGAGGGAGGGTGGGGGGACGTGTGTGTTGGGTGGGGGCGGGGGGGGTGGGGGGGGGGGGGGGGGGGATGGGGGGGGGGGGAAGGGGTGATTCGTGTAAGGGGTTGTGGGGTATGGCGGGGTGGGTGGGGATGCGGGGGTATGGGTGGGTGGTGGATGTGTGGGGGGGATGGGGGGATGGGGGTGTGTGGGTGAAGATGGGGTATGGGGGGGGGGGGGGGGGGGGGAGGCTTGGGGGCATGGGTGGAGAGTGGGGGTACATGAGGGGGGGGGGGGGGGGGGGGGGGGAGGCTTGGGGCGGTATGGGGGGGAGAGGGGGAGGCGAGGGGGGGGCATAGGTGGGCTTGGGGGGTCTTGAGGCTATTACAAGTTATCAACTTCACTCTGATGTGATTGGCTGGCATAAGGAAAAGGGCTGGGCTTAGGCATCCCATCCACATCTCCATCCCATCCCGTCCCATCCACAATATCCCTATCCGGATCCCCCCATCCCTATCCCTATCGCCCCATCCCCACCATCCCTATCCCTATCCTCCCATCCCCCATCCCCACCATCCATATACCTAACCCCCAATCCAACCTTCCCCACCCCCACCCCTTATCCCCCCAACCCCACCCCCATCCGCCCCACCCCCATCCACCCCATCTCCACACCCAATCCCCCCACCCCATCAACCCACACCATCCCCACCCACACCCACACCTCAGGTATGATTTGGAGTGGCTCCACGCATCTGATGATCCACAGACCTATGGCTACAACATCGCCCCCATACACACCATCCCCCCACCCCATCCCCACCCCATCCCCACCCCCACCTTACCCCCAACCCCAACCCCTTCTCCCATCTACCCCTTCACTTTTCCGCCCCACCCCCAGCCCATCCAGCCCATCCATCCCATCCACACCATCCACACCATCCACCCACCCACCCACACCTCAGGTATGATTTGGAGTGGCTTCCGTGTGTCTGATGATCCACAGACCTATGGCTACAACATCGCCCCATACACACCATCCCCCCACCCCATCCCCAACCCATCCCCACCCCCAACCCCATCTCCCATCCCCACCATCCCCACCCCCACCATCCCCCCACACCATCACCATCCACACCATCCACATTCACCCCCATCCCCACCCCCACCTAATGAAGGTCTGGTCTGCCCCATCCACCCCCCACCCCCCACCCCCCACCTCAGGTATGATCTGGAGTGGCTTCCACGCGTCTGATGATCCGCAGACCTATGGCTACAACATCGCCGCCAACATGTATGCTGCGGGTGCCTTACAGCGAATGCTGCACGTCAACCCCATCTCACATCTGCCCCATCCCCATTCCCCACCCCCATCCGCCCCACCCCCACCTAATGAATGTATGGTCTGTCCCATCCACACCATCCTCCCACCCCAACCCCACCCCCACCTAATGAATGTATGGTCTGTCCCCTCAACCCCATCCCCATTCCCCCCATCCCTTATCAGCCACCTCCACCCCATCCCCACCCCCACCTAATGAAGGTATGGTCTGCCCCATCCACACACCCCACCCCATCCACACCCCCACCCCACACCCCCACCTTAGGTATGATTTGGAGTGGCTTCCGCGCATCTGATGATCTGCAGACCTATGGCTACAACATCGCCGCCAACATGTATGCCGTGGGTGCCTTACAACGAACACTTCATATCAACCCCATCTCTCATCTGCCCCATCCCCATTCCCCACCCCCATCCGCCCCACCCCCACCCTAATGATGGTATGATTTGCCCCATCCACACCATCCCCCCACCCCACCCCCATCCACATCCACATCCCCCGCCTAAGGTATGATTTGCCCTATCCAGGCATCCGACCCATCCACCCCATCCCACCACCCCAGGTATGATTTGGAGTGGCTTCCGCGCGTCTGATGATCCACAGACCTATGGCTACAATATCGCCGCCAACATGTATGCCGCGGGTGCCCTACAGCGAATGCTGCTCATCAACAAAGCAGTGTGGGGTTCAGAATCCTTAACAAAGCGTGTGACGGTGCTCCTGGACGGAATTGAACAGGTACAGTCGCAGTGAAGGGCAGAGAAGAGTGACGGAATTGAACAGGTACAGTCGCAGTGAAGGGTTGAGAAGAGTGGCGGAATTGAACAGGTACAGTCGCAGTGAAGGGCAGAGAAGAGTGACGGAATTGCACAGGTACAGTCGCAGTGAAGGGCAGAGAAGAGGTAAAAAATCGATTGGTGTGTTTGGTAATGATAACGCCTGGTGGGGCGTGGTGTTAAGGGAACCCGTCGTATGCGGGTAGGGAGCGGTCTTCTACCTCAACTAGACAAGCTACCATCGCGGTTGACGACAACCTGCAACGCCAAGAGTGACCGAAGGGGGAATCAAACCCCCGACTCCTCATCCTCAGAGTGATTTGGTCTACCATTAGACCAATGTATATCACTGAAAGGGGCTACTGGTGTGGTTGAGTAGCTGGGCTGGTTTGTTTGACAACTAGAGTTTTCCACCAGCTAAAAGCTGCCTAAGACTTGCTAGTACCGGCCCCTTTAGGGGGCTGGTACTTGGAGGGTCAACTCGCTGCTAACATCCTTTCCACACCAGTCGCAGTGACGAGCAGAGAAGAGGTAGAGAATCGATTGGTGTGGTCGAGTAGCTGGGCTGATGTGTTTGACAAGTAGAGTTATCCACCAGCTAAAAGCTGCCTAAGACTTGCCGGCCCCTTTAGGGGGCTGGTACTTGGAGAGTCAACTCGCTGCTAACATCCTTTCCACACCAGTCGCAGTGAGGAGCAGAGAAGAGGTAGAGAATCGATTGGTGTGGTCGAGTAGCTGGGCTGATATGTTTGACAAGTAGAGTTATCCACCAGCTAAAAGCTGCCTAAGACTTGCCGGCCCCTTTAGGGGGCTGGTACTTGGAGGGTCAACTCGCTGCTAACATCCTTTCCACACCAGTCGCAGTGACGAGCAGAGAAGAGGTAGAGAATCAATTGGTGTGGTCGAGTAGCTGGGCTGATATGTTTGACAACTAGAGTTATCCACCAGCTAAAAGCTGCCTAAGACTTGCCGGCCCCTTTAGGGGGCTGGTACTTGGAGGGTCAACTCGCTGCTAACATCCTTTCCACACCAGTCGCAGAGTGACGAGCAGAGAAAGAGGTAGAGAATCGATTGGTGTGGTCGAGTAGCTGGGCTGATATGTTTGACAAGTAGAGTTATCCACCAGCTAAAAGCTGCCTAAGACTTGCCGGCCCCTTTAGGGGGCTGGTACTTGGAGAGTCAACTCGCTGCTAACATCCTTTCCACACCAGTCGCAGTGACGAGCAGAGAAGAGGTAGAGAATCGATTGGTGTGGTCGAGTAGCTGGGCTGATATGTTTGACAAGTAGAGTTATCCACCAGCTAAAAGCTGCCTAAGACTTGCCGGCCCCTTTAGGGGGCTGGTACTTGGAGGGTCAACTCGCTGCTAACATCCTTTCCACACCAGTCGCAGTGACGAGCAGAGAAGAGGTAGAGAATCGATTGGTGTGGTCGAGTAGCTGGGCTGGTTTGTTTGAAAACTTGAGTTATCCACCAGCTATAAGCTGCCTAAGACTTGCTAGTACCGGCCCTTTAGGGGGCCGGTACTTGGAGGGTCAACTCGCTGCTAACATCCTTTCCACACCAGCCGCAGTGACAAGCAGAGAATAGGTAGAGAATCGATTGGTGTGGTTGAGTAGCTGGGCTGATATGTTTGACAACTAGAGTTATCCACCAGCTAAAAGCTGCCTAAGACTTGCCGGCCCCTTTAGGGGGCTGGTACTTGGAGGGTCAACTCGCTGCTAACATCCTTTCCACACCAGTCGCAGTGACGAGCAGAGAAGAGGTAGAGAATCGATTGGTGTGGTCGAGTAGCTGGGCTGGTTTGTTTGAAAACTTGAGTTATCCACCAGCTATAAGCTGCCTAAGACTTGCTAGTACCGGCCCTTTAGGGGGCCGGTACTTGGAGGGTCAACTCGCTGCTAACATCCTTTCCACACCAGCCGCAGTGACAAGCAGAGAATAGGTAGAGAATCGATTGGTGTGGTTGAGTAGCTGGGCTGATATGTTTGACAACTAGAGTTATCCACCAGCTAAAAGCTGCCTAAGACTTGCCGGCCCCTTTAGGGGGCTGGTACTTGGAGGGTCAACTCGCTGCTAACATCCTTTCCACACCAGTCGCAGTGACGAGCAGAGAAGAGGTAGAGAATCGATTGGTGTGGTCGAGTAGCTGGGCTGATATGTTTGAAAACTAGAGTTTGAAGGAGGAAGAGAGAAGTACGAAGTACAGTCGCCACGTGGTTTCGGAGACGTCGCGTGGTTATGGAGACCTTCAGCCCAAAACGTTCGCGGGAAATTTCTGCATGTTTATACATGCTACAACATGAAGGAATTGAACAGTTATGGCCAAGTTAGCCTCCACTTAACTTAGCCTTCACTTAACTTAGCCTTCACTTAACTTAGCCTTCACTTAACTTAGCCTCCACTTAACTTAGCCTCCACTTAACTTAGCCTCCACTTAACTTAGCCTCCATTTATCTTAGCCTCCACTTGAATAAACCAGAAACTTGACGGAAGTGAACAGTTATGGCCAAGTTAGCCTCCACTTAAGTACCCAACATTTGACGGAATTGGACATGTATGGCCAAGCCAGCCTCCCCTTATCTTAGCCTCCACTTAAGTACCCAACATTTGACGGAATTGGACATGTATGGCCAAGCCAGCCTCCCCTTATCTTATCCTCCACTTAAGTACCCAATATTTGACGGAATTGGACATGTATGGCCAAGCTAGCCTCCCCTTATCTTAGCCTCCACTCAATTACCCAACATTTGACGGAATTGGACATGTATGGCCAAGCTAGCCTCCCCTTATCTTAGACTCCTCTTAAGTTAGCCTCCACTTCAGTAAACCCTAAACTTGACAGAATGGAACATGTATGCCAAAGTTAGCCTCCACTTAAGTAGACCCTAGACCCACCTAGACCCTGAGCCCTAAACCCTAAATCTTTGAATCAAAACCTGAACCACTAAACCCTACAACCCTAAAACCTAACAAACCCTAAATCCCTAAAACCTAACCAAACCCTAACACCTAGCTAAACATTGAACCCCCTAAAAACCTTCAACTTAAATGGAGACTTATTTCCCCCCCACCAATTGAACAGGGTCTGGAAGAGCATGGGACAATTGATGTGCCTGATGTTGGACTCATCTACGCATACGAGGTACGAATGAGTGTGTGTGTGGTGGGTGGGTGGGTGGGTGGGTGTGTGTGTGGGGTGGGGGGGGGATGCAAATGGCGGTGTTGGTGGGGGTTGGGGTGAGAGGTGGTGCCATCAATCCATGTTGGGCTCATCTACGCATACGAGGTACGAATGTGTGTGTTGTGTGTGTGTGTGTGGGGGGGGGTGGGGGTGGGGGGGGATGCTAATGGCGGTTTTGGTGGGGGGTGGGGGGGAGAGGTGGTGGTGGTGCCTTCAAGCGGTGTTGGACTCATCTACGCATACGAGGTACGAATGTGTGTGTGTTGTGTGTGTGTGGTTGCGTGTGGGTGGATGTGTGCGTGTGTGTGTGTGGGGGGGGGGGATGCAAATGGCGGTGTAGGTGGGTTGGGGGGAGAGGTGGTGGTGGTGACGGTGATGGTGATGGTGCCTCCAAGCGATGTTGGGCTCATTTATGTGTATGAGGTACGAATGTGTGTGTGTGTGTGGGTTGTTGGGGGGGGGGCAAATGGCGGTCTAGGTGGGTTGTTGGGGGGGAGAGGTGGTGGTGGTGACGGTAGTGGTGCCTTCAAGCCATGTTGGGCTCATCTACGCACACGATGTTCGCGCTTGGTGGTGTGGATGTGTGTGTGTTTGGGGGGGGTGAGGTGGGTGTGATGGTGGTGAGGTGATGATGGTGCCTTCAAGCAATGTTGGGCTCATCTACACGTACAACACGCGCATGGTGGTGGTGGATGTGTGTGTGTGTGTGGGGGGGGGGGGGGGGGGGGGGAGTTGTCTTCAAGCCATGTTGGGCTCATCTACGCACACAAGGTACACGCATGGTGGTGTGGATGTGTGTGTGTGTGTGGTGGTGTGTGTGGTGGTGGGGGGGGGAGGTGGTGGTGCCTTCAAGCGATGTTGGACCCATCTATGCCTACAAGATATATGCATGGTCGGGGTGGGTGGGTGGGTGGGGGGTGGGGGCCTTCAAGCAATGTTGGAGCCATCTATGCCTACAATATATATGCATAGTGGGGGTGGGAGAGGTGAGTTGGGGATGGTGAGGTGGTGGTCGTGGTAACCTACCACCACCACCACTACCACCCCCCTCACCACTACCACGTCCACCGCCAAGTCTCTCCTGCTTCACTCCACCGACTTGAGCATGCATGCTGCTACCACTCCAATACATCATCAACCACCAGCACCAACACCAACACCAACCAACATCAACCACCAACACCACCACCACTATCAGTAAGTCTCTCCTGCAGCGACCTCCTCTTCTGTTAAAGGTTTATGGCTTGGGAGGAGTGCTGCACTCCACCGACGACCCCAACCTACCCTTGCTCATGCGCATGCTTGGTGCTATGACACCAACACCAACACAACAACTACCACCATCCACCACCACCACTACCACCTCCACCAGCAATACCACCAAGTCTCACCTGATGCACCCCCTTTTGTGTTACAGGTTGACGGCTTGGGAGGAGTGCTGCACTCCACCAACGACCCCAACCTACCCTCGCTCATGAGTATGCCACTCTTGGGTTACCAGCACAACCTCTACCACCACTACTACCACCACCAATACTACCACCAATACAACCAATACCATCACGACCAATACCACTTACGCCTCCACCACCATTACCACCACCACCACCATCCACCACCACCACTACCAGCACAACCAGCAAGTCTATCCTGCTGTACCCGCCTCTTGTGTTACAGGTTGACGGCTTGGGAGGAGTGCTGCACTCCACCGACGACCCCAACCTACCCTCGCTCATGAGCATGCCTCTCCTGGGTTACCAGTACAACCGGGCAGTATGGGAGAGGACCAAGGACCTGTTGTACAGCAGTAAGAATCCGTACTTCTACAAGGGAAAGGAGATAGAGGGTCTGGGATCAACCCACACACCCTATAACTACGTGTGGTCTTTGGCGCACATGGTACTTGGGCTGATGACGAACGACTCCGGCGCTCGAGCCCATATTTTCAGGGACCTGTTGAAGATGCAGGTATGTGGAGTTGACACACTGAGGATGCCTGCCTGCCTGTCTGTCTGTCTGTCTGTCTGTCAGTGTAAGTCTGTCTACCTGTCTGCCTACCTGCCTGTCTGTCGATCTGTCTGTCTGTCTGTTTGTCTGACTACCTGTGTGTCTGTCTGCCTGCCTGTCTGCCTTCCTTCCTGCCTGCCTTCCTGCCTGCCTACATGTGGTCTTTGTCGCACATGGTACTTGGGCTGATGACAAACGACTCCGGCGCTCGAGCCCATTTTTTCAGGGACCTGCTGAAGATGCAGGCATGCGGAGTTTACACACTGAGGGCGCCTACCTGTCTGTCTGCGTTCCTGCCTAGCTGTTTGTTTGTCCGTCGATCTGTCTGTCTGCCTACCTGGCTGTTTGTCTTCCTACCTGGCTGTCAGTCTGTCTGCCTTTCTACCTGTCTGTCTGCCTGCCTGCTTACCTGTCTCTCTGTCTGCCTGCCTTCCTGCCTGCCTTCCTGTCTGTCTGTCGATCTGTCTGTCTGTCTGCCAATCTGTCTGCCTTCCTACCTGCCTGTTTGCCTTCCTACCTGTCTGTCTGCCTTCCAACCTGTCTGCCTGCCTACCTGCCTACCTACCTGCCTGTCTGTCAATCTGCCTGTCTGTCTGTCGATCTGTCTGACTGCCTGCCTGCCTTCTTGCCTGCCTGCCTGCCTGCCTGCCTGCCATCTTGCCTGCCTGCCTTCCTGCCTGCCTGCCTTCTTGCCTGCCTGCCTGCCTTCCTGCCTGCCTACGTGTGGTCTTTGGCGCACATGGTACCTGTGCTGATGTCGAATGACTTCGGTGCCCGCTCCCATATTTTCAGGGACCTGTTAAAGATGCAGGTATGTGGAGTTTAGACACTGAGGGTGCCTGCCTACCTGTCTGCCTGTCTGTCTGCCTGCCTGTCTGTCTGTCTGTCTGTCTGTCGATCTGTCTGTTTGCCTTCCTGCCTACCTACCTGTCTGTCTGTCTGTCTGTCTGTCTGTCTGCCTTCCTGTCTGTCTGTCTGTCTGCCTGTCTGTCTGCCTTCCTGTCTGTCTGTCTGTCTGTCTGTCTCTCTGTCTGTCTGTCTGTCTGCCTGCCTGCCTTCCTGTCAGTCTGTCGATCTGTCTGTCTGTCTGCCTGCCTGCCTGCCTACCTGTCTTCCTTTCTGCCTGTCTGTCTGCCTTCCAACCTGTCTGCCTGCCTACCTGCCTACCTACCTGCCTGTCTGTCAATCTGCCTGTCTGTCTTTCGATCTGTCTGACTGCCTGCCTGCCTTCTTGCCTGCCTGCCTGCCTGCCTGCCTGCCTGCCTGCCTGCCTGCCATCTTGCCTGCCTGCCTGCCTGCCTTCCTGCCTGCCTGCTTTCTTGCCTGCCTGCCTGCCTTCCTGCCTGCCTACGTGTGGTCTTTGGCGCACATGGTACCTGTGCTGATGTCGAATGACTTCGGTGCCCGCTCCCATATTTTCAGGGACCTGTTAAAGATGCAGGTATGTGGAGTTTAGACACTGAGGGTGCCTGCCTACCTTTCTGCCTGTCTATTTGCCTACCTGTCTGTCTGTCTGTCTGTCTGCCCTCCTGTCTGCCTGCCTGCCTGCCTACGTGTGGTCTTTGGCGCACATGGTACTTGGGCTGATGTTGAATGACTCCGGCGCTCGCTCCCATATTTTCTGGGACCTGTTGGAGACGCAGGTATGCTGAGTTTAGACTCGTGTCTAAATAGAGGGTGCCTGCCTGCTTGCTTGTCTGCCTGCCTCCCTCAGTAGTGAACCATTCTGCTGTAGGATTTGACCCTTGTAATCTACTTACATTGATTCTGATGCCCACCACCACCACCTTGCATACCATCATGCCCACTACCACCACCACCACCACCACCACCTTGCATACCATCATGCCCACCACCACCACCACCACCACCTTGCATACAACCATGCTCACCACCACCATCACCACCATTTGCAGGGCAGTAATGGACTGATGCACGAGAGCCTCTCAGTTGACAACCCACAACAGCTTACGCGTCCAGAGTTTGAATGGGCTAATGCGATGTTCGTGACATACTTTGAGAACACTTTTGGCGAGGACTGTGATGGTGTCGCGATGGAGCTGAGGGACGCTGAAATCTTGCAGGTATGTATGTATGTATGTATGTATGCATGCATGTATGTATGTAGTGATTAGTATGTATGTAGTAATTACTAATTAGTCATACGGAATTAGTAATTAGTAAAATGGTATTACTGACTTTGGCGAGGACTGTGATGGTGTTGCTATGGAGCTGAGAGACGCTGCAATCTTGCAGGTGTGGGGAGGTTATGTGTGTGTGTGCATTCATGTGTGGGGGATGTGTTCATGTGTGTGGGTGTGCCTGTGTGTGGGATGTGTTCATGTGTGCATTCATGTGCGGGTGCCTGTGCCTGCGTGTGGGATGTGTTCATGTGTGTGTCCATGTGTGTGGGATGTGTTTATGTGTGTGGGTTTTTGGTGGGTGGGTGGGTGGGGTTAAAATAGGATCTTGCAGGTATGGGGAGGTTATGTGTGTGTGTGCATTCATGTGTGTGTTCATGTGTGTGTGGGTTTTTGGTGGGTGGGTGGGTGGGTGGGTGGGGTTAAAATAGGATCTTGCAGGTATGGGGAGGTTACCCGGCTGAATACCCGGGGATTAGCACAGACCCTGTCCTTTGGTGGTGGTGGTGGTGGTGTAAGTGGTGGTGGTGGTGGACGAGACAATATACCGTATGCATACCCAGGGATTAGCACAGACCCTGTCTTTTGCTCCTACGGTCTCTACTGCTAGCTCCGGCTTACGCTGTGGTGTCCTTAATTTCACGTCCTGAGCGTGACTTCATTACTCGGATGTAACAATTTCAATTCCAATGGGGAGGTTAGCCTCCACTTAAGGATTATATCCACTTAAGGATTCCTTAATACACTGAAGTATACACAATCAGTCCACACCAAAAGTGTTTCATTATATAAATGATTCAGATTATATCCACTTAAGGATTCCTTAATATACTGAAGTATACACAATCAGTCCACACCAAAAGTGTTTCATTATATAAATGATTCAGATTATATCCACTTAAGGATTCCTTAATATACTGAAGTATACACAATCAGTCCACACCAAAAGTGTTTCATTATATAAATGATTCAGATTATATCCACTTAAGGATTCCTTAATATACTGAAGTATACACAATCAGTCCACACCAAAAGTGTTTCATTATATAAATGATTCAGATTATATCCACTTAAGGATTCCTTTATACACTGATGTGTACTCAATCAGTCCTCGCCCAAATTGTATCATTATATTCATGATTCAATATATATCCACTTAAGGATAGCATCCACATAAGGATATGAATAATGATTATACATACTGAGGACTGTGATGGCGTGTTAGTAATTGGAAATTACTAAATTAGTAATACGGAATTAGTAATTAGTAATACGGTATTACTGACTTTGGCGAGGACTGTGATGGCGTTGCTATGGAACTGAGAAACGCTGCAATCTTG
The DNA here is from genome assembly GCA_013435795.1 of Chlamydomonas sp. ICE-L. Taxonomy (NCBI): domain Eukaryota; kingdom Viridiplantae; phylum Chlorophyta; class Chlorophyceae; order Chlamydomonadales; family Chlamydomonadaceae; genus Chlamydomonas; species Chlamydomonas sp. ICE-L. The sequence continues at coordinate 20,478,545 of JACBWV010000626.1, forward strand.
CAGGTTTGGGGAAAAGGTAATGATAACGCCTGGTGGGGCGTGGTGTTGAGGAAACCCGTCGTGCGCGGGCAGAGAATGGTCTACCACCTCGACTGGACAAGGAACCATCGCGGTTGACAACGACCTGCAATGCTAAGGGTGGCCGTTGGGGGAGTCGAACCCCCGACTCTTCGTCGTTAAAGCGATTTGGTGTACCACTAGACCAATCGTATCACTGAAACGGGCTATAGGTATGGGGAGGTTACTCTCCACTTAAGTTAGCCTTGCCCTCGGCCTTGCCTAATTAAACCCTAAACCCACCTATACCCTAAACCCTTAACCCCACCTCTAAACCCTAAACCCACCTAGACCCTAGACCTTTGAATCAAAACCTAAACCACTTAACCCTAAATCCCCTCAACTTAAGTGGAGGCTAACTTCCCCTAACTAATCTTGCAGCGGGAGTCTGCCGGCGGTCGGCTGCAACTACAGAACGGGGGGAACGATATTCCTCAGTACTTTGACCTACTCGAGATGGGCATCAAACATGCTGACAACTAAAGAAGGGGGAAGAAGAAGAAGAAGAAGGAGGAGAGGGGGGAGGAAAGGAGGAATAATTGTTACATGGTTTTTAAGCCAACTCTGGGCTGCTAACCGTCTTTCGATTGTTTACCACCAAACATGTGGGGTGTGGAACACACACACACACACACACACACACACACACGCACACACACGCACACACACACACACACACACACACACACACACACACACACACACACAAACATGTGGGGTGTGGAACAAACCGGGCGGTATTCCGTTATTGGGGTTTTCTATGGTCGGTATACTGGAGCCCAAAAATCCCAATGTCCGTTTGCCCGGACCTTTTCGCGAGTCCCTTCCAGTATGCACCGACCAATTCTTATGGGGAGTTCCGGTTAGGCAAAACATGCAGATAACAAACGAGTAGACGACTGAGGTACCTCACTAGAGTAGCTGTTTTGATGACATGATGTTTCAGTAGGGACTGGCATATCATTTAATACAACGCATGGAGGGGAGTGGTGTTAACGGGACCCTCCTGTACGCCGCAGCTGGGGACCGACTGGCATATCATATGATGTTGACCGAAGGCGGGTATGATATCATACAAATTGCATCATATTACATTGTATATAACTAGTAGCTTGAGCATAGCCAGACTGCCTGCATCATATGATATCATATTGCCGTGCCCTATATATTAGCCTTCAGGCTGCTCACTGTCTGCGGGCGGATTAAACATAGTAATAAAGGACCCGACAAAACCACACTCCTGGGTGTAGAGTGCAATCACACGCGGTTCTGCACAAAGGACTTGGATTGATTACATGCCATGACGATGCATCAGCCTCCAGGCTGCTCACTGTCTGCAGGCGGATAAAACATAGTAGTACAGGACCCAACTGAACTACACTTTTGAGTGTAGAGTGCAATCACATGCAGTTGCGCACAAAGGAAGTGGATTGATAACTTGCCACGATGGTTTATCAGCCTCCAGGCTGCTCACTGTCTGCAGGCGGATAAAACATAGTAGTATAGGACCCAACTGAACTACACTTTTGAGTGTAGAGTGCAATCACATACAGTTGCGCACAAAGGATGTGGATTGATAACATACCATGATGGTTTATCAGCCTCCTGGCTGCTTTCTGTCTGCAGGTGGATTAAACATGGATAGAGTAGGACCCGGTTAACTTGAACTTGGTTACATAGCTTCAGCCAGCAATTTGGCTGCTCACTGTCTTCGGCAGTAAACAAATTAGTACCAGGAAAATGTAAAGGCGAACAAATCACTTTTTATCCTCTTCTTCTGAACGATAAAAAACTGTTGCGGTACAAGACTATTCATACCTGTCAAAAAATAATTGATCCAGTCTCTTCTTACTTTCATGGATGAACATAGGAAGCTTTGCTCGACCTTCAACTTCTGAATTGCACATCTAGTACTGTAGAGGAATCATTTTGCTCTCAGGTTGGGAAATCAGGTTCTGATACTTTCTTCTCGAATTCAGCAAGGCTTCGTTAGTAAATTCAAAGACCACATGGTGATCATCTGAACTGTTAATAATCACAAATTCATACACTAATAGATAAACAGAGATATATTCGCAAGATCTTCCACTTCTGGATTGCACACCAGATAATGTAGAGGAATCATTTAGCTCTAAGGTTGGGAAATCAGGTTCTGGTACTTCAGGCTTAGATAGTACATACAGAAACTCAATGTTCATCTTGAATGGTGTGTTCCAGGGGACTACTTCTTGCCAAATTAGTCAGCGCTTTCTAGTGCAAAAAGTGCACGCTGCGCCCACAGGGGGTTGAAAAAACTGTGCGAAACGCCCAGAGGGGCTCATAAAAGGCAGCGCGGCACCGCGCTGCCGCGTGCGCTTAGTAGTACCCTGAACCAAATAGGTTCCAGGGACTCGCCCAAATCAAGGAGACATATATGTACCCGAAGGCGCATGATATGTTGGCGGAAATAGAGATGGCGGAAGGCACAAAAATGGGCAAAATCATGGCGGATTTTCGGTGCTCCATAAATTGGCTCAAGATACCAATGGCGGATGGCGGAATCATTTTTTACATTTTTCCAATTCAAACCGGTTTCAAGTGTGACTAAAATGAATTGTTCTGGGCATAAGCAGGAGTATATATAAAATATCGGACCTGTCCCCCTGTGTAAAAAACTTGAGGGGGGCACAGTAGGCAGAGAGACAGAGGGAGGAGCCAAACTACCATCACAAGTTCTGGCGACGCCTGAGCGCCCAAAGCCGGTTGAGGATTCATTTGCTCGAGAGCTAGAACGAAATTGAACAGACAAGAAATGAAAAGTCGAGAATGAAGGAAGTTGCCCAAAGGGAGTTCCTCCCCCCCCCCCCCCCCCCCCCCCCCCAAACTGTGTATACTGCACTAACTGTTTTGGCCTGGCGAAATGTTGGTGGATGGCCCAATCCGCCTGTGCTCCCCGTTTGGCCCAAATCAAAGATGGCGGACACCTGTCCGCCACCTCATCCGCCAACAAATCATGCGCCGACGGTAGTGAGGGATGGAATACCCCCACGTGCTAAGAATTACGAAGTCCCTCTCGACGCCATCACTAGACAGGAGGTATAGGTATAGGATCATGGGCGCCATGAGTGCTGGCGGTTTGGCGAAAGAAAAAAAATGAAATGTTTTTTTCGGCACTTCGTTGGTGGGTTTTCGAATTTGGGGCGCGCCATTTATTTGCTCAAGTTACATATTTGATATTTGGCGTCAGGCATCCCATGTGCGCCTACTCTTTTGCAGGAGTGGCAACTCCATTCGAACAGAATCGTCGGTGTCGCTGGCTGGTTTGCGTCGGGAGAGTGACCCATGGCGCAACTAAAAAAAGGCTAAAGCCTGAAACCTAAGGCAAGCACCAGGCCTAGGGCATCGACAGCTTTCTTCTTACGGACAGCTTTCTTCTTACGGAAACGAGAACCAAGGCGGTACTAGGCCATCTGTGACTACCATGGGGACAGGGGGAAGCTTCCCTGACCATACCTAACAAAACTGAAACCGGTAAACAGGGGGGGAAGCTTCCCCCCGTCTGCTTTCCCCCTCTGACTCAGAAATAGCAGGGTGCCCGCTGGCGCTGGCCAGCGCGCTGGTGCCCAGCAGCAGGCCCAGCAGCCTCCCCTGGCCCCTGCCCCTGGCCTGGGCGGCAGGCCCCCCATATAAATCTTTATCGCAGGCTTGTCGGGCACCAGCTAAGCATCTAGCTACTCGCGCCTACTCTTCGCTTTATCACGCCAACCTGCCTTTCGATCGAAAACCAGAAGCTCGCAAATATCTCCGCAACTCACCTTGCAGGTTCTTATTCGTTGCGAGACATAATCGGTGCGTTGTTGTTGTGAGAGAGGACATCTAAGCGACTAACTTTATTGCTATTTGCAATCACATTGCTTTCCTGCCAATCGAGTAATCTGCTCTGAAGAAAACTTGATCTTAACTGGCACTTGTATCCCTTGGGGCAAAGTAGCAGAACGCAGGTCGACCCCAATTCCATTCCAACGCTACATCTCTTCGCATATATTAACTCCGACACATACCCTTCCCCTGTCCTAGCTTCAGTGTCCCGGCCAGGGTGCCCACCGCAAACCGATCTTATTGGGACGAGTCCGAGACCCGACCAGTGTGGATCCAAATATCTCACCATCAGCTCAACACCAGCTCAAGATCTGCTCAGCAGCAGCCCAGTATCAGTGCATCAGCAGCAGCAGCTTAACAGCAGGGAAAACGTGGTGTCAGATTGGGAGAAGTTCCACCTAAGCAGCACAAGCGCATCGGAGTTTACAAAGAGCTTCTAGATGGATCTGCAGCACAACCCAGGAGGTTACCAGCAGCCCCCCCCAGGTGGCTACCAGCAGGCCCCCCCTGTGGGTTACCAGCAGGCCCCCCCTGTGGGTTACCAACAGGCCCCCCCTGTGGGTTACCAGCAGCCCCCCCCTGGAGGTTACCAGCAGCCCCCCACAGGGGGTTACCAGCAGGCCACCCCTGGGGGTTACCAGCAGCCTCCCCATGGGGGTTACCAGCAGCCCCCCACAGGTGGTTACCAGCTGCCCCCCCCAGAGGGTCACCAGCAGCCCCCCACAGGGGGTTACCTGCAAGCCCCCCAAGGAGGCTACCAACAACCTGGAGTGTACCAGCAGCCGCACTCATCCACGCAACTGGCTGTGGTACGTGTGCATTGGTATGATTTGCAGGGTCGGGTGGGGTGGGGTGCATGTGGGGTGGGGTGTAATATGGTGTGGGGAGTAATGTGGGGTGCATGTGGGGTGGGGTGTAAGTTGGGGGTGGGGTGGCGAGGGGGTTGGCAAGGTCGTGTTCAGGGGTTTCAACAGGCTGCTCCTTCTCCAGGCCAACATCCTTGCTACCAGGGCCTGGTTAGCATAGTAAGGCCGCAGCAGCAGCAGTGCGGGTGCTCATCCTCGCAACTGGCTGCGGTACGCATGAATTGGTGTGATTTGCAGGGTGTAGCGTGTGCATGTCAGGGTTTTACCCCCCCACCACCCACCCACCCACCACACCAAACCAAACCAAACCACACTACCCTTTGCTAACCCTGGCATATTGCACTTCATAATGCTAACATCTAGTTATCACCTCTCTCACCTCCCTCGCCTCACCTCCCTTGTATACACAGTGGTTCCGGTCCATTGACACTGACAACTCCGGGTTTCTAGATCCAGAGGTGAGTTTGGGGAAGGGGGGGTAGGGTTTTAGGGTCCTGGGTTTCTAGATCCAGAGGTGAGTTAGGAGGGGTTAGGGTTTTTGGGTCTAGGGTTTTATGTTTACATCAACAACAAATACAACGTAGCATCAAATGATCCATGCCATACTTGGTACCAGGTCCTCCCAGTCTGTTGGATGGCTGATTGTGTCAGCTTCAAGGTGCTCTAGGTAGGGTGAGCATTGGCCGGGAATGTTAGTCAGGGAGTTACCTAGGATGCTTCTGATTGCAGCCGAAAATGACATATCATCAGCATCGATTCTACACATATCTCAACCGAAACACATAGTCACCACATCGATTCACCACTTTTCCAACATCGAAAAATACATTACCATACTCGATTACATATCACCACAGTGTAAGACACTGTTCATCGAGATATCTATGGTTCATGACCTACATGAACTGACAACAATAACATCACCACGACCGATTTACACATCCATCCACACTGAAACGAACATCACTCACTACTGATTCACACATTACTCTCTAACACCGAAAACACACATCACTTTTCACACCGATTCACATTCATCACTTAATCGAAAAAACACTACATCACCCACACCGTTCACACTCACCTACACTCGAAACAGCACATCACCACACCGATTCCATACATCACCATCAACCGAAGCCACACATCACCACACCGATTCACACATCACCACACCGAAACACACATCACCACACCGATTCACACATCACCACACCGAAACACACATCACCACACCGATTCACACATCACCACACCGAAACACACATCACCACACCGAAACACACATCACCAACCGAAAACACACATCACCACACCGAAACACACATCACCAACCGAAACAACACACGTCACCAACCGAAAACACACATCACCAACCAAAAACACACATCACCACACCGAAAAGAAATGCACTGTAAGAAATGATAACCACATTTCATGCTCGCAGAAGTGACGACCTTCACATGAAAGTCCTAAACCACACTCACACACATGCACACACCACCACACCGAAATGAAAGCACTGTAAGAAATGATAACCACATTTCATGCTCGCAGAAATGACGACCTTCACATGAAAGTCCTAAACCACACTCACACACATACACACACCACCACACCGAAATGAAAGCACTGTAAGAAATGATAACTGCATTTCATGCTCGCAGAAATGATGACCTTCAAATGAAAATTCTAAACCACACACACCACACCACAGCACACCAAAAGAAATGCACTGTAAGAAATGATAACCACATTTCATGCTCGCAGAAATGATGACCTTGAACAGCCTTGAAGTTAAATTGATAAACACACAACTTTTCATCTCAGTGGCCTGGGCCCACCACATGCCAGGTTTCAAATGTCACTTGATTCATATCACTTGATCCACTGCAAGAGATTCAAAAGACTCTAGGAATCACCACCACCACCCACCCTCCACTACCATCCACCACATGCCAGGTTTTATATGTCACTTGATTCATGTCACTTGATCCACTGCAAGAGCTTCAAAAGACTCTAGGAATCACCACCACCACCCACCCTCCACTACCATCCACCACATGCCAGGTTTCAAATATCACTTGATTCATGTCACTTGATCCACTGCAAGAGCTTCAAAAGACTCTAGGAATCACCACCACCACCCACCCTCCACTACCATCCACCACATGCCTGTCATCAAATGTCACTTGAGTCATGTCACTTGATCCACTGCAAGAGCTTCAAAAGACTCTAGGAATCACCACCACCACCCACCCTCCACTACCATCCACCACATGCCAGGTTTCAAATGTCACTTGATTCATGTCACTTGATCCACTGCAAGAGCTTCAAAAGACTCTAGGAATCACCACCGCCACCCACCCTCCACTACCATCCACCACATGCCAGGTTTCAAATGTCACTTGATTCATGTCACTTGATCCACTGCAAGAGCTTCAAAAGACTCTAGGAATCACCACCACCACCCACCCTCCACTACCATCCACCACATGCCTGCCATCAAATGTCACTTGATTCATGTCACTTGATCCACTGCAAGAGCTTCAAAAGACTCTAGGAATCACCACCACCACCCACCCTCCACTACCATCCACCACATGCCAGGTTTCCAGTTTCCAAATATCACTTGGTCATGTCACTTGATCCACTGCAAGAGCTTCAACAGACTCTAGGAATCACACCCCACCCACCTCCACTACCATCCACCACATGCCTGTCATCAAATGTCACTTGAGTCATGTCACTTGATCCACTGCAAGAGCTTCAAAAGACTCTAGGAATCACCACCACAAACACCCACCACTACCCACCATCAACCAGACACTACCGCCCACCACCCACCACCACCACCACTCACCACCACCACCATCCACCACAACCACCACCACCACCACCAACAACAACAACAACAACCATCATTGAGTTTTACCACGGGATCCGCTGCAAGAGCATCAAAAAGCTCCAGGGATCAACACCACAACCACCCACCACCATCAACCAACCACTACTACCCACCACCACCACCACCATGACCACCACCGTCACCACCATCACCACCACCGTCACCACCATCACCACCACCGTCACCACCATGACCACCACCGTCACCACCATGACCACCACCGTCACCACCATGACCACCACCGTCATCACCATGACCACCACCGTCACCACCATGACCACCACCGTCACCACCATGACCACCACCGTAACCACCATCACCAACACGATGTGATCCACCGCAGGTGCTCAGAAGGGCTCTGGAGATGGGAGGTCTGAACTACTCACTGACTGCCGTGGACGCCATGATCCGGGCATTTGACCTGAAGGATACCAGGTCCTTAAACATGATTGACCACCACCACCACCACCACCACCATGACCACCACCGTCACCACCATCACCATCACTGTGTGATTCACCGCAGGAGCTCAAAAGGGCTCTGGAGATGGGAGGTCTGAACTACTCTCTGACTGCCGTGGACGCCATGATCCGGGCATTTGACCAGAAGAATACCAGGTCCTAAAACATGACTGACCACCACCACCACCATGACCACCACCATGACCACCACCACCGTCACCACCATCACCATCACGATGTGATCCACCGCAGGAGCTCAAAAGGGCTCTGGAGATGGGAGGTCTGAACTACTCTCTGACTGCCGTGGACGCCATGATCCGGGCATTTGACCAGAAGGATACCAGGTCCTTGAACATGAATGAATTCTCAAAGCTGCACGAGGTATAGTTTGGGTGGTGGTGGGTGTAGGTGGTGGGTGGTGGGTCAGATCAGATAAATGTGAATGAATTCTCTAAGCTTCATGAGGTATAGTTCGTCGCATGGGGCACGACTGCGATCGGTTTTGGGGGGTAGCATTGTGTCCCCCACCACAGTAGCATTGTCTCCCCCACCACCACCCAAATCCAAATAATATAAAGGTATAGTGTGTCGCATGGGGCACGACTGCAAACGGTTTTGGGGGTAGCGTTGTGTCTGTTGGTGCAGGTGGTGGTGTGTGTGTGTGGGTGTGTGTGGGGGGTCAAGGGGGGTTCGATAGCTGTTGTTAGGGGTAGTTGTCGGAAGTGGACGCCATGGTCATGGTCATGGCATTTCACCCGAAGAATAGCAGATCCTGATAGCCATTCAGGGGATGATTTGTCTGGCATTAGACCTGTCACCTGCACACCTATACACCAACTATGCACCAACCATGCACCACCAATACACCAACCCTTCCCCTGTATTCTTCTGTTTACACAGCTTCTGATGTCGGTCACGGCTTCTCTCACTATCTACGACGCAGACCGCAGCGATACCCTGGAGAGCAACGAGGTGATTCAAGCTTCAAAATGACCTATACACTAACCCTTATCCTTTTTACTTTTTCTCATGCAGTTTCTGATGTCGGTCACAGCTTCTTTTACCCTCTAAGACACGAACCGCTGCAATACACTGGAGATCCACGACGTTATCCCCGCCCTGTGGCAGGCAGGCTTCAAAATGACCTGTACACCGACCCTTCCCCTCCTTACTTTTTCTTATGTAGTTTCTGATGTCGGTCACGGCTTCTTTCACCCTCTTCGACGCAGACCGCAGCGATACCCTGGAGATCAGCGAGGTGATTCAAGCTTCAAAATGACCTATACACCAACCCTTCCCCTACTTACTTTTTCTCGTGTAGCTTCTGATGTCGGTCACGGCTTCTTTCACCCTCTACGACACAGACCGCAGCAATACACTGGAGATCCACGACGCTATCCCCGCCCTGTGGCAGGCAGGCTTCAAAATGACCTGTACACCGACCCTTCCCCTACTTACTTTTTCTCACGCAGTTTCTGATGTCAGTCACGGCTTCTTTCACCCTCTACGACACAGACCGCAGCAATACACTGGAGATCAACGAGGTGATCCCCGCCCTTTGGCAGGCAGGCTTCAAAATTGATCCTTTAGTGCTATCCTTTACACCTAGACACCTATTCATGCCTAAACACTACCTACACACTAAACACCTATTCACTTGCACACCTGCACACCAACCCTTCCCCTTTGTTCTTCTGTTTGACACAGTTTCTGATGTCGGTCACGGCTTCTTTCACCCTCTACGACACGGACCGCAGCAATACACTGGAGATCCACGAGGTCATTCCCGCTCTGTGGCAGGCAGGCTTCAAAATGGACCCTCCAGTGCTGGAGAAGATGATGAAGAAGTACGATCTGTCCAACTCACGCAGCTTGAAGGTACGGGCTGTAGGGTTGGGTTGGTGGTGGGGGTGGGGGGGGGGGGGCGCTGGGTAAGAGTAGGGGGATCGCACAGTTGGTGATAATGAAGAAGTACGATCTGTCAAAATCATGCAGCTTGAAGGTACGGGCTGTGGGGTTGGGGGGGGGGGGGGGGGGGGGGGGTAAAAGATTAGGGATCGCACTGATGGTGATGATGAAGAAGTACGATCTGTCCAACTCACGCAGCTTGAAGGTACGGGCTGTGGGGTCGGGTTGGGGGTCAAGGGTTGGTGGGGGGGGGAGGGGGGCTGGGTAAGAGTAGGGGGATCGCACTGTTGATGATGATGGACACTGCACCCCCACCCCCCCCACCCACTGCCAATATGTTGACAGTAACCCCTCCCCACCCACCCACTAACACCTTCCAATCGGCCTGCCTCGTCTATGCCAATATGTACCTGCACCCACCTTCCCACCTCCCCACCCACCCACTGACGATATGTACCCCCCCCCCCCCCCCCCCCCCCCCCCCCCCCTCCTCCCCATTAGCACCTTCCATTCGTCCGCCTCGTCTAAGCCAATCTGTACCTGCACCCACCTCCCCACCTGCCCATCCACCCACTGACGATATGCACCCACCCACCCCCCTCCCACCCATTGGCACCTTCCAATCGCCCCGTCTCGTCTAAGCCAATCTGTACCTGCACCCATCTCCCCACCCACCCACTGACGATATGTCCCCCCCCCCCCCCCCCCTCTTCCCCCATTGGCACCTTCCAATCGTCCGCCTCGTCTATGCCAATCTGGACTACAGCTGCATGAATACATCCAAATGTGGTGAGTGTGGGGTGTGGGTGGGGGGTGGGAGGGGGAGGGGGAGGGAGCTGGTGCCTTCAAGAGATGTTTGGCTCATCTATGCATACGAGGTGTGTGTGGGTGGGTGGGTGGGTGTGTGTGGGTGTGTGTGGGGGGGGGGGGGGGGGGGCTTCAAGATATGTTTGGCTCATCTATGCATACGAGGTGTGTGTGTGTGTTTGTGTGTGTGTGTGCGCATGCGAATGCATGTGTGTGTGTGTGCGAGTGTGTGTGAGTGAGTGCGTGAGAAATAGTGGTGTGAAGCGAATAGCGCTGTGGGGTTGGACTACAGCTGGATGAATACATCCAAATGTGGTGAGCTATTAAATGTGTGCATGTATTTATGTATGTTACATTCCAGGGGTAGGCCAAATAGGGTTGTGGGACTTGCCCAACCGTGACAGGAAGGGCTAAACAGAAAAGGCATTGATGAACTGAACCCCAAGCAATCGTTTCACCGACAGGAGCTATGATCTATACATTGATTTTTCCTGTCTCCAGATTTTGATGCAATGCCCATGTGCATTGTTTCTTTTGGGGGTTCTTGCAGCAGCTTCCAAGCAGCTCCCTTAGCCAGCCACTGGGGCAAGCCCAAAAAACACACACCACTGTTTCTTTTGGGGCTACTCGAGGCAGCTTCTCGCCAGCCCCATTAGCCAGCCACTGGGTCAAACCCAAAAAACACACACCACTGTTTCTTTTGGGACTGCTTGAAGCAGCTTCCAACCAGCTCCATTAGCCAGCCACTGGGGCAAGCCCAAAGCTTTCAGCTACATTTGAATGGCTGTCATGATAGCTTTAAGACACACTAGCTAGCTTCAGGTTTGGCCCTGGGACTGGGAAAGGGAGCTGCCTAGAAGCTGCTACGCATAGCCAAAAAAAGACGCAAAGGTGTTAGGATGACACCCCAACCGGGGGCAACCGTGCTCGTGGGTGAAAATATCTTAGTCGCTTCGGCCATGCCCTCAGCTACCCCCCCCCCCCCCCCCCCCCCCCCCCCCCCCACCTGCTTCGAAGCGCGACTCTTGGTAACATGCGGGGTAGCCATGTAAGGAGGCACATCGTGCAAGTCCGCGGTAGGCTCAGGATGCCATCTGGAATTTACCTGCGGACCCTGACTCGGATAATCCCCAATACCACCACCATCTCCTAAAGGACGCGAACTAAAGCTGGGGTGGGATAACTGCTACAAGCGTGGCTCACATACCCCCCTATTCTTTTTCCCACATCCACATCCGCAGCCCCCCAACCCCCCTCCCCCCCTCCCCTCGCCCTCCCCACAACTCTTCAACCTCGACTTCATCATCCTACCTAAGCCCCCTTTTACCCCCAACCCACATACGTAGTCACCCTACATGTACACCCAACCCATCTCCCCCCTCCCTCCCCACTCGCCCTCCCCCACAACCCTTCAACCTCGACTTCATCATCCTACCTAAGCCCCCTTTACCCCCAACCCACATCCGCAGCCCCCCAACATGTACACCCACCCCCCCCTCCCCCCCTCTTCCCTCTCGCCCTCACCCACAACCCTTCAACCTCGACTCCATCATCCTAGTTAAGCCCCCCTTTACCCCCAACCAACATACTTTCATTTCCGTCAGTCTTATAACAGAACCTTTGGAGCCTTTAACCCAACCCAAACCGTCCCAGTCCATCCCATACCCATTCCAACCCATCCCAACCCAACACATCCCAACACATCCCAACACATCCCAACACATTCCAGCCCATCCCAACCCATCCCAACACATTCCAAACCATTCCAACCTAACCATTGACCCTGACCTTGCTGTTGTGCCTGCAGCCTTTTCCTTCATTCATGCTGCAAAGCCTTTGGCGCCTTTGACCCAACCCAAACCGTCCCAGCCAATCCAAACACATCCCAACACATCCTAACCCATTCCAACCTAGGCATTAACCCTGACCTTGCTGTTGTGCCTGCAGCCTTTTCCTTCAGTCATGCTGCAAAGCCTTTTTAGCCTTCGACCCAACCCAAACCGTCCCAGCCCATCCCAACACATCCCAACACATCCCAACACATTCCAACCCATTCCAACCTAACCATTAACCCTGACCTTGCTGTTGTGCCTGCAGCCTATTCCTTCAGTCATGCTGCAGAGCCTTTGGAGCCTTCGACCCAACCCAAACCGTCCCAGCCCATCCCAACACATCCCAACACATCCCATCCCATTCCAACCTAACCATTAACCCTGACCTTGCTGTTGTGCCTGCAGCCTTTTCCTTCAGTCATGCTGCAAAGCCTTTTTAGCCTTCGACCCAACCCAAACCGTCCCAGCCCATCCCAACACATCCCAACACATCCCATCCCATTCCAACCCATTCCAACCTAACCATTAAACCTGACCTTGCTGTTGTGCCTGCAGCCTTTTCCTTCAGTCATGCTGCAGAGCCTTCGGAGCCTTCGACCCTCAAAAGACCGGGTCGGTCACTTTCAAGTTCAATGAGGTGAGTCGAAAATAATAAAATTATAATAATCAAATAATACATAATAATAATATAATAGTAATAAAATGATAAAAATATTGGCTTGCATTCTGGCGGGGCAATATACAGTCCTAGAGTCTTATGTTGTTTTTAATTGTAGAATTAAAGAATTAAATTATCACTTTACCACGAACCGGTTCCCTGTCGGTAAAACAATTGTTTGGGGTTCAGTTCATCAGTGCTTTTTATTTTTAGCCCTTCTGTCACAGTTGGGCAAGTCCCTTAAGCCTATTGGGCCTACCCTGGTCTGCAACATACATCCCACCAAATCAACATCAGCTCACGACCATCTACTTGTGCCTGCAGTTTGTGTACGCTGCATCTCATATCTCCTAGCTCCAATACCTGGATGCCCAGCCTGTCACAATACCTGGATGCCCAGCCTGTCACAATACCTGGATGCCCAGCCTGTCAAAATACCTGGATGCCCAGCCTGTCACAATACCTGGATGCCCAGCCTGTCACAATATCTGGATGCCCAGCCTGTCACAATGCCAAGGAGGCATTTGCTAATTTGAGGACCCCTCCCCCCCCTCTGTCTCCCCTCGGAAGTCTTGCTGTTGCTAGGTTTGGCTTGTTGGGGTCAAAAATACCTGGCTTGGCTTAATTGGGTCAAATGTACCTGGCTTGGTTTGTACCTGGCTTGGCTTGTTTGGGTCAAATATACCTGGCTTGGCTTGTACCTGGCTTGGCTTGTTTGGTTCAAATCTACCTGGCCTGTCCATGACAATTGACCAAGTAATGAATATAGCTGTAATATGGCCATATATCTTTTGTGTCTAGCTTGTTTTCGTATCATCAGATACCGGTAGAAGGGAGATCCTCCCCGAATGTTATTGGGTCTTTTTTAACATCGAAGGCATGCCCATGTGTAACACCTCGATCGTAGATGGCATGCGCATGTGTGCCCGTAACCTGTTGTTGGATGTTTTATCATGGATGACATGTCCAAGTGTAACACATCGATCGTAGACGGCATGATCATGTATTCATGTGTAACATGTTGTTGGGTTTGTTATCACGGATGGCATGTAGTATGACACATCGATCGTGGATGGCAAGCTCGTGTGTAACACGTTGTTAAGTATTTGATCATGGGTGGCATGCGCATGTGTAACACATCGATCGTAGACGGCATGATCATGTGTAACATGTTGTTGGGTCTGTTACCATGGATGGCATGTTGTATGACACATGGATCGTGGATGGCAAGCTCGCGTGTAACACGTTGTTAAGTATTTGATCATGGATGGCATGCGCATGTGTAACATATCGATTGTGGATGGCATGCTCATGTGTAACATGTTGTTGGGTCTGTTACCATGGATGGCATGTTGTATGACACATCGATCGTGGATGGCAAGCTCGTGTGTAACACGTTGTTAAGTATTTGATCATGGATGGCATGCGCATGTGTAACACATCGATTGTGGATGATATGATCATGTGTAACATGTTGATGTTGGGTCTGTTATCATGGATGGCATTTTGTACGACACATGGATCATGTATAGCATGCCCATGTGATGATCGTGGAGGGCATGCCCATCAGGGTTTCTCAGGAGGACCCACGGCTCTGCGTTCTGAGACGCAACCTATCATACAGCCGACGCAACCAATTAGACCTGAGACGCAACCAATCATACAGCCGACGCAACCAATTAGACCTGAGACGCAACCAATCATACAGCCGACGCAACCAATTAGACCTGAGACGCAACCAATCATACAGCCGACGCAACCAATTAGACCTGAGACGCAACCAATCATACAGCCGACGCAACCAATTAGACCTGAGACGCAACCGACACATAGCCTGCGTCCTGCGACGCAACCAACCCACTGAAGCTGTGTCTGCGACGAGACATACCCTTAGACGTTGTAGCTGCGACGCAGGACGCAGCATCCTGAACAAACCTGATGATTAAGTGTAACACAGCAATCAAGAAAGAAAAGTATAGGTCATCCTCGTTTTCAATTTGTACTTCAGTCCTCCTCGTCTTTAATTCGTACTTCAGTCCTCCTCGTCTTCAAGTCGTAATTTAGTTATCCTCGTCTTCAAGTCGTACTTCAGTCCTCTTCGTCTTTAATTACAATACTTCAGCCCCTATTCCCAATTGATTAATCATCCAACCAACTATTAATTTGGATCAGGCTTCCGCCCAACTCTTAATTACTGTAACAAAAAAACGGCCTGTCGGTTTTCAATCTATCATCGGCGGTATATTTTCTAACTTGAACTTGAACTTGAATTTGAACTTGAGCTTATATTTCCTAAGTGCGCGTATTTTTATACTTTATTGTAGGGCGGGCAACGCCATTCAAACTGAATCCTCCTGGTCGCTGGTTAGTGTCGGTAGACTACTAGGGTGAAAGTTCTTTCACGCAAAAAACATCATCCCATTGGTTACTGCCTGGGTTCGCGTACCGTGTCTGCCACGGGCATTGGATTTGGATTACCGGTTGCCAGATTGTATGTATTTATGTATGTTACAGTCCAGGGGTAGGCAAAATAGGCTAAAGGGACTTGCCCAACCGTGATAGGTAGGGCTTAGAAATTAAAAGCACAGATGAAGTGAACCCCCAATAATCGTTTTACCAACGGGGGGCCTGAGTTCGTGCTACAGTGATCATTAAATTATACCGGTAGTCAGGGTACTACAGTTCGTCAAATTAGTCAGCGCTTAAAGCGCATAAACGTCAAATTCGTCAGCGCTTTGTAGTGCAAAAAGCGCAATAACTGCGCGCTGTGCCCAGAGGGGATGAAAAAGTGCGCGAAACGCGCAGTGGGGCTCAAAAATCGTGCGCGAAATCGCGCTGCCGTGCGCGAATTTTAGTACCCTGCCGGTAGTCGGATTGATTAAGTGCCTTTTGCTTCACAGGTCACAGCCTAGTTAATTGCTTCTGCCGATTACTTAGCTAAATGGTGGTAGGAAGATGCCAACCTGGTGCCAGCCACCACCACGTCCACCATTGATGCCAGCCTGACACCACCACCCCCACCCCCACCATTGATGCTAGCCTGGTGCCTGCCCCCACCTCCACCCCCACCCCCACCATTGATGCTAGCCTGGTGCCTGCCCCCAAACCCACCACCACCACCCCACCACCACCACCACCACTAATACTAGCCTAGTGCCTGAATGCCTGATCACCCCCCCACACACACACACCCCCCCAACCCCCGACCCCAACCCCATCATTGATACCAGCCTGTTGCCTGCCACCACCACCACCACCACCACCATTGATACCAGCCTAGTGCCTGCAACCACCACCACCACCACCACCACCACCACCACAATTATATACAATTACATTACAATCTTACACTATAAAACATATCAATGAAGGGGGGGAAGTGATTTGTTCGCGTTTACATTTTCCCATTTTTACTGCCAAAGACGGCGAGCAGCCAAATTGCTGGCTGAAGCTATGTAACCAAGTTCAAGTCCACGTTCAGGTTCCGCTTTAGCCCCTCCTGATTTCGAAGTTGAGCAAGCCCCTTATGCATATTTGGCTACCCCTGAAATGTGACATGCCTACACACACAATGCATTGGCATAGGCAGGCCATTATTGTTGACCCAAGAGTCCAAGACAAGCCTACTTCACAAATCCGGGATTGCGGGTGGGGGGTGGATGGGTGTGTATGGATGTGGGTGGATGGTGGATGTGGATGGGTGATGGAAGTGGGTGGGTGTGCATTCTAGGTGAGGAGTGGGCCGGGTGTGCGTGTGTGTGTGTGTGTGTGTGTGTGTGTGTGTGTGTGTGTGTGTGTGTGTGGGGGGGGGGGGGTCTTCCAACCACCATATAGCTATATGCATATGTTTGAGTGCCCTTTTTATAATGATATTCGCCTCCGCTACCAGAAGCTGTTTACAGATATTTATAGGCATGTCCATGAGGATACCAACTTAACCGTATGGAATGTGGAATTCTGCGATTCCACATTCAGAACCTTTATGAATGGAAATGGCACTAAGTCTTTTTGGAGCAACCTAGCCGACTATCTTTCTACTTGTAGAAGAGCAAGACAGGAAGCCCTGGACTGCTTAGTGGCACCGTAATTTATCATCCCTTTTTTTCTTCTTCTTGTGACTTCTCATTTGTTAGCTTCTTACCTCCGCCACTGTAAGTGGTTGAGATCTGGGTCCGGCTCTAAGGGGTTTAATACCTACGCCACCAAAACGGTGGTTGGGAGTTTGGTTTGTTTGTCCTCGACACACCCCTGATGTAATGGGGTTTTTGCTTTGTGGGTGCTTTTTCTTTTTGTTTAAAGCACAGAGTCTCATACACCCTCGCGGTGTCAAGTAGACTTTAACATGTAATGTAATGTAATGTAATGTAATAGCTGAGTAATCTGCAGAAGCAAGAAACTAGGCTGTGAAGGGCACTCCTGGGGGTCCTCCTTAACAACCCTGATGGGCACTACTGGGGGTCCTACTGAACAACCCTAATGGGCACTACTGGGGGTCCTACTGAACAACCCTGATGGGCACTACTGGGGGTCCTACTGAACAACCCTGATGGGCACTACTGGGGGTCCTCCTGAACAACCCTGATGGGCACTACTGGGGGTCCTCCTGAACAACCCAGATGGGCACTACTGGGGGTCCTCCTGAACAACCCTGATGGGCACTACAGGGGGTCCTCATGAACAACCCAGATGGGCACTACTGGGGGTCCTCATGAACAACCCAATGGGCTCTACTGGGGTCCTCCTTAACAACCCTGATTGGCACTACTGGGGGTCCTCCTGAACAACGCCTGATGGGCACTACTAACTACTGGGGTGGTCGCTCCTGAACAACCCAGATGGCACGACTGGGTGGTCCTCCTGAACAACCCCTGATGGGCAAGCTACGGGGGTCCTGCCTGACAAAACCCTGATGGGCACTACTGGGGTCCTCGCTTAACAACCCTAATTGGCAACTACTGGGGGTCCTCCTGAACAACCCTGATGGGCACTACTGGGGGTCCTCCTTAACAACCCTGGTGGGCACTACTGGGGGTCCTCCTGAACAACCCTGGTGGGCATGCTATCCATGATCATCACACCGTCCATGATCATCACACCTTCCATGACCATCACATAGATATCAGCATACCATCCACGATAAAAGACCAAAGAACATGTCACACAACATGCCATCCATGATATAAAAACCAACAAAATGTTACACTGGGGGCATGCTAGCCATGGCAAACCAACCAAGAAACATGTTACACATGAGCATGCCATCTGTCAGTGTGAACTACTAGGACACGAGTGCATCATTGGTATCTGATCAGATGCCAATGATGCACTCGTGTCCTAGTAGTTCACGCAGACACCATCCAGGATCGATATTTTACCTACCATCTATGATAAAAGACCAAACAACAACATCCGGAAGGAGCCTCCCTTCAACCGGTATCTTGTGATACGTAAACAAGCTAGATATCAAACATATACGGCCATTTTGCAGCTATATTCATTACTTTGTCAATGGACAGGCCAGGTAAATTTGACCCAAACAAGCCAAGCATAAAAACAGTAAGACTTTCCAGAGAGAGAGAGAGAGAGAGAGAGAGAGAGAGAGAGAGAGAGAGAGAGAGAGAGAGAGAGAGAGGGGGGGGGGGGGGGGTCCTCAGATTAGAAAATGCCTCCTCGGCACGGTGAGCGGCTGGTCATCCAGGTGTCGGAACTAGGAGATATGAGATGAAGCGTACACGAACTGCATGCACAGGTAGATGTAGAGGTCAGGGTACTACAAAGCGCGCCCGGCAGCGCGATTACGCGCACGCATTTTGAGCCCCACTGCGCATTTCGCGCAGTTTTTCAACCTCCTGTGGGCGCAGCGCACAGTTTTTGCGCTTTTTGCATCACAAAGCGCTAGACAATTTGACGTTTGTGCACTTAAAGCGCTTACCAATTTGACGAAAGTACCCTGGTAGAGGTCGTGAGCTGATGGTGATGTGATGGTATGTGGTGGTGAGCTTATGATTATTTGATGGTATGTGGTGGTGAGCTACTGATTATTTGATGGTATGTGGTGGTGAGCTACTGATTATTTGATGGTATGTGGTGGTGAGCTACTGATTATTTGATGGTATGTGGTGGTGAGCTGATGATTATTTGATGGTATGTGGTGGTGAGCTACTGATTATTTGATGGTATGTGGTGGTTAGCTACTGATTATTTGATGGTATGTGGTGGTTAGCTACTGATTATTTGATGGTATGTGGTGGTGAGCTACTGATTATTTGATGGTACGTGGTGGTGAGCTACTGATTATTTGATGGTATGTGGTGAGGAGCTGATGGTGATTTGGTGGTATGTATCTTCCAGTCCAGGGGTAGGCCATAAGGCATTGATGAACTGAACCCCAAACGATAGTTTTACAAACGTGGGCCATGAGTTCGTGCTACGGTGATCATTTAATTATACAATTACGAACAATCAAAGGCTCTAGGACTGTACATTGTTATGTCAGGTTGCAAGCAAGATAAGGCAGTGCAAGGAGCAGAATAAAAAAAGCAGATAGCCCAGGGTGCTCGTATCAGTACAAGGCAGTACAAGGCTGTACAACAAGCAGACTGATCACAGCAGGTAGCCCAGGGTGCTTGTATCAGTACAAGGCAGTACAAGGATGTACAACAAGTAGACTGAACACAGCAGGTGGCCCAGGGTGCAAGTATCAGTAAGGCCTGGATGAGCTGTCTGCAGGCGTAGGGTACTCACCAGCGGACAACAGCCTTATAGACAGTGCCATACGCGTCCTTGTCTGAACCATACATTTACATAATAAAACAACAGGAAGACAGGAAAAAGGTAACAATGCCATAAAGGATGCAAATGCATAGGCCTATGCAATGATGCAAATCAAGAGGTGGTGGTGGTAATGGTAGTGGTGGTGGGGGTCATTAGTTAGTTAATGCGTACCTTTGCTGGATGTATGACTTTCTTACTTCTTGCAATTGTTATTTTAGTTTATTGCTTCAAACACACAATTGTGTGACAGGTTTGTGCCAATATTCGTATGGTTTTATTTTTATTATTTATTATTTGTATTGACTCACCTCATCGAACTGTAAAGTGGCTGACCGGGTCCTGCGAGGGTCGAAGGCTCCGAAGGTTTATTATTTTTATTTTATTTTATTATTATCATTTTTTTTTACTTACCTCATCGATAGGGGGCGGCAAATAGATATATATAGCCCCGACATATAGATATATATAGATCTACATATAGCAAATATATATATATATGGTATATCGGTACCTCAAGGAGGCCTCTGAAAAATCTGGGATTAATTTTGCAGGTAGTCTGCATCATATTAAGGTGCCTTGTGCCTTCAAAACAAAAACAGGATTTAATTTTAGGTCAGTAATCACTTGTGAAGCTCGCTGCCGGCGTGGTCTCATACTAAACGGTCACGATATATATAGCCTCCAAACTAACCCAGGCCAAATCCCCCCTACCCCCATCATTAGTTCATCACTATCAGCAGTTCAGCATAAATCAGGTCCTAGAAAAGTCTTTAAGCTGTCTAATTTGTGCAGCTTCTAGGCAGCTCCCCTGGCTGGCTATTCAGCCAAAACTAACGCAAGCTAGTGCACAGGGAGCTGCCTAGAAGCTGCAACTGGTTGCTGAATCATTGGTTGCCGAACATCATCATCATTAATTCATCATCATGCCGCGATTGCTTCGCTAGGGTAGTAGACTAGTAGGGTTACATGGACAGATTGTGCAGTCGCCCTGAATCATCCCCTAAAGGCCATAGGCTAAAGCCCTATTTGCTAACAGGATAGGAGCACCGTTCCTTAGCCTCACCAGATGAGTCATCGAACTTTGAAGTGACTGACCCGGTCCTGTGATGGTCCAAGGCTCCAATGGTTGATTATTTATTATTATATTATTAGTAGTATCTATTATTTATTTTATTATTGTTATTGTTATTATTACTATTATTATTATTATTATTATTACTATTATTATTATTATTATTCCTATTATTATTCCTATTTTTGTATTTTTTGACTCACCTCATTGAACTTTAAAGTGACTGACCCGGTCCTGTGAGGGTCAAAGGCTCCAAAGGTTCTGGCACATGACTGAAGGAAAAGACTGTAGGCACAAAAGCAAGGTCAGGGGTTAGTGTTGGGTTGGGCTAGGATGAGTTGGGCTGGGCTGGGCTGGGATGGGTTGGGATGGGTGGGGATGGGTGGGGATGGGATGTGTCGTGTTGTGTTGTGGTGTGGTGTTGGGCTGTGTTGGGTTGGGTTGGGTCGGGTCGAAAGGTCCTGCAACAAGACTGGAGGAAATGAATGTATGAGGGTTTGGGGTAAAGGGGACCCAGGTAGGATGATGACGAAGTCGAGGTTGAAGGGTTGTGGGGGGGTGTGTGGGTGTATATGTTTGGAGGCTGCTGATGTGGGAAAGAGAAGAGGAGGGGATATGGGAGCCACACATGCAGCAAGCTGATACGAAAGCTTGCTTGCCGAAATCTTACCTTTCTTTTCTGATGGGTTTTTGGAAGACCCTTAACCGGAGGTTGCGGAGTGGGCTTGTCTTGGAACAACAATGGCCTGTTGATGACAGTGTAATGTATGAATACGGTAACCGAAAGCAGGTGTGCCGGAATGACACCCTCCTTACACCTTTGTGTCTTTTTTACGGAGCCCCCTCTTTAAGGGGGTGGGAGCCCCCAGGGTTTGTCCGTCCGTTTGTCCGTCCGACCGACCGATCCTCTGACTGAGACGCATTTGTCCGTCCGACCGACCGATCATCTGACTGAGACGACCGATCATCTGACTGAGACCCATTTGTCCGTCCGACCGACCGATCATCTGACTGAGACGCATTTGTCCGTCCGACCGACCGATCATCTGACTGAGACGACCGATCATCTGACTGAGACCCATTTGTCCGTCCGACCGACCGATCATCTGACTGAGACGACCGATCATCTGACTGAGACCCATTTGTCCGTCCGACCGACCGATCATTTGACTGAGACGAAGCCTGACACGTCAGCCAACGGTCTTGTAACTAACTCGCTTCTGCTGCCACCTGTTGGTCCGTCGCGAATACTCTCCGCCAATTTTAGCGTCGCTTGCGACGCTGCATAGAACTTGTTTGGGCTATGCGTAGCAGCTTCTAGGCGGCTCCCTTTCCCTGTCCCAGGCCCAAATCTGAAGCTAGCTAGTGCGTCTTAAAGCTGTCATGACAGCCATTCAAATGCAGCTGAAAGTTTTGGGCTTGCCCCAGTGGCTGGGTAAGGGGGCTGGTTGGAAGCTGCTGCAAGTACCCCCAAAAGAAACAATGCACATGAGCACTGCATAAAAATCTGGAGACAGGGAAAATCAATGTATAGATCATAGCTCCTGTCGGTGAAACGATTGTTTGGGGCTCAGTTCATCAATGCCTTTTCTGTTTAGCCCTTCCTGTCACGGTTGGGCAAGTCCCACAACCCTATTTGGCCTACCCCTGGAATGTACCATACATACATACATACATACATACATACATACATACATACATACATACTTACATACTTACATACGTACATACATACATACATACATACATACATACATACATACATGCGCTATTCGCATCAAATTCCCATTCTCTCACTCCCACACACACATGCACATGCACACACGAACGCACGCGCACACACACACGCACACATGCACACGCACACACATGCACACCCATACATGCACACGCACGAACACTCACAAAAACACACACATGCACACACACGCACACCTCGTATGCATAGATGAGCCCAACATCTCTTGAAGGCACCAGCTCCCTCCCCCAACCACTCCCACCCCCACCCACCCACCCACCCACACGCACTCCCACCCCCCACCCACCCACCCACCCACACGCACTCCCACCCCCCACCCACCCACCCATCCACACGCACTCCCCCACCCACACACACACACACACCCACCCACACCTCACTCACCACATTTGGATGTATTCATGCAGCTGTAGTCCAGATTGACACAGAAGAGGCGGACGATTGGAAGGTGCCAATGGGGGAAGAGGGGGGGGGGGGGGGGGGGGGGGGACATATCGTCAGTGGGTGGGTGGGGAGGTGGGTGCAGGTACAGATTGGCTTAGCCGAGGCGGGCCAATTGGTAGGTGTCAATGGGGGGAGAGGGGGGAGGAGGGGTGGGGGGGGGGGGGGGGAGGGGGGGGGGGGGGGGGGGGGGGAGGGGGAGGGGGGTACATATCGTCAGTGGGTGGGTGGGGAGGTGGGTGCAGGTACAGATTGACTTAGACGAGACGGGGCGATTAGAAGGTGCCAATGGGTGGGAGGGGGGGTGGGGGTTGCATATCGTCAGTGGGTGGATGGGGAGGTGGGGGGGTGGGTGCAGGTACAGATGGCCTTAGACGAGGCGGACGAATGGAAGGTGCTAATGGGGAGGAGGGGGGGGGGCGGGGGGGGTACATATCGTCAGTGGGTGGGTGGGGAGGTGGGGAGGTGGTGCAGGTACATATTGGCTTAAACGAGGCGGGCCAATTGGTAGGTGTCAATGGGAGGAGAGGGGGGAGGGGGGGGGGGGGGGGGGGGGCAGGGGGCAGGTACATATTGGCTTAGACGAGGCGGGCCAATTGGTAGGTGTCAATGGGAGGAGAGGGGGGAGGGGGGGGGGGGGGGGGGGGGGGGGGGGGGGCAGGGGAGGTACATATTGGCTAGACGAGGCGGGACCAATGGGAGGTGTCATGGGGAGGAGGGGGGTCGGGGTGGGTGGGGTGGGGGGAAGGCAGGTACATATAAGCTTAACGAGGCGGGCCCAATTGGAGGTGTCCATGGGGGAGTGGGGGAGGAGGGGTGGGGGGGGGTGTGGGGGGGGGGGATGGGGTACATATTGGCTTAGACGAGGAGGGCCAATGGTATGTTGTCAATGGGGAGGTGGGGGGGGAGGAGGGGGGGGGGGGGCCAGGGGGCAGGTACTTATTGGCTTAGACGGGGCGGACGAATGGAAGGAAGGTGCCAATGGTGGGAGGGGGGGGAGTGGGGGTGAAAGATTGTCAGTTGGGTGGATGGGGAGTGGGTTGCCGGTAGTTGGCTTAGAAAAGGTGGACGATTGGAAGGTGTCAGTGGGTGGGTGGGGTGGGTGGGGGTACCGTCAACATATTGTCAGTGGGTGAGTGGGGTGGGTGGGGGTACAGATTGTCAGCTGATATGAATGTGTGTGTGTGTGTGTGTGTGTGTGTGTGACAGTGTGTGTGTGAGTGTGTGTGTTTGTGTGTGTGTGTCAGTGTGTGTGTTTGTCTGTGTGTGTGACAGTGTGTGTGTGTGTGTGTGTGTGAATGACAGTGTGTGTGTGTGACAGTGTGTGTGTGTGTGACAGTGTGTGTGTGACGGTGTGTGTGTGTGTGTGACAGTGTGTGTGTGTGAGAGTGAGAGTGTGTGTGAGTGTGTGTGTGGAGTGATATGAGTGCGTGTGAGTTGATGATAGGAGTGTGTGTGAGTTGCATGATCGCAGCCACAGTCTATTCATCAAGCTTTGAGTAGGGATCGGCATATCATATGATGTTGACCAAAGGCGAGTATGATATCATATGATGACATGATATCATATGATATCATGTTGCCGTTCCCTAGATATGCGTGTGTGAGATGGCGTGTGTGAGATGGCGTGTGTGAGATGGCGTGTGTGAGATGGCGTGTGTGAGATGGCGAGTGTGAGATGGCGTGTGTGAGATGGCGTGTGTGAGATGGCGTGTGTGAGATGGCGAGTGTAAGATGGCGAGTGTAAGATGGCGTGTGTGAGATGGCGTGTATGAGATGGCGTGTGTGAGATGGCGTGTGTAAGATGGCGTGTGAGTTGCATGATGACAGCCACAGTTTACTTATCAAGCTATGAGTAGCAGCTTCTAGGCAGATCCCTTTCCCTGTCCTTGAGCCCATCTTGAATCCAGCTAGTGTGTCTGGAAGCTAATATGACAGATATTCAAATGCTTTGGGCTTGCCCCAGTGGCTGGCTTATGGAGCTGGCTGAAAGCTGCTATGAGTGGCCAAAAAATGAAATAGCGAGTACAGGGTGTAGGCATATGCGTAGGGACTGGCATATCATTTGATGTTGACCAAAGGCAAGTACGATATCATACAATATCAAACAGATTCCATCATATGGTATTGTATATAAATGGTAACTTTAGACAAGTCAGACTGCCAGCATCATATGGTATCAAATGATGACATGGCATCATATGGTATCAAATGATGACATGGCATCATATGGTATCAAATGATGACATGGCATCATATGGTATCAAATGATGACATGGCATCATATGGTATCAAATGATGACATGGCATCATATGGTATCAAATGATGACATGGCATCATATGGTATCAAATGATGACATTGGCATCATATGGTATCAATGAATGACATGGCTCATATGGTATCAAATGATGACATGGCATCATATGGTATCAAATGATGACATGGCATCATATGGTATCAAATGATGACAGGATATCCTATTGCCGTTCCAAACATCTGTGTGTAGGGGGCAGGGGGGTTAGGGCAACCCTGATTGCAGGCACACTTGAGGTTAACGCCTGGGAAGCGGGTTGCAAGGGTTCCCCACCCCACTCCACCCTAACCCCCACCCCAACCCCACAGCCCTTACCTTCAAGTTGCTTGAGTTGGACAGGTCGTATTTCTGCATCATCACGAACAGTGCGCCCCCCCCTACCTAACCCAACCCACTCCACCCTAACCCCCACCTCAACCCCACAGCCCTTACCTCCAAGTTGCTTGAGTTGGGCAGGTCGTACTTCTTCATCACCACCAACAGTGCAATCCCCTACCCAGCCCCCCCCACCCCAACCCAACCCAACCCCCCAAACCAGCTAATTTCAACAGTGCGATCCCATACCCTACCCGCCCCCCCCTCCCCAAACCAACCCAAACCCAACCCACACCCCAAACCCCACAGCCCCCAGTACCCCCACCTACGCCCACCAACCAGCCAATCCACACAGCCCATCCTGCAAGATGAGTGTGTTGGAAGGTCGCGTACTTCTTTCATTATTTTTTGCTACTAAGAGGGACCAATGGAATCCTTGCCTGCACAAACTTTTATTTTTTAACAAGTGCGAACCCCCCCCCCCCCCCCCCACCCCACCCCCCCCCCCAGCCCAATCTCCACCAGCCAGTCCTGCAAAGCGTGTGTGTTGGACCTGGCCCCCCTGGTCCAGAGCTTTTATTTTTTTTACAGTGGGAGACCCTACCACAGCCCAAACCCCTAGCCCGTACCTGCAAGCAGCGTGTGTTGGACAGGTCGTATTTCTTCATCATCTTTTGCAGCACTGGGGGATCCAATGTGAATCCTGCCTGCGCCAGAGCTTGAACAACCTCAGCAATCTCCAATGTACTGCTGTGGTCTCTGTCGTAGAAATTGAAAGAAGCCGTGACCGACGTCAGAAACTGTGTAAAACAGAAGAACAAAGGGGAAGGGTCGGTGTGTAGGTGGTGTATAGGTGTATAGGTACGGGAGGTGAATAGGTGTGTAGGTATAGGTGGTGTATAGGTGTATAGGTACGGGAGGTGAATAGGTGTGAAGGTATAGGTGGTGTATAGGTGTATAGGTACGGGAGGTGAATAGGTGTGTAGGTATAGGTGGTGTATAGGTGTATAGGTACGGGAGGTGAATAGGTGTGTAGGTATAGGTGGTGTATAGGTGTATAGGTACGGAGTGTGAAGAGGTGGGTGAATAGGTGTGGAGGTATAGGTGGTGGTGGTATAGGTGTATAGGTACGGGATAGTGATAGGTGGGTAGGTATAGGTGTGGTGGGTAGGGTGCGTCGTATAGGTAACGGGAGGGGAACCAGGGTGTTGAGGTATAGTGGTGTATTAGGGTATAGGTACGGGAGGTGATAGGTGGTGTGACTAGGTGTGTAGGTATAGGTGGTGTATAGGTGGTGTATAGATGTGCTGGTGAATTGGTGTATAGGTGGTGTGTAGGTGGTGACCCCCCCAACACCCCACCCCACCCACCTGCACCCACAGACACAATGCTACCCCCAAAACTGAGACTACCCCCAGAACAGTCCATGCCCATGATGACAAAAAACTAACCCTCGTACAGCTGGGAGGAATTCAGTTCTGTTTTTAAGGACATGACCCACACTCCCACCGACCACCACCAACCACCACCCAAAAACTATACCTCGTTGCAGCTTTGAAGAATTCACCTGGCACCCCCAGGCCCCCCCCCCCCCCCCACAACCACACACACACACACACAACCACCCCAACTATACCCGTGCAGCTGTGAGAATCCCCTGGACCCCCCCCCCCCCCACACCACCAACACACCCACCACCACAACCCAAACTATACCTCGTGAAGCTTTTGGAATGTCGCCTGGACCCCCAGGACCCCAACCACACCACCACCTACACCCCACCCAAACTACAACTCGTTGGGGGGGGGGGAAGCTTTGAGATTCCTGGCCCCCCAGGACCCCACCACCACCACAACCACCCAAAAACTAAACCTCGTGAAGCTTCGCGAATTCCCCTGGACCCCCCCCCACCACCACCACCACCCCACCATCACCAAAAACTATGCCTCTGTGGAAGCTTTGAGAATTACCTGGCCCCCCAGCCCCCCCCCCCCCCCAACCACCCACCACCCAAAAACTATGCCTCTTGGAAGTCTGTGACGAAAATCCCCCTGGACCCCCCAGGACCCCCCGGACAACCCCACCCCCAAACACACCCACCACCACCACCACCCACCACCCCAAATATATCGCATGCAGCTTTGAGAATTCCCCCTGGACACACACACACCACAAACACACCACCACCACCACCACCACCACCCAAACTATACCTCGTGCAGCTTTGAGAATTCAGTCATGTTTAAGGACCTGGAATCCTTCTGGTCAAATGCCCGGATCATAGCATCCACCACAGTCAGAGGGTAATTTAGACTTCCCATTGCCAGGGCCCTTTGGAGCTCCTGCGGTGGATCACGTGGGTGGTGGGTGGTGGTGGGTGGTGGTGGTGGTGGTGATCCCAAGGGCCCTTTGAAGCTCCTGCGGTGGATCACATGGTAAAAATCAATTATGGTTGTTATTGTTGTTGTTGTTGATTGATGGTGGTGGGTGGTGGGTGGTGGTGGTGATCCCTAGAGCCTTTTGAAGCTCTTGCAGTAGATCACGTGGTAAAACTCAATGATGGTTGTTGGTGGTGGGTGGTGGGTGGTGGGTGGTGGGTGGTGGTAGGTGGTTGTGTTGGTTGCGTTATTGGTGGTGTTGGTGGGTGGTTGTGATGTTCGTGGTGTTGGTGTTGGTGTTGGTGTTGGTGTTGGTGTTGGTAGGTGGTAGGTGGTGTTGGTTGGTTGGTTGGTTGGTTGTTGGTTGGTTATGGTTGTAATCCCTAGAGCCTTTTGGAGCTCCTACGGTGGACCACGTAGTAAAAATTAATTATGGTTGTTGTTGTTGGTGGTGGTGGTGGTGGTGGGTGGTGGTGAGTGGTGATGGTGGTGGTGGTGATCCCTAGAGCCGTATAAAGCTCTTGCGGTTAATCACTTGGTAAAACTCAATTATAGTTGTTGTTGGTGGTGGTGGGGGTTTTTCTGGGGGGGTGGAGTGATTGGTGATTTTTTCGTGGTTTTTGGTGGGTCGGTTGGTTGGTGGTGTGGTGAGCGAGTGGGGAAGTGGTGGTTGAGTGGTTGGTGGTGGTGGTGATGATCCCTAGAGCCGTATAAAGCTCTTGCAGTTAATCACTTGGTAAAACTCAATGATGGTTGTTGGGGGGGTTGAGGTTGGTTTTTCTGTGGGGAATGATGGTGGTGGTCGGTTAGCGTGGGGGCATGGTTGGGGGGTGGTTGAGGGGGGTGGGTTGGTGCGTAGTGCGTCGGTGTGAGTAGATGGTAATGGTGGTGAGTGATGGGTGGTGGTGGATGGTGGTGAGTGTAGATGGTGGTAATGGTGGTTGGTGGTGGTTTGATAGGGATGAGTGGTGGTTGGTGGTGGGTTGGTTGGTTGGTGAGTTGATGGGATTGGTGGGATGGTATGTGGGGGTGGTGGTCTGGTGGTGGGTTCGTGGGTGAGTGGTGGTGGTGGGGGGAGTCGGTCGGGGGGAGGTAGGTGGTGATGGTGGTGGTGGTGGTGGGGAGTGATGTGCGAAGTGCGTGGTTGGTGGTGGTGGGATGGTGGGGTGGTGAGTGATGGGTGGTATAGTGCGGGTAGGGGTGAGGCGGGCGGAGGTGGTGGGGTGGTGAGTGAGTGGGTGGGGGTGACAGCTGATGGGGGTAAGTGTGGTTGGTGGTGGTTGATGGGGGTGGTGAGGCTTGAGGGGTGGGGACCCAGTGGTGGTGGTGGTGTTGAGGGTGGTGGTGAGTGATGGGTTGGTAATTGGTGGTTGGTTGCTGGTTTGCTGGTGGACGGTTGGTGGGGTGAGTGATTGGGGGTAAGTGGTGTTCGGTGGTGGTTGATTGGTGGAGGGTTGGTGGTTGGTTGGGTGATGGTGGTAAGTGGTGGTTGGTGGTGTTGGTGATGGTTGTAAGGGAGGGTGGGGGGTGGTGAGGATGGTGGAAGTGATGGTGGGGTGGTGATGGTTGGTGGTGGTGGTGGTGGTGGTGGGTGGTTGATGGTGGTGTTTGGTTGTGGTTGTGATCCCCAGAGCTTTTTGGAGCTTCTGCGGTGGATCACATGGTAAAACTCAATTCTGGTTGTTGGTGGTGGGCAGTGGAGGTGAGTGGTGGGTGGTTGACGGTGGTGGGTGGTTGTGGTGGTGATCCCTAGAGCCTCCCTGAGCTAATCAGCCAATGCTGACCCTACCTAGAGCACCTTGAAGCTGACACAATCAGCCATCCAACAGACTGGGAGGATCTGGTACCAAGTACTACATGGGTCATTTGATGCTACGTTGTGCTTGTTGTTGCTAGAGCACCTTGAAGCTGACACAATCAGCCATCCAACAGACGGGGAGAACCTGGTACCATGTATTACATGGGTCATCTAATGCTACGTTGTGCTTGTTGTCGCTGCAACCCTAAACTCCTGGACCCTAAAACCCTAGACCCTAAAACCCTACCCCCCCCCCCCCCCCCCCCCCCCCCCCCCCAAAAAAAAAAAACTCACCTCTGGATCTAGAAACCCGGAGTTGTCAGTGTCAATGGACCTGAACCACTGTGTACACAAGAGAGGTGAGAGAGGTTACAGAGGTGAGAGAGGTGAGAGAGATGATGGAGGTGAGAGAGGTAACAGAGGTGAGAGAGGTGATAGAGATGATGGAGGTGAGAGAGGTGATAAATAGTTGTCCGTGTCAATGGACCTGAACAAGTGAACCACTGTGTATACAAGGTGAGGTGAGAGAGGTGAGGAGCGAGAGGGTGAGGGGGGGGAGGATGTGAGAGGGGGGGAGAGGTGAGACGTGAGAGAGGTGAGTGGGGAGAAGAAGATGTGGGTCGGGAACGAGGTGAGGGTGAGGGAAGAGGGGAGAGAAGGGTGAGGTGAGAGAGGGTGAGGTGGGGAGAGGTGAAGAGGTATGAGAGGAGAGGTGGAGAGGTGAAGAGAGGTGAGGAGGTGAGGTGGGGGCGAGGTGGGAGAGGGGAGGTGGAGAGGTTGGGAGAGTGAGAGAGGTTTGAGAGAGGTTGAGGTGAGGAGAAGTGATTTGGGAGAGGTGAGAGAGTTATGAGAGGATAGGTGAGACAGGGGAGAGAGGTGAGGTGAGAGAGTTGAGGTGGGCGAGGTGAAGAGAGAGGTGAGAAGAGGGAGGGGTGAGGAAGAGGTGAGGGGGAAGAGGTGAGAAGAGGTGAGGTGGAGAGGGAGGTGAGGTGAGAGAAGGTGAGGTGGGGAGAGGTGAGAGAGGTGAGAGATGGTGAGAAGAGGTGAGGTGGAGCTAGTATAGAGAGGTCAAGGTTGAGAGAGGGGAGAGGGTGAGAGGAGTGAGTGAGAGAAGGTTGAGGACCAGGATGAGAGAGGTGAGGTGGAGGGGAGAGGTGTGGGAGGGTGAGGTGGGGGAGAAGTTGAGGGGTGGGAGAAGTTGAGGTGGGAGAGGTGGGGGGGGGGGGAGTGAGGAGGTGAGGTGGAAGAGGGTTGAGAGGTTGAGAGGGGGGGGGTGAGGTGGAAGAAGGTGGGAGAAAGGTGGCGAGGAGGTGGGAGAGGTGAGAAGAGGGTGAGGGAAGTGAGAGAGGTGAAGGGTGGGGAGAGTTGAGGGTGGGAGCGGTGAGAGAGGTGAGGTGGAAAAGAGGTGAGAGAGGTTGAAGAGGAGGTGGAGAGGGGAGATGGGGCGAGGTGAGAGGAGAGAGGTGGGAAGAGGTGAGGTGGGAGAGGTGAGAGAGTGAGCGGAGGTGAGGTGGGAGGAGGAGAGGTGAGAGAGGTGGGAGAGAGGTGAAGGGGGGAGGTGAGAGAGGTGAGGTGGGAGAGGTGAGAGAGGTGAGGTGGAAGAGGTGAGAGAGGTGAGAGAGGTGAGAGAAGTGAGGTGGGAGAGGTGAGAGAGGTGAGAGAGGTGAGGTGGGAGGGGTGAGAGAGGTGGGAGAGGCGAGAGAGGTGAGAGAGGTGAGACAGGTGAGACAGGTGAGACAGGTGAGACAGGTGAGACAGGTGAGAGAGGTGAGGTGGGAGAGGTGAGAGAGGTGAGAGGATGAGGTGGGAGAGGTGAGAGAGGAGAGGTGAGGTGAGGGAGATGAGAGAGGTGAGGTGAGAGAGGTGAGGTGAGGTGAGGGAGATGAGAGAGGTGAGGTGAGAGAGGTGAGAGAGGAGAGGTGAGGTGAGGGAGATGAGAGAGGTGAGGTGAGAGAGGTGAGAGAGGAGAGGTGAGGTGAGGGAGATGAGAGAGGTGAGGTGAGAGAGGTGAGAGAGGAGAGGTGAGGTGAGGTGAGGGAGATGAGAGAGGTGAGGTGAGAGAAGTGAGAGAGGAGAGGTGAGGTGAGGGAGATGAGAGAGGTGAGGTGAGAGAGGTGAGAGAGGTGATAACTTGATGTCAGCAATATGACATGCAATATACCACGGGGGGGAAAGGGTGGTGTGGTGCGGTGTGGTGGGTGGGGGGGTAAAACCCTGGCATGCACCCGCTCCACTCTGCAAATCATACCAATGCACACGTACTGCATCCAGTTGCGAGGATGAGCAACCGTACTACTGCTGCTGTGGCCTTCTGATCCTAGCTGGGCCCTGGTAGCCAGGATGTTGGCCTAGAGTAGGAGCAGCCTATTGAACCCCCCGATCACGACCTTACCCCCCCCCCCACCCACCCACCCACCCACCCACCCCACACACACACATGCACCCCACCCCACCCCACCCCACCTTAAACCTCACCCCACATGCACCCCACCCCACCCCACCTTACACCTCACCCCACATGCCCCTTCATGCACCCCACCCCATCCAACCCTGCAAATCATACCAATGCACACGTACCGCAACCAGTTGCGAGGATGAGTCCCCCATCTAGAAGCTCTTTGTAGACTACGATGTGCTTGCGCTGCTTAGGTGGAACTGAGAATCTGCTGCTGCTGGGCTGCTGCTGAGCAGATCTTGAGCTGGTGTTGAGCTGAGGGTGAAGTATTTGGATCCACACTGGTCGGGTCTCGGACTCTTCCCCAAAATATTGGTTTACGGTGGGCACCCTGGACGGGACTCTGGGCCTAGGACAGGGGAAGGGTTGGTGTCGGAGTTAATCTATGCGAAGAGATGTAGCTTTGGAATGGAATCGGGGACGGCCAGCGTTCTGCTACTTTGCCTCGAGGAATACAAGTGCCCCCCGAGTGCCCCCCCACCCCACCCCCCACCCCACCCCACCCCGCGCGCGCGCGTAAAGATCAACTTGTCTTCATAGCAGATTACTCGATTGGCATTCAAGCAACCTGGATGCAAATAGCGATAAACTTAGTCGCTTAGATGTCCTCTCTCCCAAGAACAACGCACCGATTATGTCGCGACGAAAAAGACCGTGCAAGATGAGTGGCGGATATATTTGCGAGCCTCTGTTGCTTCGATTGAAAGATACGTTTGCATAATCAAGCGGGCAGTGTGCGCTAGTAGCTATATCTGACAGGTGCCCGACAAAGCCTGTGATAAATCTTTATTTCGGGGGGCCTGCAAGTTATTGACTCAGAAATAGCAGGTGCCCGCGGGTGCTCGGCAGCTGCTCGGCCTGCGTGTCCTCGGCTCGGCCCCGCATAAATATTTCTCGCAGGCTTTGTCGGGCACCCAGCTAGGCATCTAGCTACTCGCGCCTACCTTCCACCAACAACCTAAAGACTTATCTTCTGGTTTTTCAATTTGTGATTCGAAATTGCAAATTTTACATTCGTAATTTAAACGATTCTCCTGAAGCGTAATATACACCGTGTTGTCGCAAAAGTTGCACCTTTGTGTTGGACCTGAACCAAAAGTTGACCAGGAATAACCTCACCATCTGTAGCTTCTGACACAGTAACAGTTTCGAGCGTGGGTTGATTATATTCTGAGTCGCGAATAAAGTTTCCATAAATTCCGCATAAATATAAGTTTTTGTGATTTCAGTTGGAATTTGCCAAGGGTTCCAGTCGCCTGAGTGGGTGACTTCGGCAATGTTGCGCATCTCACTACACTAGAAATTTCGACGTCACCAAATCTGCTCATACCTTTTTACATATGTACTTACAATTCTAAGACACACTGGCCTGGAAAACAAATCTTGGAAATTATGAAAAATGACGGAAAGTACGTCACATAACGGTAATAATAATTAAATTTGCAGTTGCCTCACAACTTTTGGCCCAGGCCACAAAACAGGCCAAGATCATGGCTCTAGCCTTTAGGCACCTGGTGGATGATATGGGCCAGGTATCCAAACAAAAAAAATCATATCAAGAGGTCTGAAGTGGCCCAAACACACACATTACGGGCCTACTCAGCCTAGACTCCAAGCCCGTCGGCCTGGCGCCGGGCGCTTAACTTCCGCCGCTCAGTGAAGTAGTGCCATTATGTGGTGCCAGCAAAGTAGGGCTAGTTTACGCTAGCCATCTCCGATCGTCGAATGCTTTTGGACTTACATGCATAGGACCCTAATGTTGTTACTCATTGTAACAATTTTTGTACATAGGACCCTGATGCATTTCTCCAGTTTTGGCGTCCCGAACATCGTTTTGGCATGGCCACAAGGTTCCGGCACCTGACCCTCCCCGGACCTACAGTTCAACTCGTCTATATGCTATAAACCATGCACCTATCACCATGCATCACCGCAAAAAGTGGCAGGATTCAGAGCTAAACACCTACGGATCAGTACTGGTCTGGTTATGCTGGTTAAGGATCACCAGACAATCCTTCCCAGGACTCGGAACCTAGCAGGGTATGAGGTTGCGACATGTATCAAATTCATGCTGCAGACGTTGGGAGACGCGAACTGCTCCTGCATCTAATAGTTTTTTCATACATTCTTAGCGAAGCTCCAGCGTCGCTGAGACCCTCCACGGCCTTCGCCTCTCCTCCAGCAGCTGCTCCAAGGTTAACCGAAAAGCAGGCGGTAGCACCCGCCAGTCGGAAGCTTCTCTGCCGATTAGCTGCTCGTAAATTAAGGTTGGTATGTACGAAGCTGCGGGCGTCAAAAAGCAACAGGATGCATAGCGCATTTTGTCTGCATGCGTCGATTTCACTTTGGCCCGGGCCAGAAAGGTAGCAAGCCCCGAGGCCCTATGCTGGTTTCGGAGAACCCGACCCAAACTTGAAGTTCAGATTGTTGCGCGAATATTGCACCGATTCAAAAGTTACGACCGGCTAACTTGATTACTTCGCGCCCTCTTCGCGATTCTGGAAGAAAACAGGGGGGTCGTTTTGCTGGTGAGATGCGCAACAATGGTTTTGTCTTCTTCTTTCTCATAGTATCATCTCGCTGTATTGTAGAATAGCCAGGGGTATCGCTGGACATTACAGGATCGCCTGATTCGATTGGGGTATTGTATCATCTTCGATTACCCAAGTACACCCTTCACCTGTAATGTTAATTTGTAGAGTACTGTGCGCGTCTTATGTATTGGCAAGATTAAGTACGGTATTGGCTAACGTCATTTCCCCCCTAAAACTGGGTACCAGAAAAGCATGGCAAAACTAACTTGGCAAAGGGTTCTATGGCTTTGACTGTCTCAAGTTCAGATCTAAAATTCAGTCTGCAAATCTTCTTTTTCCTTACGTGATTGTCTTACATTTCCTCGTTACATGTTCACAAAGTAGTCTGCCCAAGCTTGCTGTTAGAGCATATAACAATTCAAACCAGGTGTATCAAACTTGCTAGGGTTTATTTATTTATTAGCCAGACCGGTCCATGGCTCTAGCCAGCCAAATTGCTGGCTGTAGCCATGTAACCAAGTTCAAGCTCATATTGTAGTATTCCGGAGCGTGTGCAAAGCACAGAGACGAGGGGAAGACGGTTAGGATAAGGTCTTTACAATTAGATAAGCATTCGATCAATGCGCTAGGAGAAAGTACTGCGATGCAACGGTACCTCATGGTACCGGCATCAGTGTCCGTGCCATAGCTGGCAGCGGCACAGCAGTACAGTGCTACAGGGAGGAGTCCTGTGCACTCTAAGTCACTCTAGGTGGGCCGGTGAAACCCGGTGAATACGGTAACATCCCCCCCAATTCCTGGTATTCTTCATTCTGGAGAATTCCGGGAATTAGAGGAGTAAAAAGAAAAACTTAGAGGGACTGAAAAATATTCATAAGCAGGTTATGCTTTGAAAGATAAACTAGCAGGCTGACTTGAAGGGTGCAAGGAGAATCCTGTGGGACAGTGTGTCTGCTCTGGTCAGAAAAACTAAAATAGAAGAAAGCAGACAATCAAGTTGCAATCAATCAATATTCTAGGAAAAGTCTGTCCCATGTCCAGGAGTCTAAGATTGAAGTTGCAGAGGTGACTGATGGGAAGTCAAATGAAAGGCTGCAAGGGAATCCATGTAATCTTATCAACTATCAACTGCTGGCTAGCTATTGGGTCAGAGGATCAAGTGTCATCAACTGGGTATGGGATCTGGTAGAACCCATCTCTCTCAAGCCTAGTTGTGATGGCCTGGTGCAGGTCATCCCACAGGTCAGCTGTAGGGTCAGAGTGAAAGACAGGAGGGCAGAAGTTGAGTATGAAACAGTCTTGCTGATTCCAGGGCATGATGGCATCATCAACGTAGATCAGGATAGGGCTGGGCTCTCCATCTGTCCTGATCTGGTGGGATTGCATGAGGAGTCCTGGCTGTCTGTGGGCTGCATTGCAGTAGGCACTGACCATGGCTGCCTGCAGGCAAATGGTCCACTTCAATCTATCCTTCATGCTAGCTGAGCAGGTGTCATACTTATATATGAGAGTGGCTAGCAGCTTGGAGTGCAGGTGGATGGGACTAATAACTGGTGCAGGATTGGTGGGCATATCCTGCTCTCTCCAGATTTGGTGTGGGAGGGACCTCAGGTACTTGTACCTTGCATAGAAATCGTGGATCAGGGTGTATAAGGGAACCCTGAGCATGTTGACTATGCAGGGTGGGGTGGGCAAGAGCATCATGTGATCTAGAATGTCCATCAGTTCCCCTAGGGGGTAGTATTGAAATTGAAATTGAAATTGTTACATCCGTGTAGAACCGTTACTCACAGGACGTGAAGTTAAGGACACCATAGCGTAAGCCGGAGCTAGCTATAGTCACCGTAGGGCCATCTCAGTAAAAAGAATTACCACCGATGCCTGACCGGCAGGCACCGTAGCCACATCATGCCAGTGCAGCTTAATACGGGGGTTTTTCACCCCGGTTGGGAAGCACCGACACAATGCAGCTGGCAAGACAAAACCTGAGAGGGGGGACGGTCTGTGTGCTAGTCCCCGGGTATCGACCCGGGGTGTGCTTCCATAAAACGTCTGCACTGTAAAATACTCTGAAAGCTAGTGATGGTGTGGGAGTGGACTGTGTCCGCCAGTTTGAGGGCACATGATCTCTGAAGTCCAAGAGTGGTCATAGAAGTAAAAAAAGAGGTTGGAATAGTACCAGTTGTTCCAACGGTGATAACTTCATAGTGAGGTATCCAGCCGATCTAAGGCCATTTACTAATTCAACATGCTGGGCGTGTTTAGTGATAAACTTAGTAGCATGGTTGGTATCAGAGCAGTATCCAAGCTCAAGAACCCAGAGTTCTTTATCAGACATACAGGTAGGAGAGTCTATGTCAGGTAGGACGGCAAGATCAGGTCTCATTCTCTTCCAGTCCGCTACAGTAATAGTGGAGGGGCGTAACCAGTCAGGGAGACGTTTGCCCAGGACCCCCCTGGGGAGGTCCTCTTCCTTGCCAGCGTCCATGATCATTCTGCGGGATCCCAGGGCTCCGGTGCAAATGGCCTTGTGGATGAGTCGCACTGCGGCGTCATGTCTCTTGATATAGAGCCCCTTGAAAGTCCGGTGTGTGCAGCCCGCCAGGATGTGGCCCGCTCCGTCCTCACAGGTGTGGCAAATGGGGCATAGGGAGTTCGTGGGTGGGTGAGTGCTTGTAATATAAGGGAGTTTCCAGCGGAATGCAAGTTTACGGTTCCACAGTCTACCCCAGCGGGCTTTAAGGATGTGGAATTTAGTTTTATGTTGGATAAGGGTTGAGGTCCAAAATTTGTTACTTGCATGAGGAAGTTGGTGGGGAGTGTTATCAGCCCAGGTGGTTGCATAAATCCCTTTAAGAGGGTGTTGGCCAAGGTGGCAGCTAGTGGGCAGGTTAGAGGTGATACCTTGTGTAAGGTTAGGTGCTAGGATGCGTGGGGGAATATCTCCCATGGGTGTGCGAGGAGGTTGAACTGTGGGCCAGTAGACATTGTGGCGGGGGATTTCCCCAGTGTTGTCAGTAAAATTGGTGGAGGCAGGGTGCTCAGCTGCCTTGCGTGCCAGAATGTCTGCCCTGTCATTTCCAAGGATACCTGTGTGGGAACGGACTTTACAAAGAGTGGTGTGTGAGCCATGCAGGATGCGTTGAACGAGGTGTTTTTGAATTGATTGCAGAAGTT
Source organism: Chlamydomonas sp. ICE-L (assembly GCA_013435795.1). Classification (NCBI taxonomy): domain Eukaryota; kingdom Viridiplantae; phylum Chlorophyta; class Chlorophyceae; order Chlamydomonadales; family Chlamydomonadaceae; genus Chlamydomonas; species Chlamydomonas sp. ICE-L. The sequence goes on from JACBWV010000626.1 coordinate 20,516,919, forward strand.
CAGTATGAATGGAACGGGTTGTTGTGGTAGGGTCATGAATCATTTTTTTAATAAGTTGAAGAGAGCAGAGGCTGTCTGTATGGAGTGTAAGGGATTTGTCATAGTCAATGTTGAGAAGGGCTTGGTGGATGGCTACCAGTTCTGCCCTGTTGTTAGTTTTGGTGGCCCTTATTCCCCCAGGGTTGATGGTGTAGCTTTGTCCTGCAGCCGGGACATATACTGCAGCACCTATTTTACTAGGGTGCCCTGGTTTACCTTTTATTAGGCTACCATCTGTGTAGACCTGGAGGCCTGAGGAGGGGGTAGCTAGGTGAAGACAAGGGTGAGTAGTGGTAAGAAGAGAGGGAGGAGGGTGTTTGTGGAGTGGAGTTTGCCAAGGATTTTTGGCAAGAGATTTGAGTTTCCGGGGGTAAGTAATGACAATGTCAGAGAAGGTAAGAGTGGGAGGTGGAGTGATAGTAGAGGGCTCCCAGGATGAGGAGAGGCTTTGCATGTAGTATGTCCATTGGTCAATAAAATCTGGGAGTTTAGGAAAATAGGTATCTTGGCTGTGGGGGTTGCATATAAGGATGAGGTGTAGTTTGTAGGTGGAGGGTGGAGTGTGAGATTTGCTGCCAAGCCAAATTTCAGAGGTAGTATAAAATTCAGACTGCGGTCTGGAGTCAATATAGTGAATCCAGGAGTGGTGGAGGAGGGTTTTGTAAGGGGAAGCAAGGTCGTCAGGGAGGAGCATCAGGGTGCAGGTAGGGCTGAGAGTATTTTCAGCATGGTCAGCACTGGCTAGGGCCCACCTTAGAGCTTGGTGTGCTTGTGTCGTGGAGTTAGGAATGTCCACCAGTGAGCCCCCAGTCCAGATGGTAAGAAAGGGGTCTTGGTTGGAGCCAAAGAGCTGATCAGCAGGGCTGGTAGAAGAGAAGCTGGTGAGGCTTTGGTCGTAGCTAAGGGGGTTAGAAGTACGATGGTGAGCAATGCCCAGAGCAGCTGCTGCTTGGTAGAGAAAAGGAGAAAGAGTGTTGGTAGCAGCAGGAGCAGCTCTGTATCTGGTGAAGAGGGCAGCTAAGTCAGTGTGGTATGTTCCTCCTTGGGTCAGTTGGTTCCATTTGGTAGGGTGGTGATTTTTGAAGTGGTCATAGTTTTGTTTGAGAGAGGTTAGTCTGTCGTTGGGAATGTGCCCAAGACAGCGACCAGTGGGGTTATAAAGATTTGAAACGTTGGTGTGTGTGTGTGTGGATTGGTCATCCAGAGTGGTGAGGATGCCTGTTTGTATAATGTAGGCTGAGGGTGGTTGAATGTCCCAGTCTGGGTGCCTGTCGTGTGTGTCAATTTTCAGAAGTTTGTGAACAAGGTTGTGGTTGTCAGCATTAAATCCTGGGTATCAGCTAGAAAGCACTTCGAAGAGTGGAGAGAGATGTATGCAGCGGAGACAGACGCGCCAATCTATACACGGAGACAAGAATAGCGTTACAAGGACAGGCGGATGCCAAAGAACACCAGCGGTGGGAGAGGCGGATGCCTGTAACCTGACTAGACCCTAAGTCAGGAATCTTAAGCCAGGCACCGGCTATACAGAGTGTGTCAGTGAGAGACCGATGACGCAGTCAACAGGAAGCTGTCACCGTGTCATGAAGGATGACACAGTCTACGGGAAGCTGACACAGTACAGACAGAAACACTGTCTGGGCCGATAGTTCTAAGGAAGTACATAAGTAGTCACCAAGTCATACAACGCGTGAGAGCACCGCAATTCATGCTGACACTCCACCTATGACACAGGTGACATACAATACTACCTCTCCACCTATGGCACTGGGGACATAGAACTATATGTAACATATATAAAAAAAAAAAATCAAAGAACTCCGAAAAAATCGAGAGAACTTCAAATGGAACCCAAAGGGTTATAGGAAGGAATGAAACAAGGCAAAAAATTCTAAAACAATTTGCCAAGCTAGAAAGAGAGGAAAAATTAATATCAAAAATGGGTAACAACGGTATAGAAAACCCGATCCGGGAATAGGAACCTAATGCCAAACTTTGATAACGAAAAGAAACTAATATGACCAAATGCAAGGATGACCCTAAGAAGAAGCGGTCATACCTAACATGCGGACAAACCTCCAGAACACAGCAGGATCAAGGGGCTTGGTGAAGGGGTCAGCACAGTTATCCACGGTGTTAACATAGGCAACATCCAGTGAACCATCCGCTACCAGCTCCTTGATGTAGTGATGAATAACATCAATGTGCTTGCTGCGAGGCAGGAGCTGCCAGTCTTTGGCCCAACTTAGAGACCCTAAGTTGTCACCCTGAATGGTAACCAAAGCACAAGGCAGACCCAGATCCACCCTCAATTTCTTCAACCATTGTACCTCCCTGGCAGCCTGGGACAGGGCCTGATACTCAGCCTCACTAGAGCTAATGGCAACAGTAGGCTGCCTCTTGCTCATCCAGTTCACTATGAACCCCCCAGCTAGCACAGCAAAGCCAGTCTGAGACCGCCTGTCAGACCCATCATCAGCAAAGGATGAGTCACTAAAGACAGTAAAAGAGAACTCAGGGTTGTGGGTGTAAGTGAGACCCAGGTGGGAATGTGTTCTCAAATACAAGAGCAACCGCTTGGCAGCCCCCCAGAGAGGGACGGTAGGGTGAGCAGAAAACCTGGAGGTAGCTCACAGCAAAAGAAATATCAGGCCTGGTGCAAGTAGCCAGGTATAGCAAAGCACCCACAAGAGAGAGGTACTGGCTATTAGACGGCAGGGGTTCTCCAGGGGCGTCAGAAACGGTGGACTTGGCCATGGGGGCAGCAAACCTGGGTGGGGCAGCATCAGTAAGACCAAACTGCTCCACCAGATCAACAATGTAGGTGTGCTGAGAGATGTTGATCTGAACACACCTGCCTTCAGAATCAAGTGTAACATGCATGTCCAAAGAGAGGAACTGAACCGGAACACCCATCTCTTTGACCTCCCAGCCAGCCTTTTCCGTAGCCTGGATAAGCAACACATACCTATCCAGCTCACTAAAAGCACAGATAAAATCATCAACATAGGTCAGAACATAGCTCCACCCACCATCAGAATCCTTCCTAAAATACAGAGCAGGTTCAGCCTTGCACATAGTGAAGCCGTGTGCAACCAGAACCCGCTTGACATCCCTACTTCAAGCCCTGGGTGCCTGCTTCAATCCATAAAGAGACTTGAGCAGCTTGCACACAAGGGGAACACCGTTGGGACCAAGGTGCTGAAAGCCCTCAGGCTGGCGGCAGTACAGGTCCAGACCAGGTTCCAGCTTAGCGTTCAGAAACGCAGTTTTGATGTCCAGCTGCCGAACAAACATCTTTCTATGAGTGATGGCAGCCAGGAGCACCCGAAGACCTGCTTTAGAGGAGACAGGGGATATACGTCATGAAAATCCAGCCCAGGACGTTGCAGAAAGCCACGTACCACAAAACGTGCCTTGAAGCGTATAGAACCATCAACCCCAATCTTCTTCACAAATAACCACCTGCCTGACAGGATCTTTTGCTTACGAGGCTGTGGAGTGAGTACCCAAGTACCATGGGCATGTAGGGAAGCCATCTCATCCTTCATAGCAAGAAGCCATTGATCCCTGTCAGGGTTCAGAGTGTGGGTGTTCATAGAAAGAAGCCATTGATCCCTGTCAGGCTCCACTATGATCTGAGATTGTCGTAATCCTAGAGCTTCACCGACGGAATTTGACGCAGAGGAGGGCCTGGCGACCCCCTGAGATTCGGCTAAGATTTTATCCGTAGGAACTGCAGAACCTCGCCCGCCCAGTGCATTCTCACGCAATACAGTACCAGCAGCCCCTGACCTGGGACGCAGAATCATCCTATGGCCAGGACAGTGGTCAACAATTGGGGAAAGCAAAGGATCTAAGGAATGGCCCGCAGCCTCAGGCATGTGTCCGTTGATAGCGGCAGGGATGCTAGAAACATACGGCGACCCGTCATAGGGAGGAAGCCCAGGAATACAGTTATAGCTAAACTGTTCATAGAAGAGTACATCACGACTCTCTACTACCTGGCGCAACTTAGGAACCCAAATAAAATAACCCTTACTCACCAGAGAATACCCAACCAGTCTACCAGATAACGCCCTTTCGTCCAGCTTGTTACGTTTCTCCATTGACTAACGTGACATAGCAGGGGCATCCAAACACACGTAACAACGACACATCAGGCATCACCCCATAAAACAACTCATAAGGTGTCTTGCGTCCCTGATTGGGCAGTCGGTTACGAAGGTAACAAGCAGCTAGGAAGGCATAAGGCCAGAAAGACTTAGCTAGCTTTGATTCCAGGTGGATACTCCTAGCTATAGACTGCAAGACCCCATTATACCTTTCCACAGTTGCGTTCTGCTGGGCAGTGTACACCAACGATAACTCATGTACTGCCCCAACCGATATCAGCCAATCCTCGAACCATTTAACTATAAACTCCTTGGCCCTGTCAGATCTCAGACACTTAAAGGCAAACCCCTGCAGCTGATTTGACCATCTGAGGATGATAGTTTGGACTGCTAAGGGAGCTTCATCCCTGGTCCTCAAGCACAATACTTCAGCAAAGCCAGAGAATTGGTCTATGAGGCACAGGATGTAAAACTCCCCACGCAGACCCCTAATATGAACTGGTCCCATTATATCCAAGTGAAGTCGTTGGAGAGGTGCACGGATCTCAGTTTTGCTTTCTTAGGAAAAGGGAGACGTTTGCCCTTAGCCTTGTGACAAGCATCACATGGGATCTTACCCAACTTTTGCACTTGACCCAGACTGAGGGGTAAGTTCTTAACCATACCACTCTTGACAAGTTTGTGTAAGGCACTATAGCCGGGATGACCCAACCGCCTATGCCACAACCATGCAGGAGTGGTAGGGAGAACAACTCCACCGTCCTCATCAACATCAAGTGCAAACGCTGGATAATTGTCAGCAACTCTTAAACAACGACTGGAGGTGTGACAAGGCCTACATGCAAACTTGTACACACCATCACTGGAGGCAGGGAAGGACCAGAGAACAGAAGAGTCCTGAGTGGCAGTGCAACTAAGACTATCAAAAGAAACCTGGCAGTGGAGAGAATAAGCCACAGCATTTACTGACAGGAGATTCACCGGACAGTGAGGGATATAAAGAACATTGGTTAGAGTGATTGATGTTGGTAACCAATCACTACTAAATCCTGGGTATCAGCTAGAAAGACTTCGAAGGTGGAGAGAGATGTATGCAGCGGAGGACAGACGCGCAATCTAACACGGGAGACAAGAATAGCGTTACAAGGACAGGCGGATGCCAAAGAACACCAGCGGTGGGAGAGGCGGATGCCTGTAACCTGACTAGACCCTAAGTCAGGAATTTAAGCCAGGCACGGCTATACAGAGTGTGTCAGTGAGAGACCGATGACGCAGTCAACAGGAAGCTGTCACCGTGTCTGGAAGGATGACACAGTCTACGGGAAGGACACAGTACAGACAGAAACATGTCTGGGCGATAGTTCTAAGGAAGTACATAAGTAGTCCAAGTCATACAACGAGTGAGAGCACCGCAATTCATGCTGACACTCCACCTATGACACAGGTGACTACAATACTACCTCTCCACTATGGCACTGGGGACATAGAACTATATGTAACATATAAAAAAAAAAAAATCAAAGAACTCCGAAAAAAATCGAGAGAACTTCAAATGGAACCCAAAGGGTTATAGGAAGGAATGAAAACAAGGCAAAAAATTCTAAAAACAATTTGCCAAGATAGAAAGAGAGAGAAAAATTAATATCAAAAATGGGTAAACAACGGTATAGAAAACCCGATCCGGGAATAGGAACCTAATGCAAACTACTTGATAACGAAAAGAAACTAATATGACCAAATGCAAGGATGACCTAAAGAAGAAGCGGTCATACCTAAACATGAGGACAAACCTCCAGAACACAGAGGATCAAGGGGCTGGTGAAGGGGTCAGCCACAGTGTATCCACGGTGTTAAACATAGGCAACATCCAGTGAACCATCCGCTACCAGCCCTGATGTCAGTGATGAATAACATCAATGTGCTTGACTGCGAGGCAGGAGCTGCCAGTCTTGGCCCAACTTAGAGACCCTAAGTTGTCACCTGAATGGTAACCAAAGCACAAGGCAGACCCAGATCCACCCTCATTCTTCAAACCATTGTACTCCCTGGCAGCCTGGGACAGGGCCTGATACTCCGCCTCACTAGAGCTAAGGCAACAGTAGGCTGCTCTGCTCATCCAGTTCACTATGAACCCCCAGCTAGCACAGCAAAGCAGTCTGAGACCGCCTGTCAGGACCCATCATCAGCAAAGGATGAGTACAAAAAGACAGTAAAAGAGAACTCAGGGTTGTGGTGTAAGTGAGACCCAGGTGGGAATGTGTTCTCAATACAAGAGCAACCGCTTGGCAGCCCCCCAGAGAGGGACGGTAGGGTGAGCAGAAAACCTGGACAGGTAGCTCACAGCAAAGAAATATCAGGCCTGGTGCAAGTAGCAGGTTACAAGCAAAGGCACCACAACAGAAGTTCGTCTGAATGGAAGGGTTGTTGTGGTAGGGTGCATGAATCATTTTGTTAATAAGTTGCAGAGAGCAGCAGGCTGTCTGTTATGGAGTGTAAGGGATTTGGTCGAGTCATCTGAGAAGGCCTTGGGCTTGGTTGGTGGCTACCATTCTGCCCTGTGTTAGTTTGGTGGCCCCTATTCACCCCAGGGTTGAGGGTGGGCTTTGTTCTGCAGCCGGGACATATAATGCAGCACTATTTTACTAGGGTGCCCTGGTTTACCTTTATTAGGCTACCATCTGTTGTAGACTGGAGGGCCGAGGAGGGGGGTGGTCGATAGGTGAAAGGACAAGGTTGAGTAGTGGTAAGAAGGAAGGGAAGGAGGTGTGTGTGTGGTTGGAGTGGAGTTTGCCAAGGATTTTTGGCAAGAGATTGAGTTTCCGGGGGGAAGGAAGTTTTAAAAGTAATGACAATGTCAGAGAAGGTAAGAGTGTGGAGGTGGCGTGATAGTAGAGGGCTCCCAGGATGGAGAGAGCTTTGCATTAAGTATGTCATTGGTCAATAAATCTGGGAGTTTAGGAAAATAGGATCTGGGCTGTGGGGTTTGAATATAAGGATGAGGGTAGTTTGTGGGTGGAGGGTGGGAGAGTGAGATTTGCTGCCAAGCCAAATTTCAGAGGTAGTATAATTCAGACGCGGTCTGGCGTCAATATAGTGAATCAGAGTGGTGGGTGTGAGGAGGGTTTTGAAGGGGCAGCAAGGTCGTAGGGGAGGAGCATCAGGGTGGCAGGTAGGCTGAAGGATATTTCAGCATGGTCAGCAAGGCCAGGGCCCCCAAACTTAGAGCTGGGTGTGATTGTGTGTGGAGTAGGAATGTCCACCAGTGAGCCCCCAGTCCAGATGGTAAGAAAGTGGGTCTTGGTTGGCGCCCCGAGCTGAATCAGAAGGCTGGTGAAGTAGAAGAGAAGTGGTGAGGCGTTGGTCGTAGTACGGGGGTTAGCAAGTACGAGGGTGAGGAATGCCCAAGAGCAGCTGATGCTTGGTGAGAAAAGGGAAAGAGTGTTGGTAGCAGAGGAGCAGCCCGTATCTGGTGGAAGAGGGCTGGAAGGGCAGCCGAAAAAGTCAGTGGGGTATGTTCCGCTTGGGTCAGTGGTTCATTTGGTAGGGTGGTGATCTTTGAGAAGAGGTAATAGTTTTTTTGGAGAGAGGTTAGTCTTCTGTAGTGGGGAAATGTGCCAAGCCCAGTGACCATTGGGGTATAAAAAATATGAAAGTGGTGGTGTGTGTGTGGATGGTCATCCAGAGTGGTGAGGAGCCGTTTGTATAATGTAGGTGAGGGTGGTTGGTGATGTCCAAGGTCGGGGTGCTGTCGGGTTGTCAATTTCAGAAGTTGTGAACAAGGTTGGGGGTGTCAGCATAATATGGGGAGGTGGCCCATTGGCTCGGTTGTGAGGTTAGTAAGGTGGGGGTTCTTCCTAGGGTTGAGGTGTGTGGTTACTGGGGGAGTAGTTTTAAAAGGTGGGTTAATTGGTCGGATGCTGGTGTCCCATAAAGTCAACAAGGTGAGACGCATGTGAGATTGGGGGGTTCCAAGGGTTCCAATGTATGGGGAGGAGTGGAGGTAAGAGATTGCTGTGGTGGATGAGTTGTAGCCCATGTGGTGGTAGGAGGTGATATGTGCGTTGTGCATGATGGTTGGGGACCATTTGAACGTGGGACAACAGTGGGGCAAGTGATAGTTTGTCGTCGTCGGAGGAGCGCTTGACGCCAGCTCGTGATGTCAGGCTTGTATGGGGATCCGTAGGTAAGGTGGAGCAGGCGCGCCGGGGGTGCAGGTTGCCCGCTGTGTTGGGGGAGGTCATGGCCTCGCGGATCCTGTCAGCGGGGTGAGGGTGGGAGTTATCTATATGAACGGTTAAAATTTAGAGGTGGAGGAGTGACGGATCCAGGATGTGCACACAAGTAGTGCGTGAGGCCAGGTGGCTCACTGCTGGGAAGCCCCAGGCTTGGTGGCGGGACGGCCTTCGGTCTGAGTGGGCCACGCCAACCATTGGTTTCCTTCAGGTCCCCAGGGAATCGCCTGGAGTCTGCGTCAGTACAGGGCGTGAGGTGGTTAACGCTGGGTGGTGGGTGGAGGGTTCAAGAGAAGCAGGAGATTAACGTTATCGGTGGTTGGCCAATTGCGTAAAACCGGGCGCAAGTATAGTTGGCGGGTGGGGAGGGGAAGGGTCAGAGATGTATTGGGGCGGCGACGTTGGAGGGAGGAGAGGGGTGAGCGGTTGAGGCGGTTAGGGACCGGTTATGTGGTGTTAGTAACTTTGTGTAAGGGGATGATAAGAGAGATATTGTAGTGCTGACAAGGTGAGTTCCAATGGGGCGTGGACCAGGTGCATGGTATGAATAGATGGCCAGGTCAGGAATGGAGTCAGGGAGTGATTACAGGGATTGCCGGTGGAATGTGGAGGGAGAGGAGAGAGTATATGCTAAGTTTGTCAAGAAGTTCTGGTCATCCAAGAAAATTGTTATGTCAGATTTTTAATAATCCAGCTGGCGGGCTAGGGAACATATACTTGAAGTGCTGCGGGATAGAGAGAGAGGATCTAGAGTGGTCATGGTGGAAGTTGATATTAAGGAGAGCTCAGTGAGGATTCCCCGGTGACCTTGGTCGTCATGGACTGGGTGAGGGGTTGCAGTAATCTGGGTGTATTCAGTGAGTAGGGGAGGGCACCCCTAGCCTCCTATGTTTTTGGGAGGGTGGAGTGGAGTGCTTCTTGTCGGAAGGAAAAGATCTGGGAAGGGAGCAAACGAGTTTACTGTTTAATACTGCTCTGCAAGAAGTGAATGTCGGTTAGTGAGAAAGGAGCCGCTACTATCCTGGGGTATCTAATAGCGCTCTGACACTTGTGAAATTATCGTAAGCATGGGTGGGGTTGCATTGTTTTTAGCTTTGGTGAGGATACCGCCCTTTTTTTTTTTTTTTTTTTTTATTGTGAAGGGGTTTAAATAGTAGAGTGGAGTTGAAGTTTTCAATTCTAAGGTAAGTGAGATGTTGAACCCCAGTCTTTGTAGGCTTGGTAGCGGCTGGTAGGTAGCATAGGAGGTTCTGTGCGAACTTTATCTAGGCATTGTTGGAGAGTGTTGTATGTGAGTAGGTTTGCGAGGGGGTGTGAGTTGTGGCGATTGCCATGACCCAAAATTTTGGTGGCGTGTTAAGAGGAATGGCCGCCACCCAGATGCTAAACGTTTGAACTTTACCACATTGTGCGACAGGTCCTCTGAGCTGCAAGTTAGGACAGACAGTGTCGTCAGCACACCCCAAGCTGCTGGTGTGGTGTTCATGCTTGTTTGGAGGGTCACGGGATGTTTCTCTGTATCCTCGTCCCCCAGAACGGAGCCATCTGTGTGTAGGGGGTCTAGAAAGATAATGAAGAGTATGGGGGAGAGAGAGTATCCCCTGGTGGTTGCCCCTAGTGTGGGGATGGGGGAAGCCAGGTTTATTGTTAAGGAGATATGTGCTTAGTAGAGTTCGTGTAGAGCCTTTAATAGTGTCTAAGTGTCGTGGGTGTAACCCAAGATGTGCATGATGCCGACAGAGAAGTTTTCGTGAGCAATCATGTTAAATAAAGCAGAGCTAAAGTCGAAGTGGCAGAAGGGTCCTGGTGGACGAGGGCAGCGTTCCTCAATGTTGGGAGTAGGTCTCAAGAGTGTCTATAGGTATTTTGTCTTTTCTGAAACTTTGGCAGGCGCTAAGAATGTGGTTGGTTTCGAGTAGGTCGTAGGTAGTAATGTTTAGTAACAAGGAGGTTCAGAGTTTGGCTACAGCATGTAAGGGGGGGGGGCATATTGGCCTGTAGTGTTGAGGTAGCAAGGATTCTGATTTTGTTTAGCATGAGTGTGTGAGGTGTTTCCAGGCAGTCTGGGTTCTCCCAGGATCCATATAGTACATGAGCTTTGTGATGATGAGGTGCATTTCCTGGGGGGGCACAGAAGTAATTCATAGGTATGCCGTCTGGGCCAGTGTTTGGTGGTAGAGCGTTCCTAATTACATCAGCATAGGTGGCTGAGGAGGAGAGAGAAAGGTGTAGGAGGAATTGTTGTAGGAGAGGCAGTGTTTGTATGGAGTGGGTGGGAGTTTCCAAGTGGTATGTCTGTGGTAGTTCCCAGGAGGGGGGCGTGGCGTGGGGTAGAGGTAATCTAGATGGGGGGGTGGGAGGTGACATGAGTTCTCCCATTGTTTAGTCATACTTCCAGGAGAATGGGTGCTAGTGCTGAGTGGGTGTGGGCATGCGTCCAGTGGCAGTGGTGTGTGTGGGTGTATGGTGATTTAGAGAGAAAAATACACCTGTGGTTTGTTCGGCTTGTGTTACTGAGCGGCGTCGGAATTTCTTAATGGATGCGGTTGCTCCCTCCCTATTTGAGTGCAACCTGCATGTGACTTAATCTGTAATACTTGTGTCAATCCAGCAGTTAAGGATAGACATAGTCGAGAGGAGGAAAATTTTGAAAGTGCTGTGTATTTTTAATTTTTAGTGGTAGGTGAGTAGTGCCTGCGGTGGGGTGTGCTTCTAGTTCCATGTTATTGTTGTTTTGGTAAGGTGGTTGGAAAGTGTTCGGAGTGCTTTAATGTGTTAATATGGTAGTTAAGTATTATGAGGTTTTGGCAGTTTGTCTTGGCAGGAAGGTGCTGGTTTTCTGTACTAGGCGGGTAGGCAGTGTAGTAGGATGGAGAGAGGCTTGGGAGGTGGACCATGGAGATGTTTGTATGCTGTTAAGGGTCTTATGGTATGGTGCTTGAGTTCTTGTCTAATAGATTGAATGTGTGCAGAGTTTTATTTTCCCCAGTAAAGTTTGTGTCATAGTCAGGCTTATCTATGTTAAGTGGCTGGTGGATTGATGGAGAATCGATTAAGAGATGGCTTCTTAGCGTTGGCCATGTCTTGTTGCTAGAGGGAAGCTGCAGTGAGGGGTGTTGGAGGTGAAGGTGGTCGTAGGTAGGTTAGGAGGGGGAAAGAGAGAGGAGGGTAATGTGTTGTACCAGGGTAAGGTCCAGTGTGTCTCCCATTTGGGTGTTGCAGTTTCTGTCACCGTGTGAGTTGCAGTTGGGGTTGATGAGAATTGAGTCATCGATCCGGATAATGTAGGAAGGGTTGTCTGAGTAAGTGGGGGACGTGTGGACGGTTGAATGTGAAAAAAATTGAAAAAAAAATAATTATTAAGTGTTGATAGTGGGGGCTGCGTCCTCCAGGTGCTTGATTGTTGTTGCTTCATCAGTAAGGTTGTAGGCGCATTCCAGTTCCACTGCCATAAAGTGATGATGAGGGTTTTTGGGATATATGTAGTGAATGGGTTCAGAATCGGGGCTCTTTGGCAGGGTCAGTGCAGGGCCCTAGACGCTCAAAATGTGGGTAGTGTGTTAATCGTTGATGAGTTGATAACTCCAGTTGACGGGGTTACAATGTTGTCTGCATGGTGCCTTGCTTCAATGGTGTGCTGAGTGTGATGAAAAAGTGGTAGTCAGATAGGTTCTTTTTGATCTATAGTATACCTGGTTGTTAGAAAGGTGAGTTTTTCGTTCGGCTGAGATGTGAGAATAGCCTGTCGGTCATGAGGATCGACAATTGGTCGTTAGAGTGTACCAGGATGAGAAGAGGCCTCTGCCGTTGGAAAAAGTGATAATGTTAGTGAGATAGAGTGCAGTTTTGCTGCTGTTGAACACGATATGAGGTAGTGTGGGGTTTTATTTTTTGTTAAAAAAATTCTTGTCGTTGGAAGGGTTTTTGTGGTGAGTCTGGGGGGATAGGTTATTGGTAGGAGGTTCTGCTCCCAAAGATCTGCTGGAGCTCTTGTTGCTGTCGGGTATGGAGGTCTAGTAGGATCAGGAAGGTTAGTGCTTGGGCGGTTGAGTTGTATTCCAGGGTGTTTTTTTGGGGGTCGGTGATTATGTGTTAGAGTTTGAGTGGAGGAAGTGGGTGCAAGGGGTAGAGGTTCTTTAGGTTTCTAGATTGGGAGGCTCATCATCATAGAGAAAGTCACAGGTCTGTAAGCTGCGGGCTTACTGTAGGATTCTGAAGGGTGAATGTGATTGTAGGGTGTGTGGAAGGTCTGAGAGAAGTGTTGAAGTTGTGAGGAGGTCTGGTAAGATCCATGCTGGTCGGTAAAGAAACTATCTGGTCTGAGGCGTCGGTGGTGAGGTAGCATTGTGGAAAGAGTGGTAGGTAGGTATATATGATAGTTTGCGTTGGGTGTTTTTGGTTCATAGTAAATTTCGGTGGAAAAAAGTTGGGGCAGGTAGTCCAGATGTGTCTGTAGGGTGTAAATGTGCCCTGGAAGATGTTGCCAGTCAGGAGGCTTCAAGGAGATAGGGGCCCTTCAGAGTTCCATCCCACCACTCACCGTCCAGTTGCTTATGGCCTTAGATGTCCATATCCAGCGTGATAATGTAGGGAGGAAAAAGCAAGAGCAGTTGGTTAGGGCTGCGTTGTAGGGATCTGCATCTGTTGAGCTGCCAGCATGAACCCTTTCAGAGATAGGTCAGTGAAGGGCCGCGAGTTCTGTTGTGGGGGCTAATAGGGTGGGGAATGAGTTGGGTTGGTGTGTTAGTAAGGAGGGCCAGGTAGATTTGTTGGAAGAAAAGGTAGAAATCATCAGATGCTAGAATAGTTACCAGTTGAGGACTGAAGAGTCCCTTCTAGGGTCCATGGTTGGCACGTAAGTGCGCACATGAGTGTCTAATTTCACAGGAAAGTCTAGGCTTTAGTCAGATCAAGGAGCTTTTGTACCCGGGTAACGTTGATGGAGTGTATGTGTATTGCATTGGAGTCGATTGTGGTTTCCCAATATGGGAGATGGGGCGGTGGTGTCTGATGTTTGTACGGCGGGGGTGGGGTGGGGGGGTGGGGGCTTGGTCCTCCTCCATGGGGTATCCGGGAGGTCCTACTCTCATAGGGTTGATGGGGTTGTGATCAGCCCGCGTTCATGGGTTGTTGGTGTGTGTAAGGTGTGGCCGGGATGCCGCCCATTACGAGGGGTGTTAGGAGAAGGGTTGGTTTTTATTCAAGTACCACTCACCGGGGAAGTGTTTGATTGTGGCTGCATGGCCAAATACCGTCGTTGAAGTGGAGTATGCATGCACGGTGGGGTGGAGGAGCTCTAAATCTGTTCATTTGTTGTAGCACGGCATGATTGCCCTTGGGGTATGTCTCTCGGTGTGTCCATGGTAGGACGAGGAAGCTGAGCAGGGTGTAAGGGGGGTTTTACAAAGGGGTTTGAGGATGCCCACAATGGGGTGGTTGTAGCTGAGGAAGGAGCTAAGCAGGGGGACGAGAAGTGCCCTGCCGTGTCCAGTTGTGTAGCGTGATCGTCCCTAATTCTACGGCGGTGGGCGCGGCTGTTGTAGAGGTGATCGGCGTATGCGAGGATAGCGAGGGGTTTCTATGTAGGACCTCATAGGTAGGTATTTATGGAGTGGATGGCAGCAAATTATATGAGTTGGGTTCCCCAGGTAGGGGAGGTGGGGGTGGGAGGGGAGGAAGAGGAGGGGGAGAGGGGGTGGTTCCGTATCTAACGGTGGGGTGGGGGGGTGGGCGAGTTGGATATGGGATGTGTTTATTTAGGCTGGTGGGGCTGGCTGGGTGGGGGAGGCTGATGTTGGTGGCTGGGGACCCCAAGTGGGTCTATTCATTGAGTTGGGCCTGGCAGAGGATGAATACTTGAGGTTCCAGTATGAGGCGGGGGTGTGGGCGGGGGTTAGGGGGGTATGGAGTGGGGGCGAGGTCTGACCCCTTCCTACAGGTGGGGGGGTTGAGGGGCAGGCAAGCGGGTGAGTGGAATTAGGTATGAGGTGGTGAGGTGTATGAGGCTGGTGATGACTGGGGAGCATGAGGGGTAATACCAGCCGGTGGGTTGACCGGGAGGGGGTAATTAATAGCATGGATGGGTCCGCTGATGAGGCAGGGGGGGGCAGGGGACTCACGTTCTGATTAATGCGATCTCGTCGCCTTATAGATAAAGCCTTGCTGCCTCTTCCGTCGAGTCTAGTAGCTCTGTTGGGTAGGGGGGGGGCGGGGGCGTATGGCAGGGGCGGTAGAGCAGTGTGGTGATTAATTGCCCACCCGCCTTAAAATTCATGTTCCATAGTTTATGCGCCCCTGGGGCCCAGGCGTCTGGAGGATAGGGAGTGAGCCACCACCGAGAAAAATAATAGAGATGGTATCCCCCCCCACATGAGGCACATGCTCAGGTTGATTTACCCAGGATTGGTCGGGGGCCATCTCTGATCACACTAGGTTGCACATGGTATGGACCATATGGGCAGGGTGCCCGACCTAGGATGCTTTTGGGGAGAGGGGATTTAGCTTTCTTTGTGGGAAGGCTGTTACTCTTTGGGGAAGATTGGCTCTTTGGAGAAGGCTTGTAGCTCCTTTGTAAGGAAGACTTGCTGTTTGTATGAGGCTTGGTGCTTGGGTATGAGGAAGACTTGTGCTCGTTGTAATGAGGCTGTTGCTTCTTTGCCGGAAGACTTGTGCTAGTTGTAATGAGGCGTGTTGCTTCTTTGTAGGAAAGACTTGTGTCGTTTGAATGAGGATTTGTGATCTTAGAGAAGACTGTGCTGTCTGTAATGAGGCTTGTTGTTTTGTGGAAAGATTGTGCCGTTTGTAATGAGGCTTGTTGCTTCTTGAGGAAGCCTATGTGCTCTTTGGAGAGAGGCTTGTGCTCTTTGGGGGAGACTTGGATGTTATTATGATGATGACTTTTGGTGGGGGGATGGCGGTGTGTGAAGGTCGTCGATGGTATGATGTGCAGGGGGGAAAGGGTCTCTTCAGGTGGGTCTTGACAGCAAGTGGTGATTAGATTTGGGCTGTTGGCCAGGGTCACTGGGTCGCATGGTTGCATGGTTGAGAAATGTCTATGTGGGTCCTGGCGGCAGGTTGTTGGTGATTATGAAGTTCGCTTGGAATTTTGCCCTGATCGCTGGTCGCGTTAGGTTGGAAATGGTAGCAAGGCGGTGGTTGGTCTATATTCGCAGAGCCGCGAGTATGGATCTACCTGCTTCGGCATTTTCTTGTTTCGGACTCCTTGCTATGCAATTCTTGTTGCGGCACGGGATAGCTTGTACATGATTGGCAAGGTGTGTCCGCGCTCTGACGTCGAGTGCATGAGGCCTAGTCTTTGTGGAAGCTTGCCAGAGAGTCGTTACTGGACGAACGGTCTGCGGGTCAGCGTTCAGAAGGGTTAATTGACGATCGGTGGGAAGGTCCGCGTTCGAAAAAGCAGGTAGCTGTCCTGGGTACCTGCATGGAGGGGGAAAGTGTTCGTTAGTAGGTTTCTCGATTGCATGGAGCCTTCGCTCCTGGCAGCGACCATCAAGAATGCACCAGGGATACGCGCTTTGCATCCCCCCCTGTTGGGAAGTCCAGGGAGAGGCGCATTCTGTCCGGAAATTCATACTTCCGACTGCCCAGAGGTGCAGCCGACAAAAATAACCGCATATCACCCTGCGATCACAGCGATTGCTGCGACTCGCGTCAGATGTTGAAGACAGCCACTTCGATAGCAGCATCGCCTCTGCGGAAGCATGAGCTCCTGTTTGGTTGCAGTTTCGGGGAGAGTTGACCAAAACTGCACGAAACAGAGAGCAGGTGGTATCATTCGGTAGCGCAGACGCAGGAGGATGCGAATGCGCTACGCGAATGCTAAGAAGGAGAATGAGTAGCGAGAAGGTTACATGGGAAATTCGAATGGTGTAGTCCCTAGCATCCAGACTCGCAAACACTAATATTAGTTGCTGTTCCCTAATAATTAGTGCTGAGCCATCAACGAGAGAGCTTCTTGATCGAAGCTTCGAGGTTAGACACGCTAGAATGTATCACATAAAGCACTTTTCACCTACTTAGGTGTAAAAACCTCTCTATAACGATTTGGGGGCTACATTCATCAGTCAACGTACGTCAAGAGACATTCTAAGTTACATCCAAACACTCTTAGACTGGCGAGGAATGTAAGTGTACGGTACCGGTACTCAGGCATGTATGTATGTTACAGTCCAGGGGTAGGCCAAATAGGCTTAAGGGACTTGCCCAACCGTATAGGAAGGGCTTAAAAAGAAAAAGCACTGATGAACTGAACCCAAAACAATCGTTTACTGACTGGGGCCCTGAGTTCGTGCTTCCGTGATAATTTAATTCTACAAAATACTGAACTAGTGTCGATTTTTTGATAAATTTTTGACTCTAACTTTTCTAAGGAAGACGAGCATCCCGTATCCAATATGCTTAACACCGATCCTGCGCTCTCACAGCAGGAGTCACAGCCATGGACAGGTCAAAGCTCAGGGCAGGGTTTAGTGGACCCAATTTAGGGGGTCCCTGGCCAAAGCTCAGGGCAGGGTTTAGTGGACCCAATTTAGGGGAGCCATGCCCGAAGCTCAGGGGACAGTAGCTTGGCAAACAATCTGAGCAAACAGGAAGATACATATGCACTCAACATAGTATAACATATTACAACGTTTGTCACACGACAGGAGCTGGACGAATTTGTCGATCTGTTAGGGCACAGCTTATTGTGTCTGAACATGTACGGCCACTTAGGGATTTAGGGATAGGGATAAGAGCATATTCAGCTCGGGTCTCTTGCCAGCTCCAGCCAGAATTCTAGCCCGAGTTCTAGCCAGCTTCCTAGGCCAGGCACTGGGATAAATGGGGAAGCACGAACTCCACGAAGTACTGTTGGGCAGCTGGTGGTGATCAGGGTACTACTAAGCGCGCGCGGCCGCGCGGTGCCTTTTTGAGCCCTTCTGCGAGTTTCTAAAAAGCGCTGACCAATTTGGCAAGAAGCAGTACCCTGGTGGTGATCGGCCCCAGAGAAAGCAAACAGGCTGCCCCCCTCAACAACACGCCTCATAAAAAGGAGTACTACTGATTTAATTTACAGGACAGCTAGTCTTACAGGCTTGCAAGTACACAGCTTGGCTTCGCGCCTGGCTCAGCAAGAAGAGCTGGCTAGAAACATAACACACGACCGAATATTAACTCCCTGACTCAGTAGGTAGGTAGGACTTGATAGACACCTTCTCTGTAGTCGAAAAATGAACTGTTGTCCGACACTCCGAAGACTGCGCACACATCAGTCCTGAAAATGCTAATGCAATACGAGTGAATCATATAACAGACATTCTTATCATACGACGGATGGTGCAAGCTGCATAATGGTGCAACGATGGTGCAAAATGGTGCAAGCAGCAGAACTTTGCAACAATGGTGCATAATGGTGCAACAATTGTGCATGATGGTGTAACAATGGTGCAACAATGGAGTATCGCATGTAACTGTGCCTTGACTACATCTCAGCGGCATGGCAATGCCAATGGCACAATAATGAAGGAATATGGTTAGGAAAGGCTAAGTTAATTAATACAAGTGAATTCATAATATGAGTGAATGTTAGTTAATATTAGACTGACGAGCCGTCTCACCAGATTGTTTTTTGAAAAATTAATATGATTGTGACTTGATTGTGACACTACAATAATAAAAGTTAAATTAGTGATTCAAACACTTATATTAGTTGCCGTTCCCCACACATGGTAAGACGACTTCATATGCCAAGTGGCAAGAAGAAGAGCTCACAGAGGGTATCATACGGTATGCACTATTGATTGTTCTGGCTACTCGTAGCAGCTTCTAGGCAGCTCCCTTAACCCGTCCTTGGGCCAAACCTGAAGCTATCTAGTGTGTGTAAGCTGACATGGCAGGCATTCCAATGCAGCTGCAACCTTTGGGTTTGACCCAGTGGCTGGCTAATGGTGCTGGCAAGAGGGAGCCATGAGTACCCCCAAAAGAAACAGTGATCTCAATTCGTATTCATTGCTCCTGTCTGAACAGATTCATTTTTGGGCTACTCATGCCAGCTTCCCACTATCCCCAATAGCCCGCCACTGGGTCAAAACCAATGCTCGAAGCAGTATTAGCATGCTTCTCATATCAGCTTTCAGACGCATTAGCCAGCTTCAGGTTTGGCTCAAGGACAGGGAAAGGGAGCTGCCTAGAAGCTGCTTCGTGTAGCCTCAAAAGAATCAGTGCCTGCCTGACAAAGCAGTACAAGCTCACTTCAAACAGGCACATATCAATCACACAGACAAGTCTCTCACCACATTTGTTTTGTATGTGAGTGGATATGTATAAAACCTAGTCTCCCCCCAAAGAGAAACAGCGGTCATATGCCAAACAGCTGTCTTATGCCAAACAGCGGCCATATGCCAAACAGCTGTCTTATGCCAAACAGCGGCCATATGCCAAACAGCTGTCTTATGCCAAACAGCGGCCATATGCCAAACAGCTGTCTTATGCCAAACAGCGGCCATATGCCAAACAGCTGTCTTATGCCAAACAGCGGCCATATGCCAAACAGCTGTCTTATGCCAAACAGCGGCCATATGCCAAACAGCTGTCTTATGCCAAACAGCAGGCATATGCCAAACAGCTGTCTTATGCCAAACAACGGCCATATGTCAAACAGAAGGCATATGCCAAACAGCTGTCTTATGCCAAACAACGGCCATATGTCAAACAGCAGGCATATGCCAAACAGCTGTCTTATGCCAAACAACGGCCATATGTCAAACAGCAGGCATATGCCAAACAGCTGTCTTATGCCAAACAGTGGCCATATGTCAAACAGCAGGCATATGCCAAACAGCTGTCTTATGCCAAACAGCGGCCATATGTCAAACAGCAGTCATATACCAAGCAGCAAGATCACGAGCTCAACATAGGAATACAAAACAACCACTCGACCGGAGCAGTATGACTTCAATATACTATGCCACTGAAGATGTACAGATATTTATATGATTATGTACAGATCTTTATATGACGATCATGTACATCTTCAGGGACCTTGATTTTCTTGCCTCTCTCCAAAGTCCATTCAAATCGCCCCGGGAATCTCTCATCATTCCCACGGCACAGATCAATGTGATTGTTATATAATTGAAATATAATATAATTGTGTAACACCGATTACCAGATCAATGTGATCAATGTGATTTTTTGTTAATCCAATCTACTTAATACTGTGATATCAGGAACTGATACTCACAAAAGGAAATATATTCTGTATGTCAGAGGGAATCTGGCATCACTCAAAAGATATCTTGTCCGATGTGTTTGTCCTGGTCATAAGGCTAGTCAAGCCGCCAAGAGTCATCTCTCATCACTCCAATTCAATAATAAAATCATTTGATTATATCACATCAGTAGATATATTCACACCAACATGCGATATATCTTATTCCTCCCAAGAGTTTCTGACCCGCTCGATCTTCTAACAATAAAATCAAAAGATAGGTCATGAAATAATGCTATCTTGCGGGGGGACTGAAAGAAATCTGGAAACTCACTTCCATGATTGGGTCACTCGCAGTGTCGCACTTGGGTAATGCTGTGTCACACTTGCAGCATAAAAATTGCAGTGTCACACCAGGATAATGCTGTGTCACACTTGTAGCGTCAAAATTGCAGTGCCACACTAGGGTAATGCTGTGTGTCACGCTTGCAGCGCCACAACTGCAGCATCACACTAGAGTAACACTGTGTGTTACACTTGCAGCATCACTCAAGGGTGACACTGTGTGTCACACATGCAGCGTCATGCAAGGGTAACTCTGAGTGTCACAAATACAGCGTCACACAAGGGTATCGTTGTGTGTCACACTTGCAGCATCACACAAGGTTAATGCTGTGTCACATGAACAACCTGCAGAATGCTCATTCTGATCAATTATAGCATTCTGATCAATAACATCATCCCTATTCTGATCAAAAATAGCATTCTGATCAATAACGTCATCCTCATTCTGATCAATGATGATCCAGTTGAGATAAAAGGTAATGATAAAACCTATGATGATCCAGTTGAGAGAGATCTGCTCAAGCTCCGTGCATGCCCTAGCTCGAGAGAGGAGCGAGGAGTTGCAAGTTGCGAGGAATTTCAAGGAGCGTGGAGTTGCGAGTGGGGAATTTCAAGGAGCAAGGAATTGCGAGGAGCAAGGGATTGCAAGTTGCTGGATTGCGAGTTGTGCAGTGAGAACTGCCCAAGTTGCGACAATCTTGCGAAGTCGCTCCCCCATAGCCAATCAAATAATGTAAATCTGCTTGTCACAAGTATGCTACCCGTGGCCGGCTAGTTTTCTTGAGTTCAGCGTAGCAAGTCAACTTCAGCCCCTCCCATTGCTCTGCACAGGGTTGAAAGGCTCAGCCACATTGCTGGGGAAACCGCCATACCCGTTACTGGCAACAGCATATTCGCAAACAAAGATGGATGTGTGTTCCAGCATAGCGTGTCAACTTCAGCCCCTCCCACTGCACTGCACAGGGTTGATTGGCTCAGCCACATTGCTGGGGAAGCTGCCATACCCATTACCAGCCACAGCATATTTGCAAATGAAGAGTGTCAACTTCAGCCCCTCCCATTGCACTGCACAGCGTTGAAAGGCGCAGCCACATTGCTGGGAAAGCCGCCATACCCATTACCGGCAACAGCATACTCGCAAACGAAGATGGACGAGTTTATGACTCTACCTCCATAAGCCATCTGAGGGCAAATAGTGAAGCCACAGCCTATTTGTTGGGTGCGCGCCCAAACCACCTGGGTGAAATGACCGGTCTGGGGAGAAAATCCAGGGGCGGTGAAATCATTCTGGCAAACCTGGATATAGAAATGGGTTTTTACATGGTCAGGAAGTTTTAATAACATTTGTGTTCCCAAACATATGTTCCTAAGCACATGTTTGTTTGGTTCACATTTGCAATGTGGCATGGCCATGCAAAAGCAAAGGATATTTAAATATAATGAATATATGGCTAAGCATAGTTATGTTATTGCATTTCACGGTTTGCTCAGCAATTACTATTAATTTGGGGGGTCTCCACCACCCTTTTATTTGGCTTGGAAAGTTGTGCATCAAGGGGGTGACAGGGGTGCCCAGGGCTGCAGAAAAGAGTGAGAGGGGTGGCAGGGGTGCCGCAGGGCTGCAGAAAAGAGTGGGAGGAGTGGCTGGGGTGCCGCAGGGCTGCAGAGAAGAGTGAGAGGGGTGACAGGGTTGCCGCAGGGCTGCAGAAAAGAGTGAGAGGGGTGGCAGGGTTGCCGCAGGGCTGCAGAAAAGAGTGAGAGGGGTGGCAGGGGTGCCGCAGGGCTGCAGAAAAGAGTGGGAGGGGTGACAGGGTTGCCGCAGGGCTGCAGTTGAGGGTGAGAGGAGTGACAGGGTTGCCGTAGGGCTGCAGAAAAGAGTGGGAGGGGTGACAGGGTTGCCGCAGGGCTGCAGAAAAGAGTGGGAGGGGTGACAGGGTTGCCGCAGGGCTGCAATTGAGGGTGAGAGGAGTGACAGGGTTGCCGCAGGGCTGCAGAAAAGAGTGGGAGGGGTGACAGGGTTGCCGCAGGGCTGCAGTTGAGGGTGAGAGGAGTGACAGGCGTGCCGCAGGGCTGCATAAAAGGGTGCCGAAGACCCCCTAGATTAGCATTATCGTATCCAGGCGTGCTGAGTGAGCATCGATGAACCTATGAGAGCATGGATGTGCTGTTTCTATTTTGGGCCACTCATGGCAGCTTTCTGCCAGCCCATAAGCTAGCCACTGCGTCAACCCAAAGCTTGCAGCTGCATTGGAATGCCTGCCACGTCAGCTTTCATTCACACTACCTAGCTTCAGGTTTGGTCCAAGGGCAGGGAATGGGAGCTGCCTAGAAGCTGCTACGCGTAGCCCCCAAAAGAAGCAGTGATTGATGAATCTATGAGAGCATGGATGTGGTTGAACCGGGGCCAGAAACGACCTCTAAAATGTTCCAAAGCCTAACCAGGAAGAGCTATCCTCCCAACTCTATGCCCCTCAAGCCAAATAACCACAATATGCCGTATTTCTTGCAAACTTTATTTTTATATTCTTTCCAACTTTCTTGGCATCTACAATCAATTGATACGCTGACCTAAATACCAGCCCCCCACCCCCCCCCCACCCCCCCACACACACACACCACCACCACAACCATGCATCCTACGACCCGGTATCAATTCCAGTTGAATGTGAGTTGAAGGGAAGCAGTTACCAGCATCCCCATCCCCACCCACTCAACCACATCACCCTTCCCCCTGGTCCCCTTCTGTCCCGTTACATCCATCCATCCAAGCTTCGTCTTACCTCATTGTACCACGCATCAACCAGCAGGATGGGTGAGTTTCCGAGGCCGACGTTCTCCCCATAACCCATAGAGGAGTGCTTGAAAGCGCATTGATCTGACCACCCCTGAGCCTTCAGGGCCAATCCTGCATCCCATTGCACAGGAGGTGAACCATGCTGTTCTCTGAGCTCGTTGTGCCGTTGCACAATTGCCTGGATTTGGCTGCTGTCGAGCCCTGAACTAGTTTGTGAGATGGGGACCAGGGCTGCAGGGGCCCTAGGGGTGCGAGGGGGGTGGGTCGGGTTGCCGGGGGGGGTTGGTGTGGCTGGGGGGGGTATAGGAGGAACAGCTGGCCAGGGAGGGGGGAACCTTCTACGTTCGGGGGAAGAGGGTGACATCGGTGATGACGGGGGCTCTGGCTTTGGGGGAAGTGGTTCTCGAGGGATGCGTGGTCCCCTTGGACCCCTTGGAGGCTTCGCTGGGGGAGGAGAGGACTCCCTGGGGGTAGGAGGTTCTGCTGGCAGGCTGGGAGGGCTCCTTGGGGGACGGGAGGGAGGTGAAGGTGGGGGTGGAGGTGGAGGGGAGTTTGCGGCGAGTGATCGTGGGACTAAGAGTTCTCCAGGAGGCGGGGGTGGCCCAGCAGGGGGAGGAGGAAGAGGAAAGCCAGAGGACTCAAGTTCAAGAGAGGGAGGAGGACGGGGGTGAGGGGACTCAAGATCAGGGATGAGGGCCAACGTGCTAGTTGGCTGGCCAGGGGGGGTCCTTTGCTTGGGTGGCGGATTGCTTACACCAGGGGGGAAAGGGGGTCTTCGGGGGGGGCTGGGCGCTGGGCTGGGAGGATAGGAGGGTGCATACACTGGAGGGAGTGCGTTGTACACTGGTGGTTGTGGAGGGTAGGACACATAAGTGGGTGACGAAGCAGCAGGGGCTCCAGGGGTGGTGGTGGCTTGCAGTAAGGTCCGAGTTATTCCCCTTAAACCCAAGCTCAAACGTGAGCGAGATGCTTCACCACTGGATGGGATGGCATCATCTGGTATGTTGAAAGCGACAGCACCTGCATGGTGGTTGCGTGATGTGTGGTTGATTAATGTACTAATGTGTGGATGAGTGTTGTGTCGGTGAGTTGTGAGGGTGTGTGTCCTGTGTGTATGTGTTGTGTTGGAGTGTGTTGTGTTGATGTGTGTGGAGTTGCTGTGTGTCGTGCGGTTTGTTTTATGTGGGTGCTATGTGTTGTGTGTACTGATGGGTTATGCGGGTGCAAGGTTGGGAGGGGCAGGAGGGTGGGAGGGTGGTAGCGACCCTGATGGTGGTGGTGGTGGTGGTGGTGGTGGTAGTGTAACAATGGTGGGTTATGGGGTTATCGGGATATCAATCCATGCTCACAAGTCATCATCAAGCTGACTCGCTCACCCTGGATACAAACGATGGCAAGGATTAGCGCAGAGGCGAACGATGCTCTTCTCGCTGAGCCGGACTGGGCCATCTTGATCGCTGGAGTGTACTCGGACTCTGATACAATGGGCGCGACTGCGCGATGCGATGCGAGCGATCCAGTCTATGCAGGCGTGGAAAGTATAACAGCACGTTTTCAGAGTCGTGGAGCAGCCTGCATGTTTTCAGAGCCGGGATTGCGACACATGGCTGCTGAGAATCTGCGCAACGTCTGATACTCGGAAGATCTGTCCCTGATGCGCGAGGGATGAACGCTATACTACTGCAGCGCTGTTATACATCACAGACAAGAAGGATTAGATCGTCACGCACTAGGTGGCAGAGGACAGCGTTCGGATGCGAATTTGTGCGTGCTCCCTTTGGCTTTCTAAAGGATCTCGATGGCTGCGGCATCTGGTGCTACAACCAGATGAAAACGTCCCTCGACCCTCGACCCTCGCGAGGGCCCTCGACCGTCCCTCGAAGTATCGGGGCTGGACGAAGCTGGTCTCGCAGCCGTCGGTGCCAGTAGGTCGTGCGCCTTCGGGCCGACAAACGTACAGCCGGTCAACGGGGTAGAGAAGGGGGGCATTAGTAACCCCCTTAAGTAAGGACCACGAATTAGGGGGGCGCTTACACAGATGTGTTATGTTGTCCTGGTGTTGTCCGTCCGTCCGCACCAGAGGTCCGCACCTTGAGCGAGCGGGGTTCAGGGCTTACCTGCCAATGATTCCGCTTATCTGGCAAGCATTTTCATGGTGGGATGGCACATTTACACCTCAACCGTCAACTTCTGATCTGGCACATTTCCACCTCAAACCTCGATTTTCAAACTCGACTCTCCGTTCATATCCCCCGTCAATTTTTCGAGGTGCAACCTACTGTCACCTTGCGGCGGTTGCCCCGCAAGTTTCGTCTTCAACGTGTTCTCCATTCCCGGATTTGCACGCGCACTTCTACTGTTTCCAGCGCTCCCTACCTGCGTCGCCCTCTATTCAACTTAGTGGTCTACCTCTGTCTGTCCAAACTATCCCCGATCCGGACTCGGAGTGGCTTGATGGTAGAGTTTCCGACCTTGATCGAAGGAGATGCCGGGTTCGAACCCCGTCGGGAGCGTTTCGGTTCTCACGGTGGCCGTCAACCGTATGAAACGAGACTGGTTCTAGCCTCGTTGCCAACCTCGAGCAAGGTGAGCTTACGAACCGGTGTCGATAACACCACGTCCTTAGTAGGGTCAACTGTCCCGGGCAGTGTGACTTACTTGGATGTTCGAATTTTCAATTTTCAATTTTCTGTCCAAACTCATAGTCCACTTACTTCGCTGAGCCACCCAACCTTGCAGCTATCCCCGTCACAGCACTCTCTTCTACTTCTCTAGCGCTCTCACTTTTACTCGCTCGCTCACTGCTCCATGGGCTATAGCGACTTCGGTACATCAGCCGTACTGCCGAATGCGCCAAACGGGTGCGCCAAACGGAGGCGCCAAACGGGCGAGCAAAACGGAAGCGCTGGCGAACCTAAGGGTTCGCCCTACAAATTGCATTTGGACCGCACCAACTGACGTTTGCAAACGGCAGGCAACTCAATAAACTCGCAAATACAGACATACAATCACCTATACTCCGACTCGAAGCAAATTTCAGACAAGTTGTATTTGCAGTCACGTCACCTCATCTTCCAGGTACACTTAAGTCAAACTGCGCCCCAAACCACTTGACGTTAGGATTCGGCAGTCAAGTCACCTCGAAGGAGACTGACTATTCACAGCCGGAGGGTGCACAGCCCCAGTTTATAAGGTAACGCGCAACTGTATACCAAAGCGCGGTAAACCAGACATACGTTCCGCAAGAACAGCCACGAGGGCAGCAACAAGGTTGTGCACACCGCACACCAAACAACCCTAGCTCCCCATCCCCAGCGGATCCCCATACCTAACACGAGGGCAGCAACAAGGTTACACACACCGCACACCGCACACAAAACAACCCTAGTTACCGCCCCTCCTTGGTTACAGCGGGGCTACCCATCCCCATCCCCAGCCACCAGCGGATCCCTTGGTCCAATTGGTCCAATCCAACACAAGGGCGGTCACGCCTTTGTTACCGCCCCTCCATGGGTAGCGACTTCGGTACGTCAGCCGTACTGCCGGACGAGCAAAACGGAATAACGGATGCGCCAAACGGATGAGCAAAACGGATGCGCCAAACGGATGAGCAAAACGGATGCGTCAAACGGGTCCGCTAAACGGAAGCGCTGGGGAACCTAAGGGTTCACCCTTCAAATTGCATTTGGACCGCACCAACTGACGTTTGCAAACGGCAGGCAGCTCAATAAACTAGCAGAGGCAGTCACCTCTTCTCCGACTCGAAGCAAATTTCAGACAAGTTGCATTTTCAGTCACGTCACATCATCTTCCAGGTACATTTAAGTCAAATTGCGCACCTAACCACTTGACGTTTGAATTCGGCAGTCATCCTGAAGAAGACTACCTAGTCACAGCCGGAGGGTGCACAGCCCCAGTTTATGAGGTAACGCGCGACTGTGTACCAAAGCGCGGTATACGAGACACACATTTCGCAAGAACAGCCTAAAGGGCAGCAACAAGGTTAGACACACCGCACACCTCACACCGCACATAAAACAACCCTAGTTACAGCGGGGCTACCCATCCCCATCCCCATCCCCATCCCTAAGGGTTCTCCCTACAAATTACATTTGGACTGCACCAACTGATGTCCGCAAGAACAGCCACGAGGGCAGCAACAAGGTTACACACACCGCACACCGCACACCGCAAAACAACCCTAGTTACAGCGGGGCTACCCATCCCCATCCCCAGCGGATCCCTTGGCCCAATTGGTTCAATCCAACATAAGGGCGGTC
Source organism: Chlamydomonas sp. ICE-L (assembly GCA_013435795.1). Classification (NCBI taxonomy): domain Eukaryota; kingdom Viridiplantae; phylum Chlorophyta; class Chlorophyceae; order Chlamydomonadales; family Chlamydomonadaceae; genus Chlamydomonas; species Chlamydomonas sp. ICE-L. The sequence continues at coordinate 20,543,933 of JACBWV010000626.1, forward strand.
ACGCCCTTGTTCAATCTAATGAAGCATCGACCAGATCTGGGAAGCTCGAATCAGCGACATGCAAATGTAAAAGACCAGTCGTGTCCAAACCTGAGTCGCTTATGAGCGCTCACTCTGAAGCTATTCCTCCACATGTATTACAAGTGCTGTCGGTTAATTGAATGCTCAACGTCCTTTTTTCACTCGCAACAGGAACAAAGCTCCGACTGGGCGCGCTTATGGCAGCCAATGCTTTGCACTCGGCGGGAATGCGCACCCTTCTACTCGCTGCCGGGATCAATGCCTAACAATTTTGCGCTCTACGCAGATTATTCCCGTCCCGGAGGGGGGGGAGGCACGCATGGGGGTGGTTTGTAATGGTGTTGCATGTACATGTTTGTTATGGCCATCCGCCATTCATGTGTCCGTGTAATGGGGCTTATCATGGCAACAGCGCACGATGACAAGCCACCTAATGTGAATGGGGATGAAAACATGAGTGGGTGGGTGGTCACCTTCAACCCTCCAAAAGTAATCCCAATGTTTTTTTGACTTTAAAATAACACAACGTGTGTGTTTGGTGGTGGGGGTGGGGGTGTGGGGGGGGGGGGAACAGCTTCTCGCGAGCTTCGATTATTCGAGGTTGCAAACAAAACCTAATCGCTGTCGTCTTGCTGACTTGCTCCCCCCCCCAGAAACTCATTTCCCGGCCTCTGATCCTCCTTACTTGGTCTCGATCTGGAAATGGCCATCCAAAGCGGTTGGGCCCATGGTGCTTCTTCACGTTGCGCAAAACCTGCGTTGGTTGTAGGCAGGAGCCTCATGCAGCCCCTCATATGATTTTCGTTGGTGTAAATTTGTGTATACAAGGCGAGTCTCCGTGTAGGGGTGGGTGGGTTTTGTAGACGTGGCAGTCCCACCAGGCAGGGCTGAGGCTCATCGCTAGACACGTCCTAACAGTGTCCCGGAAATTAAAAATTCTGCGCTGGACAGAACAGCGCCAGAATGAGCAGGTGGTTGAGAGAGCTCGACAAGCATGCAGCGCAATCTTCAGCGGCTCTTCAGCGCACCTTTAGGACAAGCAACGGGAGCTGATTGACACAATTTCTCTGACATACCGTATTGCTCTCGTTGCCATTTCGACTAATATCTGAGGGGCCGCTGCTCCCATCGGCAAGTTAAAAAGCAGATGCTCGGGAAGAAGAAAAAAACATCCAGCTTGTTATTCTGATATTGTTCTCACCTGCCGCCACCAAAGAAGCCTTAGGTGACTCCATGGGGGCTAGAATCCCGACAAGCAACTTGCGCGAAGTTTCCCAGAAGAAATGCTTGATCCTGGGGGAATGGTTGGTCTGACCTGGTCTGACAAGACGAAATTTCGAAGGTTCGAAGCATGGTTTCCCTTCCCGACCCATTGAAGTCGTATCATACCTGGTCTTGGTCGTAGGCCCCCCTCCTCGTGTCACCCCTCCCCCCTCCCCCTCCCCTCTGCTCGCCTCTGCTTGTCGAAGTTGAGGTAAATTTTGGGTCGCGTTTGGGTCAAATTCGAGGTCGTTCACGCGAGACAAGTTTGGGTCTGGGTCTCGGTCTCGGTCTGAGTTACGGGTTCGTTTGGCGTTTCTGTCGTACAGCCAAGGGTTAAAGTGTAGTCGGTACAGTCTCACTCAAAACTTGAACTTGAGCTTGGTTGGGTAAAGTCGTTACCCCAGCCCCGGGCCCCAGCCCCAGGCCCCAGCCCCAGCCCGGGGCCCAAGCCCCTCGCCCTCATAGTCTGACTGCTATACAAAGCGATCTGCTCCCATTCATATTGGCTTACCTCCCCAATTTTGAGGACGGCCGATAATATCCTAGACCTCTCGAAGTCGAAGTCTTTGGTAGGCTTGTCTGACGTAGCAGCATGGCGTCCATTATGGTGCCCGCCTGCCTTCTTCTACTTCTTCTCTCTCCAGGTTGGTGCCCCCCGCCCCTCCCTTCCCTTCCCTTCCATTCTTAGCGTGCTCTTCGCGAATCTCAGAACTCCACAGAAAGATTGGGGTCGAAGTGATTCAAGCGAGATGTACAGCATCACTTCTGGGCCAAGACCGACTGATCGAGCCCGACCTGACCAGGATTCTAAGCTACAGAGCTCACACATCCGTTCTGTAGCTTATCACCCTTCCTCGCCCTCACCCGTTCCATCGCCCTCGCAATTGTTCGTGATATTTAAGATATCGGTGCTTCATGTTGATTCCAATACACGCCGAACGTGGACGGCTGAGTTTTGCGTCCGCAGCAATTCTGACCCTCCCAAGTCGCAAGTCCACCTCAAGCGCCTCTCCAGTTCGTTTGGCTCGTCCTCGAATATCCCGACCCCCTCATGTATCTGATGCCGCATGTCACGACCGTCAGGAATCTGGTGCCACCACTTCTCATCATGACAATCTAAAGTCTGTTGTCTCCACTTCCCTCAGATCCAGTCAGCCCCCAATGGGGAATTGCGCCAGTTGGATTGCTATCTGCGCTTATTCTTGAACTTGATCTGATGCTTGGCTGCGCGAGGAGCCCTTCGGCTTGTCATTTAGATCGCGGTATTAGTTTGATTTGGTGCCCCCCACCTCACCCCAGATCATTCACGGACATTAACGGACACGAGCCTAAGATCCCGTTCCGCTAATGTCCTGGATGGCTTTTTCGATATTTGCTGCTGACTTCCCCCTTCCGCTTCTTTTCGCAGATGCCCTTGCACGGAACCCTGTCGACATTTCCTGGTAGGTTGATGGCTACTTGCCAGGCTGGAAGTTGGCTGGAAGTTGTTGTAGCATGTTCGCCGCCATTTCCAATTCGCCCCCTTACTGCTTCCAATTGTCTCCGCCTGCGCCTGATTCAATTCGTTTTGTTCCCGATCGAGTGGCCAGTTTACATGTGTTTACATGTGTTTACTAGTTTACTTTACATAGTTTACTAGTTTACTGTGGCTAGTTTACATGTGTTTCTCCCGCTCATTACTTCCCTGTCTCTGTCACCCCAGGTCAAAAATTATCCCCAGAGCAGGCAGTGTGACAAGTAAGGGGACATCTAGAAGGGAATTGCGACAGCTGGATGAAGGAATGGACAGGCCTCCAACTCCCAGCCCCCCCTTACGCCCTCCTTTCCCACCTGGTGTGGCCTTTCCACCCAGCCCACACGTGCATTCATCCCTCAGCCCTGTGTACCCCTCAGCCTACCCCCCAGCCTACCCCCCTGGCAGCCCCCCTCCACCTCCACCACTAGGGCCTCCTCCACCTCCACCTGTAGATCCCTCCAGCCCCACTCTCCCTCTGGTTCCCTCTTCCCCCCCTTCCTTGCCTCCATCCAACCCATCTATACCCCCTAGAGGGCCTCCTAGCCCTAGTGAGCCATTGGTGCCTCCAAGCTCTCCTCCCACCCCACCTGATGTTGCACCCCCTCCTCCAGCAATTGCCCCTAGGTTTCCTCGTGGACCCCGCTCTCCCCGTGAACCTGTGCCCACCCCTAGAAGCCCAGGTCTCCCTGGCCAACCCAGGACTCCAGTACAAAAACCCTCCAACTACAACATCCAGGTTGATGCGGTCGACACAGGTAGCACCCTTGATAGGAATGCTGCTGGGGCCATCGGTGAGTGCCTACTTTATTTTTTTAACCAGCTTGCGCTAAGTGTCATTGCTTAAAGAAAGCAACTAAGTTTTGAAATCAGGCTCTGTCCCATTTGTCAGTGTACATTTGCCTTTGCACACTTGGCCTGTTACCTCTTCCAAGTATTGTGTAGGATTTGATTTTAATTGTTACATGGTATTTCAGCCACCTCTGGGCTGCCCACCATTTGAATTTGAATTGTAACAGGGTATTTCAGCCAACTCTGGGCTGCTCGCCATTTGAATTTGAATGGTTACATGGTATTTCAGCCAAGTCTAGGCTGCTCACCATTTGAATTTGAATTTGAATTGTTACATGGTATTTCAGCCACCTCCGGGCTGCTCCCCATTTGAATTTGAATTGTTACATGGTATTTCAGCCAACTCTGGGCTGCTCACCATTTGAATTTGAATGTTGAAAAATCAAATGGTTGCAAAATGGTTGCGCGGTGATCCGAGCTCAGGCACAGTAGTGGTCTGCGAAACAAAAGACCTATCATAGTTACGATTCCCCTGTGTAAGCGAGCGGGAAGGTTCCTTCGACCTCACAGCCCGTAGCAAGGTGTATGATTTTTCAAAATTGTACTGCTTCAAACAAAGGCGACCCTCACCCCTCAAATGGTAGCCTCTCTCCCTCTTCCTATCACTCCCTCTCCCACCAAATTGTAGCCTCCCTCCCTCTTCCCATCACACCCTCACCCACCAAATGGTAGCCTCTCTCCCTCTTCCCATCACACCCTCACCCACCAAAAGGTAGCCTCTCTCCCTCTTCTCACCATTCCCTCACCCATTAAATTGTAGCCTCTCTCCCTCTTCTCACCATTCCCTCACCCATTAAATGGTAGCCTCTCTCCCTCTTACCATCACTCACTCCGCCTTCTCCCATGCCCTTCCTCCTCTTCTGCAGTTGCTGCCCACAACAACTTCCGGGCAGCACATAGTACACCTCCCCTGACTTGGGACGATGGTATTGCTAGTCAGGCCCAGGAATGGGCCAACAAGTGTGTCTTCGACCACTCAAATTCAAAGTATGGAGAAAATATCATGCTAGGTGGAGGAGATCCCTCAGTCATGGCAACCTCTGCAGTCAACATGTGGTACAACGAGGTAGGTTGCAGGGTACTAAGCACGCGCGGCAGCGCGGTGCCGCGCTGTCTTTTTGAGCCCCTCTGCGCGTTGCGCACAGTTTTTTCAACCCCTTGTGGGCGCAGCGCGCAGTTTTTGCACTAAAAAGGGCTGACCAAATTGACGTTTGTGCGCTTTAAGCGCTGACCAATTTGGCAAGAAGTAGTACCCTGGTTGGTTGATAGCAGGGCTTTTATTTTCAAATATGAAAGTGGGTTTTTCTAGCTTCATGGTTTTAGGCCACCTCCAGAGACAGCGGTTAAGTGCTTTTTACAGCTTGTATAGCCTTTAATAGCTTGGAAGGGCCATTTACGGCAAAAAAGTCATAAATTTGCCCTAGATAAATAAACAAATAGTATGCCTTGTTATGAGGCGTGAGGTTGAGAGGGTCAGCCCGCTTGCACTGGGGGCAATCACCATTAGAGGTTGCCCGAGCTCTTTCTGTTCAGCAGTCCTTGCTTAATTGCAAGCAAGGAAGAGGGCAGATGACCAGGTGGATTATATAGAGCCTGCAGGGTGTTTATAGAGTGCCAGGGGACTACTTTTTGCCTTTCTGGTTTACGCGAAAAGTGTTGATGAGGGTCTTCAACTTTCTTTCTTTTTTTCAGTGTCTGGCACGCAACGTTGGGTCTCCAGTAAGTGGGATTCTTTTTTGCGTGATTCACGTAGATAGGCTCCAAAAGCTCACGTGCTGCCTATTAAAAACGTACGTTTGTAGTACCCTGCAGGGTGTTTCAGGGTGTTCCCATCTTTCCGCCACCGCAAGACAGTGATAATAAACTAGATCAGCATTTCTCCTCTCCGCCATTTGCAACCTCCCTTGATCTTGACACATTTTGCAGGCCAATGATCTGATCTGATCTGGTCATCAACTAGGACTACAATACCAAGCCAATGCCTGGTTGCAAGCCAATGATCTTATCTGATTCATATTGTGTGCCCTCCAGCTCATCAACTATGACTACAATACCAAGCCAATGCCTGATTGCAAGCCAATTATCTGATCTGATCCATATTGTATGCCCTCCAGGTCTGCAAGTATGACTACAATATCCCTGGGTTCTCAATGACAACGGGTCATTTCTCTCAAGTTGTGTGGTCTGACTCACGAAAGATTGGATGCGGGCTTTCCACATGCAGCCAGGGAGTTGCCATGGGATCCAACCGAATTAAAGCGAGTATCCTAGTTTGCAACTATGACCCCCCTGGTGAGTGGTGCAGGGTAATTCAAAGCGCGCGCTTTTGCGCTTTTGAGCGCTTACTTTTGACCCCCTCTGCGCTTTAAGCGCAGCTTTTTGCAACTCCCTGTGGGCACAGCAAGCAATTTTTGCGCTTTTTGCACTTCAAAGCGCAGTTTTTTTGTTTTCAAGTGCGCTTAAGCGCTGGCCAATTTGGCAATTTGAAGTACCCTGGAGTGGTGTGAGCTAAAGCATGTGTTCTAGCCTTTAACCATACGGCGTGACTCCTACTAGTTTGATTAGCCACGGGGGCACACTGCATTTGTGAGCCTTTTTTAAATTTGATATCGTACTTGACATGTTGGACTTGACATAGCTCTAGCCTTGGGCATACAGCGTGACAGTGCTATTATTTCGATCTAGTAGGCAACTATGACCCCCATGGAGGGTGGTGTGAGTTAAAGCGAGTATCCTAGTAGGCAACTAGGACCCCACTGGTGGGTGGTGTGAGTTAAAGCGAGTATCCAAGTAGGCAACTAGGACCCCCATGGAGGGTGGTGTGAGTTAAAGCGAGTATCCTAGTAGGCAACTAGGCCCCCCCTGGTGAGTGGTGTTGCTCCTGAGAAATGTATTGGAACCGGCAAATCGTGTGAAACTGACCAAAGGCGAATATGATATCATATGATTTCAAGCAAATTGCATCATATGATATTGTACGGAAATGGTAATTTTAGCCTAGTCAGACTGCTGGCATCATATGATATCATATTATGACAAAATATCATATGATATCCTGTTGCCGTTCCTTACAAATGTAGGATTATCAGCCTCTTTCCTAGCATAGGTAACCTCTGGGATAATGATTTTCCTTGTGCCCACGTTCCCACACAATTGCATGCCATCCCCCTACTACTAGCTAGTTTTGACCCCGTTTTGGCAAAATTCTCGGTATAAATGTTGATATAGAAAGTCCCCCCCCACCCCCCACCCCCCTCCTAAATGGGAAAAAAGCTTTTAACAGCTTTAAAACGCTGTTCCTGGAGGAGGCCTATAACCATTAAGCTGAAAAGAAAAACATTTCAGATCCCTCCTACTACTCACCCACCTGCCCTCTAAGTCGACCCCCACCCCCCCCCAGCTTGGGGTCAAATTTGATAGTCTTGTTGTCCTCAAATCGTTCAATTTGTCTGCATGTGGTATGTCAAAAGCTCCTGGCGAGTAGAAATGCTCTTAGAGAAATGCTCCTAGTAGTCAAGGCTCAACAGGTGCACTGAATCCAGGTATTGTTTTCCCGCTCTATATAGGGATAGCTAGTTTTGACCCCGTTTTGGCAAAATTCTCAGTCTGAAATGTAGATATAGGAATACCCCCCCCCCCCCCCCCCCCCCCCCCCCCCCTCCTAAATGGCAAAAAAGCTTTTAACAGCTGTAAAACGCTGTTCCTTGTGGAGGCCTAAAACCTTAAAGCTGGAAAAAACATTTCAGATTTGAAAAAAAAAACTGGATGAAGCGTATGGAAGCAAGAGCGTGAGGACTGGCTTAAATGTGCGGGCTGGGATGAGATTTTGAATTCCTGTGATTTTTTGCTCTTTCTAGATTCTGGTCAATTGGCTTCAGAACCAATATTGCGATTAAAGGTGGGTGGGGGGAATGGGGGGCAATTTTTCCTTGAAAATAACTGTCCCCCCCCCCCCCCCCCCCCCCCCCCCCCCCCCCCCCCCCCCCCCACTCCCACCCCCCCCCCCCCCCCCCCCCCCCCCCCCCCCCCCCCCCCCCCCCCCCCCCCCCCCCCCCCCCCCCCCCCCCCCCCCCCCCCCCCCCCCCCCCCCCCCCCCCCCCCCCCCCCCCCCCCTCCCCCCCCCCACCCCCCCCCCCCCCCCCCCCCCCCCCCCCCCCCCCCTCCCCCCCCCCCCCCCCCCCCCCCCCCCCCCCACCCCCGCCCCCCCCCCCCCCCCCCCCCCCCCCCCCCCCCCCCCCCCCCCCCCACCCCCCCCCCCCCCCCCCCCCTCCCCCACCTCCCACCCCCCCCCCCCCCCCCCCCCCCCCCCCCCCCCCCCCCCTCCCCCCCCCCCCCGCCCCCCCCCCCCCCCCCCCCCCCCCCCCCCCCCCCCCCCCCACCCCCCCCCTCCCCCCTCCCTCCCCCCCCCCCCCCCCCCCCCCCCCCCCCCCCCCCCCCCCCCCCCCCCCCCCCCCCCCCCCCCCCCCCCCCCCCCCCCCCCCCCCCCCCCCCCCCCCCCCCCCCCCCCCCCCCCCCCCCCCCCCCCCCCCCCCCCCCCCCCCCCCCCCCCCCCCCCCCCCCGCCCCCCTCCCCCCCCCCCCCCCCCACCCCCCCACCCCCCCCCCCCCCCCCCCCCCCCCCCCCCCTCCCCCCCCCCCCCCCCCCCCCCCCCCCCCCCCCCCCCCCCCCCCCCCCCCCCCCCCCCCCCCCCCCCCCCCCCCCCCCCCCCCCCCCCCCCCCCCCCCCCCCCCCCCCCACCCCCCCCCCCCCCCCCCCCCCCCCCCCCCCCCCCCCCCCCCCCCCCCCCCCCCCCCCCCCCCCCCCCCCCCCCCCCCCCCCCCCCCCCCCCCCCCCCCCCCCCCCCCCCCCCCCCCCCCCCCCCCCCCCCCCCCCCCCCCCCCCCCCCCCCCACCCCCCCCCCCCCCCCCCCCCCCCCCCCCCCCCCCCCCCCCCCCCCCCCCCCCCCCCCCCCCCCCCCCCCCTCTACATCAACCCTCGGCACCCCTCCTCAACACCCCTCCTCTACACCCACCCTGCACACCCACCCTAAACATCCACCCTGTGCGCCCCCCCCATCCACCAACCCTGCATTGACATTGTCTTCCTCACCGTTCCCTCACTCTTTGATGTCCTAAACCCTAAACTCTGAACCCTCAACAAGAAGTGCCCTCCTACATGCTCACTCCACTTTCTCATCTGCACTTTCATGCTGCACTTTCATGCTTCTCACTTTCTTGCTTCCATGCTGCACTTTCTCATCTGCACTTTCTCAACTGCAGGAAACTGGGCAAACCCCTCTGCCTACAAAAACAATGTGAAGCCGAGTTTGGTAAGCAAGTGTTGAGTAGTGCCCCTCTAGGTGTGCTCTGACCTTCTGCGGGCAGTAGAAAGGAAAACAATTCCAACACTGTTCGCAAGCGACGCGGAAATTGGCGGAGAGAGTATTGGCTATCAGAGCGACAGGTGGCACCGGAATCGAGTGCAGCGGACCAAGGCCAGGGTTTATGACAGGGTCAGGTGCCAGGGTTACAAGCCGACAAACAACACGGCAAACAAACAAATGGACACCGGGGTGACTCCCGCCCCCCAGATGGGAGGGCTCCGCCAAAAAGCATACCCCACAAAGTGTGGCTGAAGGAATAGTTGGCTACATTGCTCCTGCTGTTTTCCCCTTCAGCCATGCATTGTTGTGTTTGCTTTTTTCCTAGTTAGCAACATCACTCTCGCTGTCTTGCGCAGGACGTGTGTAGCCTCATATTGCATTCGACTCTTGGCTATTGAATCTTGGCTATTGGACCTTCATTTCTATGCTTCTGTCCCATTTTTTATGCTTCTTGGTTTCACTTACATGCGTTGTCATACCTTCTAGTATCACATGCGCTAAAGACGGCGACTTGGCGGGTCTTGTTTATTATTATGTCCTTCAAGGTAATGGTAACACCTGGTGGGGCGTGGTATTAAGGGAACCCGTCGTACGTGGGCAGAGAATGTTCTACCACCTTGACTGGATAAGCTACCATCGCGGTTGACAACGACCTGCAACGATGCGCTGTCACACCTTCTAGTATCACATGCGGTTTAGACGGCGAATCGGCGAGCCTTTTTTATCATTGTGTCCTTTACATATTCTATGATCACACGAGGTTAAAATACATATACATCATACTTATTTTCATTCTTTAACTATGTACGGATGATGCCTATTGTTTCTTCTACACTTCTTGTTTTCAATTAAATGTGTCATATATTATAGCATGCGTAATAGACGACGACTTGGCAAGCCTTGTTCTTAATTATATCATGTCATATATTATATTATCACACGAAATATATAACACTCTAATTAACATATTTTAATTATATATGTATATAAAATAATTTTATGTAACTAAATATGTTTATACGGATATTGATCATTTTGGTCCATCATCTGGCCTCGCCGTTTGCCGTGGAATTAATAAGATAATTACAGGGATATAGCCCTCTCCCTCACTGGGATCACATCACGGATCATCTGCAGTGAATAATTAATTAGGTACAGGGACATAGCCCTCTCACTCACGTGTATCACCTCACAAAGCATCTGTAGTGGAACTAAATAATGAAAAATTAATTAATTACAGGGATATAGCCCTCTCACTCATTTGTATCACCTCACGGAGCATCTGTAGTGGAATTAAATAATGAAAAATTAATTAATTACAGGGATATAACCCTGTCACTCATTTGTATCACGTCACGGAGCATCTGTAGTGGAATTAAATAATGAAAAATTAATTAATTACAGGGATATAGCCCTCTCACTCATTTGTATCACGTCACGGAGCATCTGTAGTGGAATTAAATAATGAAAAATTAATTAATTACAGGGACATAGCCCTCTCATTCATTTGTATCACGTCACGGAGCATCTGTAGTGGAATTAAATAGTGAAAATTAATTTAATACAGGGATATAGCCCTGTCACTCATTTGTATCACCTCACGGATCATCTGCAATGGAATTAATCACAGGGGGGGTCTATCCATTAACTTGGCCCTCTCACTCACTATGACCACCGCCACTTATTGTTCTGCGACTCTGCGACATGCAAGCAAGTACATTTTTAGATTGTTGATGCCGATCTCCAACATCCTAGACACCCATCACCTAGGCTTTCGGTGGTTGGCACCTAAGGAGCTTTAGGGAACTGTCTATTGAGTTTGAGACAATATCTCTGCCTATTGAGGTTGAGGCAACTACCCAATGCGTAACAAGTCTTAAATGTGTCCCTGTATTGTTTTGTGAGTTAAGTTGTGGTAAGTGAGTTTGGTAAGCGATGTGTCTGGGTACCTTTCTCCTTGTACTCTAGCACACAGAAGAAAAAGAAAAGAAAATTAAGGGGTGATGCTGAGTATCCATTAGAAAGAGACAGATCTTGCCCGAGGGCCTGACATAAGTGACATTCTAGGCGAAGCGAGAAGGTTTATGCATGCCTGGAAATTATGCTACATTCCACTTGTCTTTTGGTAGGCATTTCACTGAGCAGGCATTGGTACCCTATGCCTCAGAAAGTAAGAAGTGCCAAAGTGATCCCTGTGTTGATTGATTGTATGGAGTGATATCACTGGATGTGTATATCACTGGTATATCACTGGTGGTGAGTCGTAAGACTGGGTATACGTTGGAGCCGTTGACTGTCCTCTCGAGGGAGACACCCCGAGGGCCTGACATCGACGACATTTTAGGCTTAGTGAGAAGTTCTATGCGTGCCTGGAAATTCTGGTTCACTAGTCTCGTGGTAGGCATTTCCCAGTGCTGGCATTGTTACCCAACGCCTGATAAAGTAAGAATTGCCAGAGTGATCCCGATGTTGATTTTATGGAGTGATATCACTGGGTGTGTGTTTGTGTGGTAGTGAGTTTGGCGCTGTTGACTGTCCTCTAGAAGGAGACAGCCTGAGGGCCTGACATCAACGGCATTTTAGGCGCAGTGAGAAGGTTTATGCGTGCCTGAACATTTTGTGTTCACTCTTGTTGCCTTTTGGTTGGCATTTACCAGAGCTGGCGTTGGTACCCAATGCATGATCAAGTAAGAAGTGCCAGAGTGATCCCTGTGTTGCTTTTATCGAGTGATATGTCTGGATGTGTTAGTGTGGTAGTGAGTCACATGAGTCAATATGTTGGAGCTGTTGACTGTCCTCAAGAAGGAGACAGCCCGAGGGCCTGACATGGACGACATTTTTGGCAAAGTGGGACGTTCTATGCGTGCTTAGAGATTCTGGTTCTCATGTTGTCTCTTGGCAGACATTTCACAGTGCAGGCATTTCACAGTGCAGGCATTGGTACCCCATCCTGATCAAGTGAGAAGTGTCTGAGTGATTTCGTGTTGATTTTATCGAGTGATATGACTGTTTGTGTGGTAGTGAGTCATATGACTTCATATGTGTTTGGCGCTGTTGACTGTCCTCTAGAAGGAGACAGCCCGAGGGCCTAGCATCAACGACATTTTAGGCGCAGTGAGACCTTCTATGCGTGCCTGGAGATTTTGCTCTCTCGTTGTCTTTTGGTTGACATTTCGCAGTGCAGGCATTGGTACCCCATCCTGATCAAGTAAGAAGTGCCAGAGTGATCCCTGTGTTGCTTTTATCGAGTGATATGACTGGGTGTGTGTTTGTGTGGTAGTGAGTCATATGACTCAATATGTTGGAGCCGTTGACTGTCCTCTAGAAGGAGACAGCCCGAGGTCCGACATGGACAGCATTTGGGCGAAGTGAGAAGGTCTCTTCGTGCCTGGAAATGTTGGTTCACACCTAATGTCTCGTGGCAGGCATTTCACAGTGCTGGCATTGGTATCTGTTCCTAAGCTGTGTTTTTGCAACATGGTAGAACACACAGCTTAGCAATAGTACCCAATGCCAAATAAGGGCCCAAGTGACCCTTGTGTTAGTGAGTGATGTGTCTGCATACGTTTTGTGTGGTACTTGAGCTGCTGACTATCCACTAGAGAGGACCATAAATTGCATGTGGTCCTGATAACTGGCCGTACCTGTGTATTTCCAGTGGACACGGCATTTAAAATGAAATGAGCTAGGGAATGTATGCCTGTAAATTACATTCAAGGTCTGGCTCTCTAGTTACCGTTTTATTGTTTCAGACGTGAGAATAGTTATGCATGTAAATTATGGTACGCTCCTGTTGTCATGTGGAAAGCAATTCACAGTGCAGGATGCAAGTTAACTGAGAGCACAAAAAATCCAACATGGATGATGAATCAAACTCGTATTTGTGTGGTATCCCCCCCCCCCCCCCCCCCCCCCCCCCCCCCCCCCCCCCCCCCCCCCCCCAATAAGCTTGGAGTTTTAACAGCTTGCTAAAAAAATGAATACGGTAATGTATATTGTAACTTGTAAAAATCTGTATATTTTGCAGTATGCATGTGTAACAAGTTGTGCGAGAACAGGTTTGAGCATTCTGAATTGGACGGCAACGGCACGATTGTCGGAGTTAATGCGGATATTGCAGTATTTATTTCGTTTGTACCGGCCTGCCAGCACCCTCTCTTAGATGGAATGCATTGACCCAGACAGTTTCCTAAGTGAAGATATGTTGTATACCGATATTGCGAATGCGAATTCGATGATGTAAGATGATATAAACTCTCTTTTTCGTCACTTAATATTCAACAAAGCTGCAACATCCATCGATTCAATTAAATTTAATTACTTATAGTTGAAATTAAACAGATTCGAATTAATAAAATTTAAAGCAATTGAATTCATTCAAATAACGTTGATTAAATTAAATTGAAAGGAATAATATCGAATTAAAATAACACAACATTCAATACCGGTACAATTGAATACAAATCAATTAAACTCAATTGAATTAAGGATTCAATTATTTTCATTCGGGACGCGCCACCAGGCGCCCTTAATCGTTTCTGTGAGAGATCGTAGTATATCTGTACATCTCTGTTTCTTTCCTTTCTGTCACTATGCGTCTGTTTCTTTTCTTTTCAACATTTCGTCCTGTTTCCAACTTCCAAGTGCCATTTTGTTTTATTCGGTGGACCCACAATCAAATAGCACTTTCTGCGACATTGGCGGTAAACAATTGCGTTGCAGCGACCAAGGGTAGGCCAAATAGGCTAAAGGGACTTTCCCAACTGTGTAGGAAGGGCATAAAAGACAAGGCTCAGATGAACTGAACCCCAAACAATCGTTTTACCGACGGGGGCCCTGAGTTCGTGCTACAGTGATGTAGTTGTAAACTATTAGCGCCATCAGACTCACGTAGTCATGAAGTACCCTGGCCCTAAACCCCGAGCATCAAACAATGTACAATTTAAGATGATGATTTGCCTTGTTCCACACATGCCCAGTGATCACGAGACCAACACCGGTGGATAGGCCTTAGCAATTTCTGGAAACTGCACCTACTAAGACACCATAATGATAAGTGGTGGCTGAGATAATGGCTGTAAAGTGGGTTCTGGAGCCGGGGGTGGGTGGTCTTCTGCAGAGCAATGTCTTCACACTTTTTAAAGATGGGGTCCATCACATTTTCGGGTGAACTGTACAACTGGTCCTCATCAAACCGTAAGTATGTGATACCCTTAGCATGCAATGATAAATACGGTGAGGGTGGGGTGATTCCGTAGGAATGGTCTGTTTTCAGGTTGTTGGTGTGATGTCACACCCTTCCCAGTGGAAGTCAGATCACCTAGAGACCTAGTTGGCAGGCTGCCCGCATATCCCCCCAACTTACACCAGCACATGAAACACAAGTTCTATGCAGCGTCGCATGCGACACTAAAAAATGGCGGAGAGTGATCGCGACAAAGCGACAGGTGGCAACGGGAGCGAGTTAGTTACTTGTTTGTTACATGTGTTACCCCTTTGTTCAAGACCGTTGGCTGACGTGCCAGGCTTCATCGCGGTCAGATGGATGGATGGTCGGTCGGTCGGACGGACAAATGGGTAAACCTGGGGGCTCCCGTCCCCTTGGAGAGGGGGCTCCGCCAATAACCATACAGCCTTGCCTTCATACACACCAGGCCCATGAAGCCCATCACCGCGTTAATCGTTCAAGCGATGTTATCTATTTCTGAGATTTGCACAACCACATGCCAGATAATTTGTCTTAGAGTTGAGTTGTGGTGCCAATGAAACTAGGATTGCAGCATATTATCCTATTGCCTCTACGGGATAATTCAGGGCCTGATGCCAGATATCACGGATGGGTAAATCCCCGGCTTCTACAACCATTGAACCATGCCTAACAAAGTGCCGAAGACGGCAAATTGCTGGCTGGAGCCATGTAACCAAGTTCAAGCAGATAGACGGGGTCACGGGGAGCATCCTGTTGACTGATTACAATTTTTACTGCCGACGACGGGATGCAGCCTAAGTGCTGGCTGGAGCCATGTAACCAAGTTCAAGCAGATAGACGGGGAGCAACTAAATTACTAGCTGGAGCCATGTGAACAATATCAAATCTGTATGCAGGGTAGAACCCCGCTGGGTAGAACCCCGTTGGGTAGAACCCCGTTGGGTAGAACCCCGTTGGGTAGAACCCCGCTGGGTAGAACCCCGTTGGGTAGAACCCCGTTGTGTTTTGCTTGGCTTAAACAAGCTTTGCGCTTCTGGAACAAGACCATACATAAAGAACCTGAGGATCTCATTAGAATGGCTCTTGAGGAATCTTTTGACTCCAACACTGGCTGGGTTCATGACTTGCGTTGTGCTCTCCACAAGCTAGGATCCAGTAAAAACATCAACATTTTGGAGGCTGTCGATGTCGAAGGTATTATGTCTGAAGTTTTTGAGTCATGGAGGTTTAAGTACCCAAGTGACACCAATGCAGTTAGAGACATCCCTGATGAGAGAAGGGTTGGCTTTAAACGCCTCCGATACCAAAAATGGTTCGCAGCCAACAGCAATGATGAGAATGGCTTGATTCCCTTTACATCCGCCTTACATAAGCAGGATCAGATTCGTTCTATAGCACAGTTTAGAATGGGTTCCCATTGGCTGAACACAGAAAGAATGAGGGTGGTGGATAGAGCACACATCCCTCGCTCAATGAGACACTGTCAAATGTGTGGGTTCCAAAAACCTGAGGATGAAATGCATATGTTTGAGTGCCCTTTTTATAATGATATTCGCCTCCGCTACCAGAAGCTGTTTACAGATATTTATAGGCATGTCCATGAGGATACCAACGTAACCGAATGGAATGTGGAATTCTGCGATTCCACATTCAGAACCTTTATGAATGGAAATGGCTCTAAGTCTTTTTGGAGCAACCTAGCCGACTATCTTTCTACTTGTAGAAGAGCAAGACAGGAAGCCCTGGACTGCTTAGTGGCACCGTAATTTATCATCCCTTTTTTTCTTCTTCTTGTGACTTCTCATTTGTTAGCTTCTTACCTCCGCCACTGTAAGTGGTTGAGATCTGGGTCCGGCTCTAAGGGGTTTAATACCTACGCCACCAAAACGGTGGTTGGGAGTTTGGTTTGTTTGTCCTCGACACACCCCTGATGTAATGGGGTTTTTTGCTTTGTGGGTGCTTTTTCTTTTTGTTTAAAGCACAGAGTCTCATACACCCTCGCGGTGTCAAGTAGACTTTAACATGTAATGTAATGTAATGTAATGCAGGTTGTTACAGTCCAGTTTTTGTTTTAAAGTTGTGAAAGATATTTCACCCCAGGAGGTGGGTCTCCCCACACAAACCAGCGGCACCGAGGATTCAGTCCGATTGGCGTTGCCACTCCTACAAAATAGTACATGCACTTAGGACCGACTCTCGACCAAAAGGGTAGGCCAAATAGGCTAAAGGGACTTGCCCAGCCGTGACAGGAGGGGCTAAAAGGAAAAAGCACTGATGAACTGAACCCCCCAACAATCGTTTTATCGACGGGGGCCCTAACTTCGTGCTATTATATGATCACACAGAATTATAACTTAATCATCATCCCAAATGGAATTATAATGCAATTGTGCGATTCTTATCGCATTTAAAATATATTTTTCGAACACGTTTCTATCCTTCAAAGGACTTAGGATTCATGACCAGCCAGTTTCACCGACGGGGGCCCTAACTTCTTGCTATTATATGATCACACAGAATTATATCTTAATCATCATCCCAAATATAATTATAATGTAATTGTGCGATTCTTATCGCATTTAAAATATATTTGTCTAACATGTTTCCATCCTCCGAAGGAATTAGGATTCATGTCCAGCCTCATGCTAGAGTCTTTAACAAACAACTCGGGTTCAATTTTCGGCCCCTCAAAAAGCAAATTTTCTATCATCAGAATATAAAGGACATTCGAACATGAAATGCATATCATCATCTATCACTCTTCTACCTTCTGTACACACACTCTTCTACCTTCTGTACATACACTCTTCTACCATCTGTACATACACTCTTCTACCATCTGTACATACACTCTTCTACCATCTGTACATACACTCTTCTACCATCTGTACATACACTCTTCTACCATCTGTACATACACTCTTCTACCATCTGTACACACACTCTTCTACCAAGTGTAGGTCCACAGAAGAAGAGAAGCAGGGTAGGTCATATAAATAGGGGACGGCAATATGATGTAATGCCATCATATGATATCAAATGATGCCTGCAGTCTGACTAGGCCAAAGTTACCATTTATATACAATATCATATGATGCAATTTGTATGATATCATACTCGCCTTTGGTCAACGATATGCCGGTCCTTACATATAAGGAAGTTAGGTTGGTCCATATAAGTAGGGAATCTGGGTAGGGCATATACATAGGGAAGTTAGGTAGGTCCATAGAAGTAGGGAAGCTGGGTAGGGCATTGAAAATAAAGTATAAGGGCATTGGAAATATAGTAGAATACACGCAGGAATATAAGTATACACTTTAATACTTGTACGTACGCGTAGAAAACTGAATAATGCGTATAGAAAGGCAAATAATGTGTATAGAAACGCAAGCTATGCATGCAGAAAATAAAATCAATGAAGGAAGTGGTGGGGGAATATGTGACGAAACTGGATGGATTCATAATTATAGCCGAACATGGACTCTAAATGCAGTGCTATTACTTCTAATAATTTCAGTTCAACAAATACTCTAAATGCAGTGCACTTACTAATTATAAATATAATCAAACACAGACTCTACATGTAGAGCAATTACTAATAATAATTATAGTTGAACATAGACTCTAAATGCAATGCAATTACTAATAATAATTATAGTTAAACTTGCACTCTAAATACAGTGCGATTACTAATAATAATTATAGTTAAACATGCACTCTAAATGCAATGCAATTACTAATAATAATTATAGTAAAACATGCACTCTAAATGCAGTGCGATTACTAATAATAATTATAGTTAAACATGCACTCTAAATGCAATGCAATTACTAATAATAATTATAGTTAAACATGCACTCTAAATGCAATGCAATTACTAATAATAATTATAGTTAAACATGCACTCTAAATGCAATGCAATTACTAATAATAAGTATAGTTAAACATGCACTCTAAATGCAGTGTGATTACTAATAATAATTATAGTTAAACATGCACTCTAAATGCAGTGCGATTACTAATAATAATTATAGTTAAACATGCACTCTAAATGCAATGCAATGACTAATAATAATTATAGTTGAACATGCACTCTAAATGCAATGCAATTACTCATAATAATTATAGTTGAACATGCACTCTAAATGCAATGCAATTACTCATAATAATTATAGTTAAACATGCACTCTTAATGCAATGCAATTACTAATAATAAGTATAGTTAAACATGCACTCTAAATGCAGTGCGATTACTAATAATAATTATAGTTAAACATGCACTCTAAATGCAATACAATTACTAATAATAATTATAGTTAAACATGCACTCTAAATGCAGTGCAATTACTAATAATAATTATAGTTAAACATAGACTCTAAATGCCATGCAATTACTAATAATAATTATAGTTAAACATGCACTCTAAATGCAGTGCGATTACTAATAATAATTATAGTTAAACATGCACTCTAAATGCAATGCAATTACTAATAATAAGTATAGTTAAACATGCACTCTAAATACAGTGTGATTACTAATAATAATTATAGTTAAACATGCACTCTAAATGCAGTGCGATTACTAATAATAATTATAGTTAAACATGCACTCTAAATGCAATGCAATTACTAATAATAATTATAGTTAAACATGCACTCTAAATGCAATGCAATTACTAATAATAATTATAGTTAAACATACACTCTAAATGCAGTGCGATTACTAATAATAATTATAGTTAAACATACACTCTAAATGCAGTGCGATTATTGGTGGCTCGGGAATCGAAAGTCCTAGATCTCGTGTCATCGGATAAAATCAGTCAGGTGAGGTGATGTATTTGCATGCATGGGCTTTGCATCACACACAGACACAACTGTGGCTCCGCTGCACAGATAACTGCTGTACATATACCCATCTGCTGTTAGGAATGGGGGGGGGAGGTACACGGATTTTTCAGTTATGCTGTTAGGAATCAGCGAGGCTGCTTTAGGGAATGATCAATTATCATGTAAGGAATGAAAAAGACTGTTATCAGGAATGATCAATATTGCTGTGAGGACTGACCGAGGCTGATTTAGAGAATGATTAATTGTACTGTCAGGAATAAAGAATGCTGTTATCAGGAATAATCAATTGTGTTGTAAAGAATGAACGAGGCTGTCTAATGAAATGCTCAATTATGCTGTAAGGAATGAGCGAGGCTGGTTTAGAGAATGATCAATTATACTTTACTTCTAATTATACCAGATTATACTGTAAATTTGTGTTATATTTATTTTGTTATATTTATTTTGTTATATTATTTATTAGATTATTTTTAATACTGAAAATACTGTTCTAAGGAATAATCAATAATGCTGTTATAAGGAATGAGCTTGACGGCGTGGTCTGTACAGCCTGAATGGTGCTTACTTGCACCTGTTGACATCATGCCCACTGTTTCTTTTTGGCGGAGCCCTCCCTTCTGGGGAGCGGGAGCCCCCAGGGTTACCCATGTGTCCGTCTGTACGACCGTCTGACCGAGATGAAGCCTGACACGTCAGCCAACGCCTCGAAACTAACTCGCTTCCGTTGCCACCTGTCGCTCCGTCGCGTACACTTTTCGCCAATTTTTAGCGTCGCATGCGACGCTGCATACAACTTGTTGTACCTGCGCAAGGCAGCTTTATGCCAGCTCCACTAGCCAGCGACTGTGTCAAGCCAACAGCTTTCAGCTAGGTTGGAATCCCCTTTATGTCTGCTGTCATACGCACTGTCAAACATAAGCAGGTGATCATCTGTTTAGGACTGTCAGCCACCACAAGCTTGACCTTAACCGTAGCTTTGGTGTAGCTGGCACATGGCTGGTGGTGTTGATGCGGCTGCTGTGTTGGTGTTGCTGGTGGTGGCACATGGCTGGTGGTGTGGCTGACACATTTTACCAACAGTGTAGGACTGTCAGCCACCACAAGCTTGACCTTATCCGTAGCTTTGGTGTGGCTGGTGGTGGCACATGGCTGGTGGTGCTGGTGTGGCTGACACATTTTACCAACAGTGTAGGACTGTCAGCCACCACAAGCTTGACCTTATCCGTAGCTTTGGTGTGGCTGGTGGTGGCACATGGCTGGTGGTGTGGCTGACACATTTTACCAACAGTATAAGACTTTCAGCCACCACAAGCTTGACCTTATCCGTAGCTTTGGTGTGGCTGGCACATGGCTAGTGGTGTTGGTGTCGCTGGCCGTGTTGATGTTGCTGATGGTGCCACATGGCTGGTGGTGTTGGTGTCCCTGGCTGTGTTGGTGTCGCTGGCTGTGTTAGTGTCGCAGGCTGTGTTGGCGTCGCTGGTGGTAGCCCATGGCTGGTGGTGTTGGTGTGGCTGGTGGTGGCACATGGCTGGTGGTGTTAGTGTGGCTGGTGGTCGCTGGCTAAGTTGGTGTGGCTGGCACACTGCTGGTGGTGTTGGTGGCTGGCTGGCTGTGTTGGTGTGGCTAGCAAATGGCTGGTGGTGTTGGTGTGGCTTGTGGTGGAACATAGCTGGTGGTGTTGGTGTGGCTGGTGGTGTTGGTGTGTCTTGTGGTGGAACATGGCTGGTGGTGTTGGTGTGGCTGGTGGTGTTGGTGTTGCTGGTGGCACATGGCTGGTGGTGTTGGTGTGGCTGGTGGTCGCTGGCTGTGTTGGTGTGGCTGGCACACTGCTGGTGGTGTTGGTGTTGCTGGTGGCACATGGCTGGTGGTGTTGGTGTGGCTGGTGGTGGCTGGCTGGCTGTGTTGGTGTAGCTAGCAAATGGCTGGTGGTGTTGGTGGTGGCTGGTGGTGGCTGGCTGGCTGTGTTGGTGTAGCTAGCAAATGGCTGGTGGTGTTGGTGTGGCTGACACATGTTACCAACAGCAGAGGACTGTTAGCCTTGACAAGCTTGACCATATCCGCAGTCTTGGTGTGGGTCACACATGGTACCAACCATGAAGGGCTATCAGCCTTAACCAGGATCAGCCACCAGACCAGGGCCAGGTTCAGCCCAGTCTAGGGCTAGCCACCACCAGAATCAGGGCTGGGATCATCCTAGGACCATCCACCATCAGGATCATCCTAGGGCCATCCACCACCAGGATCATCCTAGGACCATCCACCACCAGGATCATCCTAGGACCATCCACCACCAGGATCATCCTAGGACCATTTACCACCAGGATCATCCTAGGACCATCCACTACCAGGATCAGCCACCAGCCCAGGGCCCGGATCATCCTAGAACCATCCACCACCAGGATCATCCTAGGACCATCCACCATCAGGATCATCCTAGGACCATCCACCACCAGGATCATCCTAGGACCATCCACCACCAGGATCATCCTAGGACCATCCACCACCAGGATCATCCTAGGACCATTTACCACCAGGATCAGCCTAGGACCATCCACTACCAGGATCAGCCACCAGCCCAGGGCCCGGATCATCCTAGGACCATCCACCACCAGGATCATCCTAGGACCATCCACCACCAGGATCATCCTAGGACCATCCACCACCAGGATCATCCTAGGACCATCCACCACCAGGATCATCCTAGGACCATCCACCACCAGGATCATCCTAGGACCATCCACCACCAGGATTATCCTAGGACCATCCACCACCAGGATCATCCTAGGACCATTTACCACCAGGATCATCCTAGGACCATTAACCACCAGGATCAGCCTAGGACCATTAACCACCAGGATCAGCCAAGGACCATCCACTACCAGGATCAGCCACCAGCCCAGGGGCCGGATCATCCTAGGACCATCCACCACCAGGATCAGCCACCACAATTTTGACTTTGACTGTATCCGACATTGGCCCTGTAGTTTGCATTTCCTACGTAGTTGCCTGAGAAGAGAGAGGGCATATGAGGTGTGTGTGGTGGTGTGTGGGGTGTGTGTGCGGGTGGAGGTGGTGGTGGGGGGATGATAGTGGCATCTCGAGTCTCTTCCAGTGTAGCCATTCGGGTGTGTGGGGTGTGTGTGTTGTATAATGCAATACAGACATACACATGAGGTATCACAGGAGGAGCCCAGGCCTCAAAATTTTATGTCACGCCGATCGATTTTTTCTGATAACAGGGCTGCAATCGCATGTATCATGGCGATATTTAAAGTTACCTTTCAGGTCATTCTGAGCACCTCATTTAGGGGGGGGGGGGGGGGGTCAGCCCTCATTTTGTATAATGCAAAACAGACATACATACATAAGGTATCAGGTTACTAATTGTTGCATATTGTTGTTCGTTACATATTGTTAGGGAACGGCAATATGATATAATGTGCTATCATGTCATCATATGATGCCGGCAGTCTGACTGGGCTAGAGTTACCATATATATACAATATCATATGATGCAATAAGTACGCTATCATACTCGCCTTTGTTCAACATCATATGATATGCCGTCCCCACATCTTGTTGCATATCATTCATACTTAAATAGATTGATGATATCCCGTTTCGACGAATGGCTCAATGATAGAGCTCGTTTAAACAAGGTGCGTAGTTCGAATCCCTACGGGTGCGCTCTAGTGTTTGCGGTCGCCGTCAACCGCCATGGTGGCACAGTCCAGGTAAAGTAGCAGCCCGTCCTCTACCGCCGTGAGACAGGGCTCCATTAATCCCACGCCCCACCAGGCGTTTGTATTACCTTTCCCAATTGCAAGCAAACGAGCTGGCCCCCTCAACCGTTTGCCTTGCCTCGTAATAAGTTTATATTTACTTATTAATGTATTTATTCAAACAGGTGAATTGACTTATTTAACAAAGTTAATATATTTATTTAAAAAAGGACCCACCTGGTGGGTCTAAGTCGCACACTAGCACATTGACATTGGTGGCAACTTCTTTTCCAGTGTGCTATGTATAGCAACTTGAAGTGCACCCTGTTATTTGCCGAGATAGCAGGCAACTAGTATATTTATTTAAAAAGGACCTGCCTGGTCGGTCTTAGTCGCATACTAGTACATTGGCATTGGTGGCAATCTCATTGCCTGTGTGCTTTATACAATTATGCACTTACACACATTTACTTGAATACATTTACTTGAATACATTTACTTTAATACATTTACTAAAAAGGACCTGCCTGGTGAGTCATAGTCGCATACAAGCACATTGGCATTAGTGGCAAACTATTCGCATTGGTGCTTGATACAATTATGCAATTACACACAGTTAATACATTTATTTAAAAAGGACCTCCCTGGTGGGTTGTAGTCGCACACGAGCACATTGGCATTAGTGGCAAACAATTCGCATGGGTGCTTTATACAACTATGCAATTACACACAGTTAATACATTTATTTTAAAAAAGTGACTTACCTGGTGGGTTGTAGTCGC
Source organism: Chlamydomonas sp. ICE-L (assembly GCA_013435795.1). Classification (NCBI taxonomy): domain Eukaryota; kingdom Viridiplantae; phylum Chlorophyta; class Chlorophyceae; order Chlamydomonadales; family Chlamydomonadaceae; genus Chlamydomonas; species Chlamydomonas sp. ICE-L. Next base: position 20,567,508 of record JACBWV010000626.1, read on the forward strand.
ACACGAGCACATTGGCATTTGTGGCGAACTATTTGCCTGTGTGCTTTATACAATTACAAACAGTGAATACATTTATTAAAAAAATGTCATACCTGGTGGGTCGTAATCGCACACGAGCACATTGGCATTAGTGGCAACTTCTCTTCCCTGCCCATCATACACCTTGTAGCATGTCTTCAGGCCACAGCCGACACGCCACGTGTTTGCCCAAACAATCTGCAATCACACAAGCACAACATGTAAGGAGCTTGGTTGATCAATGCATAATGTGGGAGATGGTGGTTGATTGGCACACAACTTTGTTTTAGTGGTTGGCCCCATTGCAAGCAAAAGGGTTGGCCCCCTCAACTTCTCTTCCCTGCCCATCATACACCTTGTAGCAGGTCTTCAGGCCGCAGCCAACACGCCTTGGGTTTGACCAAACAATCTGTATTCACACAAGCACAGAATGTAAGGAGCTTGGTTGGTGCATACTATGGGAGGTGGTGGTTGTTTTTTGGCGGTTGGCCCCATTGCAAGCAAAAGGGCTAGCCCCCTCAACCTCTTGCCTCGAAATAAAGCGTAGTATTAATTGAAGTATGGTTGTTGATTGGCACACACGTTGTGATGAGGGTAGCTTGGTTGTTCACATCATAAAGGTCATTGGTCGATGCATGATATGCGAGGCGGTTGTTGATTGGCACACACATGGGGAGTTTGGTTAATTCAGAACAAAGGGGGGGCTCAAAATTCTTGGTGGAGCCTCTGCGACGCGAAAATGTACTGCTTGCCCAACCTAGATTTATCCAGAAGCAAGAGGTGATGATGACGAGTACACTATTTCTCTGGTGTCCTGCCGAACTTCAAATGTGCCCGCGGACAGAGTCAAGAGGGAATTATGAATATCAGGATAAAACAAAGAAAAAGAAAAGGCAGCACCCACCTGAGTGCCCCACGTCATTGAAAAAAAAAAAAAACCAAATCCACCTGAGTCAGGTGCCTTACATCACCAGGAAAACATTACACACCCACCTGAGTGACGTGCCTCGCATGGGGGAAGAAAACAAAGGCTACAACAACCTGATTCAGTCAAGTGTTCCACATCATTGAAAGATGAAAAAAGGCTACAACAACCTGATTCAGTTACGTGTTCCACATCATTGAAAAATGAAAAAAGGCTACCCTCCAGTTGCCGATCCCTACCCATGTGGAGGGGGGAAGCTACCCTCCAGTTGCCGATCCCTACCCATGTGGAGGGGGGAAGCTACCCAGCAGTTGCCGATCCCTACCCATATGGAGGGGGGAAGCTACCCTCCAGTTGCCGATCCCATCCATATGGAGGGGGGAAGCTACCCTCCAGTTGCCGATCCCTACCCATGTGGAGGGGGGAAGCTACCCTCCAGTTGCCGATCCCTACCCATGTGGAGGGGGGAAGCTACCCTCCAGTTGCCGATCCCTAGCCCATGTGAGGGGGGAGCTACCCAGCAGTTGCGTCCCCATACCCATATGGAAGGGGGGAAGCTACCCACCATCCAGTTTTGCCGATCCCATCCATACTGGAGGGGGAAGCCCTACCTCCCAGTTCCGATCCCTAACCATGTGGAGGGGGGAGCTACCCTCCAGTTGCCGATCCCTCCGCCATGTGGGAGGGGGAAGCTACCCTCCATGTTGCCGACCTAACCCATTTGGAGGGGGGAATCTCCCATCAGTTGCGATCTCTACCCATGGTGGAGGGGTGAGCTACCCCCATTTGCCGACCCTACCCAATTGAGGGGGGAAAGTCTACCCTCCAGTTGCCGTCCTAACCCATAGGGATGGGGAATCACCCTCCCGTTGCGATCCCTACCAGTGAGGGTGGAAGCACCCTCGCAGGTTTCCGATCCCTACCCATTGGAGGGGGAAGCTACCTCCATTCCCGATCCCTACCATGTGGTAGGGGGGGCTAACCCTCCGTTTTTGCGCCGATCCCTACCCTAGGGAGGTGGGAAGAGCTAACCCCCAGTTTGCCCCGATCCCTACCCATATGGAGGGGGAAGCTACCCCCAGTTGCTGATCCTACCATTTGAGGGGGAAGCTACCCTCCTCAGTTGCGATCCATCCATAGGAGGGTGGAAGCTACCCTCCAGTTGCCGTTCCCTATCCATATGGAGGGGTAAGCTACCCGCATTGGCCGATCCCCTACCCCTATGTAGGGGAAGCTACCCAGCAGTTGCCGATCCCTACCCATATGGAGGGGGGAAGCTACCCTCCAGTTGCCGATCCCTACCCATGTGGAGGGGGGAAGCTACCCATCCGTTTGCCGTCCCTAACCCATATGGATGGGGAAGCACCCTCCGCATTGCCGATCCCTACCCATGTGGAGGGGGGATCTACCCAGGCAGTTGCCGATCCCTACCCATATGGAGGGGGGAAGCTACCCTCCAGTTGCCGATCCCTACCCATGTGGAGGGGGGAAGCTACCCAGCAGTTGCCGATCCCTACCCATATGGAGGGGGGAAGCTACCCTCCAGTTGCCGATCCCTACCCATGTGGAGGGGGGAAGCTACCCTCCAGTTGCCGATCCCTACCCATGTGGAGGGGGGAAGCTACCCTCCAGTGAGCTACCCTCCACAAGCCAGATCTCCTATACCCTAAACCCTAAACCTTATATCCTAAACCCTAGGAGATCTGGCTTGTGGAGGGTAGCTTCCCCCCACCTACCCATGTAGCCATGTCGCTGAAAAAAACAAAAAAACTGCACCCGCAAAACCACTGACAAGTCATATGCAACGTCGCAAGCGACGCGGAAAATTGGCGGAGCGTGTTGGCAACGGAACGAAAGGTGGCAACTATGGAGCTGACCGAAGCGAGTTAGTTACGCGACCGTTGCCTGACGTGTGGGGCTTCAAGGTTTTCGCCTTTGGTGTGGTGCCCCGCATCACCGAACAAATAAGTACTACCCCGACCTCAGTAAAGTGCCTCACATGGGGAGAAAAAAGGAAGAAGACAACAAATGGCTACACCCACGTCAGTGAAGTGCCCCGCATAACTGAACAAACAAATACTACACCCACCTGCGTAAAGTGCCTCGCATGGGGGTGCCTCGCATGGGGGTGCCTCGCATGGGAAATGATGAATACAAAAGGGTTTCACCCTCCTGAAGTGCCCCACATCATTGTAAAAAGAAAAAAAAGGCTACATCTACCTGAGTGAAGTGCCTCGCATGGGGGCGGAAATGATGAATACATAAGGGTTTCACCCTTTTGAGTAAAGTGCCCCACATCATTGAAAAAAGAAAAAAAGGCTACATCCACCTGAGTGAAGTGCCTCCCATGCCATGAGGTGGAAAAATAAAAGAACACAAACGGCTTCACCCACTTAAGCAAAGTGACTTGCATTAAAATAAAATCGCGGGGAAAAAAGGAAAAACAAAAAAGAGCTTCACCCACCTGACTGAAATGTCCTGCACTAGGATCAAAATTTGGATTTGACCAGTCATAATTGCAGACCTGCACAGGAAATCATCACTCAGGCCAGTGAGTACAGCCTGAAGGAAATTATAAGTCATAATTGCAGACTTGCACAGGAGATCATCACTCATGGAGTCATAGTAAGTACACCCTGAAGGAAATTATAAGTCATAATTGCAGACTTGCACAGGGCATCATCACTCATGGAGTCATAGTAAGTACACCCTGAAGGAAATTATAAGTCATAATTGCAGACTTGCACAGGGCATCATCACTCATGGAGTCATAGTAAGTACACCCTGAAGGAAATTATGAGTCATAATTGCAGACCTGCACAGGACATCATCACTCATGGAGTCATAGCAAGTACACCCTGAAGGAAATTATAAGTCATAATTGCAGACTTACTCTCATAGTGAGTACAAACTCAAGGAAATTATTAGTCATAATTGCAGCCCTGCACTGGATATCATCACTCAGCTCAATGAGTACACACTAAAGGGAAAAAAGAAAAGAAAAGTCCTAGTAAGGTAGCTAGTAGCCACAGAAACATTCTGTGGCGGAATAGCTACAAAACATTTGACATCTTCTGCGAAGGATCTTGACTGCTGCGATGCTGATAACTCTAGTCATGCGCACACCAATTATGAGCAATTTGATGATGTGAGGTGGCCAGAATTGGTCAAACAGCGATTGTCAGAGAAGCAGACAGACAGACAGACAGACAGACACGGGTGGAACTGTAGGGGGTCCTAGGGGGATAAAGTGGAAAGAAATTAAAATGCCTGTAATGTCAGCATTCAGACACACTAGCTAGCATCAGGTATGTCCCAAGAACAGAGGAAAGGAGCTGCATAGAAGCTGCGACGCGTAGTCCAAACAATAAACAGTGCAGACACTCCAAAACAGGTTTGCATTAAGTGAACAGGAACTCAAAAGAAATACCACATCCACGTACATCACACCCTCAAGCTACCCCCCCCCCCCCCCCCCCCCAATATATATATATATATATATATATATATATATACTTCACCCACATACATCCCACCCTTGAGCTCACCTCTCCATACCATTGCTGGACAGCTGCAGGAGCCATTCGATCCGGAGCACCACCTCCTAACATCATATTCTCCCCAAAATCATTAGAGGAATGCTCCCACCTGCAGAGATCTGCCCTGCAAACACAAGTCGTGAAGGGTTGTGTGTGGGTTGTGGGTGTGTGAGTTGTGTGTGGTTTGTGAGGGAGTGAGTTGTGTGTGGGTTGTGGGTGTGTGAGTTGTGTGTGGTTTGTGAGGGAGTGAGTTGTGTGTGGTTCGTGGATTTGTGTGTGTGAGAGTTGTGGGGGTTTGTGGGTGTGTGAGTTGTGTGTGGTCTGTGGCGGTGTGCATTGTGGGGGTTGTGGGAGCACCACCTCCTAACATCATATTCCCCCCAAAATCATCAGACAAATGCTCCCACTTGCATAGGTCCGCCCTGCAACCATGTATTGTGAGCGGTTGTGTGTGCTTTGTGGGTGTGTGAGTCGTGAAGAGTTGTGTGGTTTGTGGGTGGGTGAGTTGTGAAGGGTTGTGTGGTTTGTGGGTGTGTGAGCTGTGAAGGGTTGTGTGGTTTGTGGGTGTGTGAGTCGTGAAGAGTTGTGTGTGGTTTGTGGGTGAGTGAGTTGTGAAGGGTTGTGTGGTTTTGTGGGTGTGTGAGCTGTGAGGGTGGTGTGTGGTTTGTGGGTGTGAGAGTTGTGAGGGGTTGTGTGTGGGTGGGTGAGCTGTGAGGGGTTGTGTGTGGTTTGTGGGTGTGTGGTTTGTGGGTTTGAGTGGTTGTGGATAGTTTGTGGGTGCGCGAGTTGTGAGGGTGGTGAGTGGTTTATGGGTGTGTGAGTTGTGAGGGTGGTGTGTGGTTTGTGGGTGTGTGGTTTGTGGGTGTGAGAGTTGTGAGGGTGGTGTGTTTTGTGTGTGTGTGTGTGTGTGTGCGTGAGTTGTGGGGTTTGTGTGTGTGATTTCTGGGGTTTGTGTGTGTTTGAGTTCTGGGGTTTGTGTGTGTGTGAGTTGTGGGTATTTTTGTGTGTGTGTGAATTGTGGGTGGTTTGTGGGTGTGAGAGCTGGGGGGGGGGGGGGGGGGGGGGAGTTGGGGGGGAGTGAGTTGGGGGGGGGGGGGGGGGGGGGGGGGCTGTGATTTGTGTGAGTGGTGGGTGGTTTGTGAGTGTGTGCGTTGTGGGGGTTGTGAATGATTTGTGAGAGTGTGCGTTGTGAAGCTTGAGTGAAGTTTGTGAGTGTAGTTGTGTGTGATTTGCGAGTGCGTGCGTTGTGGGGGGCATGTGTGGTTATCGAATGTGTGTGAGTTGTGAGGGTTGAGTGAAGTTTTTGAGTGTGTGGTTTGTGAGTGTGTGGGCTTTGAGGGTTATGTTTGGTTTGTGAGTGTGCGGTTAAGGAGTGTGTGATTTGAGAGGGTTGTGTTTGGTTTGTGAGTGTGCGGTTAAGGAGTGCCTGGTTTGAGAGGGTTATGTTTGGTTTGTGAGTGTGCGGTTAAGGAGTGTTTGTTTTGTGAGTGTGTGGTTTGCGAGCGTGTGTTTGTGAGGGTTATACAGCGATCACCAGTTTTGACCCCGTTTTTGCAAAATTCTCGCTGTAAAATGAAAGAAATAAGAAAAAACTTTGCCCTATCCCATAAATGGCCCTAAAAAGCTTTAAAGGCTATAAAAGCTATAAAAAGCACTCAAGCGCCGTCCCTGGAGGAGGCCCTAAAAAGCTATAAAGGCTATGAAAGCTATAAAAAGCACTAAAGCGCCGTCCCTGGAGGAGGCCTAAAACCATTAAGCTAAAAAACCACTTTCAGATTTGAAAAACAACTCCCTGGGATGACAGTCCTTCCCACACCTATTGGTGGTTGGCCCCAGTGCAAGCAAACGGGCTGGCCCCCTCAACCTCACACCTTGTAATAAGGCGTGCTATTCATTTATTTATTTATGTGGGCAGTAGTAGCCAAATCAGAGTCCTGCAGGAGAGGCATGCAATCATTATCATTATAATTTATAAATGATGGTTAAGGTAATGGTGATGATAATGCGGATTTTTTCATTATCATAATAATCACGAACTTGGTTCGACCTATGCTGGTTGGTTGGTTGGTTGGTTGATTCGACCTAGGCTGGTTGGTTGGTTGGTTGGTTGGTTGGTTCGACCTAGGCTGGTTGGTTGGTTGGTTGGCTGGTTCGACCTAGGCTGGTTGGTTGGATGGTTGGTTGGTTCGAGCTAGGCTGGTTGGTTGGTTGGTTGGTTGGTTGATCGGCATGTCTGGCCATTCTTAGACAGTAGCAGTAGCAGTGGGCAGTAGCTGAGGGAAGTATCAGTAGCAGTCTCACTATTTTTGGGCAGTAGCAGTAGCAGTGGGCAGTAGCTGTGGGAAGTATCAGTAGCAGTCTCACTATTTTTGGGCAGTAGCTGTAGCAGTGGGCAGTAGCTGTGGGAAGAATCAGTAGCAGTCTCACTATTTTTGGGCGGTAGCAGTAGCAGTGGGCAGTAGCTGTGGGAAGTATCAGTATCAGTCTCACTGTTTTTGGGCGGTAGCAGTAGCAGTGGGCAGTAGCTGTGGGAAGTATCAGTAGTAGTCTCACTATTTTTGGGCGGTAGCAGTAGCAGTGGGCAGCAGCTGCGGGAAGTATCAGTAGCAGTCTCACAATTTTGGGGCAGTAGCAGTAGCAGTGGGAAGCAGCAATGGGTAGTAGCAGTAGCAGTAGTAGTCTCACCATTTTTGGGCAGTAGCAGTAGCAGTAGCAGTGGGAAGTAGCAGTATCAGTCTAACCATTTTGGGGCAGTAGCAGTGGCAGCAGCTGTAGCAGTAGGCATTAGCAGTGGTAAGTAGCAGTAGCAGTCTCACCATTTGGGGGCAGTAGCAGTGGCAGTGGGAAATAGGAGCAGCAGTGAGCAGTAGCAGCCTCACTATTGTTTTGCAGTAGTAGTAGCAGTAGTAGTAGCAGTAGTAGCAGTATGAGTAGCAGTAGCAGTGGGAAGTATCGGTCTCACCATTTTTGGGCAGTAGTAGTAGCAGTAGTAGTAGCAGTAGTAGTAGCAGTAGTAGTAGCAGTAGTAGTAGCAGTAGTAGTAGCAGTAGCAGTGGGAAGTATCAGTCTCACCATTTTTGGGCAGTAGTAGTAGCAGTAGTAGTAGCAGTAGTAGTAGCAGTAGTAGTAGCAGTAGTAGTAGCAGTAGTAGTAGCCGTAGTAGTAGCAGTAGTAGTAGCAGTAGTAGTAGCAGTAGTAGTAGCAGTAGTAGTAGCAGTAGTAGTAGCAGTAGTAGCAGTAGTAGTAGCAGTAGTAGTAGCAGTAGCAGTGGGAAGTATCAGTCTCACCATTTTTGGGCAGTAGTAGTAGCAGTAGTAGTAGCAGTAGTAGTAGCAGTAGTAGTAGCAGTAGCAGTGGGAAGTATCAGTCTCACCATTTTTGGGCAGTAGAAGCCAAAGCAGAGTCCCACTGAAGAGGTGCCGAATTGTGCATTGCTCTATACTCGTTGTGAAGGGCCACTGCAAGGAAGGGTTGGTGGTGGTGTGTGTGGGGGGTGGGGGTGGGGGTGGGGGTGGGTATGTGGTGTATGTTTGTGTGTGTGTGGTGTGAGGGGGGGGGGGGGGGGGGGATTGTGCATTGCTCTATACTCGTTGTAAAGGGCCACTGCAAGGCAGGGTTGGTGTGTGTACGAGTGTGTATGTCTGTGTGAGGGGGGGGGGATGGTGGGGGGGATGGGGGGTGGGGGGGTACGAGTGTGTGTGGGTGTGTGTGTGGGGGGGGGGGGGATGGGATGGGATGGGATGAGGAGGGGGGGGGGGAGTGTAAGGGTAGAGGTGGATAGGACTGCAATAGGTGACAGAGTCCCTCGATATTGAGAGAGCAACAAACTAACTAGAGCTACTGTTAAAAGATAGATTGATTAATGTGTGGGTGAGATGGGGAGGGGGGGGGGGGGGGGACTCGTATAAGGACCCCCTCCTTGAGTACAAAAACAAGGGGGGTCTGTGTCAACTGCCATTGTTTCTTTTGGGGGATCGTGAAGCAGATTATATTCATGCCAGCTTCCAGACACTGTTTTTTTGTATGCGGCTAGAAATTGAGCGACTCAGTGCAACCCTAGTGCGACGCGTTGCCTCCCAAAACCCGCAGAGCGCAAACAGGGATATTGATTCCGTAAAATATTCCGATCGAAATACGAGAACCCGTTTTTACTAAAATTGCAGGAATAAGAAACCTAAAAAATGTATTTACTGAAATTGACTAAAAATGTCCCAAATCGACCCAATTCGGAATGAGGATCCTGTTTAGGGAGGGGAAAAAGGAGGGAAAAAGGAATAAGATTTCCTCTATTTGATTTGAAAAATATATCCCTGAGCGCTAAGCGCGCACCCCGGGGGGGTTTCGGGGGCCATTTCTGACGAGTTTACCCAGGTCCATGCAGCGACGGAATGGCGAGGCATCGTCGGAAAAACAAAGTGATTTCAGACGCATTAGCTGGCTTCAGGTTTAGCACAAGGGCAGGCAAGGAAGCTGCCTAGAAACTGGTATACAAAGCCTAAAAAGAAACAGTGCTGGACAGCTTGCGCTGCGGTGGCATGCCCATTTCTTGTACATCTTGTAATCTTTTGTAATTGTATTTTTGACTTTTTTGTAATTGTATTGTTTTTTTAATTGTATTTCCTGTATCTCCTGTATCTCTTGTATCTCTTGTATTTCTTGTATCTCTTGTGTTTCTTGTAGTTGCTGCAATCTTGCTTGCTTGCTGCAACATTGCCTTTCTTTTTCTGAAGAATTGGGGCATACATTGTAATCATTGGCTCGTAGCTGAAAAGAAAAACACTGAGTAGGGGGAAACATTGTCATCGTGGGCACAGCAACAGGGGGATACATTTCCATCATGGGCTCGAGTGTATTTTTTGCACTTCACGCATTCTTCTCAATTTTGAACAAAACACAAGAGTAGCACACGATTCCTCTACATTACTTGATGTGCAATTTAGAGGTGGAAGGTCGTGAGAAGTTGCCTTTATTTCTTTGTTTCTTTGTTTATTTTTGTTTCTTTGTTTCTTTCTTTATTTCTTTGTTTATTTTGTTTCTCAACGATTGTATGAAATTGGAGATTTGAGATGTGAGATTTGAAATTGGAGATGGAGATGTGAGATTTGAAATTGGAGATTGGATCAAATATGTTTTGATAATAATGCTTTGATGTGAATCGATTATGTTACTGCCAAAGATGGCGAGCAGCACGAGTGCTGTATTGGCATCTTATAAGATGTCCTCAGAGCTCCCGTAGCCTAGTAGTTCCTAACAATTTCTTTCCGTCCCTGTCCCTATCAGCCGACAGAGTGTGTGGTGGGTGTGGGTGGGGTGGGGTGGGGTGTGCGGTGTGGGTGGGTGGGGTGGGGTGGGGTGGGGTGTGTGTGTGGGGGGGGGGGGTGATTTGATTCGAATCGATTATGTTACTGCCAAAGACAGCGAGCAGCCTTCAAGGCTGGAGCCATGTAATCCAGTTCAAGTTCAAGCAATCACAGGCATGGTGGTTGTCCCCAGTTCAAGCAAATGAGCTGGCTCCCTCAACCTCACGCCTCGTAATAAGGCTTATTATTAATCAAATAATTCATCATGGACACACTATACTCACACATGCTACTCGGCTATTCCTTGGCATAGGCATACCATACTTATATTCGCGTATTCCTAATCATATGCACACTATACTCATACTCACAAGTCCTATTCACCTATTCCTAGTCATAGCCTCATAGGTATACTATACTAATTACTCATGTTCGCCTATTCCTAATCATATGCACACTAGACTCATACTCACAAATGCTATTCACCTATTCCTTGTCATAGCCTCATAGGTATACTATACTCATTACTCATGTTCGCCTATTCCTAATCATATGCACACTAGACTCATACTCACAAGTCCTATTCACCTATTCCTAGTCATAGCCTCATAGGTATACTATACACATTACTCATGTTCGCCCATTCCTAATCATATGCACACTAGACTCATACTCACAAGTCCTATTCGCCGTGTTGGCATCCAAATTCACATCCATTCAATAAAGTTCTATACTTTTACACACAAATGCTATTTGCATATCCCTAATCCTAGGCATACTACACTCATACTCATAAATGCTATTCACCGAGCTTACATCCAAATTCACATCCATTATATGTTATACTCATACTGACAAATGCTATTTGCCTATTCATAATCATAGGCTTGCTATACTCATACTCATATTCGCTTATTCCTAATCATATGCACACTAGACTCATACTCACAAATTATATTGTCCTATCCCTAATCACAGACATACCATACTCATACTCACAAATACTAATCGCCCATGCCGAATCATAGGCATGCAATACTCATCCTCACAATGCTATTCACCGAGCTTACATCCAAATTCACATCCATTCTATGCTATGCTCATTCTATGCTATGCTCATACTGACTTTATTCGAGAGCAAATTTCGTAGGCGCTACTTCTCCTCCGCATTAGCGGAAACTGGACTCGGGATGCCGCGACGCTAGGCTTTGCAATGATCATCAATTTGCGCAATCTGAGTTGAAATGGTCCCCCCTCAACTCAAACCTGCCGAATTCTCCACCCCCCTCCTTCTCCCAAATGATCAACAACAACTGTCGGCGAGCAAGCATCTCGAGTCCGGATAAACGTCGCCCCAAGCAAGTTCAGGGGCGACCCATCTGGAGAGTGACGGGGGAAGTTGAAGCGCCCCCAGTCGATGCATGCGAACTGAACCTCACACACAACAAATCCAAATCTGGGAACTTGACAGATCACTCTAACAAAATAATATCCTACCCTATCAATGCACACTTTGGCAAAACGGATCATCAAAAAGGCCCCGTTGCGGGGGACTGCCGCACCACCAACCAAGCGTTTGTCGTCAAAATCAAACAAACTATACCACCATCTTTCTCAACTCTCGCTACTCTTACGTTGATACCTACCTTGCCCTCGCTGGCCACCTTGCCCACGCTGGCCACCTTGCCCTCGCTGGCTACCTTGCCCTTGCTGGCCACCTTGCTATTCTGCCTACCACGGCACCTCTTAATATCGCCCGTCATGGTGCAGGTGAAAATCCTGATGAATCGAATAGATTCAAGAGAATTGAGCCAGAGGGCCTTTCTCCTTGTCCCTTGAAAACTGACACCGACCTCTCTTATCTTACAGAATTCAATGGCCTCCCGCTACGTATCCTTTCTCGGGGAATCGAGATCGGTCCTGCCATCCTCCACCATTCAAACAGAAGACAGTGTGAGTTGGCCCTACGGGGAGGTAGACCTAGGGGTAGGACCAGACACTCCCCCACTAACAGTACCCACTACTGGGAACCCCAAGTAGCCTCTCACTGCCAGATTCATGCTTTTAACACTTATCTTGGGTTAAGAGCACTAGATCTTTATAAAGTCTTGGAATTCTCTTTAAAACTGAACACCCATGTTAGAGCTTCCACTCAGCAGCACTGGACCTTAGATGGAAACTACTTCCACAGCTCCACTGGCAACTATACAGTCCCTCTCATCAACTTCTACCTTGCCACAAAAAAATCCCACCTTGGCTACATAACCGGCCACCAAAACTCCCGGACATACATTCCACACTACACCCCAGCAACCACAGAGACTTCAGAAAATTACTCTGCAGGCATACTGCTTGGCAGCTCACGAGAGCAAGTCCTGCAACGTATCCCCCCTCATTGCTCCCGCTTCATGCTCCACTACAATGCTGGATATGGACATGCAAAGACTCTCAAGTTGCACAATGGTGAGTGGTGGGACTTAGACTCTGAGAACATGCAGGGCCCCAAGCGCCTACACTCCTCTGACTGGCAACACCTTCAGGGCCACATCTATGTGCTAACACACACAACACTCTCCTTTCAAGCGCACCCCTTCCAGCCTGAACTCTATTACAAGCCTAACAATCACACCACCACTACTGAACCTGAACCTGAACCTGAGCCTGAGCCTGAACCCGAGCCTACACATGAACTTGCACGGGCAGCCTCTAAAGCTCTGGTGTCTACAGACGAGGAACCCTCACCCAAACGGAAAAAACCCGCACTTCCAGACGCCAGGCCCCCACCTCTCGCAATAAATCCCCCACAACTAAATCTCACTCACCAACACAACCTCAAACTGACAACACTCAATCACATGCAACAACCTTACCCACTCCTAGCAGACCTGTCATTCCTGATGGCCGCAGGATGCGACAGAGTAGGATTTTTGGAGCAGGCTCACCCACCAAGAAACCTACACTGCCCAGACCTACCAAAACCCTCCCCCCCACTAAACGAACCAAGACAGATCATACCACCTTACACCCTGTCTTTCAGCATCAAACTATACTTCACACTACTAACACCACCACTGTCAACTGCCGAGGCATAGGATCCTCCTGGGAAATGATCTATGATCACATTCGGACCAACAAAAATGACATTGTTATTTTAAATGAAACTAAACTCACTTCCAATAGGAAAAGTATCATGAACATGATTAAAAAAGACATGCCAGACTACCACTTTCACCACAGCAGCAAAACCATCCAACAAGCTACTAACGCTAACAACACTATTACCCACTCAGCTGGTGTCATCACCCTTATTAAGAAAACACTAACTACTCATCCCACTAATCATGAGATTCCTACCAAAATAGCTGGCCACCTCACACACCAAACTATTAACAACACCACACATATCTTGGGTGTCTATATGCCATGCAATGACTCCATCAAACGTGCTGCAATTTACAATCACATCCATTATATTATCTCCTCTAAAAACCCCACTCACCAATACATAGCAGGGGGCGACTGGAACGCTGCCTACTATCCCACAGACAGGAGCAGCACAACCAGTCACCCAGAAGACTACACCCACCAGCAACACTTAAGTAAGTACTTAATTAAACTCCAACCATCTCCACGTCCTCACACTTACTACACTTACACAGACAACCATCCCTATAGCAGCAGGATTGACGATATCATCCTTATCAACTCCCCTCCAGGAACTACAGTGACAGAAGTCGTCCACCAGATGGGAGACACTTTGGACCACATGGCCTTAGAACACCACATCACTTCTGCCCTCTTCCCCCCTCCCAATCTTGACATTCCCCCTACTGACCCAACTCCCCAACTACAGCTTCCACTTAAGCAACAAGACATGGCTAAGGCCAGAGAAGCAATCTCCTACCAATTCCTTCACCAATTTCAGCACAGCCATACCAACATAGAAGCAGCATGGACTCTCGCACAAGCCCTCCTGGGAGAGGACAAAACACCCTCACACATCCAATCCATCAGGCAGGAACTCAAGACCTCCATCCCAGAAGACCTCAACAGCATGACTGAACATCTTATGATAACCTTACACCAAGCTCTCACCATTATGACTGACACATGCCCCACCAAACCTACCATTCCAGGTATCTTCCTCCCCCGGCAAATTGCTAAATCATTTAGGAAAATTAACTACCACATTAAACATATTAAATCATTGCGCACAGCCTCCAACTATCTTAACCAGCAAGGCTATGATGAACTTCGAATCAAACCTTTCACAACTCAAACTTACACCTCCTACACCAAAACTCAAATCCAACACCACCTTCAGAACCTGCTTCTATCTGACTACCGTTTATCTTTAACTGAGGACATCCACAACAGCACTGCAGAACAACGTACCATGCAGGCAGCACTCAAGGAGGAACGGGTAACCTCATCTATCAAGAAGTTTCGGCGTCGTCTCAGCACCCAGGCAAGGCAAACACACAGATACATTTTCTCCCCTGAAGACCACAAACACACTCCCACTGCCTTGCTGGACACGAAAACCCACACACTTAGCACTAGCACCCAAGGCCTCCTGGGCATCATGACCAGACACATGGAAACACTCATGTCACCACAACCCCCCCCCCATCTCAGCCAACTACACTGAGCACACCACTCCCCCCCCATGGGTCCACCAAATTGACAAATACCACCTGGAAACCCCAGCTAACTCCATCCAACACACAGCTTCTCCCTACACTTACCTTTCCTCCTCTACCACTTTTACTGACTGCATCCGCAAGCTTGCCACCAATAAAGCAACTGGACCAGATGGCATCCCCAACGAGCTCATCCTCTGCCTCCCAACTGAAATGCATCAAATCATCCACAAACTCATGCAACTTGCATGGATATTAGGGGAAAACCCGGACTGCTGGAAAATTTCTCACACAGTTATGCTCTATAAGAAATCAGACCCGTGTCTCCCACAAAATTACAGACCGATAGGACTGAACAACGCAGTGGCCAAGCTATGGACCCTTGGTCACAAACACTCTCACAACTTACTCTGAAACTAACCATATTCTCAGTGCCTGCCAGGAAGGCTTTCGAAAGGACAAGAGCACTTCCCGACAACTTCTCAACCTTCTCCACAATATAGAGGACGCTGCCCTCTTTCATCAAGATCTTTTGCTGCCTACTTTGACTTTAGCTCAGCCTTCAACATGATTGATCACCAGAAATTACTGAGCATCATGCACAATCTTGGTTACACCATGACACAATAGACACAATTAAGGGCATTTACACTAACTCAACCACCCATATCCTTCTCAACAACACGCCTGGCTCTCCTATCTCCATCACCAGAGGCACCATACAGGGAGACACCCTGTCCCCTCTCCTCTTCATTATCTTTCTAGAACCCCTCCACAGATGGCTCTGCTCTGGAGGGCGGGGTTACAGAGCAGCGTCCCTACCTGCCGCAACAGCTGATGAGCATCACACTAGTAGCTTGGGCTACGCTGACGACACTGCCGTCCTCACTAGTACCGCGGAGGATCTTCGAATCCAGTGTGGTAAGGTTCAACAATTTAGTGTCTGGTCTGGCATCCCACTCAATGCCACTAAATGTGTGGTCAGTGGCATTCTCCACAAATCCCACCCTTCCCATCCTACCCATAACAACACCCTTAAACAACGCCTAAACAAAATACCTCTGGGTGACTCTTATGCAACATACCAACCTCCTGACATGGCCTACAAATACCTTGGGGTCCACATCTCTCTCACTCTTAATTGGAAAACTCAACTACACGCCACCATAGCAACCATTCATTCTAAAGGACTGAGTATTCTAACCAAAGCCAAACCCAGAGCAACTCCAGATCATTGTGTCCGCATTATCACACAATGTATACGTGCAGCTATTAAATATCCCATGATAGTAGCCCCCTTCTCACTCACTGACATCCACGTCATTGATAGAGCAGTTCTCAAAACGGTCAAACTCTGCTGCACACTTCCCAGATCCTTTCCCACTAGAGCCCTTCAACTTCCTAAAACAGAAGCAGGTCTTGGAGTTCCCTCCCTACTTACAGAGTACACTCAAATCACGGCTTCAGCCCTTACACAAGCCATGAACGATCAGGGCCATCTTGGCATTCTCACCAGAGCCCTTCTTAATAAAACTACTGCCACTATGACTACACTCAACCCTCTCTCTCTTTCCTCTAAACAGTTAACACACATGTCTCTAGCCCGTCAACTTGATATCCTTAGCCAATCCAGCATCAAACTCACTTGGAATGACACAGAACTTCTGGACAAACTTAACATCCACCCCCTTCCTTCTCCTCCTCATGCCATACCTATCAAACTCATGACCCCCTTCCACGACTTGAATATTTATACCTACCATGACCTGATCACACCTACGGGAACCCACCTCATCAGCACTACTGATCTCCCCCTTATTACTTCCTCCAAAATTACCAAACATCACAGACGCTCTCTTAACCTTCTCACAGCCCACCTAACTCTGGCTAAATTCGACTACCCCCTCACCCACACCGAACCCCTCCCGCTCATGCACCGCCAGCTCGCAGCCGGATACGCAGTCACACCTAACACTACTGACATTATCAAACTCCCACCCACCACTGACTTTATTGCCACCCCTACCCAACGCTACTACTCCTCCATCCCTTTAACTGACGCAGACTACGGGGCGGATTCCCTTGGGGACATCGAAGGGAACCAATGGTGGGCATGGCCTACGACAACTGCTGACAGCTACGCGCAGCGTGCGTGGGGCTGCAACAGTAAAGACGAAACCTGGGCGGCCCGCCACTACCTGTGTAAATCCTGGATTCACCATAGCACCACAACGCGATTTTTCCGCCACTACGCCATAACTAAAACTTCCCACCCTGACAGGACCCGCGAGGCTATGCTCTACCCAACGGCCAACGCTCCTGCACCGCCAACTCGCTTACTCCATCTCACCTATGGCTCCCAATACAAAGCTCTCTATATTACTAGCTGGCGCAGCAAACGCTCCCTAGACACCGGCAACTCTACCAGTACTACTGTTGCCCACGTTCAGTGGGCTCCCACAACCATGCACAATGACCACATCCATTCCTACACTCAACCTGGATATAGCATCCACTACAGCAAATCAGTCACTTCCACCATTTCTATCATCCACTGGAAACCGCAATCTCACCTCATATCTCACCTCTGCGAAATGCTGGGGCAACAAGCCTACGACCAACTCGTCCACACCTTCAAGTCAGCCCCTTTCACCACCACTTGTCAAAATCTGAGGAAAGACTCCCACCTTACCAACCCTCAGCAGCAAGGCCAATGGACCACCACCCCAGGCTTCCAAGCTGACAACCACGCCCTTGTCCACAAATTGCTGCATGTGGATACACAAGACAGACACCCAGACTGGGGACATCCAACCACCCCTCTCCTACATTATCCAACAGGCATCCTCACCAACAAGGATGGCCAGGACACCCACACACACAAACATCTCTCTTATCTCTACACCCCCACTGGGAAATGTATTGGGCACACCCCCAACAACAGACTTACCTCCCTCCAGCAGAATTATGAGCACTTCAAAACTACCCACCCTACCAAATGGCAACAACTAACCCAGGGAGGAACCTACAATACAGACCTAGCTGCTCTCTTCACTAGGTACAGAGCTACCCCTGCTTCTACCAACATTCTCTCTCCTGTCCTCCACCAAGCCATAGCAAAGCTAGGTATCACCCACCACCGAACTTCTACTCCTCTCAGCTATGATCAGAGCCTTCTCAGCTACTCCTCTCCTCACCTAGCTGACCAGCTCTTTGGGTCCAACGAGGACCCCTTCCACACTGTCTGGACTGGGGGCTCCCTAGTGGACATCCCTAGCTCAGTCACCCTGGCACACCAAGCACTCAGGTGGGCCCTAGCCAGTGCAGATTATGCTGAGACTTCCATCAGTCAGCCCCCCACATGCACTGTCATGCTCATCCCTGACACTTGCTATGCTCGCTACAACGAACTTCTCCACCACCCCTGGGTCCACTACATTGACTCCAGGCCCCACTCTGAACTTTATGATACCTCTGACACCTGGTTGGGCAGTAAACTCCACACCCTCCCATCAACCCAAAAGTTACACCTCATCCTTATCTGCAGTCCCCAAAGTCAACTTACCTACTTTCCCAACCTTCAAGCCTTTATCCAGCTTTGGCACGACCACATGCACAGCCTCTCCCCCCACTGGGAGCCCACCACTATTACCCCACCTGACACCCTCACCTCCTCTGACACTCAGATCACTTACCCTAGAAAACTCAGATCACTCACCTCAAAACCTTGGCACTCTCCACACCGTGAGCACCCTCAACCTCTTACTCCTCCCACTACTCACCCATGCACATACCCAGCTATCCTCTCTGCAGGCCTACACAGATGGCAGCCTGATCAAAGGTAACTCGGCCTCCCCTAGTAAAATAGGGGCTGCAGTTTATGTCCCCATTGCAGGGATGAGCTACACCATCAACCCAGGTGGGCGGGGGGCCACCAGGACTAACAACAGAGCAGAACTAGTGGCAATTCACCAAGCCATTATTAACATTCCATACGATACTAACCTCACCCTCCACACTGACAGTCTCTGTTCACTTCAACTCATCAAAAAAATGATCCATGATCCCACCACAGCCACGCGCTCCCTACATGCTGAGCTGCTACATTCAATCCAATCTCACCTTATTCAACGAATTGTACATGGCTCACACACCACCCTTTGCAAAGTACGCTCCCACACAGGCATTCTTGGAAATGACCGGGCTGACAGCCTAGCGCGTAAGGCCGCAGATGACCCTGCCTCCAGCAGATATACTGATAACACTGGGGAAATCCCCAGACACAATGTTTACTGTCCAACCTCCTCGCACACCCATGGGAGATATCCCCCCACGCATTCTAGCACCTAACCTCACACAAGGCATCAGCTCCAACCTACCCACTAGCTGCCACCTTGGCCAACACCCGCTTAAAGGGATTTATGCAACCACCTGGGCCGATAACACTCCTCACCAACTTCCTCATGCAAGTAATAAATTTTGGTCCTCTACCCTTATCCAACATAAAACTAAATTCCACATCCTTAAAGCCCGCTGGGGTCGACTGTGGAATCGTAAACTTGCATATCGGTGGAAACTTCCTTATATTAACAACACCCACCCGCCCACAAACCCTCTATGCCCCATATGCCGCATCTGTGAGGACGGAGCGGGCCACATTCTGGCGGGCTGCTCACACCAGACTTTCAAGGGGCTCTATATCAAGAGACATGACGCCGCAGTGCGACTCATCCACAAGGCCATCTGCACTGGCGACCTGGGCTCACGCAGAATGATTATGGACGCTGGCAAGGAAGAGGACCTCCCCAGGGGGGTCCTAGGCAAACGCCTCCCTGACTGGCTACGCCCTTCCTCTATTACAGAAGAGGCCTGGAGGAGAATGAGACCTGACCTTGCCATCCTACCTGACATAGACTCTCCTACCGTCTTAAGAGATAAAGAAATTTGGCTCCTTGAGCTTGGCTATTGCTCTGATACCAACCATGCTACCAAGTTTATCACTAAACATGCCCAGCATGCTAGACTAGTGGATGGCCTCCAATCGGCTGGATATCTTGTTCACTACGTAGTTATCACAATTGGAACAACGGGTACTATCCCAACTTCCTTTTTGACTTCTATGGCTACACTTGGACTTAACAGATTGTGTGCCCTTCGACTGGCAGACACAGTCCACTCTCACTCTATTTCTAGCTTTCAAAGTATTTTACAGTGCAGACGCTTTATGGAGACCCAACAGGGCTCAAAACCAGGGGATTAGTAATTTCCCTGGTTCTCCTTGTTAAAGTTTGCCCACCAGGGGCTTATTTAGACTCCCTGACAAGGAGACTCTTTTATGGTGACTACTGCTAGCTCCGGCTTACGCAGTGGTGTCCTTAACTTCACATCCTGAGAGTGGCGCATTACTCGGATGTAACAATTTCAATTTCAATTTCAATTTCTCATACTGACAAATGCTATTTGCCGATTCCTAATCATGTGCATACTATACCCATACTTACAAATGCTATTCGCTGTGTTCACATCCAAATTTACATCCATTCCATTATATACTCATACTCACATATGCTATTCACCTATTCCCTGTCATAGCCTCATAGGTATACATTACTCATTACTCATGTTCGCCTATTCCTAATCATATGCACAGTAGACTCATACTCACAAACACTATTCGCCAATTCCTAATCATGGGCATATTATACTCATACTCATATCCGCCCATTCCTAGTCATAGGCATAATATACTCATACTCACAAATGCGATTCGCCGTGTTCACAATCCAAATTCACAACCATTATATGCTATAATCATACTCACAAATATTAATCGCCAATTCCTAAACATAGGCACACTGTTCTCATACTCACAAATGCGATTGGCCTATTCCTAATCATTGACATACCATACTCATACTCGCAAATACTAATCGCCCATTCCTAAACATAGGCACACTGATCTCATACTCACAAATACTAATCGCCCATTCCTAATCATAGGCATACTATACTCACACTCACAAATGTGATTGGCCTATTCCTAATCATTGACATATCATACGCATACAAATACTAATCGCCCATTCCTAATCATAGGCATAACATACTCATACTCACAAATGCAATTGGCATATTCCTAATCATAGGCATACCATACGCATACTCATAAATACTATTTGCCCATTCCTTATCATAGGCGTACTATACTCATACTCACAAATACGATTCGCCGTGTTTAAATCCAAATTCACAACCATTATATGCTATAATCATACTCACAACTGCTATTTGCCTATTCCAAAATAGATATATATTTGCCTATATAGATATATAATAGATATATATTTACCTCCAAAATAGATATATATTTGCCTATTACAAAATAAATTCACAACCATTCTATGCTATACTCATACTCACAAATGCTATTCGCCGTGTTCATGTCCAGGGAGCTCCCCGTGGCCTGCACCAAGATAGAGGTACCCACCAGTTGCCTTGGAGGTGGTGGTGAAGACACGCGTGGAGGTGGGGGACTGCTCTGTGTATATCCGGGGGGTGGAGGTGAACGGCTGGGAGGTGGGGGAGAATGGCTGGGAGGAGGGGGTGAGCGTGGTGGTGGTGGTGGAAAGGGAGGCGGGGCTGGAGGTGCTTTGGGGGGGGGCCAGGGCTCGCGGGGGATTCGCGGACCCCTGGGAAGCCTGGGAGGTCGATTTGGGGGCCAGGTAGGATGTGCAGGTGGGAAGGATGGAGGGGGTGGAGGGGATGGAGGAGAGATGGGGATGGCTGGGAGCAAGGGTGGAATGCTGGGGGAGGGCTGGGCGGTGTTAGCGGGAGAAGTGGAGTAACGGGCGGAGTGCTGGGTGGTGTCATTAGCGAGAGGGGGAAACCTGGAGCGGGAAGCATTGGCTGACCTGGCAGCAGTGGAGTTCCAGGCATGCCAGGCTGTCGTGGAGGCTCCAGTCTGGGCACGACCCCGGGAGGCAGTGGGGGGAATTGGGGGGGGCTTGGGGGAATGGCGCCCCCAGGGTGCACTGGCGTAAGGGGCGGAGGAGGGGGGGGCGGAGGGGCATATGGAGGAGGCGGAGGAGGGGATTGGGGTGGGGGGCTGTAGTAGTCTGAGATAGGTGGGTAGTCCCCCTCAGGAGGGGGAACGGTGAACCCCGGAAGGAAGGGGGGGCGGGGAGGAGGAGGGAATGATACACCCGGGGGAAATGGTGGTCTTAAAGGGGGGCTGGGTGGAATGCTTTTCTTCTTGTTCAATCGTAACAAGCGCCTTGAGGAATGTCCTCGGGGCAGTTCAACTTTGGCAATGTCGCCCATTGAGTTCAGTGATGGATCCCTCTCAGCACCTTGACCTTGAATCGGGAGTTTGAAGCCTGCGCCCGACTTGTGCCTGGGAAAGGGTGATGGCAAACAAAGAGAGGGTTCAGTGTTCAGCCAGTGATTATTTTTTCAAATCGGAAAGTGGGTTTTTTCTAGCTTTATGGTTTGTAGCCCCTCCAGGTATAAAAGCGTGTTAGTAGGGCTTATAGCGTTTTGTAAGCTTTTCCGGCCATGCTAGGGAGGGGGGGGGGTGGGTGGGGTGGGGGGGGGGGGGGTGGGGGGGGGGGGGGGTGGGGTGGTGTTTTTTTCGATTTGTTTTTTTTTATTTTTGTTAAGTCTATTTTTTTTTTTTTTGATTTTTTTTTTTTGGTGTGTTTTTGATTGTTTTTGTTTGGTTTTTTTTTCTGTTTTGTTTCGTTGGTTGTTTTGTTGTGGTCGTGGTTTTGTGTTTTTTCGGTATGGTGTTGGTCTGTTTCCTTGGTTTTTTATGTTTTTTTGTTTTTTTGCTTTTTGTTTTCTGTTTTGTTTTTTCTTGTATTCTATTTTTTGCCCAACTTTGGTGTTTTTTTCGGTTTCATATTTCCGAATTTTTTTTGTTTTTTTATTTTTTCTTTATTTGTGTTTTGTTTTTTTTTTTTTTTCGTTTCTTTTTTTTTTGTTTCGTTTTTGTGTTATTTTTTTTTTTGTATTTTTTTTTTTTTCTCCTTTTTTCTGTTTATTTTTGTCAACTTTTTCTTTTCTTTTGTTTCTCTTCTTTCTTGTTATTTTTTTCTGCGTTTTATTTTTTTTTCTTTTTTTGTTTATTTCTTAGTGTCCTTGTTTTTGTATTGTTTTTCTGATTGTGTCTCTCTTTCTTTTTGGTTTTTCTTTCTTTTTTGTTTTTTTTTTTTGTCTGTGTTTTTTTTTTTTTTTTTTTTTTCTTTGGGGGGTGGGGGGGGTGGGGGTTGGTGGGGGGGGTCCCTTCTTTCCGTCGCTCCTTTTGCTCCCCCCCCGGGCCTCCACCCCTCGCGCTCGTTTCTCGTCGCGCGTCCCTCCCCCTCCCTGTGTGCAGTGATTGTGGGGTTGGTTAGTTCGGAAGGAGGGAGGGGCAGGGAGGAGAGAGTTACTGAGTCTAACAAACCATATTATTTCAACGAGCGTCGACACGATGTTTACAAACCTGATGAACTAGCCTCCATTTGTTTGCTGCTGTTTTTTTCCGCCTTTTGTGGTGGGGCTGGAGGGGGGGGGGGGGGGGTGGCGGGGGGGGGGTGATCTCTTTTTTTCTTTTTTTGTATTTTTTTTTTTTTGTTTATTTTTTTTGTTTTTTTTCTTTTTGTTTTTCTTTTTTTTTGTTTTCTATTTTTGTTTTTTTTTTTTTCTTTTTATTTTTTTGAATTTTTTTTTTCCATTATTTACTTTTTTTTTTGTTCTTATTGTTTCTCCTCCCACGCCCACTATTCTATTTTTCTTTTTAGTCTTATTTTTCCTTCTCGTCCCACCCCCCCGCATTCCCCTTTCGTAGCACCCCCAAGACACTAATTTACATATCTTAGCACTTGACTTACACCTAGGGTCAAGCATATCATATGATGTTGATCAAAGGTGAGTATGATATAAATTGCATCTGATTCTTTTGTATGTAAATGGTAGATTTAGCCTAGACCGACTGCCGGCATTGTATGATATCATATGATATCATATCGCCGTTCCCTACTTATGCCTGTACAAAGCACCTTCAAAAAAGTGTGCATGAAAATAGCAGAGCACGTTTCCTAAGGCCCACCACTGTTTCTGCTTTGTGCGGCCCCAGTGCGAGCGCTCCTGCTCTACGGAGACACACCCCCCGTCCGCCCGCGGAGCAGAGCGCGGAGCCCTGGGATGTGGGCCGGGGGGGGGGGGGGGGGGGGGGGGGGGGCCGCCTGGGGGGGGGGGGGGGGGGGGGGGGTGGGGGGGGGGGGGGGTGGGGGGGGGGGTGTTGTGGGGGGGGGGGGCTATTTCTGATATTTTAGCCAGACCCCTGCCTTCCCCTGCAGCGACTGAATTGGCAAGGCATTGTCCAAACAAAAACAGTGGCAGCTCACCATACAGATCTTTTGGTGTGGCGCCCCACCTGGAGTTGGGAAGAGCGGGCTTGGATTTCTGCAACAGGCCAAGTTGCAATAAGGCAAAGTGGTAAGTTTTCAAGGACATTGCAAGGAGTCTGCAAGAAGGTCGCAAAGAGGTAAAGGAGATTAGGTTGCAAGAAAGTCATGGAGGTTGCAATGAGGTATAGGAGGTTGCTAGGAGGTCGCAAGGAGGTTTCAAGATGCAAGGAGGTCCCTGAGTTGGCTGGAAATCCATGTAACAATTCAAACTCAAATTCAATATAAATTATCTCCCCATCCTAGAGATGGGTTCGAATCTGCCAAGTATGATCCCTGCTATCTGTTTGTATCGCATGGGGAGACTTGGGATCGGAAGACAGTGAGCGCCCCAGAGCTGGCTGAAGAAGCATGGAACAATTCAGTTCAATTGATAAAGAAAAAAAATGGCAGCTAGCCAGTTAAGGCTGGCTCTCGCCACTGAATATTTTCGTAGCTGGGTGTCTGGCTGGGTGAGTGGGAGGGTGGGTCGTAGAAGTGGGGCAGGGGTCTGGGTGGGGTGGGGTGGGGTTGGGGGGGTTGGGGGTATTGGTGTTGGTAGTGTTGGTAGTGTTGGTAGTGTTGGTGTTGGGTGGATGGGGGTGGGGGGGTGGGGGGTGGGGGGTGGGGGGGGGGGTCCGTCAGTCCACATATCGAGGAACTACGATACGAACTAAGGTGCAGCAAATGTTCGACGCTGTTCTGGTCTGTCAAGTTAGCGATCTGGTGTTGAGTTAGAGTGAGGCCATGGTTCGGGCCGCTAATTTGAACTCGGGCCGACTGACAGATGAGAACAGGTCGGAGGAGGCGGGGGCGGGGGCGCACTTCTCACGGCAGAACACCTTCGCGACAGCTTACCCAAAAGGCATTGTAGAAGTATGACAGCGATGCCAATGGACAGTCGTATTCTGCGACCATCGCAGTTCATGCTGAGGAGAAGGAGGAGGAGGAGGAGGAGGAGGAGGATGGGAGGGGGAAATGGGGTCGAGGGATTTCCACAACTCCTGGCAAGATCAGACACCACGCAGGCATAGACAGCCGCAGCGAATAATATAAGGGACGCAAGTAATTCAGCGGGAGTTCAATATCTCGCTGAGGCGGGGGGGTGCCTCGAAAATCAGAAGAATGAAAATTTTCAGTTGAGGTCTAGTCGCACAGTCAACGAGTCGGTCAGGAGTGGCAACGGGGTGGTTGTGCTCCGAATGGACATCGACTGGAGGACAGATGCTCGCGTATTCATGGAGCTCGTGGAAACGTTAGGATTGTTAAGACTTTGACTATCTACACGAATGCCGCAGTTCTAAACGTGCTGACGACGAATTTCGAATCTGTTGCCGGTCGGTCAAAAATCGAAATCGAAAGGGCACCGGCTGCGAGTATTTCGCCTCCAGACAGGCTGCAACAACCAGGTGAGGGTGTAGCAAGATCAACCCAACGTATGCCACGCTGTCGGGTGGGACGGGGAGACGGTTGAGGCAGCTAACTCAGATGCGTGACCGCCCCCCCCCCCCCCCCCCCCCCCCCCCCCCCCCAATGTGTTCCTTGCCTGGTCGGTCGCACCTCTCAATTCAGAGGATTTTAACTCCTGGATTCAAGCAGTTGTGTCTGGTGAGTTCGATGGAGGCGGTTAGTGGGGTTCCTGTTTGTATTTTCTAGGGTCAGCCCTCCTCAGATTTGTTAGGCAGTAAGGTCCAACATTTTCTCCTGCTTGCAATAAGGATTTTCGCCTCAGAGGGTGGGTCTCCGGACACTAGCCCTAGACGCAAAGGAGATGTGATCGGCCACTACTGCATCAGACAAGACCAGTGTTTTTTCTAAGAACGATTTATCGCGCAAACTCGATAATTAATGTTTATTTTTAAATTGGTCCATCGCGCTCCCAGGTGTGGGTAATGTTTTCGGATTTCAGATCTCTGGGTGGAGCATCGCGCGTGCCACATACTTAATGTTTCCGTCTGTCAGATGCCTGGCTGGAGCATCGCGCGTGCCATATACTTAATGTTTATGGCTTGCGGATGCTTGAGTGGAGCATCGCGCTGCCAGTTACTTAATGTTTATGGGTTGTAGGTACCTTGCTGGAGCATCGCGCAGGTCACCACCAGGGTGAACTGGTGACGTGGGCATCTGGGTGAAATGGTCACATGGACGGTCGAAATTCAAAAAGCTCACAGGTCGCTGCTAGCTGCAAGGAGCTGCCTGGACCTGCCAGAGCTGCAAGAAGCTGCAAGGATGCTAGCTGCAGGGAGCTGCCTGGACCTGCCAGAGCTGCAAGAAGCTGCAAGGATGCTAGCTGCAAGGAGCTGCCTGGAGCTGCCAGTGTTGGACAAGCTTGGAGCTACCCTAAGCTGCCAAAGACTTGAACTGATGTTTATGAGTTGTTGCTTGAATTTGCCACAAGGGCTACTAGGATTTGTTACCATGGTTTGCCCCACTGGTAACCTGAATTTCTGACTGGGATTATTTATTTATTTATTTTCTAGTTATCTTGTGACAACAACGTTTGTTGCCAGTATTTTCCATAGATGCTACTAGAATTTGTTACCATGGTTTTCAGTGGTAGTACATTCCCCAAGGGCTATTAGTATAGGTTGCCATGATTTGTCTCAAAATCGCAACTAGGGTTATCGACCGGAATAGTTTATAAGGCAACCAGATATTTAAACGGCTTGAAACTTTGATAACCATCTGTAAGCAAAATCGCGCGTGCCAGATACTTAATGTTTATGGATTTCCAAATTTACACCTGGGCATCGCGCTGCCATATACTTAATGTTTCCGTCCGCCAAAGTCTACACCTGGGCATCAGGCTGCCATGTACTTAATGTTTCTGTCCCACAAAAGTCTACACCTGGGAATCGGGCTGCCATATACTTAATGTTTATGGCCAAAACCTTAGAAAAAACACTGGACAAGACTCTACGACATCAGCTGAACTCAACATGACGAGGAACTGCCAATAATGTTGGAGCAAGGAGGTGCCTGAGCACTAAACAGCTTAGATACACAGCAAAGCTAAGTGAGCACTGAGCAGTTTCTTTTTTACATTTTTGTTGAGCCAAGCTAAGAATCGCATTAATGCAAGTAAAATAGTAAAGCAAGCAGTTGCCTACTAAGTTTTGTTTAGTGGGAGGCTGCTTTTTATTTTTAGCAAGTCAGGCTAATAATCAAATTAATAAATATTTTAAAAGAAAGCGACTGTTTACTAAGCAAAGATGTCCTTAACTGGCAGTCGCTTTCTTTCATTTTTGTATTATGTCAAGCTATGATTGGGTCAAATATAGGTGAAAAACACACTTGGCCCACCCTTCGTGCTTTCATGTGCCGCAGGTAAATAGGAAGATACTGTTATTCACCGGGTTTCACCGGCTCACCTAGAGTGACTTAGAGTGCACAGGACTCCTCCCTGCTGCACTGTACTGCTGTGCCGCTGCCAGCTATGGCACGGACTATGATGCCGGTACCATGAGGTACCGTGGCATCCTAGTACTTTCTCCTAGCGCATTGATCGAATGCTTATCTAACTGCAAAGATCTTATCCTTACCGTCTTCCCCTCGTCTCTGTGCTCTGCACATACTCCGGAAATTCACAGGTTACGGTCCCTTTGCTTTAGATTGTCCTTGCTCGACGGTATTCCGAGCTGAAGGGCATTTTGATTGTTGTCGCGCGGAGTGAATCAATTGAAAGGATCGAGTAAGGCTCTCCACCCGACAAGAACCTCCCCGCTGGGACACCACTCTTGTGCGGTATATCATCCGCGTATCCGAATTGATTCTGCTCCATTGAGCATCAAGCTGTCGTCCAGCACACCCCTCTGACAACCATCTCTACCTCCACTGCGCCCCCACCACCCGCTTCCCGTCTCCCACGCCCAGTTGCTTACGCAACCTCCGCCGTCTCTCAACCACCTCCTGACCTCTCCACTCTCCAGTTCCCTCCCCAGTTGGTCTCCACCTCCAACTGTCTCCTGCTCCTCTTCTCCATCCCATTGCACCCGCAATCTCTGCCGCTCCATCTCTGCAACTGCTTCGTCGCATCACTGTGCGGCCCGCTGCAACCGCTGAACCTGAGTGTCGTCAGACCTTCATCTTCCACCAACACTTCTTCCAAGATTGGCTTGAAACTAAGGAAGCTGAACTCAAGGTATCCCACTGCTACTTTTCCCCTGGATCTCACAAGCTACCTCAGTTTCAGATTGAATACATCCTTGCGCACCTTTCAGAACCTATCAGAAAGATGGTCAAGTTTTATAATGATCCAGATGACATCATAGCAGCACTTAGATCCAAATATGATACCAGATCCACACCCCGACAGCATTCCCCTGTCGCAGCCGAATCAGCCGCATCAAATGTGCCAGCATATGACGAACCTGCATCTTCTCCTACTGCACCTCATTCCCCTTCGTATGCCCTTAATGCATCCCCACGCACAAATCGCACGGCAGAAAACTGGATCATGGACACTGGAGCTACCTCCCACATGACCGGAAATGAATCCCTGTTATATGACATACATGACATATTCCCCCATATCAGAGTTCAGACTGCATCAGGACATACTCACATCACCAAATCTGGAAGTGCTCTAATCAGAGGAGACAATGGAAAGATTCACAAGCTCAGAAATGTTCATCTCAATGATGACCCTAACACTCTTAACCTCATGTCAATGGCTGCAGCCATCAAAGCAAACCCTTCTATGTTAGTTCAGTTTGATTCTCAGGTCTGCACCATAACCATCAATAACAAAGTCATCATCACTGGGCCAAAGAACAAGAATCTATACCTCACTCCCATCCTTGTCCCTGACAATACCCTTATCCATGGGACATGTCTGAACATAGCCATGGCCGCCATTTCCAGAAATACCCAACAAACAGCAGAACTTCTCCACAACAGGATGGGTCACCTTGCTTACAGCAGTCTAGTCAGGCTCATTTCTGAACACATGGTCACAGTTACAGATGTCACCACTGCAGCCTGCAACAAAATGAGAAAGCAGACGTGTGAAATATGTGTCCTCTCTAAAATGGACAAGAACCCCTACCCTACATCATCCACACGTGCCACAAGACCCTTGCAAATCATCCACATTGACATGAGTGGAAAGATGAAAGTACCCAGTCTTAATGGCAACATATACTTCCAAGGCATTCTAGATGACCACTCAAAGTACTCCATAGTCACATTCCACAAGAACAAACACACAGTGCCCAAAGACACCATGCATGAACTGGAACGGTATGAAGTCCTTACAGAAAACAAAATAGGCACCATTTTCTGTGACAATGGATCAGAGTACATCTGCGACCGGTTTAAAAACTGGTGCAAAAAGAAAGGCATTACCCTCAACTTCACAGTACCTCACAATCCAGCCACAAATGGATCAGCAGAGCGCCTCAACCGTACTCTCCATGACAGAGCCACTGCACTTCTCATCTCTTCCAAATTTCCTAACAGATACTGGGCTGACATGGTGAAAAATGCTAGCATCCTAAGAAACCTCAGCCCCACTTCTGACTCGGACAAAACTCCCTATGAAATGTTCCATGGAGTCAAGCCTAAGATTGATCACCTCAGAACCATTGGGTGCACAGCCTACGTCCACATACCCCCCAAATCCAGAACATGGAAGTTTGCACCATCAGCCAAAATCACTAGACTCATTGGCTACTCCCACATCAGAAAGGCTTACAGAGTTGTAGACTCCAACCATAAGATCTATGATGCTAGAGACATCACCTTCAATGAGTCTGAGAACCTGGCAGGAAAGAATGGATTCCCCAGTGCAGATGCTGAAATTCTAGGTATGTATGAAGAAGACACCCCTGGTGAACCTGAAGATGAAGACACTCCCTCACCATCCCATTCTCCCTCAGAAAACAAAGTCATTGAAGAATTACGTGAAAGAAACAAGGCAAACATGGGAGCATGGGGATCACCTGAAGATATAGATGATAGCTACCTACCCAGCTCAGTGCACCGGCAAGGTACCATTGCCCCACAGCAAAGTGCACATCAACCCAACAACAACATTGAACATGGAAATGAACACAACCCCACACAGTCCCAGACAGATGACCTCCCCAACCTCATGGCATCACAAGACAATGCACCAGAACATGACCTCCCCAACCTCATGGCATCACAAGGCAATGCACCAGAACATGCACTCACCTCTCCTGCACCAGCACAACAACAGGCATCAACCCCTCCACCAGAAGCTGCCCTAACACAACCTCGCCGTAGTGGCAGAGAAAGGCATGCACCCAACCACCTAGCATTCCTAGCTGCAGACCAGATTATCATACCCAAGAATGAAAGAGAAGCACTAGCTTCCCCTCAAGCAAAGGATTGGAAGGCTGCCATGGATGCAGAACTAGCAGCACTAGCAGAAATGAACACCTGGTCTCTAGCAGAACTCCCACATGGAGCCAAAGCCATAGGTACTAGATGGGTCTTTGACATCAAGCAATCAGTGGATGGTAAGCTAGTCAGGTACAAAGCACGTCTAGTAGCAAAAGGATATGCTCAACGCCCTGGCATGGACTATGATGAAGTATTTGCACCAGTTGCCAAACATGCCACCATCAGGTACATCCTGTCCATGGCTGCGGACCCCTCAGCTCATCTTGCTCAGCTTGATGTCTCCACAGCATTCCTCAATGGAGTGGTGGAAGAGGAACTGTACTGTTCCCAACCCCCAGGGTTTGAAAGAGACCACAGGGTTTGCCGCATGTGGAAATGCCTATATGGTCTGAAACAAGGATCAAGGCAGTGGTATCTAAAAGTCAAAGAGGATATGACAGCCATTGGCTTCAGAGAAGTTGATGTTGACCAAGGCCTCTTCCTGCTCCCTGGGCCAACAACAAGACCCCTCATCTGGGTCCTCCTCTGGGTCGATGACTTCCTCCTGCTATCCTTTGACAAGGACATCCTCCAGCAGTACAAAGACAAGATCATGAAGATCTACAAGACCAGAGATCTTGGAGAACCATCTGTCTTTGTGGGCTATGAAATCACCAGAGATGCAACTGCTGGAACCCTACACATCTGCCAGTCCAGGTTCACTCAAGACCTGCTCAAGGCGCACAGCATGCTCCCTGAGCCCAACAGCACCAGGTTCCCCATCCCACTGCAGCCTGATGCTCCCCTCCCTTACCCTGAAAAGGACACACCAGACTCTGGTCTTCCCCTTGCCCAGATTGTAGGATCCCTCAACTACCTGGCAGTCAACACCAGACCTGACATTGCACAAGCTGTCAACAGATTGGCCAGGCACAGTGCTCACCCCCTCCATGACCATATGGAAGCTGCCACAGGTATCCTCAAGTACCTCTCCAACACACCTGACCATGGGATCACCTACACCCACTCCAAGAAACTCCTCACTGGCTACTGTGACTCTGACCATGCTGCCTGCCCTATCACAAGGAAGTCCACAACAGGCTATGTCTTCCTCAACCAGGGGGGAGCCATCTCATGGGCATCCAAAATCCAAGCATCTGCCACTGCCCTGTCCACCACAGAAGCTGAGTTCATGGCAGCTACCTCTGCAGCCCAATAAGGAATGTGGTTGAGGAAACTGCAATTCTCTGCCACAGGTACCATGCCCCCTGCACTCACCATTAATGGTGACAACCAAGCTGCACTCAGTGCATGGAACCAAGAGAAGCTCTCCTCCAGGCTCAAGCATATGGAAACAAGATTCCACTTCCTCAAAGAGCAATCCAAGAAAGAAGGCATCAAGCTCAACTGGATCCCCACTGCTGCCAACATGGCTGACGTGCTCACCAAAGCTCTGCCCAGGTCCAAGTTCTGTGTATTCAGACAGCAGATTGGCTGCACTGGAAAGATCAAGCTTGACTAATCTTGACACATGCCTCTGCAGCCCCCTTGAGTCCATACTAGATTTCCTGACAAATCCAAAGTTCAAGCTTTTCCCTAGATATTGATTGATTGCACTTCTACTGACTGCTTTCTTCTATTTAGTTTAGCCTTGAGCAGAGATCCTGTCCTGCAGGATATTCTTAGACCAATCCTGTCTTTACATGTACCCGTTTCAGCCTGCCCTCTTAAGTCAGTCCACCAGTCAGTTAAGTTTTATCATACATAGCACTACAGCCTATGAATATTTTAAGTCCCTCTAGTTTTTCTTTAGACTCCTCTAATTCCAGGAATTCTCCAACATGAAGAATACCCGGAATTGGGGGGGATGTTATTCACCGGGTTTCACCGGCTCACCTAGAGTGACTTAGAGTGCACAGGACTCCTCCCTGCTGCACTGTACTGCTGTGCCGCTGCCAGCTATGGCACGGACTCTGATGCCGGTACCATGAGGTACCGTGGCATCCCAGTACTTTCTCCTAGCGCATTGATCGAATGCTTATCTAACTGTAAAGATCTTATCCTTACCGTCTTCCCCTCGTCTCTGTGCTCTGCACATACTCCGGAAATTCACAGATACAGTTGCAGGAATTACTAGCAAATGTACATATATTCAAATGTACCTACTGTTGCGTGCATGCGGCTGACTTATGTAGACAATAAATATGAATACCACCATTTGTTTATTTCCTTCCTTCTTATGATGGATGTTTTGCACACATGTTGCATGCAACGTGCCCATCTATATGAAAATAAAGGAAAGATAAGGATATACGAATGGATGCTATACATACGTGTTGCATAGGGTAGTCTTTCATGCAACATATTCATCTTGTGACGGAGCTAGACCGATGGGACCTTTCTAAAAGACATACTCGAGGTGTCCAGTTATACCAGTAGCATTAATGCTGATATCTAAGCTCAACCCTAAATCCTAAAGAAGTGTTGGTCTCAAAGCTAAACCCTAAGGAAGTGCTGGTATCCAAGCTTAATCCTAAACCAGGAGGATGAAATTAGAAGAATATCCGGTGCCCTCCCAGAAAAGTTGGAAGAGTCATAGGTGTGTGTGTGTGTGGGGGGGGGGGGGGGGGGGGGGGGGGGGGGGGAGGGGCGACCAAATGTAGGTATAAAACACAAGCCCATGTTGTGGCAAATATCATACCCTGCATTTTTGAAAACCAAGAGAATGTTGTGAATTGTTTTAAACACGATTTCATGATTACAAATTAATCCAACGTGCACCCTAGATAACTCAAGATTTCAGCCTCCCGGAGCCTCTTAATAGTTCCATGCCTTCCTTCAACATTCTTTATAACTGGCTTGCCTAGTATTGGCTTGAAAACTGCATGGGCTTGCTGCATGAAGCCCATCAAAACGTCTAAATGTAACGTATACCTGCGCCCTCCATTACTGTCAGCTTCAAGGTGCACTAGCTCGCTTTAGTTTGAACTGAATAGCAAGCCAGAGGAGCTGCCTAGAAACCTAAAAGAAAAGATATGTCGAGTCATTGCATGGGTCCATCAGTGTACAGGTCCATAAATTGCTCTGCTCTGAATACACAACAAGAAGCCTTGTTAGGTTGGATAGGCCCCTATTAGGCCTTCAACTTGCTCCGGTCCCCAACATCCACACCAGACAAGAAACTATAGTCGAGGCTGTCGAGGCTACAACCTCCTCATCACAACTGCCATGTGTGCCACCTCATAAGCCCCAATGCTGCTCAAACTGTTGCGACCCCATGAACCCAATTGCCGACCGAGAACAAAGAGGACATGGGCGCATGCATTCGTCATCATCGTCAGACAGCAGGCGGCTATCACTCAGGTGCACATGCCGCTTCGTCGTGAATAGTTTCATCAATGGTCAGATTCGACTCTGCAGAGCTAGTAGGCCCAGATAAATCCATGCCAAACGCAGATCAAGTCAAGCAGCAGATCACTGGTACAACAAAGTTTCAAACTTGAACTCGAACTCAAAAGAAAGAAACAGAAGTTTAGATGGATCTCAGGGGGGAGGGAGAGGGACCCCCTGACAAGGTCCTCAGAATGTCACCGGGCCCGGGGGTACAGATAGATCACGCAATCCCCTAACAGAAACCACTTTCCGATACCCTAACATGGGCCATGCCGGATTTTCTATGTTGCCTGGCATCCTCCTGCCCAAATCCTAAATAAGTATTGGTCTCAAAGCTAAACCCTAAACCGTAAAGAAGTGCTGGGATCCAAGCTTGATGTTAGTGCTGGGATCCGAGCTTAATCCTAAACCCTGAAGAAGTGTTGGTATCCAAGCTAAACCCTAAGGAAGTGTTGGTATCCAAGCTGAACCCTAAGGAAGTGTTGGTATCCAAGCTACACCTATAGCCCTAAAGAAGTGTTGGTATCCAAGCTAAACCCTAAGGAACTGTGGGTCTCCAAATTAAACCATACACCCTGAAAAAGTGTTGGTATCCAAGCAACCCCCCAGGAAGTGACGATAACCAATTTTAATCCTAAACCCTGAAGAAATGTTGGTCTCCAAGCTAAACCCTAAACCCTAAAGAAGTGCTGGTATCCAAGATTGAGGTTAGTGCTGGGATCCAAGCTAAAACCTAAGCCTTAAGGAAGTGCTAGTATACTTGCTTCCTGGCATTACTAGCAATACAATCAAGCTTGCCGGCGCATTCACCGTAACAATGGTTCAGATTGCATACTTCATACTTACATTAGCTAGTAGAGCTAGCTAATGTGATGTGAACGCCTGGTGGGGCGTGGTGTTAAGGGAACCCGTCGTACGTGGGCAGAGAACGGTCTACCACCTCAACTAGACAAGCTACCGTCGCGATTGACAGCGACCTGGAACACCAAGGGCGACCGTAGGGGGAATCGAACCCCCGACCCTTCTTCGTCAACTTGGTGTACCACTAGACCAATATATATCACTGAAACGGGCTAGCAAATGTAAGTGTGCAAGTTATTGACATTTGCTGCAGCCAAGCGTTGTGCGCACTAAGCATTTTCTAAAGCCACGCTAGCGCGTGATACAGTAAGTGCGCAAGTGTGGCTTCATTCGGTTTCCATTTTTTAATGCTTGGCCCAACGCACACATACGGGCTGCTCCCCCAACTTAACGCCTTGCCTTCACGCGTAAATTTCATATATTTACTAATTCTCTGGGCATCGAATGTTGTTCCTGATGCGCAGGATGTGATGAGCTACACATGTTGAATGTATAGAACTTGACCTGGACCACACCCTAACCTTTAACTTTGTGTAAAAGAGCTGTACAGCACGCAGTTTTTTCCAAGTCCAATGCGAGCTTGCATGAAAAAAGGCAGTTGCGTGAAAAAGCATTTTCAAATGGCCCATTGTAATACCCTCAGTCTGACCCCAAGCACAGGGGGCATTTCTGACTGGTTTAGCCAGACCCATACGTCTCCATGCAGGGATGCAACAGTGACGTTTCGCACACAAAAAACAGTACACAATTCCATATCTTGCGTGCTTGCATCAGCTTCTAGTATCTTTGCATGCTTGGCCTGGGGGAGTGTGCAAGCGCCCCTTTGCGAACGCAAATGAATGTTTCATTGATAGTACTTGACTACTACTACACCACTAGAAACTACCACACATGGTTAATGTATAGTACTTGACTACCATACACTACCGCATATGTTTTATGTATAGTACTTGACTACCATATGTTTAATGTATAGTACTTGACTACCATACACTACCGTATATGTTTAATGTATAGTACTTGACTACCATATGTTTAATGTATAGTACTTGACTACCATACACTACCGCATATGTTTAATGTATAGTACTTGACTACCATATGTTTATAGTGCCAGCGCCCCTTTGCAAACGCAAATGAATGTTTCATAGACAGTACTTGACTAATACTACACCACTACACATGTTTAATGTATAGAACTTGACTACCATACACTAATGCACATGTTTAATGTATAGTACTTGACTACCTCATAGCGAGCTGGCAGAAGTAACCCCGAGGGACAAAACGAAACGCATGTGTTTAATACGCAGTACCTGGCTACTATAAACTACTACACCTGTTTAGTATACAGTACTTGACTATTATACGCTTATAAACATGTTCAATAGATATGACTTAACTAATATACTCACACACCATTTCGAATTCAAATAGGCATCCAGTGTGATTCGAAATGAAATGCTTGATACACATGATGGTATGGCTTTCCTTTTCAGCTATGAGCAGCAGCTTCTAGGCAGCTCCCCTGGCTTGCTACCCGGCCTAACCTAAAGCATGGTGGTGCATGTGGAAGCTGACAATCATCTATCCAGTACTATTTAAATCTTGGGGTTAGCGCAGGGCATGGCTCAGGGAGCTGCCTAGAAGCTGCTGCTCGTAACTGAAAAGACGTGCCTGATGCGTGGGGTGTCATGGAAATGACATTTCTGACACACAGGCATGATCACTATGTGGAAATGGCTATCCCTGACAAATGTGATGTGCCGACATAAGCGCCTTGCGACGACAGAACAGGATTCCTGATAGATGGGATGTGCCCACGAAAGCTTTGGTCATCACACAACCCCGGGGTCTCGTTTTAGACCCTTTCAGAACAATGATCATCATCACTGTTACTTTTTTGAGCTACGAGTAGCAGCTTCTAGGCAGCTCCCTTTCCCTGTCCTTAACCCAAAGGATACATTCAGAATGCATTAGGACACCATTTTCTTCAGCTTCCTCTTGAACTTGGAAAAGAGGCTTGTGGTCTTCTTCTTTTGTACAGGCTCCTCCTCCTTCTCCTCCTCCAAACAACTATTTCCGCCTTCCATCGGCCCCTCCACTAAATCGGCTGGGGGTGATAATAATTCATTTGCTGCATGTCCTTTCTCTACTTCCCCCCCCCCCCACATTCATCCACATTCGTTCCATCTCCCACCTTCGTCCACTAGGGGAAAACTGGGACTTGTCAGACAGGTCAGAACCTTTAGGAGCAGTCAAGTTGCATCCATGCTGCATGGCAATTTGTAGCGGCGTGGCCCAACACAGGGTCCTGCTGCCAGTAGACAGCTGCCTGCGGACGGCTGCTTGACTACTAGAAGATAACTGTCTGCTGACGGACGTGACGTTCGAGCCGGCTGAAAGGCCCTGAGTTGATGTCGATTTTCTGCTGATGTGAGACCTCTGTCTGCCAACGGACGTGACGTTCGAGTTGGCTGAAAGGGCCTGAGTTGACATCAACTTTCTGCTGATTTGAGACATCTGTCTGCTGTCGGTGCCCGAGGGAAGTAACACGCCGTTCGAGAAGGGTGCAATGTCTTCAGTTGACATCACACATTTACTGCTCTTGGACCTGTGCCTGGCAGCTAAGCTTACCCTGCTTGCAGATGAGTTAGAGGGCCGACCTGTGAGGGTCTCATGAAGTGTGGTTGGGAGCGGAAGAGGAACAAGCAAGTTGCTTAAACTTCTGGTGGCAAACGTGCCCACCTTTCGTCGAATCCGAGGCTCAGCCCCCAACTGCAGCATCACCTGGTAGAGGCACGGAGAAGTGGAGTGGCAGGGGAACCTACTTCTAAGCTTGGCAGTGACAGGACTGCCCAATGATTTGTCGGCACTGCATTTTTTCTCACACTCAGGGATCATACTCTGGGATCTGGTGACGCCGAGGCCCCCTCTTGAGGTTTTGAGTGCTTCAGTCGACTCTGATAACCGACCCGGAGAGCTATTGTCACCGCTGATAGCTGACCTCATATTTAAGAATGTATCGCTCCTGCTTCGTACACAAGGACTCCCTAGCCGCGCTCCTAGGACCTCCATAGAACCACTCGGGGCCCTCCAGTCTGTATTTGTAGAGCTCGATACATTTCCCTGACTGATGTCAGCCTCCAAGTTATTGGCAGGGCTCGATTCATTGCCCAGCAGACTGATGCAACCCTTCAAGTTCTTGGTCGGAACGTTATCACTCCCAGCCAGCTCAGGAGTAGGAGTCCCACTTGACACATGCACTATGTTATCTTCTGTGCTGAGGTTATCTGCTGTGCCCTTCGAAAAATATCCAACATAAGGGAGCAAGTCACCCACACAGAGGTCCGAATTGGTGCCTACCAAACCAACGCGAGGGTCCATTCTGGAATGCCCGGTCCACCTGAAGGTAAGTGAGCATGAAGTGTAGTTGTTGATCTGGGTAGGTGTGTAGCTGTTGATATGTGTAGCTGTGTAGCTATTGATCTGTGCGCAGGCAGGCCAATGGCATTTATACGATCTGGGTAGAACAAACCGGTCGGTATTCCAGTATTGGGGAGTTTGATGGTTGGTATACCGGGGCCCAAACATCCCAATGTTGGTTTGCCCGGAACTTTCTGCGAGTCCCTTCCGGTATGCACCGACCAATTCTGAGGGCGAGACGGAATCCGACCTGTTTTTCCGGTATCCGACTCAGCTCTGTAGCTGAGTAGCTGTGTAGCTTTCATGGTGACACGTGCCCATTAGTTTTTTAACAGTTGGAACTTCATATTCTTTGACCTTCCCAACACCTGCCCTTTGAGGAAGATGAAGATGAAAGCACTTCCGTCCCTTTTAACCCCCCCTGTCGGTTTTGCTTAGGGCTCTATTCACCATAGAAATCTGAACTGAAAGCGTAGGTATTTAAAGGCCTGCACACTCGATTGCTCACTCAGGCTTCACTGGCTCTTCGCTTTTGTTGAAGCGACTAGGTGTTGTCCTTCCCGATTTGGTTCTACAACTTATCCATACATGAAATGCTGGCAGCCCTCATGAACATTGAGACCTTGCTTGTAGTAATAGTTTTTAGACTAAGTCAACACTGCAACGTCCCACATTCCCAGTCAACACTGAATCCCACATTCAATCACCCAACTTACTTTCATGCTACCAACACACTGCAGGGCTCAAGGCACCCTCTAGGAAGAGACAGCCCCCCCCCCCTCCCATCAGTGGACACCCCCAGTCCTGGTTCAAACTTTTGTAAAACAATGCCCCCAGAGTGAGAAAAAACCGGAGGGTAAAAAACATAATTGCTGGCAAAACCAAAGCTTTGCTGAAAAACAATGGCCCAATAAGTGCACTACAATGGTAGACACAGAGTTCAGGTATTACCAGCACATCTGAAGAAGGCCTCTGTCCTACCCTGTATACGATATTTACGACAATCAAGATATCAAGATATGGAGCATCAAGATGCCAAGATATGGAGCTAGATGCGTTTTCTTTGTGTAGCAGTAGCTGTCTACCACGCTTTTCCCCTGTCAGCACAATGTCTGCCACATAGACAAGGGAAAGCATTGCAGAAGCCCAAAAGCGGCACAAGCAACAAAGGATGGACTAGGGTGCAATCTCTTGCTTGATCAGAGCCAGCACAAGCAAAAATGTCGAGCGGAGTGCGCTCCCTTAGTTTGACGAGAAGCTAACAAACAAAAGACAGCCTGGGGGCGTTCCCGCGCATTTCCAAGCAACTCAACCAATATACGGTCGAATGAGAGCCGTTCCCGGACTCGGACGGTATCGCAGTTGCCAATCGCCTGACATGGCAACCAGATCAACACAGAGAGATGTCAAGGGCAGGGGAGGGCCCCGGGCCGGGGGAGGGATGTGCACGTTGATGTTCCTGCCGAAGATGGAGAGCTGTTCCGAAGGTTCACGAAAACAACTTCTTTAATCGGATGTTCTATGGGAGGAAGCCGCACGAAGGCGGAGGGCCTGCGGCTTGACGGTACATTGTGGGAGGGACTTCAGAGTATTTCCTAGTGCGAGACCTCGTGTTCCGTTCCGTATGTCTCGTTACTGCACAGTCTTTTCTTTCGATCAACCTTCCTCGACAGGAATCATTGAGTTTGAACACGGTAATCGGTGCTCACCTAACCGAAGTTGCTCTGTTACGCGCTGTACTGGCGATGTATCCAGTATCCGCTAGCAATTATCCAGACGGCAAAAGCCAAAGAGGAAGGAACGCACAGCGGAAAGATTATGGAGAGGTTAGCGATATGCCAGATATGACTTTTCCAACCCGGGTTGTTGCGAATCTACTGTTGGGGGAATAAAGCTGTGAGGACGCGACACGTGCCACGTATAGGCTTTCCCCACGGCCACATGGGTCGTACTTGGTCGTACTCAGCCGGACTTCCAGGTACCCACGTAGGCCCACGCGTGCTGGCCGGGTCTGAAACGCGAGATCAGTGTGACTGAGGTCCCACAATTTGGCTGTTACATTACATTACATTACATTACATGTTAAAGTCTACTTGACACCGCGAGGGTGTATGAGACTCTGTGCTTTAAACAAAAAGAAAAAGCACCCACAAAGCAAAAAACCCCATTACATCAGGGGTGTGTCTAGGACAAACAAACCAAACTCCCAACCACCGTTTTGGTGGCGTAGGTATTAAACTCCTTAGAGCAGGACCCAGATCTCAACCACTTACAGTGGCGGAGGTAAGAAGCTAACAAATGAGAAGTCTCAAGAAGAAAAAAAAGGGATAATAAATTACGGTGCCACTAAGCAGTCCAGGGCTTCCTGTCTTGCTCTTCTACAAGTAGAAAGATAGTCGGCTAGGTTGCTCCAAAAAGACTTAGTGCCATTTCCATTCATAAAGGTTCTGAATGTGGAATCGCAGAATTCCACATTCCATACGGTTAAGTCGGTATCCTCATGGACATGCCTATAAATATCTGTAAACAGATTCTGGTAGCGGAGGCGAATATCATTATAAAAAGGGCACTCAAACATATGCATTTCATCCTCAGTTTTTTGGAACCCACACATTTGACAGTGTCTCATTGAGCGAGGGATGTGTGCTCTATCCACCACCCTCATTCTTTCTGTGTTCAGCCAATGGGAACCCATTCTAAACTGTGCTATAGAACGAATCTGATCCTGCTTATGTAAGGCGGATGTAAAGGGAATCAAGCCATTCTCATCATTGCTGTTGGCTGCGAACCATTTTTGGTATCGGAGGCGTTTAAAGCCAACCCTTCTCTCATCAGGGATGTCTCTAACTGCATTGGTGTCACTTGGGTACTTAAACCTCCATGACTCAAAAACTTCAGACATAATACCTTCGACATCGACAGCCTCCAAAATGTTGATGTTTTTACTGGATCCTAGCTTGTGGAGAGCACAACGCAAGTCATGAACCCAGCCAGTGTTGGAGTCAAAAGATTCCTCAAGAGCCATTCTAATGAGATCCTCAGGTTCTTTATGTATGGTCTTGTTCCAGAAGCGCAAAGCTTGTTTAAGCCAAGCAAAACACAACGGGGTTCTACCCAGCTCTTCCATGATAATATTAGATGTAGTAGATTGGCAAACACCCAACATTTGTTTAAGTATACCTCTATGCCATTTCTCACAAGCATGGTCATTTGAGATAAGTGTGTTGTTCAGAATAGAAGGAGCCCACACCTCACAGCCAAAATTCAGGATAGGTTGTACAAGAGAATCAAACAGGTGGGTGAGAATATCAATATTGTATATCTCCATAGTATGGCATCGCCTACGAAGCATGTGGTGTGCCTTTTGGGCCTTAGTGAGCATCCTAGAAAAAGCAGCTTTTGCACGATTGCTTGAGTCACCATCCACAAAGAGGGATCCCAAGTAGATAAAAGATAACTTTGTAGAAAGTTGTGCTCCATCATAGACAAATTTGTAATCAGGATCCATGCGGGCCTCATCACAGAATTGTTTGTTGAAAACGACAATCTCAGTTTTCTTTATATTCACAGCCATCTTAGTAGCCTCGCAGAAATCTCTCAGGCAGTCAAGCATCGCTTGCATATCTGCCGGGGATTCTGCCATTATAGCTAGGTCATCAGCATAAAGTAACAGTTGCAGAATCTTTCCCCTAAGCTCAGCCCCTACATTTGGGAGCTTGGATTGGAGGAACGATTCAATTCTATCAATGAACAGACCGAATAGGAGTGGGGATAGGGGGTCTCCTTGTTTAACTCCTACAAGGGATGGAAAGGAGGATCCAATGTCCCCATGTAGGCGAACTTGGAAAACAACATGATTATACATGGACTTCAGAATACTGAGATAGGGGTCCTTGACTCCTAGCCTTGCTAAGCAATCCCATAGCAAGTCTCTGTTGACCCAATCATAAGCCTTCTTGAAATCAACAAAAGCCACAAAGAGTGGTTTTTTCTTTTCTCTATATTTATCTACAATATGGTTAAGAATGAATGATGCATCTGCAGTACCCCTACCACTTCTAAATCCATATTGGCCAGCGGCTCTGAGGTTGAATTCTTCTGACCAATCATCTAGTCTACGTAGCATGCAAAGGGAGAAGATCTTTCCTATGGAGTTGCTCACCGCAAGACCTCGATAGTTGTCCTTGTCATACACACTGCCTTTGGATTTGGGTACGGGTACCAAGGCAGCTGCAGCCCATTGGCTAGGGTAAGAAGTCTTCCAGATGAGATTAAACAGGTTAGTCATAGCTTGTACAAATCGGGAGTTGGCCTCATGGGAAGCAAATCTGTACCATTCTGCAGGGATACCATCTACCCCGGGGGAGGAGTTTTTCCGTAGGGATTGGAGAACAGAAAACACCTCCTGGGTGGTAAAGTCTTGACATAACCATGTTGGTGCGGCCTCTATCTGAGGTCCATCAGCTTGAGGGACAAAGTCCCTAGCATCCAGACTTGGATCAATACCTACTTGCACATCAAAGAGGTCTGCAAAATAATCAGTCCAATCATGAATTGTGATATCTGCCGTAGTGGCCTTGTTAGGCTCACGCACGTCTTTCCAAAAACTTTTCGGATTATGCCGAAGATTCGTATGAAGGTTCTCCATGCGTGTTTCTAGCCACTTCCTCTTCTTTCTTCTGAGAATCCTCTTGTACTCCTTGTGCATAGAACCAGCCAAGTCAGAGCTAGAGCCATGTTGATGTTCTGCTTGGCTTGCTGCCTGTCTAGCACGATTGCATTCATCATCATACCATGCGTTCACGGGCCCGTGCTTACGCTTAGCTACAGGTTTGTGACATGGTGTGCATTTGCTTATGGCTAGTTCAATAGCACTAGCAATCCCCTTCTCTGAATCTTCCATAGATGAGCTATGGAGTGCATTGTCAAGTAATCGGTTAACGTCTGGATCACGCTTAATTGTGTGTGCATACATCTGGACATAGTTGTCTTTCCATTTCAGTTTGGGCGAAGGTTTACCACCAGCAGGTGTACTAATAGTACCTTGAGAAGGCCTAAGGGCAGCATCTGGTATGTGGAGTGTGATAGGCATGTGGTCAAACTTTCCACCCCCGGGCCTGAGAGGGCAGTCATGCTTGGGAGCCACACTAAACTTGACTCCTGGGGTGTTGAGAGGACTAGGGGCGGCTAGCGCATAATCAATGACAGATTTCTTGTCCATGCCATCTGCAAAGAAGGTATGTGCACCTTGCATATCACCTTCTGTTCTACCGTTAAGGATGATAAGACCAGTTACTACACATAGCTGGAGTAGGGCCCCCCCCAATCGATTGGGGGGAGCTGTGTCCATGCTACACCTCGGTTGAATGGTTTGGTTGGGGGCTGTACTACTGGTTTGGGATACTGGTTCATCTCCTAACTCGGTATCATCATTGTCCACACCAAGACCAACCCGAGCGTTGAAGTCACCCATCACCACAACGTTGCCTTTTTCCTGGAAGTTCCCAATGATTTTACCTAGAGTGAGGAAGTGGTCCTCTATACTAATGCAGTCGTCACCATGTTTGTAGTATGAGCTGTTAGCATGTGGGATATAGCACACACCAATGTGTGTTCCATGTATGCGAATCCATGCCATGCCTAATTCAGGTGCCTCATGGACTAAAGTAGCATTTAGGCAAGTGCGGACATAGATAGCGACCCCCCCATCCTTGCTCAACTTGGGGCGAGGGGCACAAGAAAGGCATTTGAAACCTGGAATGTGGGGGGTGTCTAGCTGGCCACGCACCCCTGTGTGTGAAAACAATAAAATGTCGTGTTTTCTCACCACTTTCATTGCTGCACCGCAGCTGCTCAGAACACTGAGTTGTCCTCTGATGTTCCATGCAAGGCACCTTAGTCCACTTCATGCATCAGTCGATGAGACACCTGAAGGGGGAGCCTTGTCCCGCACCTTCAGGAGTCCTCTATTGAACGAAACCCACTTAGAGGGGTCCCTCTTAGCTTCCAGAAACGCTGGATGGTGTTCCTTGTGCAGCTTCAGCTCCTCAGGAGACAAGAAATCCAGAGCTGCTATTCCGCTATCCTTGAGGAACCTTCGGTTCCTCACAATGGAGGAAGCATCGAAGCTGGAGGATACTGTGATTAGGGCAAGGCGGGGTCGTGAGGGATCCACCTTGCCTCCCATGCGTCGAGCGGACACAATAGTAAACTCTGCCTTGTCTTGCTCCTTCTGGGCGTAGGTGTTGTTGGCTTCTAAAGCCTGGGTGAGCTTAGACTTTACAGCCACCGCTGTAAAGTAAACTGTAAACCATGTATATTCAAACCATGTATTTTCCTTCTTACAAAATATATCCTTAAGTT
The DNA here is from genome assembly GCA_013435795.1 of Chlamydomonas sp. ICE-L. Taxonomy (NCBI): domain Eukaryota; kingdom Viridiplantae; phylum Chlorophyta; class Chlorophyceae; order Chlamydomonadales; family Chlamydomonadaceae; genus Chlamydomonas; species Chlamydomonas sp. ICE-L. The sequence continues at coordinate 20,611,749 of JACBWV010000626.1, forward strand.
GGACTGGTCATGTATTTAAACTGGCTAGCCACCTTAGTTTATTTCCTGTTCATGTATGGATTGTGCACTTTTAGATGGGTTCGCTGTGCTGGTGCCCAGAGTTGGCAGAAAAAACATGTAAAAGTCTGTCCTATCCACTAAGAGGATGGAGGAGGTCATTAAAGACGGGAACATGTAGTCAGTGGATATATATTTCAAGGCATATTCACCTTCAAAAACATAAAAAGGAGCAGCCAGTCACTAGCACTGACTGCTTGATTATCTATTGCACCATCCCACAGTTTTTGGGGGGAGAGTTCGTGCCAAGGTGTATACCGTATATTATGAACATAATAAATGTAAGATAATTCCGACCAGCCACCCTAGTATGAATGGCTGAAGAGTTAAAAACGAGCTATATATAATATAGAACAGAATGAATGGAAGATACTCTCCACCGAGCAGACATTCTATTAATATATTACACATAATCAAGCGCCCTGCTAGAATATTTCAGTCTTGGGTGCCTATATGAAGCTGCTCGCTCATCCTCTGGCAACCTGCCAGCTGCTTAACTGTACCAACAGATTATGCTCCGATGAGAGTGGAGTAACGGCCCTTGGGCACAACGAGGCGCAGGATGTCAGTCTGGGTGATGACTGCAACGGGCTTGCCATCCTGCAAACACAGGAACATTGGGAGGCCTTTAGCACAGAGATTTGTTCAGAAAGTGGTACCTGGTGGCTTCGTGGGTGTAAGCATCTTCCAGGGACAGCACCCTAGTATATTTACTAGCGAATTGTGTCAATTTGGGTTATGGGTAGCCATTCGGGTGCTGGGGTCACGCTTCTGGTTTCAGGTTGCGGATTTCGGCCAAAGCAGGGCAATTAGCAATCGGGATGGGTAGCGGGAAAAGTCTCTGCTTCAATATTTGTAGCTTGGTTTTATACATCTATATTGCTGTCCAAGCGCGGTCTTGGTTACACTTGGGTGCACTTGCAATTATATAATGCAAGTGCACTTGAGAGTTGCTAAAGATCGATTGAAGCATTACTCAAAAATATGAAGAAGAAAAAACGTTAACGATACACTTGTAAGTCTTGTGGAAATTTGGTTTCGGCTGAAAATTGAGCTGTACAGCACATTGGAGTTATGTCTTAAGGACCAACATACTGCATGGTAGCTAGTTAACTATGGCGATCATTGGCGTAATATCGAAGGGACATGCCACATGGTAGCTTGTTAACTATGGTGAGTATTGACTTCTTACCCATCCATGCATACTTCAAGCAGAAGCAAGGAAATATAAAAGAATCAAATCAGATGTATCGAATCAGAAGTAAAGCACAGACCTGGAGGCTAAGCACATCGAAATCATCGTTGCTGTACTAGGGACAGACGGGTGGAAAACATGCTCACCCCACAGCAGAATTTCCCTGATGATACACATTTAAACACTCCTGCAACGAAAGATACACATTCAAAGATAAACATTTAAACACTCATGCAAATACAGTTATACATATTATATAATCGGTTGTCAGCATCAGCGCAAGCGGATGGGCTGTCCCCCCCAACCCCACACCTCGTCATAAGGCGCAACATGTATTGATATAATGTGTGAACATTGGCTGCAGGGCAAATCTAGTTGTAAATATAGCTGCAAGGCTACTTACCGCATCTGTGACGTATGAGCGATGCAGGCCGTTAGTGATTAGCAGTTCCAACACCTCACCAAGAGTGCTGGAAGGCTTTAGGGAGAACAGAGGTGTCTGTTTAAGTAGCTCAAGGGAGGATCCCTATGCAGCATTGAAGAGAAGCATAAGGTAAGGGAGCAGGAGTAAAACAGATGGGGGAGGGGGAGGGAGAGGGAGAGGGAGAGGGAGAGAGAGAGAGAGAGAGAGAGAGAGAGAGAGAGAGAGAGAGAGAGAGAGAGAGAGACCTGAGCAACGAGCAACAGGCGTTTGATTTGGATTTGTAATGTTATGCTTCATATAATCACATGGCAAGACTAGGGAGCCGCAGGGTTTAGGGTCAAGGGTTAGGGTTTCGAAATAGCATGTCAGATACTTCTGATTCTATGCACCAACAGCTATGATTAAATTTTAGTACTACACTAATTAGCCATGAAGGCTAGAAAGCTCATATTTAGCAAGAACTATACAAACTCTTTGCATTGCTAAAACTCTGTTAATATTCGAGTTGAAGATTTTACGAGGCCCATAAATATCAATTTTAACATTATTCGAAAGATAATTAATTTAAAGTCATTTTTGGGTTTTGAATAACCATATCAATGCAGAAATAATGTCATTACCTGACTTCAGTAATTGTGTTGACTTTAGTGCTTCTAATCTCCAGTTGAAACGAGCATTCTGTGTGCCAACAGCCATTGACAAGATCAATGCCAACATATTTACATTACTTCACTTTGAGCAGTGCTGCTAATCTCCACTTCAAAAGCAGTGTGCCCAGTCCTTGGTTAGCTCACAACTTCAGGTCTTGTCAGCACTACGTGACTGTACTGCTGGTGGTTGGCCCCAGTGCAAGCAAACGGGCTGGCCCCCTCAAACCTCACACCTCATAACAACAAGGCGTACTATTTATTTATTATTGACTACACTGCCTCGCTAACATCATGACTTGAATGACTCACCACAGGCCTCTTTCCACTAACAGCCTCTTCAATGCTGGGGCCCTTTCCTTGAACAATGGCCAGGAACTCGCCGACAGGCAGCAAGAGCAGAGCAAAGTGATCAACTGGGAGGTCGCGCAGGTCTGATGATGAAACTTTGCCGACAAGGTTGCCATCAGGGCCATCAGTGACAGCAACTCCGGACTTGCGGTCAACAGCCTGAGGGAGAATCACAGAAGGGTGCCGGACCATGTTGATATAATATGCAACAATATAAGTGTTGTGATATACAATATAAGTGCTATGATATATGAACACCATGGAATGATGTTTGATCAAGAAAGGGCAGGATGTTGCCCTTGCTGATCTCAAAATGACTAGAAACCACGAAGACTGTTGGAGCAAGGATGTGTCTCATCCCTAATGCTGGTATAAGATGCAACAATTTAAGATGCACCGACGTTTGTAGATACAACAGAACATGCAATGGAACAATCCCCATTGACCCACCTCCTGGGGTTACATTCCTTTCACAACCAAAACAAAAAGAGAACTCACCATGTTGTGGAATGCAACGATGGCAGGGGTGTCGGCGGAAACTGAGTAGACAAAGCCCTGTAGTAGCATTGTGGAATGAAAAAGGCAGATAGTCAGTAAGTTGGCTTAAATCAGCAGCTTTGCATACCCAAGATCTAAATTTGAATAGGCCAGAGAAAGGTGAGCAGTGCAAGTGCATATTAGACAAGCAGAGTGATTCCTGATGTGTTGGTGTTGATCAGATCTACATTTGTCGTGTAGTTCACACATGGACTGAAATCATCAACCTTGCTAAATGATGTAAGGCATAATGAAGATGATGAGCGTAATGAAGCTGAAGATCAAATTTAATTAGCTGATGCTGAGTTATATGTATAATCTATATTTTTCATCTAGGCATAATCATGGGTGCAGACTTCACCACTTCACAAGCGTCTGTGCCACCAAGCCAGCCAAGCACAGACGTGGGTAGACATGAGAGTTGTAGCACTTTCATACTATGTGCGTCTGTGCTATGCATCGCGCAAATTGCCATGTACATATGTGCAATGTGACGCGCCAATCAGGGTCAAGTCAACACAGCAGACACAAGATGTGATAACACATAAGAATGCATCCTCCATTTGAGGTATGGTGTGGTATGTGGTGTGAGATGAGGTGTGGGGAGGTGTGAGGTGAGGCGAGGTGTGGGTAGGTGAGGTGGGGTAGATGAGACCAACCGCCTGCGACTCCTGTGTACTTACATCAGCAAGATCTAACTGTTCCAAAGTCAGGTTCAGGGAGTCTCCAAGCTTGGCGCGGTTCTCCCATAGGAACTTCACGACGTCTCCCTGGGAAACCTGGCAGCAGAGAAAGGAACATTTGGTTTCAGATGCGAGAACATAGCAATATAAAATGGTTTGTTACCCTGTTGGTTTGAGAGTAACGAGATGACACAAAAGAGGAATATCATACTAATTGAAAGAGGAGCTTCTCGATGAAGGGTATTAGTATAGTAATTAGCATCAGTTGGTATATAAGCAGATATGAGAGCTTACCTGCTCATTCGTTTTGCACATATGTTGTAAAGGGCTCCCTCTCGAGAGGCTTAGACAATACTTGTGAGAAGGTGAGGCTATGTGCTACCATGAAATAAGAGTGTGCAACTCAATTTGTATTTGCTATTGTGACAAGATAGCAAATAGAGATTGAGTTGCTCACTGAAGAACTGAAATAAGAATTCAGTGAGACTCAAATTTAAGATGGCGAATCTAAATTGAGTTGCACACTGAAAAATGAAATGACGTGAAAAGAGCTCCACATGTGTCATAAATTCATAATCCAAATTATGCACAGAAACGGTTTCAGATGCACAACACCAGTATGCTAGCAGTCGATGGAGAGGTCGAATGATAGATCGCGATCGGGAGATGGAGATCGAGGGACCTATTGCACCGCATGTATGTATAGGAATAGCCTCCAAATCTACATGAACATGCCAAAGCTTCCGTTTTACTAAAAAAACACATCTGATAACTCCGTGACCACTTCTTGTGTTTGAGGCCTTCATTACATTCAGCCCCACCATAAATTTAGCTGTTAAGCAGAGGGTAGATGTCCGTATGTTGTGCTATAAACAAGCAAAGAGTATACAACTGTGCTTTAGGCCATAACTCCATGTCAAAAGACGCACCACATCAGTAGGCCTCCAGGATGATGCACCCTCCTTCTCAGATCCAGGAGCAATGTTGATGACAGTAGTTCCTCCACCCCTCTTGGTCAAGTGGTGGGTGGGCTTGGCAGGACTGCGGCAACAGGGAGGAAAAAGGGTAAATCTGATATTCAGATATTCTTCAACTCATTTTGAGAGACAGGGATGGGAAAAGAGCTGCTGCATAGCAACACCGCATACATGCATGTTACTTAACAATTTAACATGGATGGGCCAATCCACAGAAGGTTGGGTGCTGCATGGCAACACTGCACACACTCTACGAGCCACATGGATATGCCAGTGGATGTCGCATGGCCACATGGCATGCACTCAGATTTGACAGCGCATACAGCCCAATGGATACCGCATCAGTGGCAGTGGTTCACTTCGAAATGCATGCTATGGGCACATGTCAGGTATTGGGGAAGGTGATTCTCAGGTGCAGGCTATAGAAGGTACACTAGATAGATTGCAAGCGACATTGTTGTTTGTGTGGCTAAGAATTATATTTGCCTATCCCATGCACTGACATCGAGTGTCTTGGATGGGCAGCATGGCCTAGGGGTGCATGTTGCATGGCAGTGTAGTACGAACACTCTCACAAGGAAGCCATTCATGGGCCTGCCACACAAAGTTGGGGAGGGAGGCCGAATGGCAAGAAACTTACTCGCAGATGTAGATACGGTGATGCACCTTGGCACTGTTAATACAGAATCCTTTCTTAATGACAGTCATCAGGGTGGTGGTCTCCTCGCCCCTTAGCCACAAGTCGGCCTCTGCAAAGGAAGAGGGTGCCAATGCATTGTGAGATTGTCGATGATCAAACCAGTCATGGAGTCAATGAAGCAATAGGCAAGGCACTGGATTCAGGGCACTGGATTCAAGGCTGGGTTAGGGGGATCACAGGGCGCTGCGGTCAGATGCACAGGGAAGGCACAAGGTTCTAAAGAGAGCCAACTAGCAAACCAGTAATGGAAGAGAATAAAGCAATAGGCAAGGCACTGGATTCAAGGCTGGGTTAGGGGGATCACAGAGAGTTGCGGTCAGGTGCACAGGGAAGGCATAAGGATCCGAAGAGAGCCAAGCAACATAATCCAAGACCTAGAAAGTAGCAGCCATGCAAGGACAGAGGACAATATTGCAGGACATGCATGGGAAGTGCGAAGGCATGGCGTGAAAACAAATTGGAATACTTGCGCACAATTCAATTCACTTGCCCATGACGAAACTATTTATCATGCAAGCTGGTGGAACGTGGGTTGCATGCCATCATGAGGCATTATGTGGGAATTAATATGGAGTACATCAAAACACACACATGCACAGAAATGCAAGGACCACAAGCAAGTTGGTGGGAAGAGCAGAAATATAATTTAACATGCATCCGTGTCAAACCCATGCCGAGGCAGGATCTGGACGTAACCCAGTCCTCTTGCAGAATTACAATTGCTGAACGCGGCCCCGAGGGTTTCGAGAACCATTTCAACTGCCCAAGGCAACTACAAGAGAAAGCTCGTCGAACGGGGGCATGCAAGCAGCAGGGCAAGAGAGCATGCAACAACAAGGACCTGGAACTCACCATGCAATAATGATCCGACGTTCTTCTCCGAGAAAAACTTGCCGATGGAGTCCTGCGTAGACAGAGACCATGTGTAATCAGAGTGCGGGCAGAAATAAACAATCAGGGGGTTTCGAAGGAGCGGAAGGGCAGCAAAAGTATCTCCGTCAGCCTAACAATCCAACGCAACTGCAAACTCAGATCCTCGGTATTGACACGTCGAGTGGAATTCGAAGGGTCGAGTATATCTCCATTTGCGCGCAGGGCTGCCCCAGCAGCTACCTTGGCTTGCAAGCGGTTGTTGTTTCCGGAAACTATTACCGCATACCGTTACTATAATACAAACGGATCATCTGCTCAAGGCAAGGAAGGCACCCATGCAACTCAGGCCTTGATAGGAAAACATAATCGCACAACCTCTCGGTTACTCACCATCTCGGAAGCGGAGACAGTCGCCAGAGAGTCGGTGTAGTTCTCGCCCAAGTTGGCCTCCATGCCTGCAAGATCAAAGAGGGCACACCCGAGGTAGCACAGTCAGCATTTTGAGATCTCTCGGGATCAATGAGTGCGCACGATCGAGATTCCACAGGTCCAGAAGGCAATGGCTGCCGCGCGCACGCGCGCTCAACATAAGGACGATCAGGTCAATAGCTGATGTATTTGCTGTTGGAGCTAAACTTCGGAAACCACGAGCAATTCCAACACAAAGCAGCAGGTCGTGGTTTCTTTCAAGAGGCATGAGCGAAAGGCATGGCATTGGAAACCTACTTCGCTCGAGGCCGCGCAGGAGGTCGCCAATGGAGATGCATCCGACGTACTCCTCGTCATCGTCGACGACGGGGAGGGACAGGATCTTGTTGGCGGACAGCACCTGCGCAAAATAGACAGGCATAATAAGAATCTGGTTTCTGAACAGAAATAGTATATATGCAAGGACAGGGCCATCTTGTTGCGCTTAACGAAGGCGTCAGACAGCTTCATCCAGGCAGTAAAGAATGGCTAATACAGTTCCCTTCTCAATAGGCCCTTCTCATTACCTTCATGGCATCAGCCAGGGTAGCGTCCTTGTGCAGCACGTTCAGACCATGGTGGTGAGTCTGGACAAACTGGGACAGGGTTTCCGTCTTGAAGAAGTCAGCAGCGGCGGCAAACTGCTCGTGTGCAGCATTCATTTTTGAAGGTGTTCGTTTGAGGTTGGCAAATTGGAGTGCTATCAGCGATCGATTAGAACAGATGGGCCTTCTTATGCTTTGCTTTTGCTGACGTGTACCACCTGACGTGTATTCCGCGTACCTGATGCCCAACTGACACCCTGTCGTGTTCTTCGATTAGGGTCGGGCTTGCGACGAAACCTGGGGGGCTGGTTTTTGATCAAAACATCATATTCTAGCCCCACCTGACTCCGCGAGAAGGAGAAGGTGCCCCAACCGCCCAACAGACATCACACCCCCGACATGCAACTCCGACATTGCCCAGATCATTCCGACACCACGTCCCTGGGCACATAGCACGTCAATATTGATACCTGGTCGCGACTGCATGTCCATTCAGCCGGGTAAAAATCCTCGTTACCGGCTCGTTACAATCTTAAGAGCTCGCATAGGGTCCAACCGAACAAACTTTTGCATGCAAACGATGGATGATGGGTGGGCGGGGGCATGTGATGAGAGGAAAGACCAGTTGCATGAGGTATCAGCCATGCATGCATCATGCTCCCACGACCTCCTCGGGCAGTGATGGTGGAGGGATGGGCGTCTTCATGAGGGGGGTTCTGCAGAGCGGGGACAGGGAAAGGAGTGGGCTGGTGGGAGCCCGTGGAGCTGTGTGGCGCGATGGGTGTGTCCGCATGTCCGGGTGTTTATAACACGTGCATGCAATGGCCGGGTGTGTTAGGGGTGAGGGCCCGCGGCCCGAATTGTCCGAGCCAGGACCAGCGCCGACCAGCGCGCTGGTCCTGACTCGGACAATTCCGCGCTGGCCACGGCCAGCGGTCAGGACCAAGATGGAACCTGGATGCGCCTGGATGGAACGTTTTGCCCAGAGGGTTTTGCCGAGTCAGCGTGGTAGGTTCTCCCTGAGGATCAGAAAACCGTTTCGCCGAGTCAGCACGACCGAGATCATCCTGGACTGCTCCATGCAGCTCCATGTCCCCTCATGATAGGAACAAAGTCTTTTAGATCCTCGAAAATCCACTGATTTAATACGCTCGAGCACTGGCAACTTGGAAGGCCCCTCCTGCACAGCACCCGCCAGCACTCGACGGTTATCTGCCTAGGAATTACCGAATCAGCCCTTGCGCACCAATCGTCTGATCCTGGTCGGAAGAGATCGACATGGTGAAGGTCGCGATCATACCTGGGAACGGTGCTGGTAACGTGCACAATTGCAATTTCTACGGCTGGCTGCATCGTAAGCTGCATCATCCTCCTGCGGTTACGAGTGTGCTCAGAAATATGCCAGATCCCATCACTGCCAAAGAGTCCATCTGGTGAGTAGTGAGTTCTGAGATGGTCAGGAGGGAGGGTGGGGTGATGTACACTTGGACCAAACAGGAAGTATGGTCTGGCCCAGTCTGGCCACAGAAAGTGTGGGTAAACACATTGAGTTGAGGAGGGTGGTGGAGGGAGGTGGGGTGGTTGGGGAGTTAGACTAAGAGTTTTTGAGCTGAGGGGCGTGGTGGAGGGTAGGGGGGGGGAGTTTGGGCAATTTTGTTGAGTTTGGAGGGTGGTGTAGGGTGTTGGGGTGGTTGTGGAGTTGAGGCTAGGGTTATCACCCAACATAGTGTGGTGTAGGGTTTCGCGGCGATTGGGGCGTTTGGGATAAGGTGTTGACATATGTGGTGGTGGGGCGCTTGGATGTTATGTAGAGATAAGGAGTTTGGTTGAGGGTGTGGTGTTGGGAAATTTTGGGGTAGGGTATAGTGCTGAAGAGATCAACGGTGGTTAGTATTGATGGAGAGGTTGGAGTGACGAATTCCATGTGGTTAGTGTGAGTGCTGGGGGAGGGCTCGAATATGGAAGGGGTTGTTGGGTAAGGTGACGTGTAATTAAAGGTGATCGGTCAACTGGATGAGGTGGCGACTTAGTTGGGGTGGTTGGGAGAAGTAATGTGTTAGTAGGGTGGATGATTGGTGTGGGAGGTGCGACGCTGGGGGAAGGGTACGTGGCGCTGAAGTTGCCAACAAAGGAAGCGCTGACGATGTTAGGATTGGCTGGACTGGAGAGAATGTAACCAATATTGTATGGTCTGAATCGTTTTGTAAGGCAGGGGAAAGTCTGGTACTTGCAGTTTTAATTTACTGCAGACAGCGTGGAAGTTTGCCGATAAGGCAGGAGGAGGGTGCTAAACACAATTGTACTTGCATGCAACGTAGGCTCCCCTTCATGGAGGACGAGTTGGGCTGTGATGAGGACTGCATCATAGTAGGGCACAGCTCGGGAGCTTGTGCGGCAGTACGATATGCTGAAAAGAAGAAAGTTCGAGGTGCGGGAATTGATGTTCGAAAAAAACATATCTGATATTATTGAATTGATGCCTATCTTGTTCAGTATTTTTAGGTTTGCCTAGTATGATATCGTTTAGGTATATCATGCGAGATATCAATTAATTGTACAATATATCGTACGATATTGTATTGTATATCGCCAGACAATCTTGGGGACCAAGTATGGTATTGACATCCCTAAGTGCTTATGATTTTGAGTCACAGGTTTGATGCGTACGCTAACATGTTGGTCGTACGCTGAATATATGAGATTAAGAAGTGCGAGAATTAATGCAGGGGAAGGGGCAGGAAGACAGATTTTTGACCACATGTTCAAAACGGTGTCCTGTTCAGATGGGAGTTGGAATTGTGGAAGTTTCAAACAAAAAGAGGGGGGAAATAAAGTTGGGAAAAAGTGTTTACCACGTAACCCCCCCCCCCCCCCCCCCCCCCCCCCCCTAAAAACCCCTTACCCCACCCTAACCTCCCTAAAATGGGGGTCATTCGAAAGATCTTTTCTTACCCATTCCAGTTATGCTCTTACATCTTTCATGGGTTTTCCCAAACGTGATTTATCGCGTAGATAAGATTTGGGCCGCTTTGGGTCAAAAAAACTTTGGACCCCTCAAACTTCCTGTAAACTTTATTTTTTTGTCACTCAAAAAGGTTGTAACAGAATCCTAAAGCTAAGCTCTATTTAAAGTGAAGATGAGGTATGGCAGCTTTTTTCTTGCCCCCCCCCCCCTCATTAAAATATATATTTTATTGTTGAGCTGGTGCCTGTCTTATACAGTATTTACCGGTATGGTTTTGAGTCACAGGTTGGATGAGTGCGCTGGCATGTTAGTAGTACACTGAACAGATCGAAGTATGAGGTGCGAGAATAGATGTTGTAATGTGTCTTCTATTGTTGAGCTGGTGCCTGTCTTGTTCAGTATTTGTGATTTGGAGATACAGGTTGGATGAATACTCTGACATGTTAGTCATATGCTGAACAGATAAGATTAAGAAGTGCAAGATTAAATGTTGAAATGCCCGATGAAATTCTCATATATTGTTGAGTTGATACCTGTCTTGTTCAGCATTTATGATTTTGAGTCCCAGGTTGGATGAATACTCTGACATGTTAGTCATACACTGAACAGATCGAAGGAAGAGGTACAAGAATAGATGTTGAAATGTATATTATGTTGTTGAGTTGATGCCTGTCTTGTTCAGTATTTGTGATTTTTAGTTACAGGTTGAATAAATACGCTGACATGTCAGTCGTACACTATACAGATGAGATTAAGAAGTGTGAGAATCAATGTTAACATGTATATTCTATTGTTGAGCTGGTGCCTGTCTTTTTCAGTATTTGTGATTTTGGGTCACAGGTTGGATGAGTGCGCTGACATGTTGGTCGTACGATGCACATATGAGATGAAGATGTGCGAGAATTAGTGTTAAAATAAAAAGTTAAATGTTTAATGTTTCTTCTATTGTTGAGCTGGTGCCTGCCTTGTTCAGTATTTGTGATTTTGAGTCACTGGTTGGATGAATACGCTAGCATGTTAGTCTTACACTGAACAGATCAAAGTAAGAGGTGCGAGAATTAATGTTAAAATGTATTTTCTATTGTTGAGCTGGTTCCTGTCTTGTTCAGTATTTGTGATTCTGAGTCACTGGTTGGATGAATATTTGCTGACACTGAACAGATCAAAGTAAGAGGTGCGAGAATAGAAATTGAAATGTATCTTACATTGTTGAGTTGATGCCTGTCTTATACAGTATTTGTGATTTTGAGCCACAGTTTTGGTGAGTACGCTGACTTGCTGTTTGTATGCTGAACAGAAGAAAGTAAGAGGTGCGGGAGATGATGTCAAAGCATCTGTCATAGTAGTAGTAGTAGTAGTAGTAGTAGTAACTTTTAGTTTGAGTCACAGGTTATGATGTTGTTATAGCCATCCAGTGAATCTTTTGTGAATTGATTTTTGGAAAAACAAATTACTTCATAGTTTGTACCTCACATTTGGCATGAAGTACGACATACGACCTCGATTTCCAAATGATCCGCTGGATGGCTATATTACGTTGATATGTTGTTAGGCTGACAAGGAGAAAGTGCTTGGTGCAGAAAAATGACGGTAAGCCGCATCTTGGAATAGTGAGTTTGAGTCACAGCTTTTATGTGGTTAATAAGCTGTCATGTTGATAGGCTGAAAAGGAGAAAGTGCTAGATGCAGAAATATGATGTTAAGCCATATATTGGAATTGTGTGTTTGAGCCACAGCTTTTGATGCTGGTCCCCATAATGATTGTACGATATCATACGATATAGTGCGATATTGATATCGTACGAATATGAAATTGATACAAAATATGAACCCTGTAGTGCTGTTTATTTTGCAACTCGGTGCGACCCCAGTGCGACGCACTGCCCCCCAACCCCCCGGGGGTTCCGCGCAGAGCATGAAGTGCGGAGCCCGGGGGGTTCAGGGGGGCATTTCTGACTAGTTTAGCCAGACCCATGCATCGCCACGCAGTGACAGGATGGTGTCGGAATGGCGGCGCGTCGCCGAAAAAAATGCCATGTACATATTGTACTCAAAGGCACTACAATCGTCGCAATCCTGTGTAACACAAACTCAGGGCCTCCATCGGTAAAGCGATGTGCTGGGGCCCAGTTCCTCAGTGTTTTTTTCCGCTTTAGCCCCTCCTGCTATCGAGGTTTGGCAAGTCTCTTTAGCCTCTTTGGCTACTCCTGGACAACATACTTACACACCTACATACAACCCTTAGGCCAACCAGTACTCTCTTCGCCGCTCACCATGGCACTCATCCCGGGTCGTGTAGGATCATAGTACTAGGGTTGTCAATATCGTCCTGGTTCCAAGATTATATTGCAATATATCATACTACCGATATTATGTACGATATATTTACATATTGTATGATATTGCACAATATATAATACGATATTGCACGATTATCGTACCATTTCGTACTTGACAACCCTACATAGTATTGACTGTATGAAGAGATTGGACCAAGCATACTTTGATCAAATGCTTTTTTTTAAACTGTTAACGTTGCTGATGAAGACAGCGAGCAGCCAAACTGGTGGCTGCAGCCATGAAACCAAGTTCCAATTTCAAGTATTATTCTTTCTCCTCTGCCCAATAATCGTGCCAGTTGGGGTGTACGCCACTGCCGGAGGGAACCCGGATGAAGCTGGTAGTTGTTCTAGCCATATATAATTTTTACAAATCTGTTTTTCTAGCGGCTACTTCAGCCGACCATGGGATTGGGCAGCAGCCAAATTGGTGGCTGGAGCCATGCAACCAGGTTCAAGTCCAAGTATCACCATTTCTCCTCTAGCCAGGAATCATGCTAGTTGGGGCGTACACCACTAACAGGGGGGACACCAATGAAGCTGCTAGCAGCTACATCAGCCCTTAAATCCATAACGACACTTCAACGCACTGCATTCATCGATAGCCATATGCAATTCTTTGCTTTCTCCTCAAAACAGGAATCATCTTACTTGGGGCAAACACCACGGATGGGGGGGACGCCAATGAAGGTGCTACCGGTTACTTCAGCCCTTCAATCCATAACGACACTTGAATGCTCTACATTCATCGCAACCCATAAGCCAATCAGTGCTCTCTTCCCCGCTCACTGTTGCTCCTGTACTTTCTCCTCAATCCAGGAATCATCTTAGTTGGGGCGTACACCACTGATGGGGGGGACGCCAATGAAGCTGCTAGCGGCTACTTCAACCGACCATGGGATTGGGCAGCAGCCAAAGCCAATGCAGGCTTCTGTGTTGTGTTCGGCAGCACAGATGATCCCTTCCTTCCTTGGAGTGAGCAACAAGAAGTCGCTGGTAGGATGATCTTGATTGTTTGAGGTCGGGCAAGTCCCTTAAGCCTATTTGTCTACCCCTGGACTGTGACAGACAGACAGACAGACAGACAGACAGAAAGGCAATGCTGGCTTTTGCGTTGTGTTGTGTTGTGTTGTGTTTGGCAGCACATGTGGCCTTTCACTCCTTGGAGTGAGCAACAAGAAGTCGCTGGTAGGATGATCTTGATTGTTTGAGGTCGGGCAAGTCCCTTAAGCCTATTTGTCTACCCCTGGACTGTGACAGACAGACAGACAGACAATGCTGGCGTCTGTCTTGTGTTGTGTTTGGCAGCACATGTGGCCATTCACTCCTTGGAATGAGCAGCAAGAAGTCGCTGGGAGGTCTGTGCTCCTTCTCAGTGGATGGGAGGGGTTGAAGATGTGATGGAGGGGTTGAGAAGGCGGAAGTGCACTTATTCGCCCATGAACCACTCAGGATTGGGGGAAGGGGGGTTGGGGAGGGGATGAGGGGGCAGTGAATGGGATGGAGGGGTTGATAAGTCGGAAGTGCACATTGTTGCCCTTCAACCACTGAGGATTGGGGGAAGGGGGGTGTTGGAGGGGAGGGGGGGGTCAGTGGGTGGGATGGAGGGGTTGAGAAGACGGAAGTGCACTTGGTCGCCCTTCTAGCACTGAGGATTGGGGGAAGGGGGGTGGGGGAGGGGAGGGGGGGTCAGTGGATGGGATGGAGGGGTTGATAAGGCGGAAGTGCACGTTGTCGCCCATGAACTACTCAGGATTGGGGGAAGAGGGGTGGGGGAGGGGATGAGGGGTCAGTGGATGGGATGGAGGGGTTGAGAAGGCGAAAGTGCAATTGGTCGCCCTTCATCCACTCCGGATTAGGGGAAGGGGGGTGGGGGAGGAGATGGGGGGTCAGTGGATGGGATGGAGTGGTTGAGAAGGCGGAAGTGCAATTGGTCGCCCTTCATCCACTCCGGATTAGGGGAAGGGGGGTGGGGGGTGGGATGGGGGGTCAGTGGATGGGATGGAGGGGTTGACAAGGCGGAAATGCACTTAGTAGCCCTTCCGATTGCTATCAATGTTACTGCTTAAGATAATCTTGGTAATTTGAGGGTGGGCCAGTCCCATAAGCCTATTCGTCTCCCCTGGACTGAGACAGACAGACAGACAGATTTGCTGACTAATCCCTACCAAAATCGTTTTCTTTGGGGCATGGCATGTTTCCTTTTTAATTTGAATTTCAAATCTGATTTGTACTTCAGAAGGAATCACACTTCGATAGCTTTGTAGGGTTATATATTATAGTCTTATAGTCGGGGCCTCTCCGTTCTGCAGATTTGTCCTTTTTCTGGATTCTTGGTATTTGCAGTATTCAAATCAGTGAAGCAAAACAACTGAGGAGGGCTGCCCACCCACCCCCCACCCACCCTCAAAATAGAGTGCTCACAATAACCTGAAAATGGCTCAAAACGTCGCCATGAAGCAGGCCATAACAGCCCCATTCTCAGAATATATCGATCAGCATTAGTAAAACAATTGAGGCCTGGGCACCTCCTGTTTAAAGCAATCTCAGAACAATACTTATCAAACCCAATATATTGTAGCGTAATAGCCATCAGTGGATCATTTGGGAATATTATTTCGCGCCCAGACCGCTACATGGTAGTGTGCAGGGTTTTCTATCGTGTGCTACTAGTAGCACTAAGCGCTAAATTATATACCTAAGTGTTTTGGGATGCCACCATATAGCCTCTTAACATATGGCAACGGTCTCAATTCAATGAATTCTGGTGAATATTGGAATGGTTTAACGTTTATTTTAATGCTCAGCAGGAGGTGTCAAGGCCTCCAAATTTTCACTTCTTACGATCGATTTTTTCTGATAATGGGGCTGTAATCGCATGTATCATTGCGATATTATGAGACATTTTCAGGTCATTCTGAGCACCTCATTTAGGGGGGGGGGGGGGGGGGGGGGGGGTAAGCCCTCCTCAGGTTTTTTTCTAACTTTTTACTCAGACCTCCAAATGACATTCTGAGACCACCCTGGAGTAGGCCTTGGTAAGGGCAGTCCATTGGCACCACTTTGGACCTTGTGCAATAAGTATCTACCCCTTGGATGGGTGAATGCAATAAGTATCTACCCCTTGGGTGGGTGGGTGAATGGGGTCAGCATTCCTCAGTTTGTTTCTAACTTTTTACTCAGACCTCCAAATGACATTCTGAGACCACCCATGAGTAGGCCTTGGTAAGAGTAGTCCATTGGCACCACTTTGGACCTTATGCAATAAGTATCTACCCCTTGGGTGGGAGGGTTGTTGGGTGAATGGGGTTGAAAAAATGAATTTTGACTATCAGACAATCCCTGTGTGGGAATTCCGAGGATGCCATTATGTGCGCCGTAATGTAAACCCCCACAATCCACATCTAAGTTTTTCAAAAAGGGGGTGTTTCAATTTAAATAGGGGGGGGGGTCAGCCCCCCTCAGGATTTTTAGGGTTAGGTGTCCCCCCTTTTTTTTGTACTCCCGGCTTCAGTGTCATTTATGGTGACTTTCCCCAGCTGCGGAGTGCGGGAGGGTCCCCTTAATACCACGCCCCTCCAGGCGTTATCATTGTTTTAAGCGTCATTTAAGCTCTAAAAATATGGCAACGGTCTCAACTCAATGAATCCTGGCGAATATCGGAATAGTTCAACGTTTTATTTTAGTACTTAAGCATCATGTATGGTGACTTTCCCCAGCTGCGGAGTACGGGAAGGTCCCCTTAACACCACGCCCCTCCGGGCGTTATCATTTTTTAAAGCGTCATTTAAGCTCTACAAATATGTAGGGATCGGCAACTAATATTATTGGGGGAAACCGGGGGAAAAACTAATATTAGTTCAATATTAGTCAGATTTAGTTGTCCAAATCTTTTTTTGAAAAGAGTACCAAGTATGTTATAAAATAACAAAGCCTTTAATGGAGCCGGATTTTGTTGGGAGCCAATCTGGATGATTATAAAACAAAGCATTTGAAACGCGGAACCGGAAAAGCGGAATTTTCGTATGAACAGGCCCGTGGCCGAATGCTCAATCAACATTGTGGCGGAGCGTTGTGGGCTGAGGCAAAAGAGGTAGTGTAGCAAAGCTGTGTCTAAATCACTATAGAAAGCTACAAGCACCAGCTTCTGGGCAGCTCCGAGGTGCACTAGCTCAGGTTTTAGTACTGATAGAAAGTTAATTATGCAAGTTCAGTTTTTTTTCAAGTAGCTGCCCATTCTGTTTATCTATGGGACATGCCCTCCATACATCGAAGGGGAAATCAGCTGCTCAGAGTTGGCTCCACGAGATTGTAGAGTGGTGGTGGAGGGGTGATCAGGAGCTGTGTGTGTTTGGGTGTGCATTTGTATGTGTATGTGTGTGCGTTTGTACGTGTGTTTTTGTCTATGCGCGTTTGTATGTGTGTGTTTGTATGTGTTTGTGTGCGTGTTTGTATCATTGTATGTGTGCGTTTGCGTGTGTTGATATGTGTGTTTGTGTGTGTGTGTACGTGTTTGTGTGTGTTTGTACCATTATATGTGTTTGCATGCATTTGTGTGAGTGTGTGTGCGCGCGCGTGTGTATGTGTGTGTGTGTATGTGTGCGCGTTTGTGTGTGTGTTTGTGTATGTATGTGTTTGTGCATGTGTTTGTCTGTATCATTGTATGTGTTTGCGTGTCTGTGTTAGTGTGTGTGTTTGTATGTATGTGTTTCTGTGCGTTTGTATGTGTAAGTGTGTGTGTACGTTTGTATTTGTGTGTGTGTGTGTTTTTGGAGGGGGAATTCCCAGCTGTCCTAGACCTCGTGTTCTTGGAGGGGGAAGCCTCATCTGCCCCATCCATGATTATCAAGTTGGGGCCATCCTCCGTCCTGCTGGTCCTAGAAACCGTGCAAGATTCCTTGTGCTGCTTGGTTGTCTGGTGGGGGTTCGAGGCGGAGTATTGGTTAATGCACCGCTTGCAAAACAACACGCAAGCCCTGAGAGTGCCTGGGCTCTCACTGAGGGCCACGTCAAACACATTGTGGTAGGTGAACTTGTCCCGGTTTAGGTGGGCTACCAGCACCTCCGGCTTGCACAATGTGCAGTTGTGTTGCTGCATTCCACCATCGTTTAGTTGGCTCTGAAGCGTTCTACCGCGCTTGACCGCCATGGGCTTCGGCGGTGGCATATCGCTGTCACGCACAAGTATAAACGAAACTAATCTAACGCGCGTTGGCTAGGCAACCTGCGAAGCTGCGATATGGGAGTAAGCTGCGAGAAGAATGAGAGCACAATGCCGCGAGAAGAAGGAAAGCGAAGAAAAGGAGAAAACGCCCCCAAAGTACAGGCAGTACAAATCCGACTAATATTATCTAATATTAATTATTATATAACATAGCCGACCCTACAAATATGGCAACGGTCTCAATTCAGTTAATCCTGGTGAATATCAGAATGGTTCAACGTTTTAATATCAAACTTAATCATCATTTCATCTCTAAAAATATGGCAACAGTCTCAATTCAAGCCTTGTCATCATCACGAGGCGTGAGGTTGAGGGGGCCAACCCGTTTGCTTGCACTGGGGCCAGCCACCGTTTGAATAGGAATGATGCCTTACCCCAGGGCTTCTTTCCGCCAAATATAGCGATCGCTAGTTTTGACCCCGTTTTGGCGAAGTTGTCACGGTACAAATGTAAGAAACTGATTTTTGTCATAAATGGCCCTTAAAATCTCTATATTTAAGCACTAAAACGCTGTCCCTGAAGGAGGCCTAAAACCATGAAGCTTGAAAAACACCCACTTTCAGATTTGAAAACAAAACCTTACCCATTTACTCTTTCTGCTGCAGATGGATTGGGAGCTGAGCTCCACAAATTTGAAGGTAAGATCTTGGACATCAATTTTAATGTTTCTTCGAGGACAGTTTTTATCAAAAGAGACCGTAAGATCTTGGACATCAATTGTAATGTTTCTTCGAGGACAGTTTTTATCAAAAGAGACGGTAAGATCTTGGACATCAATTGTAATATTTCTTTGTGAACAGTTTTTCGTATGATTTGTGTCAAGGCATTAGCCGAACTAAACCTCAATGTCTCCCTCTGAGTCTGGTGATGGCTGTTACATTATTATGGTTGGCGATTTTATTTTTTTTATCTGAAAGTGGTTTTTTTCTATTTTCTTGTTTTTACACTTTTTTTATAGCGATAATTTCGCTTAAACGGGGTCAAAACTAGCGATCGCTATATATAGCGGAAATAAAAATCCCTGACTTGTATTAGAACCTTGCTGTTCATTGAAGCTGAATGCTTTTTCGTCTTCTGTGTCTTATTTTCATTGAGTTGTACAATCAAGAACTTAATAGGTTACTTCAGACCTTGAGGTTGTCACTCCGAAGGACCAAGTGAGTAGAACAACTTAGCCCCCCCACACCCCCCACTACCACCCCCCACCACCACCCCACAAACACCCCACCACCCCACCACCACCGCACAAACACACACTCCACGCCTTAGCGTCGCTCCGACTTCAGGATTTTATAAAAAAAAAAATCATCCCATCAAGCATAGTTTTCCACATACCGGGTACAATAACTTCATGTAGCTTTGTGTGTGTATCTGACTCCACCAACCATCCACCCCTTGTGCTTCTTTCAATTATAGACCGCGGTCATTTTATGGACTCTCAATTCCCAGAGCTGTTGAATCTACTGCGGGACCGGATATCAAAGGCAAACCAGGAAGGGTCTACTTAAACTGTTTTGTTACTGAAGCCCAAGGAAGTGGGACCCCGTACACAAAATAGCGCGCACTGAGCGTTCAGAGAGATAGGCGGAGAAAGTCATACAGAAGTAGGAAGTGGTTTACATGTTGATGTCAGGGTATTTCTTGCCAAATTGGTCAGCGCTTAAAGCGCACAAACGTCAAATTGGCCAGCGCTTTTTAGTGCAAAAAGCGCAAAAACTGTGCGCTGCGCCCACAGGAGGTTGAAAAATCTGCGCGAAACGCGCAGAGGGGCTCAAAAAAGCAGCGCGGCACCATGCTGCCGCGCGCGCTTAGTTGTACCCTGCTCACTACACAAAGCTTTAACTTGAAGGATTTAGAAAGCAAGGTGGGGATGCTCCTTATGGCAAAACCCTTGCCAGCGTTCATACTTCTGAACGACAACAATACCCTGAGCCAAAAACAACTAAACAAGTGCATCTGCCCCCAGCGTACCCTGGTTGATATTACTGCCAAAGACGGTGAGCAGCCTTAAAGGATGGAGCCGTGCAATCAAGTTCAAATTCAAGTTAGGATTGGTGCTGAAGATCGTGATTAAGGGACTTGCCTCATCAGTGATAGTGTGGGGGGCTTGAAGAGGAAGAATTGATAGAAGGTTACATACGCTAGCAATTCGGCCTCTAGCCGTCTGCAGAATGCCGTATTTCCCACACCGTAGTGTGAGAATAAAGTATTAGGAAAGGCGGGACCAGATACCAACATTCGCGCTCATATTTTGAATGTTCAAAACCTGCGGAAGGCGAAACGAGGACGGTCGCATGCCGCTAATTCAAATCAGTTCCAGGATCACCACGAGTATATAGTCTGTGCTCAGCAATAGACCAATACTACTTTGATCAAATTGCTGTCACAGCAATTCAGTCCTGTCATTTTTCTAGTTCCCCACCACCATTCCTCCGTTCCACAAGAGTACATCTTCAAGAAGCTACCGGAGCACTCCCAGGGGAAGTACTCTGTTATTATTTGACAGTAGCTACTCTTATGGTAGTAGCGCAAAGACAGACCTATAAGGGTCTGAAACTTAAAGCTAGATGGACCTACTCATGACTTCATGAGCCAAAATCTACGTTTAAAACGCAACCGACCCTCCGACACATGCGTTTGAGGCCTGAAACGTTATGGTTTTGAACAAACCAGTTCCCGTCCTTAAGATTGGGAGAAATGATTTGTTCGCATTTATCCTGGTAAATGTTTTTTCACTGCCGGGAAAAAAGTTCAAGTTCAAGAAGACGGCGAGCAGACAAATTGCTGGCTGGAGACATGTAACCAAATTGAAGTTGAAGTTATAATATTGAATTGGAGTTTTACAGACAGGGTTTTGAGCGGAGCCCCCTCTTCAAGGGGGCGGGAGCCCCCATGTTTACCCATTTGTCCGTCCGACCATCCATCCGACCATCCATCCATCCATCCGACCGCGCTGAAGCCTGACACGTCAGCCAACGGTCTCGTAACTAACTCGCTTCCGTTGCCGCCTGTCGCTCCCTCGCGATCACTCTCCGCCATTTTTTAGCGACGCAGGCGACGCTGCATAGAACTTGTCTTGACGATGCTACATGTTGCACAAGTGAAAAATAATGTGCCTCGGTGTTTTGTAGGTGCTACATTTTGTGTTCCTTATTGGGGCCAAAAACGCTGTTTGCAGCACCCCCAAAAGCGACCTAATAACACACATACACCAAAGGCTAACAAGAGCACCATGGTGGTACATAAAGACACTGTTTTGTGTCCTTCAAAAAGACCTTTGTTTTCAGGCTCGTAAATGGAAAAGAAAAAAGCGGAAAAGGGGATTTGGTCGCGTTTACATTTTCCTGATAATATTTTTTTTCTGCCGAAGACGGCGAGCAGCCAAAATGCTGGCTGAAGCTATGTAACGAAGTTCAAGTTCAGGCTCTTTATTTGAATCGATTGGGTTACCTTCGAAGACGGGGACCAGCTTTAAAGGCTGGAGCCATGTAACCAAGTGCAAGTTCAAGTTCCAGGCTAATGGTTTCATGTTCGGTAGCTTAGACTGCAAGCTCAAACCCAATTACATAGAAGATAGCTATTAGGCGCAGTAAAGCGTTTTTTTTTTTTTTTAGTTGTGAAAGGATTTTCACCCCAGGAGGTGGGTCTCCCGACACAAACCAGCAACGCGGAGGATTCAGTTCGAATGGTGGTGCCACTCCTACAACATGCAAAGTAGGCGCACTTAGGAGAGATACCGATTGATAAAGGAGATGCAAAGCAGTACAGTCTAGTACTCATTACTTTCCTGGAGGGACGTGGTATGAAGGTAAGCCCTGTCTTACGGCGAAAGAGACCGGGCTGATACTTTACCTGGACAGTGCTACCATGACGGTTGTCTGCGACCGCGGACACTAAAGCGCACCTATAGGGATTCGAACCCAGTCCCTTCTTTAGTCCAGCGAATTGATCGACCATTTAACCATTCGCTGAATTGGGAATGGTAGGAGCCATGTAAGTATGTAACCAAGGTTAAGGTCCATATACCGTATTCGAGTTTAGAGAGTGCATTCGTTTTTTTTTTTAGTTCGAGCCCCGCTGTCAGAAGACGGCGGGTGGTTTCTCGAGTCCGACTTTAGGGCGGTGTTGTTTCACTGCTAGGACATGAGCCCCTTGTAATCTTCTTAATCCTCTTTTGTCAGTGGGCGTATGGAGTCCGTTCTTTCGAGGGCGGTGGTCTTCCACTGCCAGGGCAAGTGCCACTTGTAATCTTTCTTTTTTTTGTCTCGTTACGTATCCTTGTGGATTCTCGCGAATTGGGCCACGGCAACTCTTTGCCCATATACAATACACACTTACTCTGCACATACTTCGCTATTTTTCTCCATGCCCTTGTACTTCGCTCTGTTTTTTTGTTAAGCTTTTTAATTTGCTTTTTCTTTCGCTTTTTTTAGGTTACCACCTGGATCAGGTTCTTAGGTGTATATTGCCTAAAACCAAACTGTTATAAAACTGTTCAGCTGCCCTGTTCAGTCTCGGTATTGATTTGTGCTGAGTATGTAACAATCAATATCCTCTCTATGTGTGGGACTTGGAGGAGGAGAGTGGAGGGAGTGGCTTCGAATTACAACTCGCACCACAGGAAACAAAGGGTTCTGATATATAATTACCAAAGGGATCAACAGACAACTGACAACTTACAAGCATACCTACGTTAGCTATGCTCGGGACACAAACACAGTGTCTCTGTCCCCTACTTACTGCATCTAACAAAGCTAACATGGGCATAAGTTATCCAAACATGGCAAGCGTAACCTGGCTAAGTGAATTAGAAGCATTTAATTTAATTTAATTTATCAGCTTCTCGTCTATCTACCGCACAATGAATTAGTGGACATGGTATGGAAGACAGTACTGCCCGACAGGCAGACGGTATCGGGCAGTATTGTCTTGACTACATAGAAATATGCCAGGGATAATAACACCATCACCTATTAGCCTGAATCAATACCATTGCGACAAGCATAATGTGAACTCAGAAGATAAACACACTACCAGTACAAATCGTGTAATTATTGCAAAACACTACTGTGGTACATTGTCTCAGTAACAGTGTATGTATGCTATTTGAAGTAAAGCTGGGAGCAGACACACGCCAGATGAGTGCTGGTGAACATCAGAATGTAGCAGAAGGGTGAGGGTGATTCAACGTTATATTTTAATACTTCAGTGCCATTTGAGCTCTAAAAATATGGCAACGATTTCAATTCAGGCCTTGTGGGTGTTGGGTCTTGCATTATTCGTGTAACACTGTTGTTCTGTTTTATGGTAGCAGCAAGGAGCTTGTTCCACAGCAGTTGCTGCGCTGGGCAGCGTTGTTGAAGTATGCATACCAGAGGAGTCCGTTAGGTAGGAACTTGTCCGGGGTGTTGCAAGGACCGTTGGCTCTCAATAAGACGTTGATGACCTGGCTGCTGACAGAGCTATCCAGCTGGGTTACCTGAGCAGGGGCAAAGAGGACAGTATCAGGGTAATTCAAAGCACGCGCTTTTGCGCTTTTGAGCGCTGACTTTTTGACCCCCTCTGCGCTTTAAGCGCAGTTTTTTGCAACCCCTTATGAGCGCTGCAAGCAATTTTTGCGCGGATGGAGCCGGAAGGAGAGAGAAAAAATGAAAAAAAAAAAAAAAAAAAAAAACGAGTGATTTTTTCACGCTCACATTTTCCTGGTAATAATATTTGTTCCTGCCGGAAACGGCGAGCAGCCAAATTGCTGGCTGAAACTATGTAACCAAGCTTATGTAATGTTAGGAATGTCTTCTTGCTTTTCGTGTACACTAGTATATGGAAGGGGTGCCAAACACACACACTACAGACGCAAACAAGGGAAATCAAACGCGGGTAGAAGATAAGGCAACTGCAAGTTGCAAACTGAAAAGTTAGGTAGGATACTGATAGGGGAGGCGAATAACAAGAGGCTTAAGCAAGGCAGAGATCTATACTATGGACTGATCAATAAAAAAAATCTTTTCATTTTGGAATCCTACGCACCTTGAACACAGTGTACCAGGGCTGAGCGCTGGGGTAGTCGGGAGGCATGAAGGAAGGGATCTGGATGTATGTGTTGTTTCCATACGATGTAGCCACCTGCCTGTCGTTCACCGTCAAAGACTGCACCTGACCGTAGCACTGAGGGTTGATCACCATCTCCACCTTGGAGATCCCCATTTCACAGCAGCTGGGGGGGGGGTTTAACCCACTCTTAGGAACAATGGGTATGCAATCGGAGTTGTCCCTCTTGGTGATGGTGAACGAGAATCTGGCGGGTTCAGAGGGAGGTGTCATGATATCTGTGACGTCATAGGGGGAGGCTGCCACAGCCAAGCCACTGTCTCCGTAGCCTCCGTTTCGGTTGGAGTTACCGGGGTAGCAGGAGTGGGGGAAGTCGACATTGCCACCCTGGCAAGGCAGGCGAAAACTCTTCTCGTCACCGCACAGGTCGTCGGACTCGACGATGACGTCACAGTCGGGGTAGCCGAGGTAGGTCCGAACCTCGGCTGCGCAGATGTCGGTCATAGCTGCGTTCCAAGCCGCGGTCTGGTTGTCGGTGCCGATAGCACACACAGTCATGTAGCTAACCTGGTATCCCTGAAAGGGCCCCACGATAGGACCAAGGGTGCAGGTGAAGGCTGACAGGTCAACTCCCAAGGGAAGGCAGCCCCCTGAAGGGGTGGTTAGGAAGGCAGCCAGGCCATCACATGCTTGGGGTTCCAAAGGGGGGTTGTTGCTGTTGACTCCAATAGCAGGGAGAATGACGCGAACGGTCATACAGGTTTCGCCTTGCAGGTTTAGGGGCTAGAGGAGGGGGAGGGTTTGGGGGAGGGGAGAGAGGGCGGGCGTTGGAGAGGGGGGAGGGGTAGAGGGGGAGGGGGAGAGGGAGGCGGGGGGGGGAAGGGGAACAGGGGGGGGGGGGACAGGGGGAGGAGGCCCAGGAGAGGGAGGAGGGGGCACTTGGAGGGGGAGGAGGGGGTGTTTTGGAGGGGGGGGAGGAGGGGATGGAGGGGGAGTGGGGCGGTAGGGGGACGGGGGCGGGTGTGGTGGGGGGTCTTAGGGGGGGGATTGGGAGAGGCGGGTTGGGAGGGGCCGGAGGAGGGGGGGGGGGAGGGGGGCGTGAGGGGTGGAGGGGGTGGGGACGAGTATTTATTTGGGCTGGGAGGAGATGTGTGGGGCGTGTAGGGGGGCGCGAGGGCGGAGAGTTTTTCTTCCACTTGGGGTGGAGGGGGTAGAAGGAGGGGGATTTCACGGGTGCCAGGCGTGTGTAAAGGTTGAGGGAGGGGGAGGGGCGATGCGAGGGGGGGCGAGGAGGGAGGATGGATGGGGGGCGGGAAGAGGAAGGACGGGGGAGGATGGAGGGGGGGTGGGGGGGAGGGTGGGCGGGAGGGGAGGCAATGGGGCGGGAGGGGGAGGAGCGGAGGGGCTGAGGGGGGGGGGGAGCGCGGGGTGGAATGGGTCGGGAGGGGAGGAGGCAGGGGGATGGTTTCCGCCGGTGGGGACGGCTCGCGATGTGGGTGGCTTGGTGGGGGTTTTTTGAGGAGGAGGTAGGCACGGTAGGAGAGCGTCGGGGGAGGGGGGTGGAGTAGGGTGGGGGAGGGGTTGAGGGGGCGGAGGAAGGGCGGTGGGTTGGGGTGAGGAGGTGTCTTTTTGGCTGGTGGAGGAGTAGGAGGTGCCTGCTGTGTGGGGGAAGGGTGGGGTGCGGGGGGAGGGGGAGGGGAGGAGGATGGGGGGATTGGGTGTAGAGTTGGGGGGGGGGGGAGGGGCGTGAATGAGGAGGATGGGGGACATCTTTGGGGGGGGGGAAGGGCGGGGGGTTTCTGTGGGCGGGGGGAGGAGGGTAGGGGGGGAGGGATGGCGGGAGGTGGGGGGTAGGCACTCCCTTCTGTGGGTGGGTTGGGAGGGGCTGGGGAGGATGCCAGGGGGACTGGGGCGTCGGGCGGCCGAAGGCGGGAGGGGGAGGAGGGGGAGGGGGTGGGGGGGTGCGTGAAGGACTTCGGCGGGAGGGGGGGGGGAGAGGAGGAGGAGGGGGACGGTATGGGGTAGTGTGGGGTGGAGGCAAAGGGGGGAGGGGGGTGGCAGGAGGTAGGGGGGAAGGGGGGGAGGAGGGCGGCATGGGAGTGAGGCAGGGTGGGGTGAGGGGGCGGGAGGAGGGGTGAGGAGGCTCGGGAGCGCAGTGGAGGGGTGGAGGGGGGTGGTGGGAGGCTATTATGTGTCGTGGGGCGAGGAAGGAGGGGTGGAGGGCGGGGGGAGGGTGGAGGAGGGAGGGGGTAGGGGGAAGAGGGGGGTGGGGGAGGAGGGGGGGCGGAGGGGGGGGGAGGAGGGGGTGGGGGGGAGGGTTCCCGGGTGGGGTGGGGGTAGGAGGTCTTTATGGATGGAGGGGGGGGCGAGGCTGGGGGGGCGTGGGTGGTGGGCAGGATGTGGGGGGAGGGTGTGAGTGCGGCGCGCGATGGAGGGGTGGGGCAGGAGGATTGGGGGGCGAGAGGGGGGGAGGGGGTTGGCGGTGAGGGGGTTGTGGGGCGGTGGGGAGGAGGAGGGGGTAGGGACGGAGGGGGGGGGTGTGGGGTTGGGGGAGGGGGAGGGGGCATGGGGTGGCTTGGGGGGGGCTGAAGGTGGGAGGGGGGGGGGAGGGAGGGAGGAGGAGGGGGAGGGGGGGCGTGGGGGGGAGGTAAAGGGCAAAGGGGGGGGCTTGGGCGGGGGGTTGACGGGGGGGAGGAGGAGGAGGAGGGGGCAATGTGCCGGGGAGGAGGGGGGGGAGGGATGTTGTCGGGGGGGAGGAGGAGGGATGGGGTTTGAGCGGGGAAGAGGGGCAGGGTGTCAGGTGGGGGGGTGGAGGAGGGGGGAGAGGTTCGGGCGGCTGAGGGGGGCAGAGCGGAGGGCGGGGGGGGGGTTGGGAGGGGGGGGAGGGGGGGCGGGGGGGGGGGGGGAGGTGTCGGAGAGGGGGTGGGTGTGAGGGTGGGATGTGACGGAGGAGGATTGGGGTGAGGGGGTTGGGGGGTGGAGGGGGGGGGGAGGGAGGGTGGAGGGTGGTTGGGAGGCGAGGAGGGGGTGGTCGTGATCGGGGGGGGGGGG
The DNA here is from genome assembly GCA_013435795.1 of Chlamydomonas sp. ICE-L. Taxonomy (NCBI): domain Eukaryota; kingdom Viridiplantae; phylum Chlorophyta; class Chlorophyceae; order Chlamydomonadales; family Chlamydomonadaceae; genus Chlamydomonas; species Chlamydomonas sp. ICE-L. The sequence continues at coordinate 20,638,833 of JACBWV010000626.1, forward strand.
ATGGGGCTAGGGGAGGGTGGTGGGGGGAGGAGGGGGAGGGCGTGGGGGGGAGGCGTGGGGCGTAATTGTCTTCATAGGAGGGGGATTGGACGAGGGACGGTAGGAGGGAGGAGGAACGGGGGAGGGGGTGGATAGGAGGGGGGAGGAGGGTAAGGAGGGAGGATGCTGATTAGGTGTGGTAGGGGGAGGGAGTTAGGAGGAGGGGGGGATGGGGGAAGGTGGGAGGAGGAAGGGGGAGGGGAGGGGGAGGAATGGCGGGAGGGGACGGGGGTGCAGGGTGAGGAGGGGATGGGGGAAGGGGGGAGGGGGAGGGGGGGGGGAGGGGGCGGGAGGGGGGGAGGGGGGGAAGGGGGAGGGGGGGGGTGGGGAGGGAGGAGGGGAGGAGGGGGGGGGGGGTCGTGCGAGGAGGGAATGGTGGGGGGGTGGGGGGGCGGCGGGAGGCATGGGGGGGGGAGGAGGAGGGGGGTCCCGGGCTGGGTGGGGGGGGAGGAGGGGGAGGGGGAGGGGGCGAGGAGGGGGGGGAGGAGCTGGAGGTGGGGGGGGAGGTGGGGGGGGAGGAGGTGGGGGGGGAGGGGGGGGGCTGGGAGGAGGAGGTAAGACTTGCTGAGGGCGAGGGGGCATGGGTGGGGGAGGGCTGGGTGGGGCTACGATCTTACCACAGCACTTGTTCTCAAAGCTCTCAGTGAAAACATAGTCCACCTGTCTAGCCATGCCCTGGAAGCGATACTGGAAGTAGGAGGTAGCATTTCCGCAGGTGGCAGCGGTTTGGTTAGGATCATTGTGGATACATACAACTGTGCCGGGTGCTGTTTCGTTGGTCAGCTTGAGGTTGACGATGCGAATGGCATTCCCACGGATCTGGGTCTCCCAATAAACAGATCCATCGCTCCAAGCCACGTCGTTGACGGACATGTATTGATATCCAACTGTGCACTGTGAGTCTGCAGCCACAAGTGAGCCGATCAGGTTAGCAGAAGTAATGAGATAGAGTCAGTTAGAGTCAGTTAGAGTCAGTTAGAGCCTGTCATAGCCAACTTCGTACTCAGAGTCTGCAACCACGAGTGAGCGGATCAGGTTAGTGGAAGTAATGAGTCAGTTAGAGTCAGTTGGAGCCTGTACATATGTATGGCAGGGGGGGGAGGAGAGATACATATATAAAGACAAGGGTGGGGCCTTGAGGGATAAGGATTTGAGGTGGTGGTTATGGCAGTGGTGGTGGTGGTGGTGGTGGTGGTGGTAGTGGTAGTTCTTTTTGGGGCTATGCGTAGGGAATGGCAAATCATATGCTGTTGACCAAAGACGAGTATGATATCATACAAAAATCGTATTATTTAATATCATATGGTATGATGCCCCAGGCCAAAGTTACCTAGTCAGACCGCCGGCATCATATGATATCATATTGCCGATCCCTAGCTATGCGTAACAGCTTCTAGACAGCACCTTTCACTTGTTCTTGGGCCAGACCTGAAATTGGGTAGCGCGTATGAAAGCCAGCATGATATGCATTCCTATGCAGCTGAAAGCTTAAGGCTTGACCTGGTGGCTGGGTATTGGGGCTGGATGGAAGCTGCCATGCGTGGCCCTAAAAAGAAACAGTGAAGGCAGCGGGCTACATGATGAGGGTTTCTTGTTCGGGCTATGAGTAGCAGCTTCTAGGCAGCTCCCTTTCCCTATCCTTGGGCCAGACCTGAAGCTACCTAGTGCGCATGAAAGCTGATATGTCATGAATTCCAATGCAGCTTCGAGCATTGGGTTTGACCCAGCGGCTGACTATTGAAGCTGGGGGGGAAGTCATGAGCCCAAGAATGAAATAGTGAACAGGATGAGGGTGTACTCACTAACTGCAATGATGAGCTTGTACACTGACTTCTCTAGCTTCTCATAGCACTCAGGGGCGCCCTCTGTGTGCCCCTTGTAACCAATGGTGAAGCAGAAGCCCGCATTCTCTGCAATGGGCGTGGGGTCGCTCAGGGTGTACGGCTGGCTGTCTGAGCTATAGTCGTCACAGCGGCAGTATGGGAAGTAGGGAGCCGGCTGGAGGAGTGATCTACCCGAGCCTGTAATGGAGGGGGGGGTAGGGGGGGAGGGAGGGGGAACTGGGTGTGTGTGTTTGTGTGTGTGTGTGGGGGGGGGGGGGGGGAAGGGGGTGAGTGAGTGCAGGGGTGACTGTCTGAGCTGTAGTCATCACAGCGGCAGTATGGGAAGTAGGGAGCCGGCTGAAGAAGTGATCTACCCGGACCTGTAATGGAGGGGGGGGGGGGGGGGGGGGGGGGGGGGGGGCAGGATGTGTGGGGTCTGAGAGACGTTTGTTGCAGAGTTTGATGTTGTGACTTGGGCCCACTTATTTCATGTGGTCATGTGGGTGTTGAGATTGGAGGCTGGTGGTTCTTGCGTCACGAGGCATTAGGGATGCTCTAGCCCGTCGTGTCGGGGCTTGCAAACTTCGTCTGCGCAGTGTCATGCTAGGACTCCTATGAGTGTTACGAGTAACGACGGGCGGACGTGTATTTTTGCTAGGTGGCCCAAGGTAACGCCCATCGAGACAAGTTTGGGTATGAGTCCCCGAAACCAGTCGAGATTCAGATATTTGGGCTGCACGGTGGACGGATTTCCCACGCCAATGGCTATGGTCCCTGATCCACGCGATGCAAATTTGATGCGGATAGCATGTCGCACATGCGATAACAATTTAGTTGGATTCTGATGTGGGTGGCAGAGCTTATGCGCAAGTGAAATGGATTAGGATTTAGATGCGAGGGGTGAAACGCTTGTGCGCAAGTGGAATGAATTGGTCTGCTGCAGCTAGGTAGAGAGTACCTACCTGAGGACTCAGCTGAGGAAGCTTGGCACGACAGGGCAGCTACCAAGAACAGGGTTGCCACCAGAGGCGCTGGTGACAACTTCATCCAGCAAATAAATCCTGGGGGCAAGAAAGATGTTGCATCGTGAAAGCGAGGAGAGGGGAATAGGCTCAACGCAAGGACCCGCGAAGCAATCGTACCCCCAGCTGAATCCCGCTTCTGACTGACGAGGGCAGCGAGGGGTTAGTGCACGCTAGTAGGAAATATGAAATCTACATGTAATCTATTTCGGCAGATGCTGCAACCCACCCAAGCTACTGCTCAAGAATTATGCTCACTATCTCAAAGCTCGCATTCGATTCCGAGGTTTGGCTTCAATTGTGTGCATGTCTGAACGCCGGGTGTGTGATGCCGTGCAAATTTCTTCTGCGGTCTGCCTGCCTGCCTTTCGCACCAGCCAACATATCCATCGGCAACCAATTTCCCTCGATCAAGCATTTGAGCTCCCCATTGACGCCCCACGCAAGCTTTGCCTCGACATCCCGCGCTCCATGTGCTGGTGCAGAGGTTAGCTCTGCCCAACTCTCGAGCTGGTATAACGAGCAGCCCTCCATTATACCTATCTCCCTTCTGTGGCCCTCGGGCTCAACACTCACCGAGCGGGACGCTAATCAGCTTTGATCAAAGTTCCTGTACAAGTTGCTAAGTGCTGCGCGTTGAAAAGGTTAGCGCAGTATGCCCTTCTAACCTAGCTGAAGCTAAGTTATTGAAGTTGAAGTGGAGTAGCGTCACCGAAACCTTCGGTCGCTGTGGGCAGCAGCGGATTGAATAATGACTTCTTCAGGCTCAATCGAACTATAATCCCCCGCATGCAGCATGGAAATCCAACATCCATCATATGTCCCATGCCATTTGAGTCGTGACCCCGAACCCTGGAAAAATTAATGTGACAGAAATATTCATCTCTGATCTGTCGCTATACCGGTCTCATAAAGTGAGCCTATTCTCGATGCAATCTATGCCAATATCGCGTGAATGCGTTGCGATTTTTGTTTGAGTTTTGAGGCGCGAACAGACATGCTGCTGGGGTAAACAGAGCTCGCACGCATGTGATTCATTCATATATCTGAATCCAATTGGCACTCGTATTACTGGCATTCTTCGCAAAGTTCTAACACAATTTCAGCCTGTACCTTCGATGATGCATGCATGCATCTCATGGGCGGATTCGATTGGTACACTTATCTCTGGTTTTTATAGTTCCCAAGAGTGAGATCCTGTCATAACGCGCACCTAACCAACTGCGTTACCGGTACCATGCCTCCCCGCGTGAACGCCGCCCACCACCAGCTTTTCTCGCTCGAAGAACCACCCGAATACCTAGGCGAGCGATTGTTTGCATATTTTTGTTTCTTCGCTTTGGCATGGCGGACGTGCACATAGCTTCTAGCTTCTCGAATGTCCTCATGTACGCGACTCCAGCTGTCGCGAGACGGTGTGTATGTTAGTCATCTTCTCACTCAAAAAACAGGCTGGATGTTAGTCATCTTCTCACTCAAAAAATAGAAGGCGGAGGGTACCACTCCGGGTACCCTGGAGGTCGGCCCAGGGGGTCGTGCTGTCTTTTTTCGTACTTCTTCGTACGTGGCTATTTTTGGCCAGTGGCTATTTTGTTTACACATTCGCCTGCGCAAAACTTTTGTGGAATACAATAAACTTGCACCAGGGGGTCGTACTATTCGTCAATTAGCAGTGGCAGCACAAGCAGGTGCTCACTCATCCGTACAATTTAATATTGGGGGGGGGGGGGGGGGGGGGGGGGGGGGGGTAAGAATCAATCCAGCACGACTACCGTAGTACACACCAATATTTCGTAAGTAACACATTAGTTACTGCATAATGCATTCTGCTTGACTTTGCAACGATTGTGCACATGGCATTATTACTAAAACTTGGTGGTCTCTAAGGCTAATGAAGTTTATAGCTCACTGCCTCCCCGAAGTTCCATGCAGGCAGGGGCAGCAACTCCCGAGGCAACAGTTGCTACTGCGCAACCTGCAGGTACTACCGGTAGTGCGAAACAGCAGATTTCCTTGTCGAGGACAATGAGCTGATGCAATGAGCTGCGAGAGGCACGGAGATGCGAATTTTCGTAGGGGAAATCGTAGAAATACTCCAGGCTTACGCTGTGGTGTCCTTAACTTTACGTCCTGTGAGTAACTGTATAACACGGATGTAACAATTCCAATTTCTACTCCAGGTCCCTAGATTGAGCCCACAGGACAGGAGGGAAACGACAAATGAAAACACCGCGCCCACAGTCCGCAACTCGGAGATCCGTACGCGAAAAAGTAGTCTCCAAGGTAAGCCGCCCCCTGCGAGAATCAAACACGGGCCGCTTATATGCGAGGAAAGTTAGTTTTACTGGCTAATTTGACCGGCGTTTCGGCAAATAAACAAGAAAAAACAAGTATAAAATATTATTCCCAAGCTGATGACATGCAGGTGACCCAGGGATTCAGCTATATATGAATTGGGGACGGTGACTATAGCTAGCTCCGGCTTACGCTATGGTGTCCTTAACTTCACGTCCTGTGAATAATGGTATAACACGGATGTAACAATTTCAATTTCAATTTCAATATGATTTGGGGCCGCTGTTAGGCACATGGGTTTCCCAGTTTAGTGACATATAGATAAGCTGATCAAAGTTGGTTGCAATGTGTGGCCTACTGGACCAATCCAAACGGGCAAACCAAGTTCCCAACTACCGTATTTGACTACCGCATTCCAGTCTCGGCAGTGATTTGCTGAGTTTATGTAACGAACCCTCTCTCTCCGTATTCCTAAGCTAATGACATGCAGGTGACCCCGGGGTTCATCTATATATTAATTGGGGGCGCTGTTAGATACACTGGTTTCCCAGTTTAGTGACATCTTGATAAGTCGGTCAAAGTTCAGTGAAGTCGTATGGGGTAAAGCAAGCAAACAAGCAAACAAGCGAGCAAGGGACTCAAGAAAAACATTGGATTGCTACAGGGTTTTCAACCAACTCTGGGTAGCTCATCGTCTTCCAGTTTGAAGTCCCCGATACTGAAGCTCTAGAATAACATATCTTGCAAACTACGGTAGGCGCCTGTATTGTTGGCGCTCTTAATTGTTGGCGGCCACACACAAAAAATGCACCAAATGACTTTGTGCCAGAACTTTGGCGGTAATTTACAATTTTGGAGAAACATAAATTGGCCCAAGTGCCATGCACTGGCGGTTCCATTTTAAAACACATTCTTGGCCATGGCTGCTCAATTTTAAAACGCATTCAATGCCCCATAAGCAGTTGTTGTTATTATTACAGTCCAAGGGTAGGCCAAACAGGCTAAAGGGACCTCCCCAACCAAAAAGGAGGGGCTAAAAAAGGAATCTCTAGGCTGGTAGGACCGGTAGGCTATGCCTCCTCATCATGTACGCATGGGACGCATTGTGACACATTAAAATAAAACACATTCTTGGCCATGCCTGCTCCATTTTAAAACACATTCTATGCCCCATAAGCAGTTGTTGTTATTATTACAGTCCAAGGGTAGGCCGAATAGGAAGGGTAGGCCGAATAGGAATAGCAATGGCAGGCTGGTCGAGCTTGTTAAAAAACGAAGAGATGAGAGATTGGCCGGGACGTTGTTGTGGGATAGGGCGGGGAGCACCACCTTGAAGAGGGGACAGGGAGCGAAGGCCCAACGTCCTTGGAGAATCTATCAATTATAACAATATGCAGAAGCGAACTAGCAAGACCACATACCGGTGTTTGACCCTCTCTGAGGCTGTATGTTTGAGTGTGTACTGCACTGTAGTCCAGCTGCTCGCGCCTGAACGTTGGCGGTTGATCCGGTTTGTGCTCGAACCGGTTTTGGCCTACACGCCCACCTTGCAGGAACATGGCGGTACCCCAACCGCCAAATTTACCGCCAACATTACAGGCGCCTACGGTATGTTGATTCCAATGTGGCTTGGGTCTCATATGTATTGCAACACCCAGTGTTTTTCCGTTTAAACCTCTCCTGTCACGGTGGGGTGAGGCCCTTTAGACCATTTGGCCTCCCCCTGGACTGCAACAACATACATACTAACATATATTTAAAACATACGCAAATTCATAACTATATTAAAAAAGGCCCCCCAAATAAATGCCCCCAAACGCACCTACTATTTTATAGGAGTAGCAGCGCCACTCGAACTGAATCCTCGGTGTCGCTGGTCTGTGTCGGGAGACCTACCTCCTGGGTTGAAATTCCTTTCACAACTTCAAAATCAAAGTGCACGGGTGTCCCATCCCTCCTGCTCTCTGTTTTTGGCACCGTGATGTTTGCACCTTCCCTACCCGGACCACTTTTAGTGTTTTGGCTTCTCGTAGAGACGATGGGTCAAAGGGACTGTCGGCAATGATACAGTTGTTACACAGTATTGAGATAACTAGCATGGCGAACTGGCCAGAACAAGTAGCGATAGGAGCCGGCGGTCTCAGGGCCACCGATTCTATAATCTACGCGCCCTAGCTGGCAGATGGCACTGGCCTGCTACCTGTCGGTTGGTACAGAGTCGCGGACCTGGCAAGGTGTAACCATGACTGAGGTAGATATGGTACAACCAGATAGGCAGATAGTCCATAACCCAACTTCCCTGACTCCTTGCCGTGGCAGGCCTCACTTTCACATGTGCCCCTCTGTGTGTTGATGCACACGGCTTTGTGGCCACACCCAAGAGCCGCCCCTACAAGAACTAATTGTTTTCGAGTCGTGGAACAACAAGGAGTATTCCCCTCATGGGGTGGGTATCAGCTTGTAAGCACTCCGTAGAGTGGACAGAGATGCTTGCGTGAAGCAGACGCGCCAATCTATACACGGAGACGAGAATAACGTTACAAGCACAGGCGGACGCCAAAGGACACCAGCGGTGGGAGAGGCGGATGCCTGTAACCTGACTAGAACCTAAGCCAGGATCTTAAGCCGGGCACAGGGCAAGACAGAGCGTGTCAGTGAGAGACCGGTGACGCAGCCAACAGGAAGCTGTCACTACGGGAAGCTGTCGCAGTACTGTCAGGGCCGATAGTTCTAAGGGATGACAGAAGGAGTCACCAAGACATAAAACAAATGAGAGCACCGCTATTCATGCTGATACTCCACCCATGACGCAGGTGACATACAATACTAGTACTCCACCTATGGCACTGGGGACATAGAACTATATGTAACAAAGATAAAAAAAAAATCAAAGAACTCCGAATGAACGAGAGAACCTCAAATGAACCCCAAAGGGGGAAAAGGAAGGAATGGGACGAGGCAAAAAACCAAAGTTTGCCAAGAGGATAAAAGAGGACAAACTAAATATCAAAGTCGGGTAACAACGGTATAGAAAACCCGATCCGGGAATAGGAACCTAATGCCAATCAATGATAACTAAAAAAAAAAACGCAAATGTAACAAGGAAAAAAAAATCCTAAGGAGAAGCGGTCATTCCGAACATGCGGATGAACCGCCAGAACACAGCAGGATCAAGGGGCTTGGTGAAGGGGTCAGCACAGTTGTCCTTAGTGTTAACATAGGCAACATCCAGTGAACCATCCTCCACCAGCTCCTTGATATAGTGATGGATGACATCAATGTGCTTGTTGCGAGGGAGCAGCTGCCAGTCATTGGCCCAGCTCAAGGACCCCAAGTTGTCACCCTGAATGGTAACCAGGTCACAAGGCAAGCCCAGATCAACTCTCAACTTCTTCAACCATTGCACCTCCCTGGCAGTCTGAGACAGGGCCTGATACTCTGCCTCACTAGAGCTAATGGCAACAGTGGGCTGCCTCTTGCTCATCCAGTTCACAAGACTGCCCCCAGCAAGCACAGCATAGCCCGTCTGAGATCTCCTGTCAGACGCATCATCAGCAAAGGATGAGTCACTAAAGACAGTGAAAGAGAACTCAGGGCTGTGAGTGTAATTGAGTCCCAGGTGGGAATGTTCTCTCATATACAAAAGCAAGCGCTTGGCTGCCCCCCAAAGGGGAGCAGTGGGTTGAGCAGAAAACCTGGACAGGTAGCTGACAGCAAAAGAAATATCAGGTCTGGTGCAGGTAGCCAGGTATAGCAAAGCACCGACAAGAGAGAGGTACTGGCTATTAGAGGCCAGGGGCTCTCCAGGAGGGTCAGTGATAGTGCACTTGGCCATGGGAACGGAAAACTTGGGCTTGGCTGCGGCAGTGAGACCAAACTGCTCCACTAGCTCAACACTGTAGGAATGCTGGGAGAGGTGGACCTTGACACACCTGCCATCAGAGTCAAGGGTAAAGTCCATGTCCGATGAGAGAAACTGAACCGGTACACCCATCTCTTTGACCTCCCAGCCAGCAGCCTCCATTTTCTTGATCAGTAGGGCATACAAAGCCAGATCACTAAAAGCACAGATGAAATCATCAACATAGGTCAGGACATAGCTCCACCCACCAAAAGAATCCCTCCTAAAATACAGAGCAGGTTCTGCCTTACACATAGTAAACGCATGTGCAACCAAAACCCGCTTGACATCCATGCTCCAAGCCCTGGGTGCCTGCTTCAAACCATAAAGGGACTTGATCAGCTTGCACACAAGGGGAACACCGTTAGGACCAAGTACTGTAAAGCCCTCAGGCTGGTGGCAGTACAGGTCCAGACCAGGTTCCAGCTTGGCATTCAAAAATGCAGTCTTGATATCCAGCTGCCGAACAAACATTTTCTTATGAGTGATGGCAGCCAGGAGTACCCTCAGACCTGCTTTAGAGGAGACGGGGGCATATACATCATGGAAGTCCAGTCCAGGACGCTGGAGAAAACCTCGTACCACAAAACGTGCCTTAAAACGCACAGATCCATCAACCCCAGACTTCTTCACAAATAACCACCTGCCAGACAGAATCTTTTGCCTAAAAGGTTGGGGAGTGAGTGCCCAGGTACCGTGGGCATGCAAGGATGCCATCTCATCCTTCATAGCATGCAGCCACTGATCCCTGTCAGGGTTGGAAGGATGCATGGCAGCTTTGTAGGATAGTTCAGTGGAGGTGGAAAGGTATGCTCCCACGTACAAGCAGTGTACTTGTACATGAGCAGCGGGGATATCAGCAGTATCAGCAGTAACCGGTAGTAAAGCCCCCAGCGCAGCACTTATGCCTGGTTGAACAGGGCCGGCCTTATTTGCCTCTATTTCACTGAACCCTGGGTCGACAGGCACACCCCATCCATACGCAGTATCAGAGCCGGACCAGTGTTCAAGATCATCGCTCACACTCTCGGTGACGGTTACATCGTCGCAATGCCTTGTCCGGTATAAACCACCAGAGACAGCAGGAGGCGAAGTGATCAACAACCCCTGCGGGCCATCTGAACAGGTGGACGGGGGGTGGCGACGTGTAAGCAGCGGACCTGGTACAGACTCCACTATGACCGAAGGCTGTCCTAATCCTAAAGCTTCACCGACGAGCCTAGACGCAGAGATAGGCCTGGCGACCCCCTGAGATTCGGATAAATTAGAGTTTGAAAGAACATCAGAATCTCCCCCACCCATTACCTTCGCACGCAATACAGCACCATCAGTCCCTGACCTGGGACGCAACTGCATCCCATGACCAGTACAGCGGTCAACAATCGGGGTCAGTAAAGGATCTAGGACGTTTTCAGTAGGATCAAGCACTTGTCCGTTGATAGCGGCAGGGGTGCGAGAAAAATACCGAGATCCATCATAGGGAGATAGCCCAGGTATACAGTTGTAGCTAAACTGTTCATAGAAGAGCACATCACGACTCTCTACTACCTGGCGCAACTTAGGAACCCAAACAAAATAGCCCTTACTCACCAGAGAATACCCAACCAGTCTACCAGATAACGCCCTTTCGTCCAGCTTGTTGCGCTTCTTCCCATTGACTAATGTAACATAGCAAGGGCAACCAAACACTCGCAACAACGACACATCAGGCATAACCCCGAAGAACAGCTCATAAGGAGTCTTGTCACCCTGATTGGGCAGCCGATTTCGTAGGTAACAAGCAGCTAGGAAGGCATAGGGCCAAAAGGACTTAGCTAGTTTAGACTCTAAGTGAATCGCCCTAGCTATGTTCTGCAAGACCCCATTGTACCTTTCCACAGTTGCATTCTGCTGAGCAGTGTATGCCATAGATAATTCATGCACAGCTCCTACCGATTTCAACCAAAGCTCGAACCACTCCACTATAAATTCCTTAGCCCTGTCAGATCTCAGGCACTTGAAAACAAACCCATGTAACTGATTCATCCATCTGAGGATGATAGTTTGAACTGCTAAGGGAGCTTCACCCTTGGTTCTCAAGCACAATACCTCAGCATAGCCAGAGTATTGGTCTGTGAGACACATTATGTAAAACTCCCCACGCAATCCCCTAATATGAACTGGCCCCATGATGTCCAAGTGAAGACGCTGGAGAGGTGCATTGATCCGAGTCTTGCTTTCTTTAGGAAAAGGGATACGTTTTGCCTTTGCCTTCTGACAAGCATCACATGGGACCTTAGACAGTTTCAGTACTTGTTTGAGGGTGAGGGGTAAGTTGTGAACCAGACCATCTCTGACAAGCTTGTGCATGGCTTCATAGCCAGGGTGACCCAGCCGCCTATGCCAAAGCCACTCAGGAGTGGTAGGAACAACAACTCCACCATCCTCATCAACATCAAGAGCAAAAACTGGGTAATGGTTTGCACTATACAGACGGCCATTAGGGTTGACACATGGACTACAGGTTAACTTGTAGACACCATCACTGGAGGCAGGAAAAGACCAGAGCACACTAGAGTTCTGAGTGGCAGTGCAACTAAGACTATCAAAAGAAACCTGGCAGTGATGAGAGTGAGCCACAGCATTTACCGACAGGAGATTCACAGGACAGAGGGGTATGTAGAGTACATTTGTTAGAGTGATCGGTGTTGGTAACCAATCACTACATAACACAATGGACCCTGCACCCACTGACCTCTGAATCACTCCGTCACCAAATTTAACTGATGGTCCATTTTTTGAAGCATGATACACAGTGAACAAGGAGAGATCACCTGTGATAGACATTCCAGCTCCAGAATCAACATGCCAGACACCCGCAGACAGGCTCGGGCTACAGACGTTAGAGAATTTCGAAGTGCAAGATAAAAGGACAGAGCTCACCTACTACTTCTGCATAGCAAACCCATCAATCTGAGCCTGCAAGGAGGACATCTGCCTGGGAGTTAGCACAGCTGGAAGGGCCAAGTTGACAGGCATCGGTTCAGTACGCGATGCACCATCCTTGCCCTTCTTCAGGTATGGGTACTTTGTCCAGCACCGTTCTACCGAGTGACCCTCCTTATGAGGGCATGGTCCCCAGGTACACTCCAGGCGCCTCTTGGTAGACCCGGAACCCTGAGAACCAGTGCCCTGCCTGCGCGGTAGTGCAGCATTGGCAGGGAACTGGGGAGCGTTACGGGACCAACCAGGATGCCTGGCGTCATTCCTGGGGAGCGCTATGTTAAGAATATCTAGCGTCCTGTAGTCCTCTAGACAGGACCAGTACTCAACAGGCTGCTGGTTATACAGCAAGGTACCATACTTGATCCGCAGCGATTCGAAACGGGGCAGACTCGCACCATGAATTATGATGCCCATGGCATGACGCTGAGTCTGTGGACACCCAGCACTGCGGAGGTCAGCACACAGACCGCGAACTCGACGAAAGAAAACGTCAACCTGTTCATGAGGGTCCATGACAGAATCAAGATACGCTTTCAGCAAGAGAGGGGCACGAGAGTATCAGCTTGGATAACACTCCGGAGAGTGGACTTTGTGTGTGCAGCACGCCAATCTATAAATGCGGAGACGAGAATAAGTTACAAGCACAGGAGACCCATTAAGGGGCACCAGTGGAGGAAAGGGGGCGGTAGCCTGGAACCTGATCAGGGTACAGGCTAGACAGCGCGTGTCAGAAGAACCGATGACGCAGTCAACAGGAAGCTGACATAGTACTGTCAGGACCGATAGTTCTAAGGGAGTACACAAGGAGTCACCAAGACATAAAACAAGCGAGAGCACCGCTATTCATGCTGATACTCCACCTATGACGCAGGTGACATACAATACTAGTACTCCACCTATGGCACTGGGGACATAGAACCATAAACTGGTAGCAAACAAAAATTATTACGGAACGGCGGAAAAACAGGAAACCAGAAGAAAGCCTTGTCTAAAATAAAAGGATGAGAAAGGATGAACCAAAAACCACTGTAGTACTCCGAAAATGTAGCAGCAAAAAACTTGGGTCATACCGAGCTGAGCTGAGACCAAAATGGAAATGTAACCATCCATGGTAAGCGCAAAAATACTATTCATCCAGAATAGTAGGCACCAAACCAGAAAATCACAGGGAGGCCAAACAGAAATCAATCCTAATACCAAAGGAAGGGGAACAACGGTGACTGAAAGAACCGAGAACTTAACCTAAAGAGAAGACTGAAAAAATCGTATATCAAAGTTGGGGAACAACGGTATAGAAAACCCGATCCGGGAATAGGAACCTAACGCCAATCAATGATAACCAAAGAGACGGATTGAAATATCGTGTGAGCGCAGCACACGAGAGAATCAAAGCCTAAAGGACGCAGACAAGAGGACACTAAAGACTACGATGGAAAAAAAAAAAAAAAGTCGATGGAAAAATCCACTACCTTAAAAACTATTCTTAGCATAGAATTCATGACTAGGTTGGGATGAAAAAACCATGATGAACTGGTTTCTCACTCAAAGATGGAAGTAAGAAGATGTATAAAAGTTAATTATCATAAATCCCCAGCTACGGCACTAACTAAAAAATTCTAGGAGGTGGGTATCGCACCGCAAAGAACTCATGCACTCAAGACAAACCAAGCGCCTAACTAAAGCAAACCAAACTTGCAGCAACTGAAAAAATCCAAAGGATGCGAAGTTAAAATTTTCAAGAAACTTGTAACCAACAAAGGAAACACAGTTCAATGAACAATAGAAGGGTAGATGTACAACCATAGTACATAAAACCTATTGTCCACCTGAAAAATAGTAAACGCATAAAAAAGACTTCAAAGAATTTACTGCAAAGGATGGACTGAAAGGGCGCTTGAAATACACTCGGAAAACAAGAAAGAGGTGAGCGGCGGTACATCTGCAAGTACAACTGCAAGGACATCTGCAAGTACAACTGCAAGATGACCCAGCCCACCAAATTACAGTAAAATCCAAAGGGAAATAACTACTACACTCCACAAAAAGTTCTAATCACGTGAGGGGCTGGTGATCTAAAAACAGTGTGGAGTAAAAAGAAATAGCTAATCTATGATGAGCTCCACCGAACGAACCATCTGCCTATGGAACTAAGAGTCAGAAACCATCAAGACGCTATAACGGTGGTCTGAATTAAGTACCACCTTCCACCAAAACCAAGAAAGACAGCTGAAAGGAAGCTGCCTAAACAAAGCGTCGTAACGCTCCACCAATCTAGACTACCCTATAAGTCAGTCTAGGAGGTGCTGAGGAATAGGCACTCACACATAGGGCCATGTTAACCTACGTATGAGAACCAGCAGCACCTAAAACAATGAATCCTGGGTTGACTGTAACACACCAGCCATACGCAGTATCAAGCTAGACCAGTGTTCAAGATCATCACTTACCCATTCGGCAACGGCTACATCATCACATGGGCCTGACCCGAGTAATCCACCAGGGACGACAGGAGGCGTCGGAATTATCGACACCCGCGAGCCATCCGAGGTGGTCGGAGGTTGGCGACTATTAGTCAATGGACCTGATCCAGGTACCACTATGATCGAAGGCTGTCTAAATCCTAAAGCTTCACCGCTAAAACGTGGCACAGAGGAGGGCCTGGCGACCCCCTGAGATTCGGCTAAGATTATAGTTGGATATCCAACTCCCACCCGCCCTAAAACTTCACACACAATACAGCAAGATCAGGCCCTGGTCTAGAATGCAACAATGATACATCCAGCCAGGCCAGCCAACAACAATTGGGGTTGTTAAAGGGCGTAGGGAATTACCGGTAACACATAACATATCACCGTTTGATGACAGGAGGGATGCAAGCGGGCACGGGGACCCATACTAATGGGAGAACCCAGAAAGACAGTTTAGAACTGAGCTGGAGATAGAGAGTACATCACTACTCACTACTAACTGGCGCAACATTGGAAACCCAAATATAATAACCCTTACTCACCAGGGAATACCCAACCAGTCTACCAAATAATGCCTTTCTAACTAGCTTGTTGCGTGACTGCCCAATACTAAGATTACATAGCAAGGGCAACCAAACAAACGCAACAACGACACATCAGGTGCAACCCCAAAGAAAAGCTCCGAAGGAGTCTTGTCTCCCTAGATGAACACGCGATTGCAAAGATAACACACTAGCACCATGCTGAGCAGTGTCATCATCAACAACTCATGCATGCCCCAACTAATCGAGATCAACCATGCCTCTATACCACTTAACTAAAAATTCCTAAGCCCTATCAGAACTCAAACACTTGAACTCAAACTCACGTAGCTAAGGCATACACCTAAGGGGGGAACCAGGGGCACGGGACGCACCCAGGGGTCACAAGGAGCCTAAGAGAGAAAAATATCCACCAAGATATCATGCCAAAGATCCTCCACGGCCGCTGGACTAGGGCCAGGACGGCGTCCACTGCGGCCTGTAGCATGGGCGAAGTCCGGCGCTGCGAGACCTGGGATCACAGAAGGTGGGGAAGCGTTGGGTTGAAGTCGAGATTTGAGGTATGGGAAAAAGGAGACGAGAATGACAGTGCAGCAAGTCGCACCTGGTGCAGAAAATCGCACCAATGGCAGAAAATCGCAAATCGCAAGGGCAGAATTCGAACATTTATCGCTAGGATGCGAAGAGCAGAGCCGAGGCATGTAAAGGTCCTAATATCCCGCCGTCGATGATCAGTCAATCCCAAGTCCCCCCCTCTATCGCTCGACTCACCCGGTTGGGGGGTAGAGGGAGCAGCACCCGTAGTGGTGCTGACCATACCCCCCTGCTTCCTACCACCTCCAGAATCTCCAGGTCCAGACGCGTAGGTCGTCCTCCTCTGGCGAACCCTACGGCAGTGCCGGCGATCCGCCAGTTTGATCGAAAAATTTCTCCAGAAGGTAGCACAGAGCCACTAGAGCGCAAGCTCATGCCAGGAGCCGACCGTCGGCTGGGCAGAGCAAAGGGGGCAAAGACGACGTAGACATCAGCAGGGAGCTTGGTCGGCTTGGCAACCTCCGGTATGCAGGCAGAGCCTCAAACACCGGAGAAAGGTTAGCGACGTCAAGGACGCGAGCAGACGAAGACGGGGTATCTCCACCGATGTCCAGGCTAGTCGCCGACTTGAGTCTGCACGTCAAAGTCATCTACGACAGACGGGAGGAGGCGACAGACGGCAGGGGAGGAAAAAAGGAAGAGAAGATGGAAGGAAGAGGAATGACCGGGGGGGTTACTTCCACGATGGCGGAAGGACTCTCATGACCGCTAGCAGAGGCAGCTGGTGCACAAACGTCTAGCCAATCATCAAGAGGAGCCGTTCCTCCGTTGGAAGGATTGGTCGCAGCCATCGCTGAGAATGATACAGCGCATCCCGCGCGTCCAGGAAAGACCATCCATGTCATGGAGTTTCTCAAAATGGCGGGAGGTCCTCGTGGAAGTTGCATCGCAAAGCAGTGGTAGTAAATGAAGGGCCGTATAACCTATCAGCTTGGATAACACTCCGGAGAGTGGACTTTGTGTGTGCAGCACGCCAATCTATAAATGCGGAGACGAGAATAAGTTACAAGCACAGGAGACCCATTAAGGGGCACCAGTGGAGGAAAGGGGGCGGTAGCCTGGAACCTGATCAGGGTACAGGCTAGACAGCGCGTGTCAGAAGAACCGATGACGCAGTCAACAGGAAGCTGACATAGTACTGTCAGGACCGATAGTTCTAAGGGAGTACACAAGGAGTCACCAAGACATAAAACAAGCGAGAGCACCGCTATTCATGCTGATAGAGAGGCAAGGGCATCAGACTGCTGCCTCCGGATATGCAACAAGATATCCCGAGGCGTCGCAAAGTCCTTATATACCTCGACTAACGCATCCGTCATGTTGGCAAGCATCATGGTCAAGATCATGAACTCCTGACGAGGCAGGGGCAGTGCACTGAAACCCGACAGTACAGGATCTGCAAGAGACTTACCATGAGAAGCTGAAGTCCCTGGGGGCTAGCGACTCACGAATCTCTAGGAAATACTCAGCAGCAAGACCAGCGTCATACGCGCGCTGGTCATCTAAGTTCCTGATAGCTGACAGGGACTGCGCAACACTCAACACTAGCTCGAAGTCAGGTTGAACAGGACAGAAAGGTTGAGGCACCTTGACAAACTGGTACCCCCGCAGGTCATTGTTCCTACGCCCAATGCCACCAAAGGTCACACCATT
This sequence comes from Chlamydomonas sp. ICE-L, assembly GCA_013435795.1. NCBI lineage: Eukaryota > Viridiplantae > Chlorophyta > Chlorophyceae > Chlamydomonadales > Chlamydomonadaceae > Chlamydomonas > Chlamydomonas sp. ICE-L. The sequence goes on from JACBWV010000626.1 coordinate 20,656,155, forward strand.
CGCAGCAGGGTAGCTAATCCCCTGCTTAACCTGTCCTAGAAAATCCCTGCACTGGATACCAAGCTCTGAGAAAACCATGACGCGCCTAGGGCGACCATTTTTATCAACATTGGCCTGAGTGGCATGCATATCCAGCCTACCGTACAGAGTGCGGTTCAAGGATTCTTCATCAGAGTGCTCCTCGCGAATCTGACGACAGTCCTGCAGCCGCAGGAGTAGAGGAGGTCCTCCAGTAAGCAGATGCTCCCAAGACTCGCATGACAGCGAAGGACGTCCAGGAGCAGGGGGAGCAGGAGCAGGAGGCATCTCCACCGGCGGAGGCGGAGGGGGAGGGGGCACCTGAGAAGTGCCAGCAGAGGATGAGCGGCCAGCCGTAGCAGCAGCGTCTCGAGAACGAGTGTTGTAGCCAAGGAGCCCTCGCTCCATAGGCATGGTGAAAGACGCAGACCTATTCAGCAGAGACGGCTTGGCCACCTCCGGGTGGACCGGTGGAAGAGACACAGGCAGAGGCGCAGAAGAGGGCTCAGGCGGAGGAGCCGACGGATGTTCATACACAGGTGAGACAGGGGCAGTGTGAAACACACGAGTGGCAGTTGACGGAGTAACTCCAGTTGACGGAGTAGCTCCACCGAAATCACCACTCATAGCACTCTGCAGATCATCATCATCATCAGTAACATCGTCATCATCGCTGAATCTAGCAGCCGGGGGTGGAGGCCTTCTGGAGTACTCGATAATCTGAGTAGAGACACAGCAGAGACGCATCCGTACGTCCTCAACCTCCGGAGAGAGGCGTCGAGCAGTAGGAGAAGAAACCGTGGAGGAGAAGAATTGATTGGGGGGGGTTACTTCTACGATGGCGGAAGGATTCTCATGACCGTCAGCAGAGGCCGCTGGCGCACAAACATCTAGCCAATCATTAAGAGGAGCCGGGTCCTCCGTTGGAAGGACTCGGTCGCAGCCATTGCTGATAATGACACTGCGAATCCCGCGCGACCAAGAAAGACCATTTGACTCATGGAGTTTCTCAAAGCCGGCGGGAGTTCCTCGAGGAAGTAGCATTTGAAAAGCAGTGGTAATGTAAGGAGCCCGTAACCTATCAGCTTGTAAGCACTCCGTAGAGTGGACAGAGATGCTTGCGTGAAGCAGACGCGCCAATCTATACACGGAGACGAGAATAACGTTACAAGCACAGGCGGACGCCAAAGGACACCAGCGGTGGGAGAGGCGGATGCCTGTAACCTGACTAGAACCTAAGCCAGGATCTTAAGCCGGGCACAGGGCAAGACAGAGCGTGTCAGTGAGAGACCGGTGACGCAGCCAACAGGAAGCTGTCACTACGGGAAGCTGTCGCAGTACTGTCAGGGCCGATAGTTCTAAGGGAGTACAGAAGGAGTCACCAAGACATAAAACAAATGAGAGCACCGCTATTCATGCTGATAGTGGGCAATGCTGGAGGTAAGTGCTGGGAACTGCTATGATAAGACAGTCAAACAGTGCTCACACATTTTCCTGGTCAAGGTTGCGTCAAACCTGAAACATCACAGTGAAGAACACATGTAGCACGTCCACCACATAGCACATCATCAGCAAACCACACATGCAAAGACGGCAGCACATCATTGATCCACATCACTATGATTCCACCTGCACAGCGGCACACCTGAATAAGATTGCAGGGGTCCATGATCCTCAGTTAGTTGCATGAACATGACATGTGTCAGCAATCAGGCACCAAAGCAATGATCACATGTTGCACATCGCCCCACCACACAAATGTATTGCTGGGAGCATCGTCATCCGCCTTGAATTCCCCTTGCCACGACTTCCCCCTCAGTTTTTGGTACTTTCAGCTATATCCGATGGTTGATTGGTTTGTTCGAGGGGTCCTACAATTCCACCTTTATCTCTGGGGTGAAAATCCTTTCTCACAAACAAAAGCTACCAGTAATGAAGCTAGGATAGCTAGCATAAGCTATCTGCATATTTGAAGCACCCAGCGCGCCACGACACACATTTCCTGCCCTACCCGGCCCTACCCTCGCCTTGGAACAAATGAAAGGAAGGGAGATGCCGTCGGATCATAGATTCATGTGCAGGTGCCTACGTCCTGCGTCTTTCACGTAATACATCACGTGCTTTCCGTATGATTACCTTTGCCAGCCCGCCAGCTACCCCCACTACTTGCGGTACAAACGCGGAGTCTTCTAGCACAATTTTGTAGTATTCAATGAACTTCAATTTGACCCACCTCACCCTCTATTCTCCGTAACGTCGACCTTCGATGCACGTTAGACAATCATTCGCTTCGAAAATCACGCCGACCGGCGTTAACTTCTTCTTTCTTCTCGCGCTGACCGCATGAGTGCTGACATAATCACCGGAGTACACTTTTCTCAACTTGGCCCATTCAGCTATTTTCTTCGCTGCTAGATAATTGGAGGAGGAATTCAACATAGGGCTGCGTTGCAGAAAGTCAACCGACCGACCAACCAACATATGGTTAGTGCCCGGATCCATACTGCTCCTGCTGGCGTTAAGTTGCTGCGATTCTTACGCTTCACCTCTGCCCCCGATAAATGAAGGCGCTTAGCAGTATCTATTCGGCTGAAGCTTTCACCCATTCAGTCCATGATCAATGAAAGCACCCCTGGGTGCCTTAGACATTCTGAAACCACTCACCCTGTGCCTGATGCTGCCCTGAACGAGCAACTAGTGTGCAGCATGACAAATTCATCCAATTAGTCTTGCCAATTGCAGCTACCAGCACCTGAATGGGTTTCACCACCATTTCCCAGTGCTTGCATTTCTCCATGCATGCTGGGAATGCTGATCAGGCCACAGTCCAGCAAACATGTTGACACTTTCTCTCTATACAATCTAATTACGTCCATATTGTTATCATCATTTACCCCCCCCCCCCCCCCCCCCTCCGCCCTTGCCCTCGTCCTCCTCCCCCCTCCCTCCACTCCTGGCCAAAGACCACTAACCCTCACCCTCACCCTCACCCCCGCTTCACACGCCCCCTGCCTCTCCCTCACGCAACAGAGCCTTTACTCCATGGAGGACAACGTGAGCGAAAGGGCTGCTGTCTTAAAAGGCGCCCCTGGTCATCATTATCCTCCTCCTCCTCCTCCTGCTCCTCCTCATCAGCATCGTCTCCACCACCACCACCACAAGCACCATCCTCCCCCTCCTAATTACCACTGCCGTATTCATCCCTCGGAAGACCACTGTCCCTCGCCCTCACCCTCATCCCCACCCTCACCCCTCACCCCTGACCCCCGCTTCACCCCCCCCCCCCCCCCCCCCTGCCTTTCCCTCACGCAACAGAGCCTATTCCCCATGGAGGACGATGTGAGCCAGAGGGCTGCTGTCTCAAAAGGCGCGCTGGGTTTGATGGACCTGGACGGTGATGATGACCCCTCAGGCGTTGGCTTTGACCTGTTGCCAGAGCATCTGAGCCTGCGGGTCCGAAGCAGCACCACAGAACTGACAGGGCAAGGCACAGCCAACATGTCCCCTCCTAGAAGGTAGGTGGGGCAACATGTTTTGTTTTATTGTGGTATGGGTTTGATAACGTGATCTATCAGCCTGCAGGCTGCTCACTGTTTGCGGGCGGAGGTAGGCGGGGCAGCACACTTGCAGCCCTGTACTTTTTTGTCTGGAGCGCGTCGCCATTCCTTCGCTGCATGGCAACGCATGGGTCCGGCTATACCAGGATATAAACTAGTAAGAAATGCCCCCGTGCTCCTAGTAAGAGCAGGGATATTGTTTTCCGCTATATATAGCGATCGCTAGTTTTGACCCCGTTTTGGAGAAATTATCGCTAAAAAAGTAAAAAAAAAAGTTTATTTTTATTCTTTGCCCCCAAAAGCTTAAAAAAGCTACAAAAAGCTATAAAAAGCACTAAACCGCTGTCCCTGGAGGAGGCCTACAACCATAAAGCTAGGGAAAACCCACTTTCAGATTTGAAAAAAAAATCACTGAGTAAGAACCCTCCGGGCTCCGCGCTTTGCGCTCCTCAAGGTTTGGGGGGCAGCGCGTCGCACTGCGATAGCACTGAGTGGCTCAATTTGCAACGCGTCGGACGAACAGAAAAACACCTGCAGCCCAGATGCATCCTCCTACGCCCTGGGGGTCAAGACGCGTATATAATCATCCTCTTATCACATGACTAGGGATCGGCGAATGATATAATACTAATAATATGATACTGACCAAAGGCGAGTATGATATCATACGATATCATACAAATTGCATCATATGATATTGTAAGTGAACGGTAACTTGAGCCTAGTCAGACTGCCGGCATCATATGATATCATATGATGACATGCTGTCATATGATATCATGTTACCGTTCCCTACACATGACGCAACGTCCACATGCAAAAATCCACCACCACCACCCACCACCACCCACCACCTCCACCCACCCACCACCACCAGCACCACCCACCCACCACCAGCACCACCCACCCACCACCACCACCACCACTACCACCACCCACCCACCATCCACCACCACCACCCCACCACTACCACCACACCACACCCCCCCCCCCCCACCACCCCCCACCACGACCACCACCACCACACCCACTCACCACGCACCACCACCCCACCACCACCACCGCACCAACCACCCACCACCACCACCCACCACCACCCACCACCCACCACCACCACCACCATCCACCATCAATTCAACCCCCCACCCCCACCCACCCACCACCCGCCACAACCACCCCTACCCCCATCCTCCCCTCACCCCCCCACCATTCCACACCCCACTCCCCCGCCACCACAACCATCATCATCACCACCCTCCACCACCCACCACCCACCCATTACCCACCACCACCACCAACCATCACTAACCACCCCCCCCCCACACCACCCCCTCCCACCATCACCCCCCCCCACCCACCCATTACCCACCACCAAACCACCCTCACTACCCACCCACCCACCCACCTCCACCACCCACCACCACCACCCACCACCCCACCACCACACCCCCACGCACCACCCACCCCCAACCACCCGCACCACCACCCCACCACCACCCTCCAACCGCACCACCACCCACCACCACCCCCACCACCCACCCCTCCACCCACGTCCACCACCACCACAAGCACCATCCTACTCTTCCACCACCACTTCCTTATTCATCCCAACATTTCCCCCCCTAGTATGTTTGGTTCAGCATATGTTAGGCTCTTTACCTTTATTTGTTCCTGCTTATTATATCATTTCATCATATGATATCATGATTTTTCCGGCAGTCTGGCTAGCTAAAGTTCACCATTTCATACAATATCATATTATGCAGTTGTTTATATCATATGTATCATCATACTACTCCGCGCTTTGGCCAACCGAGGTGGGTTACTACATTTACGTCCATTTTTTGGGTTGCGCTTTGGCCTGTTGAACGCAACTACCGATAAACCGTGTCCCTTTTTGTTTGGGGTCGCACTTTTTGGGGGGGGGACGACCAACCCATAAAACAACAGAATGCTGCGCGGTTGGGCGCCCAAGGGGGTTCCCAAAAAATTGCATCGTTCTCAATCGCGCAGTCGGGCCCTCCAGACCGTTTGCCGCTCGTATTCCCGGCTGCCCCATACGCGGGCCCGTCATTAGTGCCCCTTGTGGGAGGCATTTGCATGGCGGTGAGGAGAGGGGGAGGGGGGGCTGTTGTTATTTTACAATCTAGAAGGCTGAGCGTTCATGTTAGTAAAAACGACCCTGGTGGGGGGGGCATGATGGGCATGGTCCCCCGTTGAGGAAGAGCAGGGGGTAGGGGGGCTGTTGTGTATGTGTGGACAAAGCGAGAGCCTAGAGCCCGTCATGTAAGTAAACCCCTGTGGTTGGGGGGGCATGCATGGGAGGGGGAAGGGGTAGGGGGCTGTTTGTTGTATGTGACAAGCTTAGAGCTAAAGAGGCGTCAAGGTAGTACCCTTGGTGGGGGGGCCACGTGCCCATGGAGGAGAAGGGGGTAGGGGGTGGGGCCTGTTTGATATGTGACCAACTTAGAGCTAAACAGCCGTCAGATAAGTACCCTGGTGGGGGCGGGCATGGCATGGCTATGGCGGAAGAAGTGGGGCGGGGGCGTTTGTATGTTGACAAGGTAGAGCGAGGAGCCGGCAGGTAGTAACCACTTGTGTGGTCACCATATGATTATGCGTGGGGGGGGGCGCAGTACCAATCCAACCAGGGTAGCTCCGTGTTTCTTTTGTCAAATTGGTCATGCCTGCTTTTTGAGACAACAGAACGTCCAATTGGTCAGCGCCTTTTTTGAAGTGCAAAAAGGTGGCAAAAATTGCGTGCGGTGTGGGCCCACAAGGGGGTTGAAAAAAACTGCGTGATAGACCGCAGAGAGGGGCCTCATAAGGCAGCGCGCAATCCGCGCGCCGCCCCGCGCGCGCTTAGTAGTACCCTGCAACCAACTATACCTGCCGATCATACTGTTTGCTGAGCGTGCCCTTACCGTGTTTGGATTATGATTCTGTCTAGAGTAATGTACACGGAAAAAGTAGACAGATCGGGTGCATACTTTTTCTTTTGTCGTCCATGATGTTCATACAGAAAGTCCCTCTTGTCAAGCTGCATGCTAAAATTTTGAGTCCAGCAATGTCGAGTCAAAACCGTCTGCAGAATACAAGACCCCCCCCCCCCCCCCCCCCCCCGTGTGTGATGAGCACATAAATCAGGGTTCAAGCTCAGACCGATTATAGACATGTCCGAGTCTCTACACAGTCATTTTATCGACTTGCCTAAACCCTTAGCACAAACAAAGCACAAGGCCCATGTGACTATGTGAGCCCATGTGACTATGTGAGCCCATGTGACGCTCATGTGACTGTGTGAGACCATGTGACACCCATGTGACTATGTGAGACCATGTGACTGCGTGAGGCCAAATGATGCCCATGTGACTATGTGAGACCTCGTTACGGCCATGTCACGGTGTGAGACGCCATGGACTAGTTAGAGACCAGGGTGGCACCCATGGTCGACTGTGTGGGTTAGGTCCACATTGAATACCCTGTGACTATGTGAGACCATGTGACGCCCATGTGACTGTGTGAGACCATGTGACACCCATGTGACTATGTGAGACAATGTGGCATCCCATGTGACTGTGTCGTGTAGGCCTCAAATGTATGCCCCGTGTTTTTTGACTATGTGAGACCATGGAACTCCCATGGTGACCTGTGTTAGACCAGCCCGACCGCCCCACCACCACCCCCACCCCGCGCCCCCCGTCCTTCCCTCCCTCATGCCCCTCCACCAGACGTGTGGTCCCTATCCACTACCAGGAGAACAACGATCTCCCGCTCGGCTCCTCGTGCACAGCTGTGCTCCTACAACCTCTTCCCATCCCCACCGCCCACCCCCCCCCCCCCTCCCCCTCAAGCTCCCCCCCCCCCGCCACCCCCCCCCCCCCTCATCATCGTCCGCTGCCCCGTCCGGCCGTCCAACCGTGTACTCATCCACGCCCCACCTCCTTGTGCACAGCATACTCTTACAACATACACCTTTAGGGCAGTCGCACACAAGGCCCACTACCCCACCCCACCCCCCCCTCCCACCCTCAGGCTCCCCCTCTCCCCCCCCCCCCCCAGCAGCAGCTCTCAGCGGCCCGTACGTACCCAAAACCGTCCTCATCCACGCCCCCAGCCACCCTCCCCATGCAAACAGCGAGACTCTTACACCTCTTACACCTTTAGGGCCAGGCGCACTCCTCCCCAACGCCCACCCGCGCGTCGCCCTCCGCTCCCCTCAGGCCCCACCCCACCCCCCAGCGCAGCTCAGCTGCCCGTATCCTTCACAACCTTTCCCTCCTCCACTCCCCCCTCCCTCCTTTGTGCACCGCAGACTCTTACACCTTTAGGCCAGGCCTCACACCCCACCCACCCACCCCCCACACCCCCACCCCCTCCCCTCTCAGCCCCCCCCCCCCCCCCCCCAAGCCGTCAGCTCAGCTGCCTGTTCCGTCCAAACCTGGTCCTCTCCCGCCACCCAACCGTCCTTGTGCACAGCAGCTCTTACACCTTTAGCCAGGGCCCCCCCCCACCCCCTCCCCGGCATCATATCTCCCCCCCTCCCCCCCCCAGCAGCAGTCAGCTGCCTGTTCCGTCCAACCTGTCCCTCATCCACGCCCCCACCCCTTGTGCATACAGACTCTCTACAACCACCTTTATCCAGGTCGCCGTCAGCCCGCCCCGCACCCCCCCCCACCACCCCCCCACCACCTGGCCCCTCAGACCCACTCACCTAACCCTCCGCATGCTCCCCCCACCCACAGCATCAGCCCAGCTCCGTCCGTCCCACTGTCCTTCATCCACCCGCCCCCAACCTCCTTGTCACAGCAGGCTCTTAACACCTTTAGCGGCCAGGCGGACACACCCCCCACACCCACCCCACCCCCACCCCCTCCCCTCTCAACATGCCCCCCCCCCCCCAAGCAAGCAGCATAGCTCAGCTGCCTGTCCGTCCACCTGTTCTCATTCCAAAAACCACGCCCACCACAACTCTTGTGCAACAGTCAGACTCGTACACATTTATAGGCATGCGCACCTCCCGGCCCCCACCCCCCCCCCCCCCCCAACCCCCCCCCCCCACCCCCCCCACCCCCCCCCCCCTCCCCCCCTCCCCCCATCATGCTCTCCCCCTCCCCGCAGCAGCAGCCTCAGCTGTCTGGTTCCGCCAACCCTGTCCTCATCCAACTCCCCAACCTCCTTGTGCACAGCAGGACTCTGTACCCACCTTTAGGCCAGGCGCACCCCCCCCCCCCCCCCACCCCCCCCTCAGGCGCCCCCCCCCCAGCAGCCCCCACTGCCTGTCCCTCGCACACCCTTTCCTCATCCACTGCCGCCCAACCTCCTTTTTTCACAGCACGACTCTTACAAACCCTTTAGGCCAGGCGCCCCCCCCCCACCCCCCCACCCCCCCACCCACCCCACCCCCCACCCGCAGCAGCAAGCCCAGCTTAGGCCTGTCCGTCCAACCTGTCCTCATCCCACCCCCCCCCAACATCCTTGTGCAACAGCAGACTCTTACCCTTAGGCCAGGACGCCCACGCCCCCTACCCCACCATCCCCCACCCCCGCACCCCCCCTCAGTTCCCCCACCCCAGCAGCAGCTTCAAGCTGCCCGTCCGTCCAACCCTGTCCTCATCCACGCCCCCAGCCTCTGCACGCCCAGCGGGCTCCTACACCTCAAGGTCGGGCGCCCCCCCCCCTCTAGCTGCCGCATCCCTCTCTAGGTCATCCTCCACTTCCGCGTCGGGGCCTGGGTCTAGGAGGGGTATACCTGGCGCCCCTGGTGCCTCTGCCACCACCTCTAGGGCAGCTAGCACCACCACCTCTAGGACAGCTAGCACCGGCAGCTATAGGTCCCCCTCCACACACACTGCTGTAGCATCAACACCTTTGTCTGCAAGGGGTGGGGTGGGCTCTGCCACCACTCCTTTGTCTGCAAGGGGTGGGGTGGGCTCTGCCACCACTCCTTTGTCTGCAAGGGGTGGGGTGGGCTCTGCCACCGCTCCTTCGTCGGCAAGAGGAGGAGTGGCTGCAACGTCGACCCCGCTGTCCGCCAGAGGGGGCGTGGGTGCTGCCCGCACACCATCTACGGCGAGCAGGATAGGGGGGCTGACCAAAAGCAGTACAATGAGTACCGCCGGTAGCCTAGATAGGTATGTTGATGCTTTTGAAGGAGCCAACCGAACCCTAGCCAATCAAACTAAAGCATGCTGTTCAGCCTCTGCCCATACGCTTACCCATACACATACCCATTCTCATCCCCATACCTATACCCATACCCATACTCATATCCAATCAAACTAAAGCATGCTGTTCAGCCTATGCCCACACCCATACTCATATCCATAATCATGCCCATACCCATACTCTCACCCATACCAATACCCATACTCATATCCAATCAAACTGAAGCATGCTGTTGAGCCTCTGCCCATACTCATATCCATAATCATACTCATACTCACACCCATACCAATATCCATACCCATACTCATATCCAATCAAAATAAAGCATGCTGTTCAGCCTTTGCCCATACGCTTACCCATACCCATACCCATACCCATACCCATACCCATACTCACACCCATTCTCATACCCATACTCACGCCCATCCTCATACCCATTCTCATACCCAACCTCACACCCATACCCATACCCACACTCATACCCATTATCACACCCATACCCATACCCACACTCATACCTATACCCACACTCATACTCATACCCATACCCACACTCATACCCATACCCATTCTCATACTCAAACCCATACCCATTGTCACACCCATACCCATTCTCATACCCATTCTCATACCCATACTCACACCCATACATATGGCCGACCCAGTAAGGTTGGGTTGGGTTGATACCTGGCTGACCCATTAACCCATTAATGCAGGAACGCAAGCAAGAGTGTGTCGAGTAAACCATTCCTGACCATCACATATTGATATGAGATGTGGCTGTGATGTGCGTTGGGTTGTTTAGTTTGGGCTGGGTCTAGCTGGTTGGTTTGGGCTGGGTAGGGTTGGTTTGGGCTTGGTGGGGTTGGGCTGGTCAGGTTTGGGTTGATACATGGCTGACCCAGTCACCCATAGATGCAGGGGCGCAAGCAAGAGTGTGTTGAGTAAACCATAACTGACCATGATATGCGACATGCCTGGGATGTGGGTTGGGTTGAGTAGGGTTGGTTTGGGCTTGGCAGGGTGGGGTTGGGTTGGGCTGGTCAGGTTTGGGTTGATACATGGCTGACCCAGTCACCCATTGGTGCAGGAGCGCAAGCAAGAGTGTGTTGAGTAAACCATTCCTGGCCATGATATGCGACATGCCTGGGATGTGGGTTGGGTTAGGTTGGGTTGAGTAGGGTTGGTTTGGGCTTGGCAGGGTGGGGCTGGGCTGGTCAGGCTTGGATTGATACATGGCTGACCCAGTCACCCATTGATGCAGGAGCGCAAGCAAGAGTGTGTTGAGTAAACCATTCCATGATATATTGATATGAGATGTGGCTGTGATGTGCGTTGGGTTGTGTTAATTTAGTTTGGGCTGGGTCTAGCTGGTTGGTTTGGGCTGAGTAGGGTTGGTTTGGGCTGGTCAGGTTTGGGGTGATACATGGCTGACCCAGTAACCCATAGATGCAGGAGCGCAAGCAAGAGTGTGGGGAATACAGCGATGCACCACGAGCTGCCTGGCATGATGTCGGATACACACAAGGGAAGCAGTGCAGTGCCGCATTACATGACAGCAACATCAAGAGCGACGTCTTCAGCCAGGGCAGCAGGGTGGGTGTTACTCTCATTAGGGATCTTCACACACACACACCAACACCACACACCAATCGTCACGCACCACACACCACCTGACACACGCGCCACTCGCCACACACCACGCACCACTCGCCACACACCACACACCACTCGGCACACACCACACACCACTCGACACACACACCACGCGACACTTGCCTTACCCACACACCACTCGACACACACCACGCACCACTCGACACACACACCACGCGACACTTGCCTTACCCACACACCACTCGACACACATCACACACCACGCACCACTCGCCACACACCACTCGCCACACACCACACACCACGCACCACTAAAGCCAGCACCCAATCGCCACAAACCAAAGCCCACGCACCACTCGCCACACACCATGACTCGCACACATTCACACCCGCAATAACTCGCCACACACCATCCCACAAAACTAGACACCACTCGCCACACACCACACGCCACTCGCCACACACCACACACCACACACCACTCTAACACACCACGCGCCAGCGACACTCGCCTCACCAACACAAAAAAAAAACCCTGCCACTACCCACACCACTCGCCACGCACCACATGCCACTTGCCACTCGCCACACATCACACACCACACACAACATCACATACCACTCGCCACTCGCCAGATACCACACACCACTCGACACATACCACTCGACACACACCACACACCACTCGACACACACCACACACCAGTCAACACACACCACACATCACAAGCCACTTGCCACACACCACTCACCACCTCCCACCGCCAGATCCGTCAACACACAACGCACCCACACACACCACACACCACACAAACACTCGCCAAACAAAACTCACCACCACACACACCACTCAACCACTCGCCAGATACCGATGCAACACACAACTCACCACACACCACACACCACACACCACTTGCCACACACAACTCACCACACACAACACACCACTCACCACTTGCCAGATACCGATGCAACACACAACTCACCACACACCACACACCACTCGCCACACACAACTCACCACACACCACTCGACACTCGCCACACATCACACGCCACTTGCCACACACAACTCACCACACACAACACTCAACACACCACTCACCACTCGCCAGATACCGATGCAACACACAACTCACCACACACCACACACCACTCGCCACACACAACTCACCACACACCACACACCACTCGCCACTCGCCACACGCCACTTGCCACACACAACACACCACACACAACACACCACTCGCCAGATACCGATGCAACGCACAACTCACCACACACCACACACCACTCGCCACACACAACTCACCACACACCACTCGACACTCGCCACACACCACACGCCACTTGCCACACACAACTCACCACACACAACACACCACACACCACACACCACTCGCCAGATACCGATGCAACGCACAACTCACCACACACCACACACCACTCGCCACACACAACTCAACACACACCACGCACCACACACCACTTGACACTCGCCACACGCCACTCGCCACTCGCCACATACCGATGCAACACAAGCTGTATCGCACGATGTCAGATGCAAACACGGGACGCAGTGCAGTGCGTCAACATTCTCAGCCAGGGCAGCTGGGAGAGTGTTGCTCTCATGAGGGATCTCCACCCACCCACCCAAGCAACACACATGCACACACCACTCCACACACACTTAGCCAGGGCAGCAGGGTGCGTGTCGCTTTCATTAGGGATCTCCACCCACCCACCCAAATAACACACATGCACACACCACTCGCCACACACCAATGCAACACGAGCTGCATGAGCTACACGAGCTGCATGAGCAACACGAGCTGCACACACCGATGAAACACCACAAAAAGACACATGTACACACCACTCGACACACACTCAGCCAGGGCAGCAGGGTGGGTGTTGCTCTCAATATGCCCCCCACCTCCCACCCCCCCTACACACACAGCACACTGTACTCAGCTTGCACAACGCCCCCCCCCCCAACCCCCAACCCCCCCAACCCCAACCCCAACCAAATGCAAGCCCACACATCGCACGCAACAGGCCACACACTCTACACACACAGCAAACAGTACTCAGCATGCCCCCCCCCCCCCCCCCCCCCCCCCCACTCACACACACACACACACACACACATAAAAACGCACACTACATTAACACCACTCACCACACTCACACACCACGCACAGGACGTACACCTCCGCAAGGGGGGCCAAGACACCTGGGACCGCTCTTCGCTCCCAATCGCTAATCCCACGGCAGGGCACGTCAAGCGTACCCTCAACTCCGGCCCGAGGTCGTGGGGGCGGCCGCGTGGGGGCGGCCTCGGGATCTGCCGCCCCCCCTTTGTCGCCTAGCTCATCCAGCACATCCTTCACTTCGACTATGAGCGAGATCTCTCGCTTTGAGGCTGAATCGCCCGCGCAGCGCATGGAAGGTGTGTGTTTGTGTGTGGTGGCGGTGGGTTGGTATGTGTGTACTGTTGGTGGTGGAGGGTTGGTATGTGTGGGTGGTGGTGGCGGTGGGTTGGTATGTGTGGGTGGGTGGACAGGTGCTGGTGGGATGGTGTGTGTGTGGTGGTGGTGTGGGGTGCAGTCGCATGGGTGGTGCCTCAGGATCTGCCACCCCCCCTTTGTCAGCTAGCTGATCCAGCACATCCTTCACCTCAACCGTGAGCGAGATCTCGCGCTTCAAGGCTGGATCGCTATCACAGCGCATGGAAGGTGATGGGGGCTTGTGTTTGTGTGTGGTGGAAGTGGGTTGGTGTTTGTGTGTGGTGGAAGTGGGTTGGTGTGTGCGTGTGGTGGTGGTGGGTTGGTGTGTGTGTGCGTGTGGTGGCGGTGGGTTGGTATGAGTGTGCGTGTGGTGGCGGTGGGTTGGTATGAGTGTGCGTGTGGTGGTGGTGGGTTGGTATGAGTGTGCGTGTGGTGGTGGTGGGTTGGTATGTGTGGATGTGGTTGTGGCGGTGGGTTGGTATATGTGTGTGGGGGGTGTGCACAGCGCAAGGAAGGTGAAGGAGGCTTGTGTGTGTGCGTTTGTGTGTGGTGGCAGTGGGTTGGTATGTGCGCGCGTTTGTGTGTGGTGGTGGTGGGTTGGTATGTGTGGGTGTTGTGGCGGTGGGTTGGTATGTGTGTGTTTGTGGTGGTGGTGGGTTGGTATGTGTGGATGTGGTGGTGGCGGTGGGTTGGTATGTGTGTGCACAGCGCATGGAAGGTGAGGGAAGCTTGTGTGTGTGCGTTTGTGTGTGGTGGCAGTGGGTTGGTATGTGTGCGCGTTTGTGTGTGGTGGTGGTGGTGGGTTGGTATGTGTGGGTGTTGTGGCGGTGGGTTGGTATGTGTGTGCGTTTGTGTGTGGTGGTGGTGGGTTGGTATGTGTGAGTGTTGTGGCGGTGGGTTGGTATGTGTGTGCGTTTGTGTGTGGTGGTGGTGGTGGGTTGGTATGTGTGGGTGTTGTGGCGGTGGGTTGGTATGTGTGGATGTGGTGGCGGTGGGTTGGTATGTGCAACACCCAATGATCACAACAACCACCCCACACCGTATCACACCAACAGCGCTCTTCCACACCTTCTTAGCTTCTTCCCGGGAGCAACACCGCACGGCAGCAAAGGAAACACAGATCACATCACACCCTAGCACACCAACAGCGCTTTACCTCCCCCTTTCTGCTTCTTCCTTTGAGCAGCACCCCATGATCACAAAGAATGGAACAAAGACCTCCCTTCACCCAACCTCCCCTCACACCAACAGCTCTCTTCCTCCTCCTCCTTTTCCTCCTCCTCCTCCTGCTTTTTACCCGGAGCGACACTGGATGGCAACAAAGGATACACATACCACACCATACCACACCCTATCACACCAACAGCGCCATTCCTCCCCTTTCCAGTTGCTTCCCATGGGCAACGCCCCATGCCCACAACTGGAACAAAGACCTCCCCTCACCTTATCACACCAACAGCGCTTTTCCTCCCCCTTCCAGCTTCTTCCCATGGGCAACACCGCATGACCACAACGACCGCACCACACCCTTTCACACCAACAGCTCTCTTCCTCCCTCTTCCTCCCCCTTCCTCCCCCTTTCAACTGCTTCCCTTGGGCAACGCAGCATAACCACAGGGGCCGGCCACCATGCAGCAACAGCGCTCTTCCTCCCCCTCTTAGCTTCTTCCTGGGAGCGACACTGCATGGCAACAAAGGATACACAGACCACACCATACCACACCCTATCACACCAACATACCACAACCTATCACACCAATATACCGCACCCTATCATTCCAACAGCTCTCTTCCTCCCCCTTCCAGCTGCTTCACATGGGCAACACCGCATGACCACAACGACCGCACCACACCCTATCACACCAATAGTGCTCTTCCTCCCCCTTCCAGCTGCTTCCCATGGGCAACACCGCATGACCACAACGACCGCACCACACCCTATCACACCGACATACCACACACTATCACACCAACAGCGCTCTTCCTCCCCCTTTCAGCTGCTTCCCATGGGCAACACACCCGCATGACCACAACGACCGCACCACACCCTATCACACCAACATACCACACACTACCACACCAACAGCGCTCTTCCTCCCCTTCCAGCTGCTTCACATGGGCAACACCGCATGACCACAACGACCGCACCACACACTATCACACCAACATACCACACACTATCACACCAACACGCTCTTCCTCCCCCTTCCAGCTGCTTCCCATGGGCACACCGCATGACACAACGACCGCACCACACCCTATCACACCAACATACCACACACTATCACACAACAGCGCTCTTCCTCCCCCTTTCAGCTGCTTCACATGGGCAACACCGCATGACCACAACGACCGCACCACACCCTATCACACCAACATACCACACACTACCACACCAACAGCGCTCTTCCTCCCCCTTCCAGCTGCTTCACATGGGCAACACCGCATGACCACAACGACCGCACCACACCCTATCACACCAACATACCACACACTATCACACCAACAGCGCTCTTCCTCCCCCTTCCAGCTGCTTCCCATGGGCAACACCGCATGACCACAATGACCGCACCACACCCTATCACACCAACATACCACACACTACCACACCAACAGCGCTCTTCCTCCCCCTTTCAGCTGCTTCACATGGGCAACGCAGCATGACCACAGGAGCCAGCCACCATGCGCCCATGCAGCAACATGGAGGCTTGGACCTGATGATGGTGATGGGGGGAGACAATAGCGATGACGGTGACTGGTTGCTTTCCAAAAACGAGGTGGGCCAACAGTGCTAAGTGACTTAGGGGAGGCTAAGGATCCTGAGGCACCACCCATGCGACTGCCCCCCCCCCCCCCCCACACACACACACTTTCTTACACACACACCATACGCATACACACGTGCTCACACACCACAGCATCAGCACCACCACACATGGAGGGGGACAATAGCAATGGTGATGACTGGTTGCTTTCCAAAAACGAGGTAGGCCAACAGTGCTAAGTGACTTAGGGGAAGCCAAGGATCCTGAGGCACCACCCATGCGACTGCCCCCACCCCCACCCCCCCCCCCCCCCCCCCCCCCCCCCCCCACACACACGCACACAGACCACACCCGCACACACACACAGACCCGCACAGACCCGCACACACACATGCGAATGCCCCCCCCACCACCACCACCACCACCACCACCACCACACACACACGCACGCACACCACACGCATATGCATACACATGTGCACATACGCCACAGCACGAGCTCCAGCACACATGGAGGGAGACACCAGCGATGATGACTATTAGTTGCTTTACAATAACAAGGTAGGCCGACCATGCCTATCCTTACCACAAAATTGTAGGCCTTTCGTTCTTCTTTGTGCTGCGCGTCACAAAATGAGCGATTCAGTGAGACCCCAATGCGACTCGCTGCCCTGTCAAGCGCGGAGCCTGGGGGGGGGGGGGGGGGGTCGGGGGGGCATGTCTGTCTAGTGTAGTCAGACCCATGCGTCGTCTTGCAGCAAAGAAATGGCCACGCGTCGCACAAAACACAAATAGTGCCACCATATTAGCAGTTATCTGATCGTCCAGACTGTAACGAGCTGTCCCTGTCCCTCCTTTCAGTTCAATCCATCACCACTTTTTCTGTCTACCCCCCCCCCCCCCCCCCCCCCCCCCCCCCCCCTCATCCCCCTCTATCCCCCCCTCCAAAATCAGCAGTGATCTGACGTCTGCCAATCAGATTGTCTAGACTGTAATGAGCTGTTCCTGTCCTTGCTTTCAGTACAAGCCATCACCACTTCTTCTGTCTACCCCCCCCCCCCCCCCCCCCCCCCCCCTTCCCCACACACACACCACGCACACACACCACCACCACCACCACACACACACACACGTGGTCAGATATGGTCCTACCCTCGCCCTCGCAGGCTGTGGATAGGTCCATATGTAGGGATCGGCAATAGGGCTTAGGCTACGCATAGCAGCTTCCATCCAGCCCCAATACCCAGCCACCAGGTCAAGCCCTAAGCTTTCAGCTGCATAGGAATGCATATCATGCTGGCTTTCATACGCGCTACCTAATTTCAGGTCTGGCCCAAGAACAAGTGAAAGGTGCTGTCTAGAAGCTGTTACGCATAGCTAGGGAGCGGCAAGTTGATATCATATGATATCATGTCATCATATGATATCATATGATGCCGGAGGTCAGACTAAGTAACTTTGGGCTGGGGCATCATATCATATGATATTAAATCATATGATTTTTGTATGATATCATACTTGCATTTGGTCAACATCATATGATTTGCCATTCCCTACGCATAGCCCAAAAAAGAAATAGTCTGCCTTCTCCTTTTCCTTGTCCCTCTCACCTTGCGTATCTAGCTATGCTTATGAAACCATCAGATGAAACACATGTTACCAACTACCACCACCACTACCATCACCACTACCAACTACCACCACTACCACTACCACTTCTACCATCACCACTACCATCATCACTACCATCACCACTACCATCATCACTACCATCATCAACATCATATGATTTGCCGTTCCCTATCCATATGTATCTCCAGCTGCAAAGTATGCAAAGTATGCAAAGTATTACCACTCCCACCACACACACATCCCCATCCACAAATTCAATCACTACCACTCCGACCCACCCACAAAAGCAATCATTACCACTCTGACCTACCCCCATCCCCACCCACAAATTCAATCATTACCACTCCCCCCCACCCCCCCATCCACAATACCGTATCCACTCCCACCACACATCCGTTGGCGAACCCAGAAGACGCTGCATGGAACATTCTTTTCACCCCCGGGCAACCTGACAGGAAACAGATCTAGGGTTCACCATCGCAGCAAATCATTCAAACGCGGCCTCTCCCCCCTTCCCCACCCACAAATTCCACCAGCACCACCCCCTTCAATCCCCACCCACAATTCGTACCATATCCACTCCCACCACATATCCGTAGGCAAACCCAGAAGACACAGCATCAAACACGCTCCTCCCCCCCGGGCAACCCGACTGGAGGCAGAACTGGATTTCAACAAAGCGGCAAATCACTCAAACACGGCCTCCCCCCCCTTCCCCTCCCACAAATCCAACCAACACCACTTCCCCCCACCTCACCCACAATTTGCTCCATATCCACTATCATGTTTTGACGACTGGCTCAATGGTAGAGCAAATCGAAACAAGAAGGTGCGGGGTTCGAATCCCTACGGGTGCGCTTTAGTGTTCGCGGCCGCTGTGAACCGCCATGGTAGCTTTGTCCAGGTAAAGTAGCAGCCCGTTCCCTACCGCCGAAAGACGGGGCTCCCATAATACCACGCCCCACCAGGCGTTATCATTACCATATGCACTCCCACCACACATCCGTAGGCAAACCCAGAAGATGCAGCATCAAACGCACTTTTCACCCCCGGGCAACCTGACCGGAAGCAGATCTAGGGTTCACCATCGCAGCAAATTATTCAAACGCGGCTTCTCCCCCCTTCCCCACCCACAAATTCCACCAGCACCACTCCCCCCGATCCCCACCCACAATTCGTACCATATCCACTCCCACCACACATCCGTAGGCGAACCCAGAAGACGCAGCATCAAACATGCTCCTCTCCCCTCGACCAGCTCGGATGGAGGCAGAGTTGGAGTTCAACAACGCGGCAAATCACTCAAACGCGACCACTCCTTTCAAGCCACAGACAGGCGCTGGCCCTGGGGCTTCCACCTCGGTCACTGCAGCTGCTGCTAGTGCTGCTGCAGCCAGCCCCCTCTCTCAACACACCCCAGCATCAACTTCAAGGCAGCATCCTTCAGGTAGCCTTCAGGTTCCCATCCTGGGTAATTGGGAGGAGGCACAGCCCCACGTAGTGCCAAGTACATCAGCCGCAGCCACACCACTAGGCCCCCTCGCCCCCCAAGGGGGGCGGCCTGCCCCCTGGGGAGCTAGCGAGGCCACGACACCTGGCTTTGAGTCCAGCTTACTGATGCGTGAGGAAGCCCTCAGTTTTGTCGCAACTCTCACCCCTGGACCTGTTGGAGCTAGCTGGGGGGCAGCTGGCAGCAGCAACACGACCAAGCCTCGATTGTCTACCCCCCCTGTGGAAACTGACGACATCGAGCTGCTTCCCAACCTGACCACGCCAAATGCGGACGGCCTGTCCGAGGTCTCTGACATGGAAGACGAACAGATAGGGCTGACATCAAGGGCCAAGGGGCAGCAGCAGCTTGCATCTAGCTCCCCTACAAAGCATGCTCGCTTGGGCAGCCCACTCCCTGAGACTGCACCCCATTGGGCTGAGAATGGCGAGGGTAATGGGGCTGGGAATAGGAATGACGAACGCCTGGTGAAAGCGAAGGCAATGGATATGAGGCAGGCTGAGTCATCGCCTGACTTCCACCTAGCTCCGGGTTACTTCCTGGGCACTGGGGGGAGTCTGGTGGACTTGGAGGAGGGCGATGCAGACGATTTGTTGGGGGGCCTAGGTGGGGGGGGCAACGCCGCCCCTGGGGTGGAGCTGTATGGCCTGGGCTTGAGGACCAGTATGGGCAGTGCAAGTAGCAGCAGGCAGGGTGATATGGGTGGGTTGAGCTCTACTGGGCAAGGCCCCCCAGGGGGGGCTGCGCCTCTGGCCAGGTTTGGGGCTGGAATGGGTGGCGCTGCAGTGGCCGTGGGAGGTGCTGCAGTGGGAAGTGCTGCTGCATCTTCCTCCCACCCCTCACCAGGGACAGCTACTTTCATCGCGTCTACTTCGTCGTTCGGAGCAGCCGCCGCCTCAGTTCAGTCATCAGCTAGGGCTGACACGCCCATGTTGGCGGCTGCCAACGTGTTGTCCAACCCCCTCAGTGATCACCAGCCACCTGTTCCCTCAAGCCTCAACATATATGGAAACACACAAGTGCTGGTGCAAGCGAAAGAGCACCACAGTGCTGATGGTGATGGTTGTGAAAATGGTGGGGAAATCACACAGGTGCATGTGCAAGCGAAGGAGCACCGCGATGATGATGGTGGTGATTATGGAAATGGTGGGGAAAACACACAAGTGCAGATGCAAGGGGAAGAGCATCGCAATGATGATGGTGGTGATTATGGAAATGGTGGGGCAGCTGTCACTGCAGCTGCTGTGGTTGCAGCAGTTGGTGTCAGTGTTGCTGGCCTGAGCTCTCTTTTCAGCTCCTCCCCGGCTGCCGCAGAATCACTACTATCCCACTCAAATGCCACAGTCCTGTCTGCTTCAGCTGTCGCGGAACCGTTGCCCCACTCAAACGCAACAGACCCGTCTGCTTCAGCTGCCGTGAAACCATTGCCCCAATCGAACGCAACAATCCCGTCTGCTTCAGCTGCCGCAGAACCATTGCCCCTCTCGAACGCAACAGTCCCGTCTGCTTCAGCTGCCGTGGAACCATTGCCACACTCGAACGCAATGATCCCGTCTGCTTTAGCTGCCGCAGAACTATTGCCACACTCGAACGCAACAGTCAAGTCTACTTCAGCTGCCATAGCAACAGACCCTGGACCAGAAGACGTGGTTGCTGGAGCAGAGAGCAGACCAGCAGAGCCCGCTGCTCAAGAAGATTCTGGATCCGCAGTTGTGGCGGGCGTCGCTGCAGCCACCCTAGTAGTGAGATCAGCAGACGTGGTTGCAGGAGAAGAGAGTGGACAAACAGAACAAACACCGACTACCCTTGCCGAATGCATGGGTGAAGCTGATGGCGATGGTGTTGGTGCTGCTACTGCTGCAGCTGCTGCTGATTCCCATGAAGCAGGAGGGCAGCAGTCACAGGCAGCTCCTGTCCCAGTCCAATATGAGTCTGATGGCGATGGTGTGGGTGCTGCTGCTGGTTCCCTTGAAGCAGGAGAGCAGCAGTCACAGACTGCTCCTGTCCCAGTCCAAGATGAGTCTGATTGCGATGGCGCGGGTGCTGCTTCTGCTGCTGTTGGTTCGCCTGAAGCAGGAGGGCAGCAGTCACAGGCAGATCCTGTCCCAGACGAAGATGAGTCTGATTGCGGAGGTGTGGGTGCTGCTGCTACTGCTGCAGCTGCTGCTGATTCCCCTGAAGCAGGAGGGCAGCAGTCACAGGCAGCTCCTGTCCTAGACGAAGATGAGTCTGATGGCGATGGTGTGGGTGCCAAGGCAGCTGCCATGACAGCGGGTACTGTAGCAGCAGTGGGCTCAGGAATAGCGGCAGTCTTTGGCTTAGCCATTTCCAATGAGGACCCTGCCCCAACACTTTCTGTTGTGGAGCGCACCTCTGTTTTTTCAGCTCCTTCACAACAGTCCGCATATCCACTCAATGAAGCTACTTCTTCTGCTGCAACTGAACTGGAGGCTGCAAGCCTAGATTCCAACACTGCTGCTGCTGTGCCAATTGCTGCTTCTCCTGTTGCTGGTGCTGCACCGGTCGTTGCTGATGCTTCTGTCACTGCTGGCACTTCCACTCCTGCAGCTGAACTGGAGGCTGCAAGCCTAGATTCCGACACTGCTCCTGTTCATGCTGCTGCTGCTGCTCCCCTTGCTGCTGATGCTGTCCCTGTTGCCTCTGCTCTTGCTGGAGCTGATGCTCCTGGCACTTCCACTCATGCAGCTAAAGAGGAGGCTGCAAGCCTAGATTCCAGCACTGCTGCTGCTGCTGCTGCTTCCCTTGCTGCTGATGCTGCTCCTGGCCCATTTGATGCTGATGCTTCCATCGCTGCAGCTAAACTGGAGGCTGCAAGCCTCGATTCCAACACTGCTGCTGCTGTGCCAATTGCTGCTTCTCCTGTTGCTGCTGCTGGTGCTGCACCGGTCGCTGTTGATTCTTCTATCACTGCTGGTGCTGCTGCCCCTGCTGCTGAACAGGAGGCTGCAAGCCTAGATTCCAACACTGCTGATGCGCCAATCGCTGATGCTGATGCTGCTGCTGCTCCTGGTCCAGTTGCTTCTGCTGTTGCTGCTGCTGCTTCCGTCTCTGCTGGTGCTGCTGCCCCTGCTGCTGAACAGGAGGCTGCAAGCCTGGATTCCAACACTGCTGCTGCTCCGCTTGCTGATGCTGCTGTGCCCATTGCTGGTTCTCCTGTTGCTGCTGCTGGTGCTTCCGTCTCTGCTGGTGCTGCTGCCTCTACAGCTGAACAGGAGGCTGGAAGCCTAGATTCAAACACTGTTGCTGCTCCGCTTGCTAATACTCCTGCTACTGATGCTTCCGTCGCTGCTGGTGCTGCGGCCCCTGCAGCTGATCAGGAGGCTGCAAACCTAGTATCAAACTCTGCTGCTGCTGCTCCTGGCCCATTTGATGCTGATGCTTCCGTCGCTGCAGCTGAACTGGAGGCTGCAAGCCTAGATTCCAACACCGCTGCTGCTGCTGCTCCTGGTCCATTTGATGCTGATGCTTCCGTCGCTGCAGCTGAACAGGAGGCTGCTAGCTTAGATTCCAACCCTGCCGCTGCTACTCTTGCTGCTGATGTGTCTGTTAGCTCGCTGCCTAGTGGGGAAGCAGCAGAGGGGGAGAGTGGGGCCCCAGTGGGTGTTACCGAGGAACTGGATGCCCAGGTGGACAGCCCTATACATACTACCAAACACATGGATGGGGTTGATGGAGACGGTGTGGGTGCCAAGGCAGCCACCGCCCTCGTTGTTGCTCGAGTGGTGCAGGATGGTGAAGAATCCAGCGTCGTGGACAGCTTTGCAAGTGGTAGAAGCTCCTGGTCCTTAGAGGACCGAGACGAGGCCACATCCAGGTCACCTGCTGCTTTTTTATCTTTTCTTGGAAAGGGGTCAGGGCTAACAGCGATGTCACCAACTGGGTCCCCATTGGGGCAAGGATTGGGGGGGGAATCGGAGGATGTCGCTTCGACTGCTCTTGAAGTTCCTGGAACTAGTCATGGACAGGGGGCTGGGCCAATTTCGACGTCAGCATGTGTGCCTTTACTGGGGCAAGGGGATAATGCTGTGGTGCGTGTTGATGATGATGGTGAAGGGGGTATTGAAGGTCTATCGCATCTGAAGGAAGGGGGTGGAGATAGGGCGGTCATGGGTGATGATGAGGGTTCAGCACCGACCCGGGTGGGTGTGGTGCGCGTTGATGATGATGGTAAAGGGGTCATTGTGGATCTATCGCATCATAAGGAAGATGATAGTGGGAATGTCATGGGTGACGGTGAGGGTTCAGGACCGACCCGGGTGGATGTGGTGCGTGTTGATGATGATGGTGAAAGGGTCATCGTGAATCTATCTCACTTCAAGGATGTGAGTGCAGATGTGGATGGCGTAGACGTGGGTGAGTGTCCACCCACAAACCGTGTGGGTGTGGTGCGTGTTGATGATGATGGTGAATGGGTTGTAGTGGATCTATCACACCTCCAGGACGTGGATGCAGGTGTGGATGATGTGGAAGTGGGTGTGATGGGGACGCAGGCCAGGGGAGGGATCAGCTCTGGCAGCGGTCAGTTGGAAACCGGCCTTACAGAGGGTGGCCAGGATGAGTCACTGGGTACCGCCGTTGTGGCAGACGGTACCGCTGGAGACCACCCGGAAGCTAGCACAACTGCTGCTGTTGCCGCTTCTAGTGTCGTTGTTGCTGCTGCAGCTGTTGCCCCTGGCGGTCCGTTGGACACTGCTCTTGTAGGTGGTGATGATGGGCCCCTGGGTGCTGCTGTTGTGGCAGACGGTACTGCTGTTACCCTCCCGGAAACTGGTACAACTGCTGCTGTTGCCGCTTCTAGTGTCGTTGTTGCTGCTGCTGTTGCCCCTGGCGGTCCGTTGGACACTGCTCTTGTGGGTAGTGATAATGGGCCCCTGGGTGGTGCTGTTGTGGCAGACGGTACTGCTGGAACCCTCCCGGAAGCTAGCACAACTGCTGCTGTTGCTGCTTCTAGTGTCGTTGTTTCCGCTGCTGTTGCTGCTTCTAACGGTCTGTTAGACACTGCCCTTGTTGGTGGTGATGGTGGTCATGAGCCCCCTGGTGATGTTGTCTTGTCGGGCAGTTATATTGGAGACCATCAGAAACCTGGCACAACTGCTACTATTGCTGTTGCAAGAGAGTCAGACGCAGCAGGTTCTTTCACTGGACAAGCCATTGGCGAATCAGTGCTAGCAGGAGGGGGTCTCTTTGAGGTTGCTTTGAAGCCAGAGTGTGCAACCTTGGCAGGGCTAGTTCCTCTTGCTGCCGCTGATGTAGTCACCAACAAAGCAGCTGCTCAGGACCCAGAGGAGGGCACTGACTCCGCAGCTACCCCTGTTGCGGGTGCAGCAGTGGGCACTACAGCTGCTGTTGTAGTGCCAGAGTGTGCAACCTTGGCAGGACTAGTTCCTCTTGCTGCCGCTGATGTAGTCACCAACAAAGCAGCTGCTCAGGACCCAGAGGAGGGCACTGACTCCGCAGCTACCCCTGTTGCGGGTGCAGCAGTGGGCACTACAGCTGCTGTTGTAGTGCCAGAGTGTGCAACCTTGGCAGGACTAGTTCCTCTTGCTGCCGCTGATGTAGTCACCAACAAAGCAGCTGCTCAGGACCCAGAGGAGGGCACTGACTCCGCACCCACCCCTGTTGCGGGTACAGCAGTGGGCGCAGTGGGCACTACAACTGCTCAGGGCCCAGAGGAGGGCACTGACTCCGCACCCACCCCTGTTGCGGGTACAGCAGTGGGCGCAGTGGGCACTACAACTGCTCAGGGCCCAGAGGAGGGGAATGAATCCGCAGCTACCCCCGGTGCGGGTACAGCGGTGGGCGCAGTGGGCACTACAGCTGTTCAGGGCCCAGAGGAGGGGAATGAATCCGCAGCTACCCCCGGTGCAGGTGCAGCGGTGGGCGCAGTGGGCACTACAGCTGCTCAGGGCCCAGAGAAGGGCCATGACTCCGCAGCTACCCCTGTTGCAGGTGCAGCAGTGGGCGCAGTGGGCACTACAGCTGCTCAGGGCCAAGAGGAGGGCCATGACTCCGCAGCTACCCCTGTTGCAGGTGCAGCAGTGGGCGCAGTGAGCACTACAGCTGCTCAGGGCCAAGAGGAGGAGAATGACTCCACACCTACCCCTGGTGCGGGTGCAGCAGTGGGCACAGTGGGCACTACAGCTGCTCAGGGCCCAGAAGAGGGCAATAACTCCGCAGCTACCCCTGTAGCGGCTAGAATAGTGGGCGCAGCACGTGCAGTGAGCACCGCAGCTCCCCTGCCGTCTGGAGAGGACAGTGCAGTTGGTGTTGACGAAAGAGCACTTGAAGAGGCTTCATCCTTTCGATCAACAGCCGTCGCAGTGGGCACAGCAGTTCCTGTGGCGGCTGGAGTGGACGATGCAGCTGATCTTGACGAAATAGCACTTGAAGAGGCTTCATCCTCTGGATCGACATTGAGCGCAGCACTCACAATAGGCGAAGCGGGTCCCATGGTGTCTGGAGAGGACAGTGCGGTTGATGTTGACGAGATAGCACTTGAAGCGGATTCATCCTCGACAGAGGTTTCATCCTCTCTTACAACAGTGAGCACAGCAAGTGCAGCGGGTCCCTTGGTGGCTGGAGATGACGATGCTGTTGATGTTGACGAAATAGCACTTGCAGAGGCTTCATCCTTTATAGAGGTTTCATCCTATCAAACAATAGTGAGCACAGCAAGCGCAGTGGGTCCCTTGGTGGCTGGAGAGGACAGTGCAGTTGATGTTGACGAAATAGCACTTGCAGAGGCTTCATCCTCTAGCTCAACGGTGAGCACAGCACTCGCAATGGGCGAAGCGGGTCCCGTGGTGTCTGGGGAGAACAGTGCAGGCGATGTTGACGAGATAGCACTTGCAGAGGCTTCATCCTTTACAGAGGCTTCATCCTATCAAACAACAGTGAGCACTGCAAGCGCAGTGGGTCCCTTGGTGGCTAGAGAGGACAGTGCAGCTGATGTTGACGAAATAGCACTTGCAGAGGCTTCATCCTCTAGCTCAACGGTGAGCACAGCACTCGCAATGGGCGAGGCGGGTCCCGTGGTGTCTGGGGAGAACAGTGCAGTCGATGTTGACCAAATAGCACTTGCAGAGGCTTCATCCTCTCGATCATCAGACACTCCCGATTCATCCTCCTCTGGCTCCTCCCAATCTCCTGGATCGTCCTCATCATCCTCTTCATCTGGGTCCTCTCCAGAATCGGCGGAATCTCCTCCAGAATCAGCAGAAGCTCCTCCAGAATCAGCAGAATCTCATGAGTCTGCAGGGTTATCAGATGAGTTCACTGCTACCGGAGCCGCCTCCCCCGATCCTCGATCTATCGAGGCGGCCGAGGTATTGCTGGAGAGCGGAGGGGATGAGGTGACTGTATTTGAACAGGAGACTGCGGTGGAGTCAGTTGAGGCGTTTGACTGGGGGGATGATATGGACGAGGTGGGCACACAGGCAGCAGCAGTGGCAGGAGTTCTAGGGGCCTCTGCAGCTGTTGCTAGCGTGCCGAATCGCGCCGCCCGCAACCGCCTCTCCAAGGGCTCAACCGGGGGTAGTCATCCGTTAAGCCTTCGAGAAGGGCAGTCCACTGATGAAGAATCTGCTGCGGGATCCTCTGCCAGCCCAGGCGCGCAGGAGGTGATGAATACCTATAAGATCAGTGGCAGTGGTTCGGCAACGGGCAGTGTCCCTCGGCGCATTCCAGGCAGTTTAATTGAGACCTCGAGACACGGGCAAAGCCGATTGGCGTCGGTTTCAACTGCGCAGCATGATGACCTCACTCCCTCCATATCCATGACTGAGAGTGAAGCTGGGCGCTCCGAAACCAGCGATGCGACCAGTGCAACCCGATCGGTGCATGCAAGCAGTGCCACAAGCTCCCACCCAGCAGCCGATCGGGCAGCTAGTTCCGACCTACAGGCTGGCAAGAGGCCTGGCGCTGGAGGGGCAGGCCCCTCTGGTGCACTCCGCTCACCAGCAAGAGGATCAACCAACTCGGCTCATGAGTCCCTGGTAAGAATTTTGAATTTGAATAGCTACATGGTTCTTCAGCCAACTCTGGGCTGCTCACTGTCTGCCAAATCCAAGTCCCCTTGTGCCAGACCCACCAGTGATTTTTTTTTCAAATCTGAAAGTGGGGTTTTTATAGCTTTATGGTTCTAAGCTTCCTCCAGGGACAGCGTTTCAGTGGTTTTTGTAGCTTTTGGGGGCCATTTGGGGCAAAATAAAAAACTGTTTACTTTTTGATAGCGATAATTTCTCCAAAACGGGGTCAAAGCTAGCGATCGCTATATATAGCGGGAAAAAATATCCCTGATACCCACCAGTGTTGTTTCCACACCGAAGAGTCGCCAGCTCTGAAACCAGGGTTGTGTAGCCCACCCGGCTACACAACCTTGCCTAGAGAAATCTGAAAAAAAAACTGATTCCCCCGGAAAGCAGGGAGCACACAATGTGGATTAGACAGTTTAAAGACTTGTCCAGGTCAAATAGTAGCACGTACTAGCTGTACTGACATTTATATATAGGGAACGGTAAATCATATGATGTTGACCAAAGACGAGTATGATATCATATGATATGATACAAAAATCATATGATTTAATATCATATGATATGCTGCCCCAGGCCAAAGTTACCTAGTCAGACCGCTGGCATCATATGATATCATATGATTAGGGAGAGGCATCGATCTATATAGAGATAGATCTATATATATATATTTTTTTTTTTTTTTTTTTTTTTATAGATATATATTGGCGAAGCTGGATTTGTGACAATCGGCATAGGGCACCTTACAAAAATCAAAATCTGGTTTTACAATTATGGCATAGGGCACCATATCATATTGTAGGCGCTTCGACTGGATGTTCGGGTGTCTATCTGATGTAACTGCATATGTTGTAGATATACACAATATATCTATTTGCTATTTATAGATCTATATTTTTGGGCAATATAGATCTATTTGCCGCCCCCTACATATGATGACATGATATCATATGATATCATTTTGCCGATCCCTATTTATATAGCGGTGATGGAAAGGGAACGACAACTTCGTTTTGTTTTTTAATCCAATATAGTGTCACAATAATATTAGTTCCATAAATCAATTCAAAATTCTGGCAACACGGCTCGTCCGTCTAATATTCACTTACATTCACTAATATGATTCATTCATTAACATTATCTTCACTTGGCCTTTCCCTAGTGATGGGTGAAGGTGGCGGCATTATCCTGCTGCCCTGCATGACTCCAAATGTGTGACTCTTGCTGCCCTGCTTGACTCCAAATGTGTGACTCTTGCTGCCCTGCTTGACTCCAAATGTGTGACTCCAAATGTGTGACTTCTTCTCCCCTGCTTGACTCCAAATGTGTGACTCCAAATATATGACTTCAAATGTGTGACTCTTGCTGCCCTGCTTGACTCCAAATGTGTGACTTCTTCTCCCCTGCTTGACTCCAAATGTGTGACTCCAAATGTATGACTTCAAATTTGTGACTCTTGCTGCCCTGCTTGACTCCAAATGTGTGACTCCAAATGTATGACTTCAAATGTGTGACTCTTGCTGCCCTGCTTGACTCCAAATGTGTGACTCCAAATGTGTGACTCCTGCTGCCCTGCTTGACTCCAAATGTGTGACTCCAAATGTGTGACTCCTGCTGCCTGCTGGACTCCAAATGTGTGACTCCTGCTGCCCTGCTGGACTCCAAATGTGTGACTCCAAATGTGTGACTCCTGCTGCCCTGCTGGACTCCAAATGTGTGACTCCTGCTGCCCTGCTGGACTCCAAATGTGTACTCCAATGTGTGACTCCTGCTGACCTGCTGGACTCGCAAATGTGTGACTGCCTGCTGCCCTGCTTGACTCAAATGGACTCCAATGCTGCCTGCTGGACTCCAAATGTGTGACTCCAAATGGTGCTCTGCTGCCCTGCTGGACTCCAAATGTGTGACTCCTGCTGCCCTGCTTGACTCCAAATGTGTGACTCCTGCTGCCCTGCTGGACTCCAACTGTGTGACTCCTGCTGCCCTGCTTGACTCCAAATGTGTGACTCCTGCTGCCCTGCTGGACTCCAAATGTGTGACTCCTGCTGCCCTGCTTGACTCCAAATGTGTGACTCCTGCTGCCCTGCTGGACTCCAAATGTGTGACTCCTGCTGCCCTGCTTGACTCCAACTGTGTGACTCCTGCTGCCCTGCTGGACTCCAAATGTGTGACTCCTGCTGCCCTGCTGGACTTCAACTGTGTGACTCCTGCTGCCCTGCTGGACTCCAAATGTGTGACTCCTGCTGCCCTGCTTGACTCCAACTGTGTGACTCCTGCTGCCCTGCTGGACTCCAAATGTGTGACTCCAACTGTGTGACTCCTGCTGCCCTGCTGGACTCCAAATGTGTGACTCCAAATGTGCTCGCAGCTCGGCAAATAAGGAGCAGGGGAGCTTCAGATGTTGATAATTATGATGGTTATTACTTGAACTTGAATTCGGTTTCAAAGCTTTAGCCAGCAATTTGGCTGCTCGCCTTCTAAAGCAGGAACAAAACATTTACCAGGAAAATTATGATGATTGTGATGATGGTTATTATATTTTAACATTATCCTGACAATATCCTAACATTATCCTGACAATATCCTAACATTATCCTGACAATATCCTAACATTATCCTGACAATATCCTAAAATTATCCTGACAATATCCTAACATTATCCTGACAATATCCTAACATTATCCTGACAATATCCTAACATTATCCTGACAATATCCTAACATTATCCTGACAATATCCTGACAATATCCTGACAATATCCTGACAATATCCTGACAATATCCTAACATTATCCTGACAATATCCTAACATTATCCTGACAATATCCTAACATTATCCTGACAATATCCTAACATTATCCTGACAATATCCTAACATTATCCTGACAATATCCTAACATTATCCTAACACCCTACTGGACTCCAAATGGTCCCTAGTTAGGATTCTCAAGGGGGTGCTGGCGCTAGGATGGTAATACAATGAGAAATTAAAAAGCTTTGTGCTGGCCTCTTTTATCAAGCTTTTAATGCATGGTGTAGAGAGGTTTTCAGTTTGTGGGTGACACCCTCACCACACTCACCCTCACCAAACTCACACTCACCACACTGACCTTCACCACACCACACTCACCACACTCACCTTCACCACACCACACCACCCTCACCAAACTCACCCTCACGACACGCACCACCCTCCCTCACCCCCACCACCACCACACGACCTTCACCACACCACCATCACCACCCTCACCCTCACGACACTCACCACACTCACATTCACCACACAACCCTCACCACACTCACCACACCACACTCACCACACTCACACTCACCACACTCACCACACTCACCACACTCACTCTCACCACACTCACACTCACCACACTCACACTCACCACACTCACCACACTCACCACACTCACCACACCACCCTCACCACCTTCACCACACTCACCCTCACCACCTTCACCACACTCACCCTCACCACCTTCAACCTCACCCTCCACTCACCCCCTTCACCACACAACACACACTTACCACCACCGCTTCACCACACTCACTTCACCCGCCACACCCCCCCACCCCTCACCACCCTCACACACTCACCCCAGACCCACCTTCCCCCACCCCACCCCCTCACCCCACCCTCCCCTTCCCCAACCCCAACTCAACCACCCTCTACCCCCTCACCCCCCTCCACACTCACCCCACTCACCTCACCCCACCACCCCCCCCTTCCCCCCCCCCCCTTCCTCCCCACTCACCCCCCCTGCCCCTCCACTCCCCCCCACCACTTCCCCACACCCCTCCCCCCACTCCCCCCTCTCCCACTCCCATGGGGATCACCACACTCACCAACTCCCACCTCACACTCACCTTCACACTCACCACACTCACCACACTCACACTCACCACACTCACACTCACCACACTCACCACATTCACCCTCACCACACTCACACTCACCACACTCACCTTCACCACACCACACTCATCACACTCACACTCACCTCACCACACTCACCCTCACCACACTCACCACACTCACCCTCACCACACCACCCTCACCACACTCACTACACTCACTACACTCACTACACTCACCTTCACCACACCACACTACATTACCTCTGCTGTCACCCCTGCTGGCCACACTCACCACACTCATCTCACCTCACTCTCTACATTCCCTCTGCTATCACCCCTGCTGGCCACACTCACCACACTCACCTCACCTCACTCTCTACATTCCCTCTGCCATCACCCCTGCTGGCCACACTCACCACACTCACCTCACCTCACTCTCTACATTCCCTCTGCTATCACCCCTGCTGGTCACATTCACCACACTCACCTCACCTCACTCTCTACATTCCCTCTGCTGCCACCCCACAGGCTGCCACCCCTGCTGGTCACACTCACCTCACCTCACTCACTACATTCCCTCTGCTGCCACCCCACAGGCTGCCACCCCTGCTGGTCCTGCCAACCCCCTATCTCAAGGCTCCCCGGAAGCGGCTAAAGAACGCCCTCCTCGCCCCCCGCAACTTGAACTACCAAGCTCGCCAAAGCGCCCACGCCTAGCCAAACAAGCCAGACCATTAGGCAAGGGTTGGTTGTCTTGCTTTGGCTGTGGGAAACCACCTAAGGACAAGTATTAGTCCTACCATAGTACGACTTGCTAACTCGCCGAAGCCCCCACCCCACGCCAAACAAGCCAATCCACCAGCCAAGGGTTGGTTGTCTTGCTTTGGCTGTGGGAAACCACCTAAGGACAAGTATTAGTCCTACCATAGTACGACTTGCTAACTCGCCAAAGCCCCCACCCCACGCCAAACAAGCCAATCCACCAGCCAAGGGTTGGTTGTCTTGCTTTGGCTGTGGGAAATCACCGAAGGGCAAGGAGTAGTCCAACTCAGCACGGTACTACATTATGCTAGCGGGCAAGGTTTTGGAGCCCGACTGCGTGATTTAAGCAGAAAAAATAACCCCCTCTGGGCACAGCGCGCAGTTTTTAGTTTTTAGTTCAGTCAAAAGCGCAACCCAAAAGGAGGCAGTTGCGCCTTTGAAGTAACCCAAGATGACCAAATGTAGTACCCTAGTCCTACTTTAGCACGGCTCCCTACCTATCAGTCTATCACCGCTGCCTCATCTGCTGCAAGGAAAAGATCAAAGACAATGACACAGTCATCTCAACAACAGCTATAGCTGTTACAACAGCTACAACAACAGCTGCAGATGTTACAACAGCTACAACAACAGCTGCAGATGTAACAACAGCTACAACAACAGCTGCAGATGTAACAACAGCTATGGCTATAAAAACAGCTATAACAATAGCTGTAACAACAACAATAGCTATAGCTGTAACAACAGCTATAACAAAAGCTGTAACAACAGCTACAACAATAGCTGCTGCTAAAAAGGTAATAATAACGCCTGGTGGGGCGTGGTGTTAAGGGAGCCCGTCGTACGCGGGTGGGGAGCGGTCTCCTACCTCAACTGGACAAGCTACCATCGCGGTTGACGACGACCTGCAACGCCAAGAGCGACCGAAGGGGGAGTCGAACCCCCAACTCTTCATTCTTATAGTGATTCAGTCTACCACTAGACCATTGTATATCACCGAAAGAGGCTAGCTGCTGCTAAGGCAACAGCCAAACCGCCCAACCTGCTAAGGCAACCGCCCAACCTGCTAAGGCAACCGCCCAACCTGCTAAGGCAACAGCCCAACCTGCTAAGGCAACAGCCCAACCTGCTAAGGCAACAGCCCAACCTGCTAAGGCAACAGCCCAACCTGCTAAGGCAACAGCCCAACCTGCTAAGGCAACAGCCCAACCTGCTAAGGCAACAGCCCAACCTGCTAAGGCAACCGCCCAACCTGCTAAGGCAACCGCCCAACCTGCTAAGGCAACAGCCCAACCTGCTAAGGCAACAGCCCAACCTGCTAAGGCAACAGCCCAACCTGCTAAGGCAACAGCCCAACCTGCTAAGGCAACAGCCCAACCTGCTAAGGCAACAGCCCAACCTGCTAAGGCAACAGCCAAATGCATCTCTACCGTTCCAGGCTTCTTGGTTTTCCGTCCTGCCAACTTAATACGGACTGTACAATTTTGATGTTTGCTTCCGACATGTCCACAATTTAGGGTTCCCACATGTACACCAAATAGGTTTTAGGGTTAAGGGTCCCGACATGTACACCATTTAGGGTTTAGGGTGCCAGCTTGTACACCATTTAAGGTTTAGGGTCCCGACATGTACACCATTTCAAGTCCGTCCATGTACATAGCTCTTGGTTTCAGGAATGGATTGCACGCATAGCACTTTGATTTGGTCTCCTAGGGTTTTAGCGCTTGCTCATTATGTTGGGTGTCGTGCTGGCATTCCCTTTCCACGCGAGATCATGACCCGAGCCAACCCATACAGCCCCATAACCCAACCCAGAACAACCTGAGAAACTTGCGGTTGCTTGGTGGCTGCAAGTGTCCCAGGTTGGTTTGCGATCTCGCATAGAAGTGGGAAATATAGTCATTTTGCTTCAGTGCCATACTGCAGCAATAATATAGATATGAGACCCTGTTGATTGGAGCTGTAATGAGATGAGAAGACAGTTCCATGAATCCAATAGCTACAAAAAACGTAAAGACGGCGACATCTACAAGGCAGCAATAGTATGCCATAGGATTGGTTAGCTTGTGGGACGGGTGGAGAACTGGAGACAGAAGCCAGGGCGCTAACGCAGGTCTGACTTCTAGGACGGGATATTTTGGATGTTTGGATTTACCAGTGATTACAAGTACAATGTGTTTGGCCAGATTGAACAGTGGTTATCGTACATGTGAAATGTGTTAGGCAGAATTCGACAGTGATTGTATTGGTAGATTCTTGAATTTGAACTTGGTTGCACAGTTCAGGCAGCAATTTGGCTGCTCACCGTCTTCGACAGTAAAAACATTATTACCGAGAAAATGTCAACTCCAACAAATCACTTTTTCATTTTTTTCTTTTTCGATTTCCCCCCCCTCCTCTTCTTCTGAACTATAAAAAACAGTTCACAAAAAAACCTTTTCATAACCTATAAAAATACTTGATCCAGTATCTCCATACATTCATGGATGAACAAAGGAAGCTTCTCTTGCCCTTCAACTTCTGGATTGCACATCAGGTAATGTAGAGGAATCATTTTGCTCTCCGATTGGGGAATCAGGCTCTGATACATTCTTCTCGAATTCAGCGAGCCTTCGTCCGTACATTCAAATACCACATTGGTAGATTCTGTTATGAGAGCCACCAGGGTATTGAAATTGAAATTGTTACATCCGAGTAATGTGCCACTCTCAGGACGTGAAGTTAAGGACACCACTGCGTAAGCCGGAGCTAGCAGTAGTCACCATATAGCCACCAGGGTACTACTTCTTGCCCAATTGGTCAGCGCTTTTTTGTGCAAAAAGCGCAAAAACTGCGCGCTGCGCCCACAGGGGGTGGGAAAACTGCGCGAAACACACAGAGGGGCTCAAAAAGGTAGCGCGGCACCACACCCTGCCGCGCGCGCTTAGTAGTACCCTGATGGCGACGCGTCGCACAGAAAAAATTGTTATGGCAGCCAGCTGGCCTACACTTAACGAACTTGATCACTTAGGCCTCGTATGATGCCCGTTGTCCATTGGCACTACATGTACTACTAGAGGAAACACCGTAGCACACCTCCATGATATACATGGATAGCATTACTTTATCAGTCTGCTTTAACTTGAACTTGGTTACATGGCTCCAGCCAGTAATTTAGTTGCTCGCCGTCTTTGGCAGTAAAAATTGTAATCAGTCAACAAGATGCTCCCCGTCTATCTGCTTGAACTTGAACTTGGCTACATAGCTTCAGCCAGCAATATGGCTGCTCGCCGTCTTCGGCAGTTATAAAAAATCTTACCGGGGAAATGGCAACCCCGTCTATCTGCAAGCGGAGTTAATGTGTGTACCAGTGTTGTCCAGATCGCTGCTTCTTGCGTTGCATACAGGTCAACTAGCACCAACATGGGCCAGCTAGCACCAGCACGAGGACGTTCAATATAACGTTTTCGATAACCTCGGTATGGATTGTGCGTGGGTGAGTGGGGCGAAGAAGGATCCAGTACTGAGTACTATTTTGTCTTTATTTTTATAATTAGGATTTCCACCTCAAAACCTCTAAGGGTGGGCACCTAGGCTATAAACCTACACTCAAGGATTGTGCCCGTGTGATCGGCGGAGTCACTCCCACATAAGGGGGGGGGGGGGGGGGGGGGGGGGGGGGTAGGCAATTAGGCACCCATAGGTCGGCGGGAGAATCTGAACCACAATCAATCACACCTGCACCCGTGGCCCTACACTTTTGTATTCAAATGATTTTCACCCCATACACACATATACCCAGGAAGTAGGACACCGTGCGCAATGCAGAGCCCACGAAGGATTCAGAAAGAAATGCGTATGTAGGCACCCGTTGTAAAGGCGGGGCATGCCTGACCAGTGACCCCTTGCCAATCGCGACTTTCATCTCTACCCCTGGCAACCACACTGACCTCATTACTTACAGAAGTGTTTACAAATGACGATAGTTAGTACGGTAGGATAACTGGTCTCGAGACAAATATAAAATAAAATCCGTTCATTAGACTGCACTAGTGCACTAGATAAATTTGAATTGACCTGGGCATGTACCGGTCTTTAAAGACGGCGAGCAGCCAAATTGCAGGCTGAAGCTATGTAACCAAGTTCAAGTACAAGTTCAAGTACCGGTACCGGGTATTTAAAGACGGCGAGCAGCCAAATTGCTGGCTGAAGCTATGTATGTGAACCAAGTTCAAGTTCAAGTTCATGTTCAAGTATGTATGTTACAGTCCAGGGGTAGGCCAAATAGGCTTGAGGGACTTGCCCAACTTTGATAGGAAGGGCTAAAGATAAAAAACATTGATGAACACATAATCTGCACACACCCCTGATGTAATGTTTTTTTTGCTTTGTGGGTGCTTTTTCTTTTTGTTTAAAGCACAGAGTCTCATACACCCTCGCGGTGTCAAGTAGACTTTAACATGTAATGTAATGTAATAACTGAATCTGAGCGAGTTTAATACATGGAGCTAATACACAGCTCAAGCAGCTAACACAGGTAAAGCAGATACAGCTAATACACATGCACAGGTGGGTGCGCCGCATCTTGCGACAATCTGCACACACTGAATCTGAGTGAGTGTAATACATGGAGCTAATGCACAGCTCAAGCAGCTAACACAGGTAAAGCAGCTAAAGCTAATACACATGCAAAGGAGGGTGCGCCGCACCTTGTGACAATCTGCACACACTGAATCTGAGTGAGTCTAATACACGAAGCTAATACACAGGCAAAGATGTGTGATGCATCTTGCGACAACCCAAACTGCATATGAAGTGTTTCTAGCCTGTACACCCAGTGACGAGATCATATATGTAGGGACCAGCATATTATATGGTGTTGTGAGCAGCAGCTTCTAGGCAGCCCCCCTGACAGGCTATTTAGCCAAAGCTATTGCAACCTAGTGCATCTCGAAGCTGACAGAATTATATGTCCAGCACTGTGCAAATCTGAGGGCTTAGCCTGGTGGGTGGCATGGGAGCTGCCTAGAAGCTGCTGCTCGAAGCTGAAGAGGAAACCTATGTCCAAGGCCAATGATGAAGTCGAGTCGTGCTTACCGGAGTTTACCTGGTGATGGTCTGGCAGCTGATTTATCTGAGCGACTGGGCACGTCCTCCGCTGACCTGGGCTAGGCCGACCTGGGCTGGGCAGGGCTGAACTGGACTGGGCTAGGCTAACCTGGGCTGGGTAGGGCTGACCTGGGATAGGCAGACCTGGGCTGTGTAGGGCTGACCTGGGATGGGCTGATCTGGGCTAGGCCAACCTGGGCTGTGTAGGGCTGACCTGGGCTGGGCTGACCTGGGCTAGGCCGACCTGGGCTGGGTGAGGCTGACCTGGGCTAGGCCAACCTGGGCTGGGTAGGGCTGAACTGGGCTAGGCCAACCTGGGCTGCGTAGGGCTGACATGGACTGGGCTGACCTGACCTGGTCTAGGCCGACCTGGGCTGGGTAGGGCTGACCTGGGCTAGGCCAACCTGGGCTGGGTAGGGCTGACATGGACTGGGCATGTCTTGGACTGGGCTGGCCAGGGCTGAACTGGACTGGGCTGACTTGGACTGGGCAATTGTTCAAAATGCATAGCCTTATGTTATTGCATTCTGCATCTGGGAGTGTGGTGTAGTAGTGTTTATACTTCCCATGTTTACTCCGCCCGCAGACGGTGAACAGCCCGAAGCCTGATAGACCATGTCATAAAACACAACAGGCACATAGCTTTTGGGCGGAGCCCCCTCTTCTGGAGGGCGGGAGCCACCGGGGTTACCCTGTTGCCCGTTTGACCGTCCCCCTGTCTGACCGCCCCCCCCCGAGACGAAGCCTGACACGTCAGCCAACGGTCTCATAACTATCTCGCTTCCGTTGCCCCCTGTCGCTCCGTTGCGAACACTCTCTATCAATTTGTAATTGCTCGCGACGCTGCACATAGCTTTTCCATTCAGCTACAATGCTATTCTATTCAGCTACAATTTGTATTTGCTCGCGACGCTGCACATAGCTTTTCCATTCAGCTACAATGCTATTCTATTCAGCTACAATTTGTATTTGCTCGCGACGCTGCACATAGCTTTTCCATTCAGCTACAATGCTATTCTATTCAGCTACAATTTGTATTTGCTCGCGACGCTGCACATAGCTTTTCCATTCAGCTACAAGCAGCAGCTTCTAGGAAGCTCACTGAGCCAGCCACTAGGACAAGCCCCAAGATGTCAACAGTGCAAGAAAGCTGGTTACTATCGCTTCAAGGTGCACTAGGTTGTATCAGGTTTGTCTGGCTAGCCAGTTAGGGGGGCTGCCTAGAAGCTGCTGTTGTAGCTGGAAAGAGGCTCCGGTTCCTGAAACACCATCATGCCTTGAACTGCTTCCACAGCCAGTCAAAGCGCCGCGAGAATTCCTGCATACCCGTGTGTGTTGGGCTTCAGTTCACCAGTGCTTGTTTTATTTACAGCTAATATTCACAATATTGAGGTTGAGCTAGTCTATTTAGCCTATTTGGCTACGCCTTAACCGGCTAGACTGCAAAAACACCACAAACACCACACACACACCGGTATAACAGAAAGTAAGGAGAGTTGTTCCTTGTTCTAGTGCTTTTCTTTTCAGCAATATATTACAATCGTAATACGAAACCCGAGTTGAGATTCCAGCTCTCAGAGTCTCAGACCTATAACGCTACCCAGAATGCTAAAATCGTAATAAGGATCCTGTCCTGGGGCAAACAAAAAGGAATAAGATTTCCCCTTTTTGATTTGAACAAGTCCTACGCAGCGTCGCAAGGGACGCGGACAATTGGCGGAGTTTGTTGGCATCAGAACGAAAGGTGGCAATGGACTGGAGCTGACCGAAGCCAGTTCGTTGGCTGATGTGTCAGGCTTCAATTTTTCGGTCGGTCAGTCGGTCCCACGGACAGACGGACAAATGGGCAACCCTGGGGGCTCCTGCCCCCTTGAAGAGAAGGCTCCGCCAAAAAAAATCCCAGGTTTGTCCCAGGGCTTTTTTTTCAAATCTGAAAGTGATTTTTTCTAGCTTTAAGGTTTAAGCCTCCTCCAGGAACAGCATATTAGTGTTTTTTATGGCTTTTATAGCTATTTGCAGCTTTTTGTGAGCATTTAGGCTCCCCCCCCCCCCCATTTTTTGTATAGCGAGATTTTTGCCAAAATGGTGTCAAAACTATTGATCGCTATATATAGCGGTAAAAGCAATCCCTTCCAGAGCTTCTCTTTTTGGCTACAAAAAGTCTTTGTCTTTGTCTTTTACATGTTCAAGTCTACTAGACACCACCAGGGTGTATGAGACTCTGTGCTGAAACAAAAAGAAAAAGCACACACAAAGCAAAAAAAACCATTACATCAGGGGTGTGTCGAGGACATGCAAACCAAACTTCCATCCAGGGCTTCTCTTTTCAGCTATAAGTAAAACATATTTAGTGAACGGGAAATAATATAAGTGTTTGAAAAACTTATATATTATGGTGTCACAATAATATTAGTTATCAAATAAATTCGGAATTCTGGTGAGACGGCTTGTCCGACTAATATTATATTATATAATATCATATTATTTATTCACTAATATTATATAACATAGCCGCCCCCTACACATATTTGATCCCTGTTCGACAAAAGGCTCAGTGGCAGAGCCCTTAGAACGACTAGGGTGCCGGGTTCGAATCCCTACAGGTGCGCCTTAGTGCTTGCGTTCGGTATCAACCGCCATGGTAGCTTTGTCCAGGATAAGGAGCAGCCCGTTCCCAACCGCCGGAAGACGAGGTTCCCTTAATACCACGCCCCATCAGGCGTTATCATTTCTTTTTCAACACATCTTTGGCTCAGGAATCGTTTGTGGGGAACAGTTATGCCGGAAAATGTAGATTTTGAGGTACTCTTGAACAAACCTAGCGAGCGTTCTATCTCCACCCAGCTGGACCAGGGTTTTTATTTTCGTCTTTTCTTTGCATCTTTTAGGCAGCCCCCTGAGACAGCCACTGGGCTACACCCAAAGATTTTAGGAGTGCTTGTTACGCCAGCTTCATGGTGCACTAGGTTGCTTGTGGTTTGGCCGAAAGGGCGGCCAGGGGAGCTGCCTAGAAGCTGTTGCTCGTAGCTGAAAAGGAAAGCTATGGTTTGTTCGCCTGTTACGCTATCCTCTCGAACAACACTGAGCACAGCAAGCACAGCGGGTCAATTAGTGGCTGGAGATGACGATGCAGTTGATGTTGACCAAGTAGCACTTGAAGAGGCTTCATCCTCTAGATCAACAGTGAGCGCAGCACTTGCAATGGTGCAATGCAACTTGCAAAGCGGGTCCCGTGGTGTCTGGAGAGGACAGTGCAGTTCGCTAAGCTATGGTTTGTTCTCCTGTTACGCTAGCTAGTAGCATACTGGTGATTCTACATTGCTATTGATTTGTCTCAGATTCTGGTGTTGGTTAAAAAAATCTCCTACCCTCTCTCTCTCTCTCTCTCTCTCTCTCACACACACCCTCACACAAAACGCCCAATAACCCCTAATTTATGGCATTACAAATTATTTGCAGATTCACATGTGTGTTAACCAACCTGCGTGCAAAATGAACAACATTACAATCTGCCATAGCGGAAAAAACTGTATGGCAGTACATACCTTGACTAGGTCGAGATTATCCATGATCACCTTGACTTTGAACCACCCAAAATGTAAAGGTTCACTATGGCTGAAGCTTCAAAAACTCAACAAGTTCCCACCTTGATAAAATCAGGATGATCCATGACCACCTTGACCTTGAACCATCGAAAACCTATAAGGTCACTCTGACAGTACCTTCAAAAAACGGCAGTACCTTCAAACAATGGCAGGACATACCTTGACTATGTCAGGATGATCCATGGTCACCTTGACCCTGACTCTGGCAGTACCTTTAAGCAATAGCAGTACATACCTTGAGAGGAACAGGATGATCCATGACCACCTTGACTTTGAACCACCAAAACCGTATAGGGTCACTCTAACAGTACCTTCAAACAATGGCCATACCTACCTTGACAAGGCCAGGATGATCCATGATCACAATGACTATGTCAGTACCTTCAAACAATGGCACTACGTACCTTGACAAGATGGATGATCGATGATCACAATGACTATGGCAGTACCTTCAAACAATGGCACTACGTACCTTGACTATGCCAGGATTATCCAAGATCACCTTGACCTTGACTCTGGTAGAACCTTGACAATGCCAGGATGATCCATGATCACCTTGATCTTGAACCACCAAAAACGTGACGGGTCACTCCGACATTACCTTCAAAAACACAACAAGTTCCCACCATGACAAGAACAGGATGATCCATGATCACCTTGACCTTGAACCACCAAAACCGTAAAGGGTCACTCTGACAGTACCTTCAAACAATGGCCGTACCCACCTTGATAAGGTCAGGATGATCCATGATCACAATGACCTTGACTCCGGCAGCACCTTCAAACAATGGCACTACGTACCTTGGCAAGAACAGGATGATTCATGATCACCTTGACTTTGAACCACCAAAAACGTTAAGGGTCACTCCGGCAGTACCTTCAAGAATGGCAGTACCTTCAAACAATGGCAGTACGTACCTTCACAAGGTCAGGATGATCCATGATCACAATGTTCTCCTGGTTCCCAAGAACTGCTGACCTGGTCCTGCACAATGACAAGCGCTTAGGTTTTCTTTTCAGCAACGATATTTTCTTTTCAACTACGATATATCAGCTGTCAGACTGTTACCGGTGGGGTTTGAGGGTGCGGGGTTCGAATCTTTATGGGTGCGATTTAGTGTTTGCGGCTGCTGTCAACTGCCATGGTAGCTTTGTCCAGGTAAAGTAGCATCTTGTTTCCTACCGCCGTAGGACGGGGCTCCCTTAACACCACGCCCCACCAGGCGTTATCATTACTTTTTAATCATTATTCTCAATTATTCCATGTTGGACGAGTCCCTTTAGCCTAGTTGCTCACCCTCAGATCAGGCTACAACAAAGTCCCCCCAGCAATCTTGTCAGCCATGCCCCCCATGGATGTGGTTCTGGATAGGTGTGGTTCTTGTGATTCGGTGGGGACCAGGTCATCTAGTGCATGCCTATCCAGCCCCTCTTGGTAGTCTAGAAATATCTTGATTATTCCAGGTCGGGCGGGTCCCTTCAGCCTAGTTGGCTACCCTCATAACAGGCAACAACAAAGTCCCCCAGCACTCTTGTCAGCCATGCCCCCCATGGATGTGGTTCTAGATAGGTGTGGTTCTTGTGATTCGTTGGGGACGAGGTCATGTAGTGCATGCCTATCCAGCCCCTCTTAATAGTCTAGAAATATCTTGATCATGCCAGGTCGGGCGAGTCCCTTCAGCCAAATTTGCTACCCCCGGACTGTATCATACATACCAATACACCTACAAAACATGATGTAATGATAACGCCTGGTGGGGGGCGTGGTATTAAGGGAACTCGTCGTACGCGGGCAGAGAACGGTCTACCACCTCAACTGGACAAGCTACCATCGCGGTTGACAACGACCTGCAACGCTCAGGGCAACCGTAGGGGGAATCGAACCCCCGACCCTGCTTCGCTTCAGCGATTTGGTGTACCACTAGACCAATCTATATCACTGAAACCGGCTATAAACATGAACACATTAGACAGAACACCCAAACGATTGGCAGATTACAGGTTACTGTGTGTATTTTACAGTCCAGGGGTAGGTCAAATAGGCTAAAGGGACTTGCCCAACCGTGATAGGAAGGGCTTAAACAGTAAAAACATTGATGTACTGAACCCAAAACAATCGTTTTACTGACGGGGGCCCTGGGTTAGTGCTACAGTGATCATTTAATTGTACAGTATAATTAAATCATCATCTCAGGTTACCACTGCATATTACAGATGATGGGTTACTACAATAGATAACTACCGATTACAGACGAGCTACTAGCTACAACTAGCTACTATCGACAACTAGACTAGCAACTAGCTACAGACTAGCTACTACAACAGATTACTAGAAAATTACTGACTAGAAATTAAAGGTGACAGGTCATCACACAGGCTGGCAGATGGCATTGCTGACTCACCAGTTGAAGCTGGTAGGCGTGGCATGGATGTGAGGTGATCACCATTGGCGTGGCATAATTGTGAGGCGGACACAATTGGCGTGGCATGGTTGTGAGGCGGTCACAATTGGCGTGGCAAGAGAAGCGATGGGCGTGAATGGGGTGGGAGAGGTGTCAGAGGTTAGCAAGAGAGTGAGTGAGATGAAAGGTCCCTTTCTATAATCTGGCATAACGATTACATTTATGTCGGAGCCCCCAGGGTTCCCCATTTGTCCGTCCGACCAACCGACCATCCGACCATACGCATCCGCAGCGTGCATCCGTCTGATCGCGATGAAGCCTGACACGTCAGCCAACGTGCCTCGTAACTAACTCGCTTCGGTTGCCACTTGTTGCTCCGTCGCGATCACTCTCCACCATTTAAAGCGTCGCATGCGACGCTGCATAGAAATTGTCCTGGTAATGATTTGAACTGCCGAGGACGGCGAGCAGCCAAATTGCTGGCTGGAGCCAT
This sequence comes from Chlamydomonas sp. ICE-L, assembly GCA_013435795.1. NCBI lineage: Eukaryota > Viridiplantae > Chlorophyta > Chlorophyceae > Chlamydomonadales > Chlamydomonadaceae > Chlamydomonas > Chlamydomonas sp. ICE-L. The sequence goes on from JACBWV010000626.1 coordinate 20,700,203, forward strand.
GTCACCAAGTTACCAAGTTCAAGTTCAAGTTGTGCGACCTGGACATGTCTTGTCCAGTTTGGTTAGTTGGTTCGTTGGTTAGTTACCAAGTTCAAGATCAAGTAGTGCGACCTGGACATGTCTTGTCCAGGTTGGTTAGTTGTCCACCTGGACATGTCTTGTCCAGGTTGGTTAGTTGTCCACCTGGACATGTCTTGTCCAGGTTGGTTAGTTGTCCACCTGGACATGTCTTGTCCAGGTTGGTTAGTTGTCCACCTGGACATGTCTTGTCCAGGTTGGTTAGTTGTCCACCTGGACATGAATTGTCTGCAGCCATCTGAGTACACTCTATACCCAGGGAGTGTGATGTTATAGGGTTCAGGGTACTAAATTGGGTCAATCTGGTTTGCCTCAAAAGCGCAACTGCTATTTTTACTGGTGTTTGAACTCCCCATGTTCTAAAGCCACCTCAGATGTCTGCCAGGGCTTTTTTCCAAATCTGATAGTGGTTTTAATCTAGCATTATGGTTTTAGGCCTCATCCAGGGACAGCGTTTTATTGATTTATATAGCTTTATAAAGCTTTTATAGCCTTTTATAGCTTTGTAGGGGCACTTAGGGGGGGGAGGGGGGGGACTTCTTCTTTTTCTTTTTAACAGCGATATTTTTGCCAAAACGGGGTCAAAACTAGCGATCGCTATCTATAGAGGTAAAAAAAGCCCTGATGTCCGCCCTCAGATGGTAAGCAGCCTAGAGGCTGATACAGATCATGCAATCAAAACAAAACAGGTCACTTTTTAGCCTTCATTCAGTTAGGGTGATCCTATATTAAGGCAAAGGCAAAGGCAAAGGCAAAGGCAAAGGCAAAGGCAGAGGCAAAGGCAGAGGCAAAGGCAAAGGCAAAGGCAAAGAGATTTTTCAGGCATGGGAGAAAATCAGTATCAAAATGTCTTGCCGAACCTTCTAGTTTAGAATCAGAATATAATCTGACAGCAATTACCTGGCATCTACCATCATATTTTACTTTTCATTGTTTTTATCCGTTTTTAATGTTCTAAAGCCCCCCCTGACCCGGCCAAGCTGCGGGCACATTTAGAGTCCAGTAGGGCACCAGGATAATGTCCTTCTCCTCATCATCCCCATCATCTTCATCATCCTTATCATCACAACCACCACCACCACCTCCATCACCACCATCATCATTATCATCATCGTCATCACCATCATCGCCATCATTTTCATCAGCACCGACCCCACCACCAGTCCACCCCCCCCTTCCCCTCCTATCTCCCAACGCGTTGTTCGCCTCCCCCCACCCGTCCCATCCCACCCCATCACGGTTGCCAGAACAAAAGTTCAATGTGTATTTCATCATACAGCATCCACCACATCCATCCACCCATGCACATCCATGTCCACCCACCCTTCCATCCACATCCACCCATCCATCCACATCCACCAAACCATCCACCCACCACATCTATCCACCCACCCTTCCATCCACATACACCCACCAACATCCACCCATCCACCCACATCCACCAAACCATCCACCCACCACATATATCCATCCATCCACATCCATCCACATCCACCCATCCCATCATCCACATCCACCCACCCACCTACATCCACCCACCCACCTACATCCACCCACCCATCCCACCTACACCCAGCTTGAACTTGATCTTGATACATAGCTTCAGCCAGCAACTTGCCAGCTTGCCGCCTTTGGCAGTAAACATAAATTTACAAGGAAAAATATAAACGCGAACAAATCATTCTTTTTGGTTTCCATTTTTTAATATGATTTTAATTTTACACACAGCAGCAGCAGCAGCATACCTTTCATTCAGAATGCTCTTAACGCGCACACACACACCTGTACTGCCTGTCTGCACCATATAACACACACATCCTAGCAGGCACATTACTAAACTGCACACACACCTACACGAACATATGCACATACACACATGCACAACCCTGCATAAATACACACAAACACACATGTGCACACACACACACTTTGGTGTATGACGCATACGACACAATACATTTACCAATCAGACACCACCTTTTCCTCATGTACCACAGTTGGTTTCGGAGCTTAGTCAACGGTACTAGTCGGGAGGTTTGAGGGGGCCTCGGTGAGGGGGGTGAGTTGTGGTGTATGACGCATATGACACAATACATTCACCAATCGGACACCTCGTTTTCCTCATGCACCACACACACAGCAGCAGCTTACCTTCCGTTCAGAATGCTCTTAACACACACACACACACCTGTACTGCCTGTAGTAACACATGTGCACACACTCACACACAGAAGCAGCTTACCTTCCATTCAGAAGCACTGAGTTGTCAAGGATTGCGAACTTGTGATGCATATGCGTGATGCTGTGATCCAACTGCAAGCATGGGTTTAGGGTTTTAGGTTTTAGGTTTTAGGGTCTAGGGTCTAGGGTTTAGAGGAGCTGCCTAGAAGCTGCCTTGCGTAGCCCTTAAAAGAAACAGTGAAGTACACGTCAGAAAACCTGGGATCACCTTTACAACCCCCCTCGCTCCCTACCCTACCCAACCTGACGTGACCGGCCCAGGTTCATGCGCAGGTGGCGTGGGACGAAGGCCTCGGTCGATTGGCGTGGGACGAAGACCTCGGTGGATTGGTGCGGGACGAAGACCTCGGTGGATTGGTGCGGGACGAAGACCTCGGTGGATTGGTGCGGGACGAAGACCTCGGTGGATTGGTGCGGGACGAAGACCTCGGTGGATTGGTGTGGGACACCTGGGGTCACATTCCCTATAATCCCCCTCCTTCCCTCCCCTACCCTCCCAGCAAATGATGATAATAATGATGATAATAATAATAATAATAATGATGATGATGATGATGATGATGATGTTGTTGCTGCTGCTGCTGCTGATGATGATGATGATGGTTACATTTTCCTGGTGCCCTACTGAAATACAGACAAAGACACACACAGGATCAAACCCCAAACCCTGCAAAAATCACAAATCCCATCCAACCCACCATCTAAGCCTGCCCAATCCCCCATCCAACCACAATCAACCCTCAATCCAACCCCATTCAACCCCCATCTAACCCCCAAGCCCAAACAAAGCCATCTCAAATCTCTCAACCATCATGACAGGAACACCAATTCCCAACCAACCTATAAAACCTGTAACAATCACCACCCACATCTAAACCCCTATATAAGCCCACCCAATTCCCAATCCCCCCCCCACACACACCCACCCACCCACTGAATGCTGACCCCAAATCCCGATCCAACCCCACCCAACCTCCTATCTAAGCCCACCCAACCCCGCATGCAACCCTCACCAAACCACCATGACAGGAATGCCGACCCCCAATCTTCCCCCCTCCCCCCATCAAACCTGTAACAATCACTCCCCCGATCCAACCCCCTATCCAACCCCCCCCACCCCCCCACCTAAGCCCACCCAACCCCGCATGCAACCCCCACCAAACCCCCACGACAGGAATGCCGACCCTCAATCCCCCCCCCACCACCCACCACCCCACCCCTAAAACCTGTAACATTCACTCCCCCGATCCAAAACCCCATCCAACCACCAAGCCCAAGCTAAGCCATCTCAAATCTCTCACTTACCATGACAGGAACGCCGACCACCAATCCCCCCCCCCCCCCAAACCTGTTACAGTCACTCCCCCCGATCCAACCCCACCCAACCCTCCATCTTAGCCCCCCCAACCCCGCATCCAACCCCATCCAACCACCAAGCCCAAGCCAAGCCATCTCAAATCTCTCACCCACCATGACAGGAATGCCCCCCCCCCAAACCTGTTACAATCACTCCCCCGATCTAACCCCCCCTCCAACCCTCCAACTAAGCCCACCCAACCCCGCGTCCAACCCAATCCAACCACCAAGCCCAGGCCCAGCCATCTCAAATCTCTCACCCACCTTAACAGGTATGCCGATGTCACGGAACTTCTGGATGTCTGAACCTAAGCTGCCAGACTGGGATAGTGAGTAGCGAGGTTAGTTAGTTAGTCAGTTAGTTAGTTAGTTAGTTAGTTAGTTGGTTAGTTAGTTAGTTAGTGAGGTGTTAGTTAGCTAGTTAGTTAGTTAGTTAGTTACTTAATTAGTTAATTGTTTTGTTACCTCATTGTTTAGTTAGCTCGGGTTAGCTGGTTAATTTATTAGTTAGTTAGCTAGTTAGTTAGTCAGTAAGTTAGTTAGTTAGTTAGTTAGTTAGTTAGATAGTTAGTTAGTTACTTACTTAGTTAGTTAGTTAGTTAGTTAGTTAGTTAGTTAGTTGGTTAGTTGGTTGGTTGGTTGGTTGGTTAGTTAGTTACTTAATTAGTTAGTAGGTTGATTAGTTAGTTAGTACGTTAGTAGGTTAGTTAGTTAGTTGGTCAATTAGTTGGATGGTTAGTTGGTTAGTCAGTTAGTTTGTTAGCTAGTTAAATAGTTTGTTTGTTTGTTTGTTTGCTTGTTTGTCTGTTTGTTTGTTTGTTTAGTTAGTTAGTTAGTTAGTTAGTTGGTCGGTTAGTTGATTAGTTGGTTAGTTGGTTAGTTAGCTGGTTAGTTGGTCAGTTAGTTGGTCGGTTAGTTAGTTAGCTAGTTAGTGTGAGGTGTGTAACCTGTCAGACTGGGAGTGTGAGCAGTTAGTGACTATTGGATTCTAGGGTTTAAGGTGAGAGGTGAATGAGCAGTTAGTGAGAAGTGAGTAAGCAGTTTGCCAGAAAAAAAAAAGCAGCAAGAAGTACAGAGCAAAAAAGAAAAAAAAAGAAAAGGAAACACAAGAGAAGAGGAAAAACGCACACAAGAAAAGAATACAAAGACAGAGAAGAGAAAAAAAAAGAAATAAAAGAAAGGGGCAAAACAGCGAAGTAGAAAAACGAAAAAACAGAAAAGCAACACAAGAGCAGAGAAACAAAGAAACAAGCGCAATACAAACACCGAGAAGCGAAACAACGCAACCGCAAAAACACAACCAGAAAAAGTCCCAGAGCAAAAAGAAACAAAAGCCGGAGAACAGAGACACCCTCCCAAACCCGCACCGCAAAGCCGCAAAACGCCCAAACCCTCCCGCCCCAGCACCCCACCCTCCACCCTACTCTCCCCTCCCCTCCCCAACCCCTTATCAAGACCACGACAAACAAAAACAGTAAGTCACACAGAGGCAACCCACTAGAAACCAAACAAAAAAAAAAAACACAGACAAAACACACGAGCACGTCACAAATCTCCCACTCTCACCCACACACAAACACACAAGGCACACTAAACACACACACTCTCCTAAACTCTAGCCACCCCCTCCCCCCCCCCCCCCCCCCCCCCCCCCACACTCTCACCCCTCCACTCCCCCCCCCCCCCCCCCCCCCCCACCCACCACCCACACACGACCAAGAACAAAAGCAGAAAAAGGCAGAACCAGATCCCCACTCATTACACCTGGTCATTGTCTGCAATCACACATTTCACATCACATCACATCACATCACATGACCAGTTATTTCACCCTGTCGTCATCTGTAATCACTCTTTTCACATCACATCACATCACGTCCAGATCACATCACACCACCAAATCTATCACAAGATCGTCGTCTGTAATCACCCTCTCACGTCACATCACATCACATTACATCACCATATCCCTCACCTGGCCGTCGTCTGTCATCACCCATTTTACAGCACATCACATCACATCATTTTCACATTCACATCTCATCACATCACATCACCATATCCCTCACCTGGCCGTCGTCTGTCATCACCCTTTTTACATCACATTACATCACATCATTTTCACATCACACCACATCACATCACCATATCCCTCACCTGGCCGTCGTCTGTAATCACCCTTTTTACATCACACCACATCACATCACATCATTTTCACATCACACCACATCACATCACCATATCCCTCACCTGGCCGTCGTCTGTAATCACCCTTTTTACATCACACCACATCGCATCACATCATTTTCACATCACACCACATCACATCACCATATTCCTCACCTGGTCGTCGTCTGTAATCACCCTGACCTTCACACCAAGCTTGTGAAGATCCATCACTGCGTCACTAATTTCATCGCAAGTGATGGTGAAGACACAGATGTCCAAGGTTCGCTGTGCTGAGCGCAAGACTGACAGTACCCTGCATGCATACAGATAGATTGGATCACGCATATTTTGATGAAAATGCTTAGATTTGAATTGTTTCTGATGTTGATGATGGCGCAGATGTCCAAGGTTCGCTGTGCTGAGTACAAGATGGACAGTAAGCTGCATGCTCAGAGAGATTGGATCACGCATATTTTGATGAAAATGCTTGGGTTTGGATTGTTGCTGATGTTGATGATGGCGCAGATGTCCGAGGTTCGCTGTGCAGAGTACAAGATGGACAGTAAGCTGCATGCACAGAGAGATTGGATCACGCATATTTTGATGCAGATGCTTGGGTTTGGATTGTTGCTGATGTTGATGATGGCGCAGATGTCCAAGGTTCGCTGTGCAAGACGGACAGTCACCTGCATGCATGCATACAGAGAGATTGGATCACGCATATTTTGATGCAGATGCTTGGGTTTGGATTGTTACTGACGTTGATGATGATGATGACATTTTTTGGGTCATTATGTTACTGCCGGAGACAGCAAGCAGCCATATTGCTGGCTGGAGCCATGTAACCAAGTTCAAGTGCAAGTTCAAGTAACGTGCACATGGGGAAATGTGTATACCTTACTATCTTGAACAGTTTTTTGTGTGTGTGTGACCGGTTGCAAATTGTGTCTGCAGTCGCACCCCCGTGCAACCCTCAGGTTTGAAAAATTAGGGCAAAATAGGCCCTTGGTCGCCACGAGTGCAACCCTCAGGTGAGTGATTTGTGCCCTGGGTCGCTCCTGGGTCGCTCCTGGGTCGCATCTGGGTCGCACAGGCCCAGCCCAGGTAGCTAGCTCAGGCCTTCCCCTGGTGGAAGTTACCAAGATTCTTGTAGTGCTTTATCTCAGGTAGTCTGTTGTACACTTATACTACGCTATTAGATATGGCATAGTCCTAATATACCCAAAGTAGTGGTCATATGATAGTTTAGGACCTTTCAGTCAATTTGCTGGGGACCACATCTCATACATTCGGATCAATTCAGGTCCAAAAAGTTTTTTATGTTTCTCGAAAATATTTTTAAGATTAGATCAACCATATTCCTGGAGCTACTCCCCATTTGAGAAGGTCACTTTTGTCTTCGAAACGCCCTTCATAGAGCTTGTTAATGGCCCCTCTGGATAGTTGAGTATTATCTTGATTATAAGTAGGGGTCGGCTATGTTATATAATATTAGTGAAGAAATAATATTATACGATATTATATTATATTAGTCGGACGAGCTGTCTGACCAGAATCTCGAATGTATTTGAAAATTAATAATATTGTGACACTATGATAATATTAGTTAATATTAGTTTTTCAAACACTAATATTAGTTGCCGTTCCCTAATTACTGGTATTACAGGTTGAGCAAGTCCCTTTAGCCTAATCAGGGCTACCCCCTGGACTGTAACATACATAGCCCAGGCCTTCTTTTTGGCGGAGCCCCCTCTTCAAGGGGGCGGGAGCCCCCATGTTTACCCATTTGTCCGTTTGTCCGACCGAAAAATTGCTTGAAGCCTGACCTTTCGTTCCGTTGCCAACACACTTCGCCAATTTTCCGCGTCGCTTGCGACGCTGCATAAGACTTTTTTGTTTCAGAAAGGGATTCTTGTGGCAGCAACCAGGGATTTGATGCTTTTTCAAGGGTGGGCTCCAGGTAGTGATTTGGGTAGACGGCCCTCACGTCCTTAACAGGATATGCATATGGATTTGTGTGTGCGTGTGTGTGTGTGCGTGTGTGGGTGTGGGTGGGTGGGGGTGGGGTGGGGGGCATGTGTGTGTGTGTGTGTGTGTGTGTGTGTGTGTGTGTGTGTGTGCGTGTGTGTGTGTGTGCGTGTGTATGTGCGTGCGTGTGTGTGTGTGGGGGGGGGGGAGGGGGGGGCATGTGTATGTGTGTGTGTGTGTGTGTGTGTGTGGGGGGGGGGGGGGGGGGGGGGGGGGGGGCTCCAGGTAGTGATTTGGGTAGGCGGCCCTTCGGGGTTTCGGGATTCTCAGTTGCCTAAGACCTCCGGAGGAATTCTACTGGGGCAAGGTACTTGGTAACTTGGTAAGTTCTACGAGGGGGTTAGAACTCGTAATCAATTCTACTCCCTCACTGGGTGGGGTGCGTGGTGCGGTGGGGTGGGGTTTGGAGGGGTGGGGTAGGGTTGGGAGATGAGGTTTGGTGTGGTGTGGTGTGGTGTGGTGTGGTGTGGTGTGGAGGTGTGGAGGTGTGGAGTGGTGGGGTGGGGAGGTGTGGTGTCGTGTGGTCTGGTGGTGTGTGTGGTGTGGGGGGGTACAATTTGTAATGTCTGGGCCTGTTGCCGAAGTGAACTTCTACTTGAGGGGTTAAGGAGGGGGTCCCACCCTTGGTGGTGGGTAGAACTCGTAATGGGCCTGTCGCCGAATCTTCATTTTCTTCTTGATGAGTTGCAGATCCAATTAACTGCCCGGATAGTTGCGAAACCTCACGACAGGCCGAAATAGCCCAGATCCATACAATGGATTGGGGGAGTGCTCCTACTAAATGGACAATTTTGTGTGACTACTTCAGGACTACTTAACAAACAAAAAAGGCAACCCATCTGGTATAAAAAAATATATAATATATATGTATAATATAAAAAAACGGCAACCCATCTGTTACATATATATATATATATATATATATATATATATATATATATATATATATATGTATAATATATATAACATATAATATTAAAAACGGTAACCCATCTGGTATATTGTTAGTCGCACTGTTTTTTGGGGTGCGCGCTAATTGATTGACTTGGTGCGACCCCAGTGTGACGCGCTGCCCTCCGAACCCCGTGGAGCGCGATGCGCGGAGGAGCCTGAGGGTCAGGGGGGGCAGTTCTCACTAGTTAAGCTAGACACATGCGTCGCCATGCACATGTGCACGCACCTTGATAGTGTCCAGCTGTTTGTTTTGTACGACGCGTCGCAAATTGATTGAGTCGGTGCTATCCCAGTGCGACGAGCTGCCCTCCGAACTGGGTGGATCGCAATGCGCGGCAAAGCCTGAGGGTCAGGGGGGCAGTTCTCACTAGTTAAGCCAGACACAAGCGTGGCCATGCACATGTGCCCGCACCTTGATAGTGTCCAGCTGTTTTGTTGTACAACGCGTCGCAAATTGATTGACTCTGTGCTACCCCACTGCGACGGGCTGCCCCCTGAGCCCTGCTCCCTGAGGGGGTTGGGAGGGCATTCCTGACTAGTTTAGCTAGTCCAATGCGTCGCCAAGGAGCGATGGAATGGCGAGGCATTGTCGGAAGAAACAGAACAGTAGCGTAACCCATAAAATAATAAAATAACAGTAATGAAATAATACAAATACAGTAGCGTAACCCATAAAATAATAAAATAACAGTAATAAAAGAATTAAAATACAGTAGCTTAGCCCATAAAATAATAAAATAACAGTAATAAAAGAATTAAAAACAGTAGCGTAACCCATAAAATAATAAAATAACAGTAATAAAAGAATTAAAAACAGTAGCGTAACCCATACAATAATAAAATAACAGTAATAAAATAATAAAAATACAGTAGCGTAACCCATACATTCATAAAATTGTACAATGAAGTATAAAAAACAGTAGCGTAACCCTATTTGTAAACTGCATAAAGAAACTGAGCTGTAAATTAACATTGTTTGACACCCCAAGTCATTCTGTGGGCTAGAAAAAAGGTTCTTGAAAAGTGATTTTTTTAATTACAGTTTTTGCCCTCGACACCCACCCACCCCCAAACTTTGGAGGCCCATTACATTTTTCTACTGGGCAAATTGAGAAACAAGACCAGATTCTTGGTCCTCTAGATAAGCTCTATACATTAGGATCATGTTGCCTTGCACTTTTTTTTTCCTCCCCCCCCCCTCGTGACACTATAATAATATTAGTTAATAATATTTTTTCAAAAATTAATATTAGTTGCCGTTCCCTAGTGATTGTTGATGATGAGGCAGATCAGTGATGATGACACTGATACTGATATTGATATTGATTGTGGTGGTGATGGTGGTGGTGGTGATGGTGGTGGTGGTGATGATGATGATGCTGATGGTGGTAGTGGAGGTGATAGTGGCGATAATGCTTCTGCTGCTGTTGTTACTGCTGCTGCTGCTGCTGCTGCTGATGACGATGCTGCTGCTGCTGCTACTGATGATGTTGATGCTGCTGCTCCTGCTGCTGCTGCTGCTGCTGATGATGATGATGGTGACGATGCTGCTGCTGATGGTGACGATGCTGCTGCTGCTGCTGATGCTAATGATGATGTTGCTGCTGATGATGCTGATGATGATAATGCTGCTGCTGCTGCTGCTGATGATGATGGTGACGATGCTGATGCTAATGATGATGTTGCTGCTGCTGCTGCTGATGATGATGATGATGATGATGATGATGATACTGCTGCTGCTGCTGCTGCTGCTGCTACTAATGATGATCTTGCTGCTGCTGCTGCTGCTGATGATGATGATACTGCTGCTGCTGCTGCTGCTGATGATGATGTTGTTGCTGCTGCTGCTGCTGATGATGAGTGCATTCTTTCAGTATAAGCAATAAAAGCAGTTTTACCAGGTGAATGGACCCATCACACATGCTAGACTGAGAGCGCATAGTGCACACAAACATGTTTGATCATATCATTGATGTGGATCGATGAATAATGATTATAACGCCTGGTGGGGCGTGGTGCTAAGGGAACCCGTCGTACGCGGGTAGGGAGCGGTCTTCAATCTCAACTGGACAAGCTACCATCACGGTTGACGACGACCTGCAACGCCAAGAGCGACCGAAGGGGGGATCGAACCTCCGACTCTTCATCCTCAGATGATTTAGTCTACCACTAGACCAATGTATATCACTGAAAGGGGCTATGTGGATTGATTGTGATTGATTACTGTCGAAGACAGCAACAGCCATGTAACCAAGTCCAGGTGCAAGTTTAAGTTTTAGTTCAAGTTCAAGATCAAGTTCAAGTTTAATCATACCGGTGTGTAGCCTGTTTCAGTGATACAATTGGTCTAGTGGTACACCAAATCGCTGAAACGAAGCGGGGTCGGGGGTACGATTCCCCCTGCGATCACCCTGAGCGTTGCAGGTCGTATGCTGGCAGAGAACGATCTACCACCTCGACTGGACAAGCTGGACACGCCCCACCAGGCGTTATCATTACCGGTGTGTCGATTTGTTCCAGTCGTGCTTCTTACTTTGTCTTGACCTGGACAAGTATTTCAACGGTATAATCTGCATCAGCGCAATGCATAAAAGCCCGATTTGTTGGGCACGCCTGCTTCTAAACGTTTCGAGCCGATTGTGTCCATCGGGCGCCCAGGTGTGGGAAATGTTTTCAGATTTCAGATGCTTGACTAGAGCATCGGGCGTGCACGATTCTTAACGTTGCGAAAATCCGCGTAGCATGCTCCCTGGTTTCCGTGGGTATCACAAGATGGACTGAGAATTGGAAGACGGAGGTCAGCCCAGAGTTGGCTGATAAAACATGTAAAATTAAAAAAAAAAAATCTTACTTGGTCAAGCTTGTTGGACCATGAGCATAAGGACAAGCACTGCCTCTCCTGCACCCTCCCTTCCGTGCAGCATTACGGCAGGGCCTGCAGACAACAAGTTCCGCTGTGTGTGTAGAGTAGAGAGTGTGGCATCTTGCTTTTCAATACATTACACAAAGGTATGTTTTTCAACACCTTACATTTTTCATCGCATTACGACAGGGGCTGCAGACAACATGTTCCGCGCGGCATTACAACAGGGCCTGCAGAAAAATGTATTGCATTTATTAGTCCTCACAGAAATGCTTGCTTGCTGCAATATTGCTTATATAATTTTGAGGATTCGTTGGAAGACCCCTCCCGGATGTTGTGGAGCCAAGAGGGCGGAGGGAAGGGGGGTGGGTGGGTGGGTGGGTGGGTGGGTGGAGATGGGAGTGTGTGTGTGTGTTTGGGGTTGGTGGGTGGGTGGGTGGGGGGGGTCAACTGGGCTGCTCGGGTGACGGCCTTATGCAAGCTGGTAGCTGCCAGTGCACTGGGTGGATGGAGGGGATGGTGGGTGGGTGAGGGTGAGTGGGTGGGTGGAGGTGGGAGTGGGTGGGTGGGTGGATGTGTGTCTTGGGTCAACAATGGCATGTTGATGACAGGGTAATGTGAGGTAAGGTGAGGTGAGGTGAGGTGAGGAGATATGATGCGATGCGATGTGAGGTGAGGTGAGGTGAGGTGAGGTGAGGAGATATGATGCGATGCGATATGAGGTGAGGTGAGGTGAGGTGAGGTGAGGTGAGGTGAGGTGAGGTGAGGTGAGGTGAGGTGAGGTGAGGTGAGGTGAGGAGATATGATGCGATGCGATGTGAGGTGAGGTGAGGTGAGGTGAGGAGATATGATGCGATGCGATGTGAGGTGAGGTGAGGTGAGGTGAGGAGATATGATGCGATGCGATATGAGGTGAGGTGAGGTGAGGTGAGGTGAGGTGAGGTGAGGTGAGGTGAGGTGAGGTGAGGTGAGGTGAGGAGATATGATGCGATGCGATGTGAGGTGAGGTGAGGTGAGGTGAGGAGATATGATGCGATGCGATGTAAGGTGAGGTGAGGTGAGGTGAGGAGATATGATGCGATGCAATGTGAGGTGAGGTGAGGTAAGGTGAGGTGATGCAATGCAATGCAATGCAATGCAATGCAATGTAATGTAATGTAATGTAATGCAATGCAATGCAATGCAATGTAATGCAATGTAATGCAATGTAATGCAATGTAATGTAATGCAATGTAATGTAATGTAATGTAATGTAATGCAATGCAATGCAATGCAATGTAATGCAATGTAATGCAATGTAATGCAATGTAATGTAATGCAATGTAATGTAATGTAATGTATTGTAATGTAATGTTATGTAATGTAATGTAATGGAATGTAATGTAATGGAATGTAATGTAATGTAATGCAATGTAATGCAATGCAATGCAATGCAATGCAATGAAATGGAATGGAATCGAATTTGATGTGATGTGATGTGATGTGATTCTGGAGGAGGAGGAGGAGGAAGAGGAGGAGGAGGTCCTCCTCCTCCTCCTCCTCCACTTTCTCCTCCTCCTATGCAATGTAATGCAATGCAATGCAATGCAATGCAATGCAATGCAATGCAATGCAATGCAATGCAATGCAATGTAATGTAATGTAATGTAATGCAATACAATGCAATGCAATGCAATGTAATGCAATGCAATGTAATGCAATGTCATGTCATGTCATGTCATGTCATGTCATGTCATGTCATGTATGAAGATATTAGATCGATAATATTTGGATAATAATGCTTTGCTTTGAATTGATTTTTCTTTGCCGAAGGCGGGTAGCAGCCTTAAAGCCACAAACACAAACGCATCAAGCCGGTTACCCCCCCCCCACCCCCCCCCCCCCCCCCCCCCCCCCCCCCACACACACACACATTGCTTGTTGCACTAATCTACCATATTCAGCATGTGGCAGTGTGTTTGGATGTGTACGCGGATGGAATTTGATCAGTGTGAGGCAGCTGTTTCTGCCTGCTTCCTAGTGCACTAGCTTGCTGTAGGTTTGCTATGAGAAACCGAAAAGAAGAATAGTGCTCCCCCCCCCCACACACACACACACGCACACACACATGCAATTCCATGCATATAATACATACACACTACCCCCACGGGGACTCACCCAAAGGAGTGTGTCTGATTGAGTGTGCATAGTTGCATGCATGTGACTGGCAGTGTTGCTAGTGTAAGGGCTTTTGCATGGCTAGGCTAGTTTTGCAAGGGTGATGGCCGTGAGTTGTTGAACAAGTCCCAACGCACATTTTCCCATCAGGCTCTGGAAACCAGACGACTGCTGCTAGATTTCGCCTGCTAGATTTGGCGGGCTTGATCAGCTGCTGCGCTGTTCCCGCGGAGAGTTTGGAGGCATAACTGGTCCCTGGTTTAACGAGTGCGCCAGCCTGATTGCTGTCCTCATCTCCGAAGCTTAGTATCGCGATCAGCAGCTTCCTCAAGTGCTTCACCCCCGGACACTTGTAAATATGTTTGAGTACCTGCCCGTTCGTCTCTCTGTGCTTGACTAATAAAGAAACCGCGGCTGCCAGGAGTAACTTGGTCTTGATGCCCATTTAGTCGAGCTTGCCTGGAATCCGCTGAACCAATTAACGGCTACGAACGAGTGTTATCATAACTAGAGTTCAACCACCTGCACAAGGCACCCCATGTATCGAAATCTTACCCGAGGGCACCGCTATACTACGCCTTGAACCAGGTCTCCCGGTTGGAAGTACCCAACTGACAGCCAGACCCAGGTACGCCCAGGTACCCCCGCCCCGGACCCCCGCCCCGGGTACCCCAGGAGGGTATACCCGGGTATACCCCCACCCCCGCGGGCCCGCGCGCGGGCCCGGGACTGCTCCCCCGGACTGCCCTCCCACAGTCCCACTGGCCCGGGGACTGGCCCTCTAATACCTGAATAGTTAAAGGGCTGTATCGAACCCATCTAGGGTTTTGGGTGTCAGGGTATTCCAATACATGAATGGACACATCCCAAATTGCTATAGGCGGTGGCCTACTGAAATTGAAATTGAAATTGTTACATCCGTGTAGAACCGTTACTCACAGGACGTGAAGTTATAGCGGTTTTCATGTATGCTGTCAGTAGTCCGAATGTAGCTGTGTAGCTGTGTAGCTGTTTACGCCGGGTAGCCGGCGCCAAAACCGGTCAAATTCAAAACTCCTCGAGACAGAACTCCTCGGACTTTCGTTTTAGCGCTTTTCTTCTTGTGCCTTCTGGGATGCCTTCTCCACTTCCGTTGCGCGGTATTCTTAAACCTGGGCCGCGCAAGTCCAACCAAATACTAAGGGCTCTAGATCTAGCTGGAGCCAGGACCCCAACATCTGGCTCCCGCTCCTTGCTTGCATGCTGCATTTTGCGATTGCTACATGTCTGATTAGCATTGTTCTAGGTTAGCATATATGGCATACCGGAAGAAGCAGTCGCAATTCGCCAGTTCGAGTTTTGAGCCATAGCGAGTTACTAGCACAAACCTAGAGTCATTTTCGCTCTCTCAGGGCTTGCAGGTGCTGTTTGCAATTGATACGCCTCTCTGTAGCATCCTTCGTGGTGCGGGTATCAATTGACGCATCTTCAGCGCTCGCACTTAGTCTGTACGAGTTGTGAGCCATAGTGAGCCACTTAGATGATGGCCACAGGCTTCCTCATCATGCTTACGATGGCTTCGTGTTACCCTAGCGCACTTGTTGCCTTGTCATAGTTTAGCCATCGTATTTCATGTGGTTCCGTCACGCTTTGGATTTTCAGCGAGGCTTCCTGCTTGGTGCGATTATTAGCATTCAGAGGTTACCCTGCTTCCGTGCTGCCCCGTAGCCCTCTTGCAAATCAAACCCCTTGTTCCGTTGTTCCCCTGCGCAACCCAACGCCTGCGTAGCCCTCGGAATGGAACACTCTCACACTCATGCAACACTCTCACGCTCTCTTGTTTCCCCCTTGCACCACTCGCTCGCGAAGGTCGATAGAGTACAGACTGCGTTGCTTACAAATATTTACATCCATCATTCGTGATGAGAGGGGATGCAATGAGAAGGCACAGGGAGAAAAGCGCTAATATGAAAGTCCGAGGAGCTTTGTCTCGTTCCGAGGAGTTTTGAATTTGACCGGTTTTGACGCCGGCTACCCGGCTAAACAGCTACACAGCTACACAGCTACATTCGGACTACTGACGACATGAATGAAAACCGCAATAAGGACACCATAGCGTAAGCTGGAGCTAGCTATAGTCACAGGCGGTGGCCTACTAAATTCAGGGATTAACTTATAAATATATGTGGAATTCTGCGACTCCACATTCAGAACCTTCATGAATGGAAATGGCACTAAGACTTTTTGGAGCATCCTAGCCGACTATCTTTCTACTTGTAGAAAAGCAATACAGGAAGCCCGGAGTGCTTAGTGGCACCGCAATTTATTCTCCTTTTTTTCTTTTCTTTCTTTATTTGTTAGCTTCTTACCTCCGCCACTGTTACCGGCAGTGTTTGAGATCTGGGGCCTGTTCTATTGGTTTCAATACCTACGCCACCAAAACGGTGGTTGGGAGTCTGGTTTGTTTGTCCTCGGCACAACCCTGATGTAATAGGTTTTTTGCTTTGTGTGTGCTTTTTCTTTTTGTTGTGTTTAAGCACCGAGTCTCATACACCCTCGTGGTGTCAAGTAGACTCCAACATGAAATGAAATGTAATGTAGTGTATATATGGGATCAGTGTGGCGTTAAGTTATCTCACGCTGTGGTCCTGCACGCCAACCTAGTACCTACCTACCTACCTGCCTGCCTGCCTGCCTCAAAAACGAAATCGCGTGGGTGGCTTGGAAATGGAAGACATTGAGGAGCCCAGACTGAAAGCAGCCGAAAACATGTAGAAATCCAAGTTACAGTTTGCATGCTGTAGCCATCAGCGTTTCGTCATCAGATTGGAATCAATGCTTCTGGGCGACTTGAGCACGTGCATCTCATGCCTGGGTAATGTTTACAGGATCTGAAACGTTGGCTGGAGCATAATTGATTTATTTTTGTCTCCCCGAAACACAGACTGGGGCATCGGATACCCTCGATGCTTGAAGTTTAGGCCAAAACCCGTAGCCGAAACGCTACTAGCTGTCAGGGTACTTTAGGAGCCCCCCCAGCTCTGCTGCCCGAGACGCAACCAATTGTATAGCCTGCCTCCTGCAACGCAACAGACCCTTCCTTCTGGTCAACGGACACTCCCCACGTTGCGTCCTGGTACTCAACGGACCCTTCCTTCTGGTCAACGGACCCTCCCCACGTTGCGTCCTGGGACGCACAGACCCTCCCCGTCCAGGGGCGCAGCGTCCTACCATGTGTACTGTATGTACTGCACCATGGAGCTGTAGTTTATCATGGAGCTGTACTGTACCATGGCGCTGTACTGTACCATGGAGCTGTACTGTACTATTGAGCTGTACCGTACCGTGGCGCTGTACTGTACCATGGAGCTGTACCGCACCATGGAGCTGTACTGTACCATGGAGTTGTACTGTATCATGGAGCTGTACTGTACCATGAAGCTGTACTGTACCATGGATCTGCACTGTACTATAGAGCTGTACCGTACCATGGAGCTGTACTGTACCATGGAGCTGTACCGTACCATGGGGCTGTACCGTACCATGGAGCTGTACTGTACTATATAGCTGTACTGTACCATGAAGCTGTACTGTACCATGAAGCTGCACTGTACTATAGAGCTGTACCGTACCATGGAGCTGTACTGTACTATGGAGCTGTACCGTACCATGGGGCTGTACCGTACCATGGAGCTGTACTGTACTATATAGCTGTACTGTACCATGGAGCTGTACTGTTCCATGGAGCTGTACTGTACCAAGGAGCTGTACTGTACTACAGAGCTGACCACTGGCCTTGAATAGTCGTTTAACTGTTGGTGTAGATACCTGGATTTGTCTATACTCAGTCTGAGTTTGCATCCTGCCACACTCCCTGGATTCCGTGGCTACGATCGCACGGGGATAAGTTTTGAGCCAGGAGTGCGGTACGCTACTGACACTCTGTAAAGTACAGGTTCAAACGCCACTCCTGAGCTCACTCTCACTGATATGTGTGTCTGGCTCAGGGTTGTTCAAACATGTCGTTTCACGTCTCAAACACAGGTTTTCGAGGGTCCCTTACGTCGACAACGTAGATTTGGCGCATCAAACGCAAATTCTGAAGAACGCTTGAAAAAACGCTGTATGCTCATGCCTGTCACTTCTTCTTGTGGTTCTGGGCTCTGTCATCCTGCAGTCACAGAAACACAGCCAATGTGAGACTACACAGCTTTTTTAATGGTTAAGCTAACCAAAATCCAAGCATTCAAATATAATTGTCATCAGACAATAAACAGTGAACCAAAATATAACAACAAGTCCTATGCAGCGTCGCAAGCGACGCGGAAAATTGGCGGAGTGTGATGGCAACAGAATGAAAGGTGGCAACGATGGAGCTGACCGAAGCGAGTTAGTAACGCGACCGTTGGCTGACGTGTCGGGCTTCAAGTTTTTCGCTTTTCGGTCGGACAGACGGACAAATGGGTAAACATGGGGGCTCCCGCCCCCTTGAAGAGGGGGCTCCGCCAAAAAATATAAACAGGATCTCCCATTCACTTCCTGCAGCACTCACAGCACTTTTGCCCTTGCAACACTTATGCACTTATGCACTTCACCCATTCTTCTTGATGTTGAACAAGACATAAGAGTACCACAGGATGACATGCTCGATGCAATGATGTGTGATCCAGAGGTGGACGGTCGTGAGAAGTTGCCTTTGATTCTCAAAGATTGTATGAAATTGGAGATTGGAGATGTGAGATTAGAAATTGGAGATCAAACATATTTTGATAATAATGATCTGATTTTCATTGATTATGTTACTGCAGAAGACGACAGACAGCCGTAAAGGCTGGGGCCATGTAACCAAGTTCAAGTTCAAGTACCGGTAGCCCCCCCCCCCCCCCCCCCCCCCCCAACACACACACACACACACACACACACACACACCAAACGGGAACCTCACCACCAAGCCCATTCTTCTCATGCCATGGAGCCGAGTAACCAAGTTCAAGTTCAATACTGTTACCCCCCCACCCCACCCCCTCCCCCCCCACCACCACACACACCAAACTGGTACCCCCCCCACACCACCACACCCCTTCCCCCCCACCATCACACACACCAAACCAGTACCCCCCCCCACACACCACACACACCAAACCGGTACTCCCCCCACAAAGCCCATTCTTCTCATGCCATGGAGCCGAGTAACCAAGTTCAAGTTCAAGTTCAAGTAGCACATGCACGTACCAACTTAGTCGGGGGACAAAAAAGGAGCTCGTGCTCTTGGGGCCTATCATTGAGGTTAATCAGCTCGCCGTAACTCCCTTGATTGGCTTGAATCCGAGGAGAGTCTATTTCCACCAACAACATCCCGCCACCTAGACTGGCAGGACCTGCTGGAGCTAGCTGGCCTGCCTCTCCTCGTTCCTCATCCACCGCGACTAGTAGGTCGCTGCCCCCAATTTCACCGCCCAGAAGGGCAGAGCGAACCTCCGCATCCTCTGGACCTAGCCCAACTCGCAAGGCAACCCTGCGGGGGCAATGGGGATTGAATGTGTGTATGTGTGTGTGTGTGTGTGTGTGTGTGTGGGGGGGGGGGGGGGGGCAGTGAGCATGTGTGTGTCCAGTGTGTGTGTGTGTGTGCGGGTGGGTGGGTGGGTGGGTTGGTGGGTTGGTGGGAGGTATTTTGAGGTACACGATATGATGTGATGTGGGCTCCGCGCGCTGCGGGGTTCGGGGGGTAGTGCGTCACACTGGGGTCACACTGAGTCACTCAATTTGCGACGCGTCGCACACACAAAATAGTGTTTGTACAAGCATGCGGGCAGCAGTATGGAGAGTTTGGTGTAGTAGTTCTAGTGTTTATACTACCCATGTTTACTCCACCTGCATATGGTGGGCAGCCAGAGGGCTGATAGACTATGTAATCACACAAAACATAAACACGCATGTGTACAACTTTCCTACATGCATGCGGGCAGCCATATGGAGAGTTTGGTGTAGTAGTAGAGTTTATACTGCCCATGTTAACTCAACACGCAGATGGTGGGCAGCCAAGTGGCTGATAGACAATGTAATCACACAAAACACTAAAAAAGCATCTGTACAACGCATGTGTACAGATTTCCTACATGCATCCGGGCAGCTGTATGGAGAGTTTAGTGTAGTAGTAGTGTTTATACTACCCATGTTAACTCCACCCGCAGATGGTGGGTAGCCAGAAGCCAGGGGGGAAAGGGGGAGCCAGGGGGTGCGTGTGGGTGATCAGGGGAGTTCGGTAGCCAGAAGCCAGGGGGGAAAGGGGGAGCCAGGGGGTGCGTGTGGGTGATCAGGGAAGTTCGGTAGCCAGAAGCCAGGGGGGAAAGGGGGAGCCAGGGGGTGCGTGTGGGTGATCAGGGAGTTCGGTAGGCCAGAAGCCCAGGGGGGAAGGGGGAGCCAGTGCGGCGTGTGGGTGATCAGGGAGTTCTGTCCAGAAGCCAGGGGGGAAAGGGGGAGCCAGGGGGTGCGTGTGGGTGATCAGGGGAGTTCCGTAGCCAGAAGCCTGATAGACTAGTAATGATAATGATAACGCTTGGTGGGGGGTGGTATAAAGGGAGCCCCGTCTTACGGCGGCAATTAACGCGTTGCTACTTTAAATGGACAAAGCTACGGCGGTTAACAGCGACTGCAAACACTTAAGCGCACGCGTAGGGATTTGAACCCCGCACATTCTTGTTTTAACGACTCTACATAGCCTTTGTTTAAACTTGATTGTTGCTGTAACTATGCAATTGCCACTGTACATAGAAATGGGGGGGGGGGGGGGGGGGGGGGGGGGGGGGTGTGTATGTATGTATGTATTATTTCTGTATATGTATGTGTGTGTGTGTGTGGTTGTGTGTGGTGTGTGTGTGTGTTGGGGGGGGGGGGGGCAGTGTGCTGTGTGTGTATGTATGTATGTATGTATGTATGTATATGTGTGTGTATGTGTGTGTGTGTGTGTGTTTGTGTGTGTGTGTGGGGGGGGGGGGGGGGGGGCAGTGTGCTTGTGTGTATGTATATATGTATGTATATGTGTATTTGCGTGTGTGTGTGTGTGTGTGTGTGTGTGTGTGTGTGTGGGGGGGGGGGGGGGGGGGGGTGGCAGTGTGTATGTGTGGTGTCCAGTGTGTGTGTGCGGGTGGGTGGGTTGTGGGATTGGGGTTGGGGGGAGGTTATTTTGCAGGGTGACTTTTTTTGTGGGAGGGGAGCTGTGTTGTGTTCTATATTGTTCTGTTTGGCATTGTATTGATCAACTCAGTTCTGGTTTGCATGCCTGCGTGCACCTTTGAGGAGGAGATGGTAGATAATCAGGGGGTGGGGAAAGTCAGGAGGCTGATAAACTATGCAATCACACTATACATAAACAAGCATGTGTACAATCACACTATACATACAATCATACTATACATAAACAAGCATGTGTACAACTTCCCTCCGTGCTGTCGTGCAGCAGTCCGAGCTCAGGCGCAGTAGCGGTCTGTGAAAGCAAACAAAACAGTAACCGTTCCCCAGTGCAAGCGGACTTGAAGGTTCCTTCAACCTCACGCCCCATGGTAAGACGTAGCAATGTTCAAATTTCGTTTTTCGTGTGTGTGTGTGCCTCCCCCTTCCCCCTTCCCCTCCCCCCCACACCCACACGCACACACGTCCCCCCCCCCTTCCCCCCCCCCACACTCGCACACGTGCCCCCCCCCCCCCCCCCCCCCCCCCCCCACCCCCACACACACACACTCACTTGCGGTTACCAGCTCCCGATCCGCTAGCAGCGGTAGTAATGTACGTGAACAGGTTGCCGGGAGCATACGCTGCAGCCACCAGGCCCTGTGAAACCTTTCTGACGGCACGGGATGGAAGCTTAATGCCTGTGTCGACCACATTGCTGGCAGTACCAACCACGTTGTTGGCGTGCTCGCCCACCACCTGCACTCAAGGTTTAGGGTTTAACCGTCTAGACTTCAGGGTTTATGGTTTAATCTTTTATGTTTTATGTTTTATGTTTTAGGGTTTTGCCTTCAGGTTTTAGGGTTTGGGGTTAAACCTCACCAATGGGAGCCGTGTGAAAAGGCAATCACATTAAACGCTTAATGCCTGTGTCCACCACATAGCTGGCAGTATCAACCACGTTGTTGGCGTGCTCGCCCACCACCTGCACTCAGTGGCGAGGGTCAGGGCACATGTACTCAGTGGCCACCTGCACTCAGTGGCGAGGGTCACGGCACATGTACTCAGTGGCCACCTGCACTCAGTGGCGAGGGTCACGGCACATGTACTCAGTGGCCACCTGCACTCAGTGGCGAGGGTCAGGGCACATGTACTCAGTGGCCACCTGCACTCAGTGGCGAGGGTCAGGGCACATGTACTCAGTGGCCACCTGCACTCAGTGGCGAGGGTCAGGGGCACATGTACTCAGTGGCCACCTGCACTCAGTGGCGAGGGTCACAGGCACATGTACTCAGTGGCCACCTGCACTCAGTGGCGAGGGTCAGGGCACATGTACTCAGTGGGCACCTGCACTCAGTGGCGAGGGTCACGGCACATGTACTCAGTGGCCACCTGCACTCAGTGGCGAGGGTCACGGCACATGTACTCAGTGGCCACCTGCACTCAGTGGCGAGGGTCACGGCACATGTACTCAGTGGCCACCTGCACTCAGTGGCGAGGGTCACGGCACATGTACTCAGTGGCCACCTGCACTCAGTGGCGAGGGTCAGGGCACATGTACTCAGTGGCCACCTGCACTCAGTGGCGAGGGTCACGGCACATGTACTCAGTGGCCACCTGCACTCAGTGGCGAGGGTCAGGGCACATGTACTCAGTGCCCACCTGCACTCAGTGGCGAGGGTCACGGCACATGTAAATCAGATGGGCGCAGATAAACAATCTATCATTATAGCCTGCAGCAAAATTAGAAACCATTCCGATGCCTTATACAGGGCGAGGGTTAGGGCGCATGTAACTCAGAAGGGCGTTTATAAAGATTAAATCAGAATAGCCTGGCAGTAACTACCACGTTGTTCGCCCACCACCTGCACTCAGGTTTTATGGTTCATGGTTAATGGTTTATGGTTTATTGGCCTTGGGGACCTTTTGGCCTTGGGGAGCAAGGGACCCTAAACATCACCAATGAAGGCCGTGTGAAAAGGCAATCGCAATATCAACACGTGGCGGGACATGGCAGTACGGTATGGTCCAGCAAGGCAGCTGGAAGTTACTGCACCAGCATTATTGCCACTCGTCGCATGAAGGAGTCCCTACCGCCTGGAGGGTGACACTTACTATGTCTGCCATGGTGACTTTCCCCTGCTGTTACGTACGGGGGGGGTCCCCTTAACACCACGCCCCTCCAGGCTTTATCTTTTATTCAAGTTAGCAATCTGAACACATGAGGCGCGGTCTGGCCGCAAAAGTGGAATCAGCTTAGCTTGCTTGCTGGTTTCCGTGGGTATCACACTAGGGGACTTGGAACTGGGACTGAAGACGGTGAGCAGCCCAGAGTTGACTGAACAGCCAGGTTTCAATCCAACCCAATACAAAAAGTGGACTCGAAGGGACAAGTGTTAGGCGGCGTAGCAAGCCACGCAGAAAATTGGCTGATAGTGTAAGCTATCGGAGCGACAGGTGGCAACAGAATGGAGTGCAGTGGACCGAAGCCAACCAGTTGGTTAAAGGACAGTTGGTTACGAGACAGTTGGTTGGGACAGTTGGCTTCATGTGGTCGCACGATCGCACTAATGGACAACGGGGTGACTCTGTGGGCTCCCGCCCCCCCAGAAGGGGGGGCCCCGCAAACAAACTTTGAATTTATGAGGTAGGAGGGATAGATTGAGCCCGTTTCAGTGATACGATTGGTGTAGTGGTACACCAAATCGCTGAAACGAAGCGGGGTTGGGGGTTACGGTCACCTTGAGCGTTGCAGGTCGTTGTCAACCGCGATGGTAGCTTGTCCAGTTGAGGTGGTAGACTGTTCTCTGCCCGCGTACAACGGGTTCCCTCAATACCACGCCCCACCAGGCGTTATCATTACCGGTGTGTCGATTTGTTCCAGTCGTGCTTCTTACTTTGTCTTGACCTTGACAAGTATTTCAACGATGTAATCCGCATCAGCGCAATGTTATCATTACTAGGAGGGATAGACCAGGGTACTACTTCTTGCCAAATTGGTCGGTGCTTAAAGCGCACAAATGTCAAATTGGTCAGCGCTTAAAGCGCACAAACGTCAAATTGGTCAGTGTTTTTTAGTGCAAAAAGCGCAAAAACTGCGCGCTGCGCCCACAGGGGGTTGAAAGAACTGCGCGAAACGCGCAGATGGGTTCAAAGAGGCAGCGAGTGCTGCGCTGCCGCGTGCGCTTAGTAGTACCCTGGGATAGACATATGGATGTCTTCCCATGTTGCCAATCTGTCCAGATACTTTGGACCTTGGACCTTAAACTTGGTTTGCCTTGGACCTTGAACTTGGTTTACCTTGAAACTTGAACTTGGTTTACCTTGAAACTTGAACTTGGTTTACCTTGAAACTTGAACTTGGTTTACTTTGAAACTTGAACTTGGTTCGCCTTGAAACTTGAACTTGGTTTACCTTGAAACTTGAACTTGGTTTACTTAGAAACTTGAACTTGGTTCGCCTTGAAACTTGAACTTGGTTCGCCTTGAAACTTGAACTTGGTTCGCCTTGAAACTTGAACTTGGTTCGCCTTGAAACTTGAACTTGGTTTACCTTGAAACTTGAACTTGGTTTACCTTGAAACTTGAACTTGGTTTGCTTTGAAACTTGAACTTGGTTTACCTTGAAACTTGAACTTGGTTTACTTTGAAACTTGAACTTGGTTTACCTTGAAACTTGAACTTGGTTCACTTTGAAACTTGAACTTGGTTACATGGCTCCAGCCAGCAATTTGGTTCTTGCCATCTCCGGCATTTACACGATTTCATGAACAAGCGAAGTCAAAGCATTCTCTGATCAAAATACAGTCCAATCTGTACACTGACAATGTGGACTGTTGCTTACCCGCCAAGTGTCATCCACGACATCATCATCACCACCACCAACAAGCATCATCGTTGACGAATCAAATTTTAGGGTGCCCTGACACTGACATGGTTGCAGAGCTTTTTTCCGCCTTAGACAGGGGATTTTTTGGTAGCTATCAGGGATTTGGTGTATTTCAAGGGTGGGCTTGAGGTAGTAATTTGGGTAGAGACCCGGCGGAGCCAGATAGTGGAGTCTCAGGGTAGCAGAAGATTAGGCCAAAACGGGGTCCTAAGTAGCGATCGCTGTATATACAGTAAAAAAACTGTTTTTTTTGTGCGAAGCATCGCAGATGGAGCAACTCGGGGCGACCCCAGTACGACATGCTTCCCCCCGAACCCTGCGGAGTGCGAAGCGCAAAGTCCGAGGGGTTCGGGGGGGCATTTCTGACGAGTTTAGGCAGACCCATGCGTCGCCATGCAGCAACGGAATGGTGACTCGTCGCCGGAAAACACCCAGTGAAAAGCCTTGCGCGGTTGCTCATCTGCCAAGTCTCATCCACAAGACCCCGCACTCTCGAACTTGGGGGGGCGTTTCAGACGAGTTTAGCCAGACCTATGAGTCGCCATGCAGCAACGGAATGGTGACTCGTCGCTGGAAAATAACCCAGTGAAAAAGCCCTACGCGGTTGCTCACCTGCCAAGTGTCATCCACAAGATCCCGTAATCTCGAATTCAGGGGAATGGGCATTTTTGACAAGGTTAGCCTGACTCATGCGGCGCCATGCAGCGAAGGAATGGTGACTCGTCGCAGGAAAAAAACCAAGTGAAAAAGCCCTGCGCGGTTGCTCACCTGCCAAGTGTCATCCACGAGATCACGAACGTCAAACATATGACGCACATTGGAGAGGAAGCCATTACGAGGCTGGCTGGGGTCCATGTAGTCCTGCATGAATATGGCCAAAGGAATGCTGTGAGTACTGTTGTGTATCTTCAAGACGGCGAACGTCAAACATATGTCGCACATTGGAGAGGAAGCCATTACGAGGCTGGCTGGGGTCCATGTAGTCCTGCATGAATAGGGCAAAAGGAATGCTGTGAGTGTTGTTGTGTGTCCTCAAGACGGCGAGTTGTCAAACATGTGTCGCACATTGGAAGGTAATATATTACGAGGCTGGCTGGGTTCCATGTAGTCCTGCATGAATAAGGTCAAATGAATCCTGTGAGTCTCGTTGTATACCCTCAAGACAGCAAGCAGTCAAAAAAAAAAAAAAAAGGCACTTGTTGGAGAGGAAGCCACTTCGAGGCTGAGTGGGGTCCATGTGGTCCTGTATGAATAGGGTCAAAAGAATGCTGTGAGTGTTGTTGTGTATCCTCAAGACGGCGAGAAGTCAAACAAAAGGCACTTCTTGTAGAGGAAGCCATTACGAGGCTGAGTGGGGTCCTTGTAAACCTGCTGGAATAGTGTCAAAGGGATGCGGTGAGTGTTGTTGTGTATCCCAAAGACGGCAAGAAGGCATAAGGATGGAGCCGTATAAAATAGCTCAACATACTACACCTATCAATGCACTTCCCAACCTCAACCGCTTAGGTATCTCCAAAGTAGCCGCCCTCAAGCTCTGCACCAAACTCCACACCCATGCCACTGTCTCCTTCCAGTCCATTGTCGCGTGCAGAAGACACATGGAACAGGCCCAAAACCCTCCCCCAGGGGGATGATGCCCCCCCCCCCCCCCCCCCCCCCCCCCCTATTGATGGTTGGTCCTGGTTTAAGCAAACGGGCTGCCCCCCTCAACCTCATGCCTCGTAACAAGGCGTACTATTTATTTATTTAGCTCAAGTTCAAGTCCTGCGGGAACAAGGTGACAGGAATGCTGATGTTGTTAGAAGACAAAGTTGATGTTACTGGAGGTGACAGGAATGAGGTGACAGGGATGAGGTGACAGGGATGAGGTGACAGGAATAAGGTGACAGGGATGAGGTGACAGGAGTGAGGTGACAGGAATGAGGTGACAGGGATGAGGTGACAGGAATGAGGTGACAGGGATGAGGTGACAGGGATGAGGTGACAGGGATGAGGTGACAGGGATGAGGTGACAGGGATGAGGTGACAGGGTTGAGGTGACAGGGATGAGGTGACAGGAGTGAGGTGACAGGGATGAGCTGACAGGAATGCTGATGTTGTGAGAAGACAGTTATGATGTCACTGGGATAGATGGCAAGCAGCCATAAGGCTGAAGCCATGTTACCAAGCTCACATTCTACAAGCACATATATTGTAAAATTAAATGATCACCGTAGCACGAACTCAGGCCCCCCGTCGTTTAAACGATTGTTTAGAGTTCAGTTCATCAGTGCTTTTTCTTTTTTAGCCCTTCCTATACGGTTGGGCAAGTCCTTTTAGCCTATTTGGCCTACCCCTGGACTGTAACATTCATACATACATACATACATACATACATACATACATACATACATACATACAGGCACCCTGGACTGAAACATACATACATTCAGGCACACAGTAAAAGCACTGGGTATGCTCAGGTGCTGTTGCCACGAGTCGGTTCTTTTTGGGGGGGATGCGTATCAGCTTCTAGGCCAACCCAACCCAACCCAACCCAGCTGAACCCAAGCCAAGCAAACCCAACCCAATCCGAGTACAGAATGCTATCACATATAGACTTGCATAGCATAGGCCCAGACAAGGGTAGCCAACCCAAAACCAACCCGGCTGAACCCAAACCAACCCAGCTGAACCCAAACCAACCCAGCTGAACCCAACCCAACCCAGCTGAACCCAAACCAACAAAGCACTAACCCTTGGAGGGAAGGCGTACGCATGCGACAAAGCCGCAACAAACATCTCAATACAGATGAGGAAATCCTGTACGAGAGAGGGAAGGTGTTTTGTGTAAGGAGGTGTTTGAGTGATTGAGTGAGGAGGTGTTTTTAGTGAGGAGGTGTTTGAGCGAGGAGGTGTTTTAGTGATTGTGTGGGAAGGTGTTTTGAGTGAGGAGGTCGTTTGAGTGAGGAGGTGTTTTTAGTGAGAAGGTGTTTGAGCGAGGAGGTGTTAGAGTGATTGAGTGAGAAGGTGTTTTGAGTGAGGAGGTCGTTTGAGTGAGGAGGTGTTTTTAGTGAGGAGGTCGTTTGAGTGAGGAGGTATTTTGAGTAAGGAGGTGTTTGAGCGAGGTGTTAGAGTGATTGAGTGAGAAGGTGTTTTTAGTGAGGAGGTCGTTCGAGTGAGGTCTTTCGAAAAAAGAAAGATTACAATGGCCACTTATCCTGGCAGTGGAAACACCACCGCCCCCGAGGGAACGGATTCCGAACACCCACTGTCTTCCGGCAGTGGGGTTCGAACTTCTCCCGATTGGCGTAAGCTCTACCAACGGAGTCTGGACCATACCGCCCTCCAGACGTCGCCACAGTCGGGGTCTGAGTCACTCTGCCCGCCACCAATCACACTCTTCCCCCTGCCCCACCTCCCCACCCTCCACCACCACCCACCTGCATGCTGGTTGCCACATCCAACCTCTTCTCCCTGTCCCAGCACCTGCCCCCACTTCCGTAGTCGTCGTCGCCACAGTCGGGGTCTGAGTCACTCTGCCCGCCACCAATCACACTCCCCCCCCTCCCCACCCTCCACCACCACCCACCTGTATGCTGGTTGCCACATCCAACTTCTTCTCCCTGTCCCAGCCCCCGCCTCCACTGCCATAATCGTCGTCGCCACTGTCGGGGTCTGAGTCACTCCGCCCGCCACCAATCACCCCTGAGTACACCAGCACTGCAATAGTGAGGCCTTGCCAGAAGGTGACAAACACGACAGCCTGGACAGAAGACGATGAATACAGCGCATGAGTAGGGTTATCAAGGACTCATCTTGAGTGGCACTGTGATTAGTAATCGGTAATCGTAATTTACGTCCTGGGAGTCATACAAGGACTCATCTTGAGTGGTACTACATTTACTAATCGGTATTTGTAGTCATGTACAGAAAGTTATACATTTCTAACAGATTCCGTTCCTTGCCACCCCAGGCTGTGCGAATTGGAAGGCATGCAATTTGTGTTTTTTCCGAAGGGGGTAACTTCTGCAGCTGCTGACGGCGTTGGAGCACGCATATCGAGGGAACGGAAAATCATATGATGTTGACCTAAGACGAGTATGATATCATATGATATCATACAAAAATCAAATGATTTAATATCATATGATATGATGCCCCAGTCCAAAGTTACATAGTCAGACGGCGTTGGAGCACGCATATCTGCTACAAGGTTGACAGAGTTCAGGGGACGTAAAGAACAGAGTGTTTAAACAACTGGACAAGTTAAAAGGGCCAAGGGACGCCTGTTGAGAGAGGAGTCCTGACGGCAAACCTGAAACCCATGGGTTACGGGAAAGGGCAGATGAGAAAGATAGCGGAGTCAATAGGACAGGTAGAACCAACGAACAGCTAAAGCTGACAAAGCCAATCAAAGTACAGTCTGTTTCGAGCCAAACAGCAGAAATGATCACCATAATTCGAGGTGGGGGCTGGTGGGGGGGACATGTTTGCACTGGGCAGCTATCAAGGGCAGCGGAAAGGCATGCACAGTTTTGCTCCAGATGTGTCCAGGGTAATGTTTATTTTATTGTATTATTCTTATTCGTTTTTTTTTTTTTATTGTTATGAATATTATTATTTTTATTATTATTATAATTCCAGGTGGGGGCTGGTGGGGGGGACATGTTTGCTTTGGGAACAAGTTCTAGGCAGCGCCGCTTGCGACGCTAAAACAATGGCGGAGAGTGATCTCGAGGGAGCGAAAGGTGGCAACGGAAGCGAGTTAGTTACGAGACCGTTGGCTGACGTGTCGGGCTTCATCACGGTCAGACGGATGGATGGGCGGACAATTGGGTAACTCAGGGGTGCAGGCAGTTTCTCCTTTACTGCAGTTCCTTTCCATTCCCTTGCCGCAGCTTTCAGCACACAGCAAACAGCATTTCACCCCCCCCCCCCCCCCCCCCGGCGTGGTCTGTCAAGCAGCTTGGAGAGCCTGGGTCCCACCGCCTGGGTCTGGGACCAGGCCCCCCCCCCCCCCCCCCCCCCCCCCTTCACACCCACCCACCCCACCCCAAGGTGGTGGGCCACCATAATTCACTATTCAAGGTGGGGGGGGACCTGGTTGCTTCGGGAAATATCCCTCTGATCGCAGTTCTTGATGTCCAGGTGTCCAAGTTTAACAAGTCAAATAAGGGTAAAAACTGTCGACTCTGCCCACAGAATCTAAAAAGCTAATATACGGGCCAGCCCTCACGAAATTGCTTCCTCGACGAAATCGTTTCCTATGCGATTTGAACTTGCAAATGGTTAGTCCAGAGCTCTGAAAAACAATGTAAAGATATCTTACTCAGGGACACATTTGACATGACCATAATCAAGTTTCCAATGGACGAATGGCTTATCGAACCCTGACCACGAGGTTGGAAGCTGCGCTTCAGCCTCGGCCTCTGAATCTTCTAGAATAGCAGTCAACTTAAGAAACACCCCAAAGCACCCATCCTATCTCCCAATCTGAGAATTAACCTTCCGATCCCGTATAAAATCCAACTTCAGATGTGGATGTTTGAAGACAAATTAAAAAAATGTTTTTCGACTTATTTTTCTAAGAATGAGATAGGAATTGAAATTTGATTTTTTGATTTTTCTAACATATTTTAAAAATGATTCAGCTCTTGATTATGCGTCAAACTGAGATCCCAAATGATGCAATTGAGGCTTTGCAGGTGTGAACATGATTAGGGACTCCTAAAACGGCCCAAAACGAGCAACAAACAGTATTGTTTTGCTTTGTAGCT
Source organism: Chlamydomonas sp. ICE-L (assembly GCA_013435795.1). Taxonomy (NCBI): domain Eukaryota; kingdom Viridiplantae; phylum Chlorophyta; class Chlorophyceae; order Chlamydomonadales; family Chlamydomonadaceae; genus Chlamydomonas; species Chlamydomonas sp. ICE-L. The sequence continues at coordinate 20,730,843 of JACBWV010000626.1, forward strand.
TCCTAACCGCCTGAACAGTACTTCACATAACCTGCTACGAAAATGACTTGTAAGGGAAGGCGTGATAATCAGGCCAACCTAATTCATTCCCCCCATTAATTTAACTGCATACAGGATTTTTACATATTTCACAATAAATGCTTCCCAATTCTTCACAAAAAGTATTGTGAAGCATTGATGAAAATCGAAAAACATGATTCTGAGCTGTGAGAGAAAAATGTAAAAATATGGGGGGGGGGGGGGGGGGGGGGGGGGGCGGGGGGGGGGTTTTAAGCTGTGAGGAATGAAATAAACATATGGGAAAACATAATTCCAAGCTGTGAGAAGAAAAATGTTAAAATGTCAAAAATATGAACAAAAAGGATAAGCTGTGAGAAGGAAAATATAAAAAATGGAAATATGAAAAACGAGATTCCACAATGTGAGAAGGAAATGTCATAAATGCTAAAAATGTCGCGCACCTCGACAGCATTGAATTTTGAGCCTGGGCAGATGGGTGCAGTACAATTTTGAGAAGCGGTACAATTTTGCGCACCTTGACAGCAATGGACTTTGAGACTGGGCGGATGGGTGCGGTACAATTTTGCGCACCTTGACAGCAATAAATTTTGAGACTGGGCGGATGGGCGCCAGCTCCTTGTGCAGCTTGTGGTACATCAGGATGAGGCAGTACATGGCCCACATCTGAGAGAAGTTGGTGACAGCAGAGAGGTAGATGTACGATTTGTGGAGATCCATCTGCCCCTGTCCGTACTTGCCAAAGGCGCCCGTGATGAGGGCTACGATTGTGCAGAGAGGGCGGATGACTACGTAGTTGAGAATGCCCTGGGGGGGGGGAGGGGGGGGGGGCAGTGTGTTGTTGGGGTGCGTGTGGTGGTGGTGGGGGCTGACGTGTGTGTGTGGGGGACCGGTGAGGGCTACGATTGGTGCAGATAATGGCGGATGACCACGTAGTTGAGAGGCCCGTAGAGAGGGAGGGGGGAGAGGGGTTTAAATGGGGGGGGGCGAGGACATTGAGAGTGTGGGTTGGCGGGGCGTGTGTTGTGTGTTGTCGTGGTTTTGTGGTGTGTTGTGTAGTTTGTTTGTTCCCATGATGAGGCTACGATGTTGCAGAGAGGAGGATCGGATACAAACGATAGTTGAGGATGCCCTGTAGGGGAGGACAAGGTGTGTTTGGGGGGGGGAGCAGAATGGGGTGTGGGTGTGGGTGGGTGGGGTGGGGGGTGGGGTGGGTGGGGGTGGGGGTGTGTGGGTGGGTTGATGACTTCGTAGTTGAGTATGCCCTGTAGTGTGTGGTGGTGTGCGTGTGTGTAGGGGGTGGGTGGGGGGGGGGGTGGTGGGGGGGCACACACACACACACAAACACACACACACCACATCCCTTATGAAGAGGATATGCCCTAATGGCTGGCGTTTTCCCCTCCCCAAAGAACATTGAGGCAGGCACCTGGGCAGAATAAACACATCTGCACATACAACCCCCCCCCACACCACACACCCCACACACCACACCAACACACACACACACAACACATCTACCTTATGACAGAGACTATGGCCCCTACCTCGGCTGGCGTGGCTGCGGTTTTCCCCTCCAAAGAACTTGAGGCAGGCCCTGGAGGCCAATACACCTCACATCCCACGCCCCACACACACACACACCACACCCAGCACACACACACACACACCACACTCCTCCCTTATGAAGAGACTATTCCCCTACCTGGCTGGCGGTTCCCCTCCAAAGGACTTTTTGGGATGCAGGCACCTGTGACGAGCCAATAAACACTCATCACATACCCCCCCCCCCCCCCCCCACAACACAAAACACACTTCCCCCTTATGACAGAAGAGACTATCCCCTTCCTGTCTGGTGTCCGTCCCCTCCGAAAACTTGAGGCAGCACCTGGTAGCCATTAAACAAGAAGAATGACATCTCACATAACCCCCATTCCCCCCCCACACACACACACCTACCCCCCCCACCCACCCGCAGCCCCACACCACACCCTTCTCATTATTTCAGTATACATACACCTCCTCCTTGCTTTGTCGCTCCTCCGAGAACTTTAGGCGAGGCCCTGTTATGTCATTAACCCCCACATAACCCCCCCACCCCCCCCACCGTCCCCCCCCACACAAACACTCCCCCTTATGACATAGACTATACCCCTACCTGGCTGGCGTTTTCCCCTCCGAAGAACTTGAGGCAGGCACCTGGGAGGCCATTCAACACACTCACATACCCCCCCACCCACCCACCCACACAACCCCCACACACACACACACCCCCACACCCACACTTCCCTTCATGACATAGACTATACCCCTACTTGGCTGGCGTTGTCCCCTCCGAAGAACTTGAGGCAGGAACCTGGGAGGCCATAAAAGAGCACCACGCAGTTTGAATGAAGAACGCAATCCTCACTCTCAAGAAGTACTTGGCCAAGCACAATAAGAGCCGCACACACACACACACGCACACCCCACCCCCACCATCATCACCATTCATGCAGAGGCTATACCCCTACCTGGCTGGCGTCGTACCCTCCGAAGAACTTGAGGCAGGCACCTGGGAGGCCATAAAGGAGCATCACGCAGTTCGGATGAAGAATGCGATCCTCACTCTCAAGAAGTACTTGGTGAAGCACAAGAAGAGCCGCATGAAAGTGAAAGCAGTGGCGGATATCATCATTAAAAGGACTGTCATGAAGTTCATCACATTCTTGAAGGAGAAGTCCCTTGCTTCCAGGGAACAAATGTTGAGGGGTGAGTCACACCTCTCTCTCTCTCTTTATATATATATATATATATATATATAAAAATCATGGTCGTGGTCGTGGTGGTCGTGGTGGTGTCATCATCGCGTACCCACGTGCCATGGGCGTGCGAAGTGTAACCGACTTGCAACCGACTTTCCGTCAAACCCAACTCGCAACACCCCGCCCAGCGAAATTTTCAAATACCGAAACTGCAGATGCGCAAAGCTAAGGGCGCGCGCTCATTTCATCCCCACATTTGCCTCCCATACTATGACTGCAAGCAATTTAGATCCAGAAGATCCTCTCCTCGGAGGTCATCTGCTGACCCAAGCTTTGTATGGCACTCAGAATAATCGTTTCAGTTCATTGCTTCTTCACGGAGCATGCGACCATGATGCATGCCAACGGTCCTAATGGACAGGAGGTCCCGCAACACCGCCAGCCAGCGCTCAAAGCGAGCTTGCCTGAGCAAGGAAGGCAGGGACATAGCCAACAAGCGTCGACGTGATGCCCGCGCTGCCCGATCCGAGGAGCAACGTCACGCTGATAACCTCGCAAGGCGTCAGGAACGTGCTGCCTTGCCTGAGGAGGAACGCGAAGCTACTAACCAAGCCAGGCGTGAAGACTATATATGCTGTCCAGCCAGAGGACCTACGTCATGCTCATAATCTCGCAAGGAGCAGGGAACGAGCTGCCCAGCCAGAGGAGCTACGTCATGCTCATAATCTCGCAAGGGGAAGGGAACGAGCTGCCATGCCTGAGCATTCTCCAGCCTTTCTGCAGGCTCTATTGATATATTCATCTTGATGCGAGCTAAGACACTCGCACGGCTCATGGTATCCCTGCACGATCGAAGTCCCTGCAACCCTGTGGCGTTCTTCCGACTCCCGACTTCCTTCTTGCTGCGTGCTCCTTGCACCGCGTGCAATACCTCTTCAGGATCTTCCCCCCCCACCCACAACACTCCCTGCACCCTGGCAACGATAGGTTGTTGTCGCGCTGGAGCTGTCAGCGATGGGTGACATTTACCGAACGAATGCCCCTTCGGAACCTTGCACGCCCACCAGGTATCTAGCGCGAAGAGAAGCTAACCGTAAGCAGGTTTGCTCCTCGCGCAATTCCGATGTTTTTCAAGCTTAGTTGAAACTGGGCAGAAGACGTTCGTTTGGCAAATTTCAAAAGTCTTCGCCTTTCGTTTCGTCTATGAACGCCCAAAACTTCTGCGCGATTTCGAACTCAGCTGGAAACATCATAATCGCTTCTATTAAACCCATCTGCTTAAGTGGCCGAGAGGAGATCAGATTAATGGGAACGGAGAAGCAGGTAAGTACGTGTGTCTTGGCGGGGTAAAGGGGGTGAGGCAAATTTGAGATTGGGGCCTGGGTCGAGGTTTGGGCAGAGTGGGGACTGTGTGTGTGTGGTGTGGGGGGGGGGGGGGTGGGGGGGGGGGTGGGGGGCAGATGCGTCAGCATTTGAAAGTGGGGGATACATGATGACTGTGTTTATGAGAGGGGTGGAGGTGAGGACATATGTGTAGCCCATTCTGTAACCCAGCCCCACGGGCACCCTATTATGATTGGGGTGGGGGTGATGTGTGTCTGTGTGGCCACCGGCCACACGAGCTACCGTACTAGTATATATATATTATAAAATATAATGATATCAAATATAATTATATGTCATAAAACCAGACAATAAGCAAGCACAAGAAGAGCCGCGTGAGAGTGAAAGCGGTGGCAGATATCATCATCAAAATGACTGTCATGAAGTTCATCACCTTCTTAAAGGAGGAGTCCCTTGCTTCCAGGGAACAGATGTTGAGGGGTGAGTCACATCTCTCTATATATAAATATATAACTATATATACATAAAGTTCATCAGCGTCTTGAAGGAGGAGTCCCTTGCTTCCAGGGAGCAGATGTTGAGGGGTGAGTCACATCTCTCTATATATAAATATATACATATATATACATAAAGTTCATCAGCGTCTTGAAGGAGGAGTCCCTTGCTTCCAGGGAGCAGATGTTGAGGGGTGAGTCACATCTCTCTCTATATAAATATATACATATATATACATAAAGTTCATCAGCGTCTTGAAGGAGGAGTCCCTTTGCTTTCAGGGAGCAGATGTTGATGGGTGAGTCACATCTCTCTATATACATAAAGTTTATCACCGTCTTGAAGGACGAGTCCCTTGCTTCCAGGGAACAAATGCTGAAGGGTGAGACACATCTCTCTCTCTAACTATATATATAAATACAGTTTATCAGCATCTTGAAGGAGAAGTCCCTTGCTTCCAGGGAACACATGTTGAGGGGTGAGTCACATCTCTCACTCTCTCTCTCTATATATATATATATATATATATATATATATATATATGTATAAAAATTGAAAAATTGAAAATTGAAAAAGGAAAAAAGAAAAAAAGCAAAATTGAAACATCCAAGAATTGTCACAATGACCTCTAAGAACGTACCCAGTGGGATTAAGGGAATCGGATCGTAAGTATGCGCTGCTCGAGCCAACATCGCATCTAGACACCAGTTACCCTGCCAGTCGACGACCCTCCGGACAGGCCCAAGCGCACTCAAGGGGGTTCGAACCCCGCACCTGCCTCGATATTTCCCCTTTGCTCTGCCACTAAGCCATTCGGTTCTAATCGGTGATCCCTCTCTCTCTATATATTTATGTATAAATAAAGTTCATCAGCATCTTGAAGTAGGAGTCCCTTGCTTCCAGGGAACAAATGTTGAGGGGTGAGTCACATCTCTCTACATATAACTATAAATACATAGAGTTCATCAGCGTCTTGACGGAGGAGTCCCTTGCTTCCAGGGAACAAACGTTTAGGGGTGAGTCACATCTCCCTCTCTATATATAACTATATATAAATAAAGTTCATCAGCATCCCCTCCTCCTCTTACCGGCAACCCTGACCCTGACCCTAAACCCTAAACCCTACAACCCTAAACCCTCCTCTTACCGGCAACCCTGACCCTGACCCTAACCCCAAAACCCAAAACCCAAACCCTAAAACCTAACCCCCAAACCCTTAACCCGTAAACCTTAACCCGAAACCCTTCCACCCTGCAGCCGCCACCGGCTTCCACAAAGAAGCAGCTCTTAGTAAGCAAGGACTGCAGGAAGGTCGACCAGTGCTAAGAGCCCCCAAAACAACACGCCACAAAAAAGAAAAAGGGCGAAAAAGAAAGATAAAAGAATAAAAAGATCAGAGAAAAAGGAAAAAAGACACACGAAAAAAAGGCAAAGAGGAAAAACAAGAAAAAGAAAGACGAGCAAATGAGAAACGGGCAAAAAACGAGTCCCCTTTCCCCTTCTCCCATCTCCCTCTCCCCTCTCTCCGCTACCTCTCCCCTCTCCCCGTGTCCCTCCCCTCCCCCCTCCCCCTCCCCCTAACCTAAACCTGCAAACCCTTCCACCCAACCTCTCCCCCTCCCCCTCCCCCTCCACCTCCCCCTCTAACCCTAAACCCTCAACCCTTCCAAACCCTTCCCCCTCCAGCGCCACCGGCTTCCACAAAGAAGCGCTCTTGTTACTCAAGTCTTGCTGGAGTCGACCATGCACATCCCCACCCGCCCCCTACAACACCACCTCCCACTTCCCTCCCCCCTCTCCCCCTCCCCCATCTCCCTCGCCCCCTCCCCCTAGCTCTAAACCCTGCAACCTTCCACCCCACCTCCCCTTTCTCCCCCTCCCCCTCCCTTTAATCCTAAACCCGCAAACCCGTCCCCACCCTCATCCAAAGCCGCCACTGGCTTCCACAAAGAAGCACTCTTGTGACTCAAGGACTTGCAGGAGGTCTCACCATGCAATCCCCACCTACCCACTCCTTCACCCAACCTCCCACTTTCACCCCTCTCCCTCCCCCTGTAATCTAAACCCGCAACCCTTCCACCTCCCCACTATTGCAGCCGCCACTGGCTTCCACAAGAAGCCGCTCTGTGACTCCAGTACTTGGAATGGAGGTCGACATGCACAATCCCACCAACCACCCCACACAACCTCCACGTCGCCCACGCCCACGGCCACCCGCACACGAACACCCCACGCCCAACGTCCACGGCCCCCGCCCCCCGCACCCCCGCCTCGCCCGGCCCCCGCCACGGCACAACCGCCCCAGCCCACTCCCCGCCCCTAACTGCCCGAAACCGTGTCAACCCTCCACCCAATCCTCCCACGGTGTCTTCCCCCTCAACCCTAACCTAACCCTCCCCCTAGCTAAAAACCTGCAACCTTCCACCCAACTCCCTCCTTGTCCCCCTAACCCTCCCCCTAACCCTCCCCTCCCCTTCCCCCTCTAAACCCTAAACCGCAACCCTTCACACCCGCAGCTGCCACCGGCTTCCACAAAGAAGCAGCTCTGATGGCTCGAGTGCTTGCTTGGAGGACGACCATGCACATCCCCAACACATACTCTCCTGAAAAGGAGGCTGAGGTCGCGGAGTACCTGGAGGACATTGTTGGGTCTGAACCCCAAGATTCTGAACCCACTGAGCTGGACTCGGACAATGAGCTGGCAGATTTGATAGATTGTGAAATAGGAGGCATGCCCGATGACGTCACTGATGCCGAAGCCCAGGGGGTGGAGGAGGAGGAGGAGGAGAAAGCTGGGTTTGCCTCTTCACCACGGTCTCCAAAGATGGGGGTAGAAATCTCAAAGCCTGGTGGGTGCTGCGAAGCCTGTGTGTGTGTATGTGTGGAGGGGGGTCTGCCTCTTCACCACGGTCTCCAAAGATGGGGGTAGAAATCTCAAAGCCTGGTGGGTGCTGCAAAGCCTGTGTGTGTGTATGTGTGGAGGGGGGTCTGCCTCCCCACCACAGTCTCCAAAGATGAGGGTAGAAATCCCAAAGCCTGGTGGGTGCTGCAAAGCCTGTGTGTTTGTGTATGTGTGGAGGGGGGTCTGCCTCCCCACCACGGTCTCCAAAGATGAGGGTAGAAATCCCAAAGCCTGGTGGGTGCTGCAAAGCCTGTGTGTGTTTGTTTATGTGTTTGGGGGTGTTTTTGGGGGTGTGTGGGGGGGTCTGCCTCCCCCCCACGGTCTCCAAAGATGAGGGTATAATCCTCAAAGCCTGGTGAGTACTGCAAGGCCTTTGTCTGTGTAGGGGGGAGGGGGGGGGGGGGGGGGGGGGGTATGAGTGTGTGCCTGTGTGTTGGGGTGGGTGGGTGGGTGGGTGGGTGGGGGAGGGTCTGCCTCCCCCCCTTGGTCTCCAAAGATGAGTGTATAATTCTCAAAGCCTGGTGAGTACTGCGAGGCCTTTGTCTGTGTAGGGGGGAAGGCGGGGGGGGGGGGGGGGGGGGGGGGGGGGGGGGGGGGGTATGAGAGTGTGCCTGTGTGTGTGTGTGTGTGGGGGGGGGGGGGGGGGGGGGGGGGGGGACCTGGGTGGAAGCTGGTCCCCTAAGATGAAGATAGAACACCCAAAGCTGATGATCGAGGGTGAAATTGGATGCATGCCCGAAGACTTTGATGATGCCGGTGCCCAGGGGGTGGAGGAAGAAGGAGGAGGAGGAGGAGGAGGAGGAGGAGGTGAAAGCTGGGTCTGCCTCCACACCTCGGGCCACAAAGATGAGGGTACAAATTCCAAAGCCTGGTGGGTGCTGCAAAGGCCTGTGTGTGTGCTTGTGTGTGTGGTGTGGTGGTGGTGGTGGTGGGGATCTACCAACCTTATGACTCCCCCACCCCCCCACCCCACGCCCACCCCACCCCACCCCACCCCCCACACACACAGCTGTATGCCCCCCTTACACACACAGCTGTATGCCCCCCTTACACACACAGCTGTATGCCCCCCTTACACACACAGCTGTATGCCCCCCTTACACACACAGCTGTATGCCCCCCTTACACACACAGCTGTATGCCCCCCTTACACACACAGCTGTATGCCCCCCCCTTACACACGCAGCTGTATGCCCCCCTTACACCGCAGCTGTATGCCCCCCTTACACAACAGCTGTATGCCCCCCCTTACACACACAGCTGTATGCCCCCCTTACACACACAGCTGTATGCCCCCCTTACACACACAGCTGTATGCCCCCCTTACACACACAGGCCCGTCATCATCATGGGTTGCTGTTGGAGCTGCTTGTACATTTGTAGCATATTGTGACAAATCATAATTGATAACTTTACCCCCCCACCCACCCACCCACACACACGCACACGCTCACACCCTTATGCCCCCCTTCTTGCACACAGGCCCGTCATCACCATGGGTTTCTGTTGGATCTGCTTGTACATTAGTAGCATATTGTGACAAATCATAATTTACAACTTTACCCCCCCCCACACACACACACACACCACCGTCCCACACACACGCACACGCTCACACCCTTATGCCCCCCTTCTTGCACACAGGCCCGTCATCACCACGAGTTGCTGTTGGAGCTGCCTATACTCTCAAGTCCGCCAAGAGCGCCCAGGTGCCAGCCAGCTCCAACATGGGACCTGCCACTTCATCCCTCGCCTTCCCCGCCTCCAACCACCCAGTTCAACCAACCCAGTTCGGAGTGCCTAAGGGGAAGTCCGCCAACCCATTGCGTCAATCCAAATCTCAGATCCAGCCCCCCCACCCCACCACAAACCTATTTCCACGTGTGGACGTCAACCCGGCAGAACTGCTACAGCGTGTTGATCACTACCCCCCGTCTACCAACCCCTCCAAGAAAAACGTGATGTACGTCCGCCAGCAGTACATGGTCGAGACCGCGGTACGAACACAATCCTCCCCCTGGGGCGACACCGGGGACCCCCTCGTTATCCATAGAGCCCTGCCCACGTGGAGCTCTGTAGTCGAGAGATCTGTAGCTAGCCGCCTTGTAGCTGAGAGATCTGTAGCTAGCAGCCTTGTAGCTGAGAGGTCCATGGGCGGCGGCTACTCCACTGAGCAGGGTGCAGGAGACTACCAGGCTCTGGTTGGGGGTCAAGCCGCCAGCCTGGCACTTCAGCCGAGGCAGATTGAGAGAGCGAGGAAGTCAGATGGACAGAGACAGGGTGGCGGGGCAGAGGCAGGCCAGATCGATAGAGGCAGGCCAGATGGACAGAGACAGGGTGGCGGGGCTGAGGTGACACAACGGGAAGAACAGTCTGAAAGCTCCCAGACCCAATCTCAGGCCCAGAACCAGAACCAGGCACAGACACAGACACATCAATCCCCTGCCCATCCCGAGGCTGACCCACCCGCCAAGTCCGGGAGTCGCCTCTCATCTACCCCTGGGTCCCAGACACAGACACAGCCTTATGCCCAGACACAGACACAGACACAGACACAGGTACAGACACAGAAACATCAATCCCCTGCCCATCCCGAGGCTGACCCACTCGCCAAGTCTCATAACCGCCTCTCATCCCCCCCTGAGTCCCAGCAGAGCATTAGCCCCCGTCTCTCTTACGGCCTACTCATTGACGGGGCCTCCCTTCCCTCGCCCGTGCTTCGCCACCACCACCACCACCACCATCATCCCCACCAAGTCCACCAGCATGGACTCCAAGGCACGAGAGTAGACACCACTACTCCTGTCACTAGGCAGGCCAGGAGAAGTTTTCCTGGCGCCCCTCTGGCAATCACTCCCGTAATCACTCCCCAGCAATGGGGGGCATCCCTCAGCACGGACCGCGTTGGGGGGCCTGGGGGGGCAGGGGGGAGGGGTAGCCTCCCTGGGACAGCAGGGGGTCAGGGTGAGCGCAGCTCCAGACCTCGCTTCTCCACGCTGCAGCTGCCTGTTTCCCCCCAAGAGGTGTCAGCCGATGGACGGCGTGCTGCCGCTGCTGGTAGTGGTGCTGCAGACAGCTATGGCCAGCAGGTGCCAGGTCAGCGTAAGTCCCGTCTGACTTCACGTGGGTCTGATGCGGGTGTGGGAGGGGATGTCTCCCTCACTCTTATACGCTCACTCATCCTCAAAGACCCTAGGACGTCCGCGGGGCAGAAGTGGCGAACAGGCCCCCCCAACTCCGGCACACCCTCCTCCAGATCCCGATCCTCCAGCCACAATGAGGGGCCTATCCCAATGGCGGGCCCAAGCCAGCTTGCCGATGGGGGGCCTAGCCCCAGGGACCCGAACCAGGTCCTAGTCCCCGGTCCTCCCCTCTCCAGGCCAAGCCTAAGCCATACCCCCACAGGGGGGCCTAGCCCAAGCTACACCTCCACAGGGGCAGCTATGGCTCCCCCGCCCTTCGACCCTGTACATGGATGCTGGGGTGAGGGAGATCTCAACCACCTCAACCAATCCGGGGCTGAGCATGCAAACAAGCATGAAGTCGAGCCGTGGAATGATCAGGGGCAGGATCATGGACAGGAGCATGGGCATGGGCAAGGGCATGGCCCTGAGGGTGAACACGGGCATGGACATGGCCTTGGGCAAGAGCAGGGGCAAGGGCATGGGCAAGGGCATGGCCCTGAGGGTGAACACGGGCATGGGCGTGGGCATGGCCTTGGGCAAGAGCAGGGGCAGGAGCAGGGGCAAGGGCATGGCCCTGAAGGTGAACACAGGCATGATCAGGGGCAGGAGCAGGGGCAAGGGCATGGTCCTGAGGGTGAGAACGGGCATGGGCATGGGAATGGGCATGAGCACAGCCACGTGCATGGGTATGAGAGCACAGACGGGGCTGACTCACAGTCCTTCCACAGCAGCAACAGCAATCCGCTACCTCAGCAGCAACCCTGTACCTCACCAGACATCCTGTACTTCACCAGCGCTCCGCTGCCTGAACCCGAACCCTGTACCTCACCTGCAACCCTCGACCTCACGAGCGCCCCGCTACTTCAACCTCAACCTCAACACAAACCCTCTACCTCAGCAGCACCAGCAACCTTCGCCCCCCCCAGCAACTCTCTACCCCACCAGCACCAACATCACCAGCACACCCACAACCGGCAACAGCACCAGCAGCTCCAGCACCAGCAGAGTATCACACGACCCACCACCTCCCCCTTCATATCCCAAGCCTCTCTAGTCTCCCACAACCAGCAGCACCAGCACCAGCACCAGCAGAGCATCTCACCACCCACTACCTCCCCCTCCATCCCCCATGGCGCTCTCACGAGGGCCTCAGCCCCGCCCCCCCACAGCTCGTCAGGGTTCGCCCGCTTCTCACGATTGCATACCAGTAGCAGGGGCGTTATGCGAGGCAGAGCTGTGCCATATTCAGACAGCGGGGGGGCTCTCCCGCCCTCTCGTAGCCTGGGCGGCGGTGGTGGTGGTAGTGGCGGCGGTGGCGGCAGCGGCGGCGGCGGCGGTGGTGGTGGTGGTGGTGGTGGTGGTGGTGGTGGTGGTGGTGTGATCCCTCCCCCCCGGGGTAGGAGGAGTAAGAGTGTTATCAGCCTCAGCCCCCGAAGTTCTAAGTCTGGAGGAGGGAGCGCTAGGGAGGATTACAATGGCAGCTTGTCTAGCTTGGGAGCACACTCAGCAGGTAAGATTGTTGTTGGGTGAGAGTGGGGATGAGAGTGTGGTCGTTGAGGGTGGTGCAAGGGGGTGCAAGGGAGGATAACAATGGCAGCTTGGCTGGCTTGGGAACACACTCAGCAGGTAAGATTGTTGTTGGGTGAGAGTGGGGATGAGAGTGTGGTCGTTGAGGGTGGTGCAAGGGGGTGCAAGGGAGGATTACAATGGCAGCTTGGCTGGCTTGGGAGCACACTCAGCAGGTAAGCGCATGCAACAACAACAAGGGTGGGGTCGAATTTTACATATTTGGAACACCTTTTACCCATCACACCTTTCGTAAGGAGACGCTCACCCATCCCCTGCCCTCTGTCCCATCCCCCTCCCTCCCCTCTATCTCCTCCCCCTCCCTCCCTACCCCCTCCCTACCCCTCCCTCCCCTCCCTCCCCTCTATCCCAAGAGAACCACTTCCATCCCACCCACTTTCCTCTGCCCCATCCCCTTCCGGCAAGTACAACGACCACCACCTCTACACGCTTACCAATGCACACAACAGCAACAAGGGCAGGGTCGAATTTTACATATTTTGAACGGCATTTACCCATCGCACCCTTCTTAAAGAGAGGCTCACCCATCACCCATCACCTACCACCCGAGGCCCACCCATCACCCACCACCCATCCTCCGCTCTCTGTCCCATTCCCTTCAGGCAAGTACAGCGACCCGAACCTCTACACGCTTGCTGATGCACAAAACAGCAACAAGGGCAGGGGGGTAGACTACACTGGCTTTCTAACTCTCGCAAGGCCGTCCTTGGTGAGGGAGACCCCACCCAGTGCGCTGAAAAACACAGGCAGCAAGAGGAGCTCCTTGACCTGGACTTCAAGGCCAGCCAACACCACCATTGTGGCTGAGGTGGCGCCGGACCACTTCACGTTTGTGGTGTCTGGGTACAAGCGGTAGGGGGGGTGGAGCTTGCAAAGTTGTCCTTGGTGAGGGAGCCCCCACCCAGTGCGGTAAAAACCACAGGTAGCAAGAGGAGCTCCTCGTCCTGGACTAGAAGTTCGTCGTGTCCGTGGTGTTCATTTTATTTTTACGTGATTTGCAAACTTGTAGCGCCAAGGTTACGCACCTTGGTATTTACGAGGAGCTATGATATAGCCTTTTGAGGTTGCTTTGGGGGATCACCAAAGCTGCTCTTAGCACCTTCGCGCTACTAGGAGTGGTCTATAATGAAAGGCAGAGCCACTGCGTAGCTTTTCTTGAATGTGCTAGTTGTAGCGCAAAGGTTATGCGCCTTGGTATTTTTTAGGAGCTATGTTAGATTCCTTTAAGGTTGCTTTGGGGGTTCCACAAAGCTGCTCTTAGCTCCTTCGCGCTGCTAGTAGTGGTCTAGAATGAAAGGCAGAGTCGCTGAATGGCGTTTCTTGAAGGTGCTGCCTTGGTAGCGCAAAGGTTATGCGCCTTGGTATTTTTTTAGGAGCAACGTTAGATCCCTTTAAGGTTGCTTTGGGGGGTCCACAAAGCTGCTCTTAGCACCCTCTTCGCAAATCAGCAACTTGAGGGATCTAGAATGAAAGGCAGAGCCACTGAGTGGCTTTTCTTGAAGTTGCTACACTATTTAAGGTGCAACTTTGTGTTTGCAAATGTGTAGCACAACAGTTACGCACCTTGGTATTTGTGAGGAGCTACGTCAGAGCCTTTTGAGGTTGCTTTGGGTGGTCCACAAAGCTGCTCTTAGCCCCTTCCCGCTACTAGGAGGGGTCTAAAATGAAAGGCAGAGCCACTGAGTGGCTTTTCTTGAAGGTGCTACTTTGATAGCACAACGGTTACGCACCTTGGTATTTGTGAGGAGCTACGTCAGAGCCTTTTGCGGTTGCTTCGGGGGGTCCACAAAGCTGCTCTTAGCCCCTTCCCGCTACTAGGAGGGGTCTAAAATGAAAGGCAGAGCCACTGAGTGGCTTTTCTTGAAGGTGCTACTTTCGTAGCGCTAAGGTTACGCACATTGTTATTTTGGGGGGGGGGCTACGTTAGACCCTTTTGAGGTTGCTTTGGGGGTCAGCAAATCTGCCCTTAGCCCCTTCCCGCTGCTAGGAGGGGTCTAGATTAAAGGCAGAGCCGCTGCCTGGCTTTTCTTGAAGGTGCTACTTTTGTAGCACAAAGGTTACGCACCTTGGTATTTTTTAGGTGCTACGCCAAAGCCTTTTGAGGTTGCTTTGGGGGTCAACAAAGCTGCCCTTAGCACCCTCTTGGCAGTCCAGCGACTCGAGGGAACTACAATGAAAGGCTGAGCCACTGATTGGCTTTTATTGAAGTTGCTACAATATTGAAGTTGGTACAATAATTTAGTTGTATTTACTTTATACTTATCTTAAAGTTGTATTTAACTTACACTTATATTTAAGTTGTATTTAATTTTTACTTTTATTTAAGGGGCCACTTTGCATTTGCAAGCTTGTAGCCAGGGTACTTCAAATGGCCAAATTGGCCAGCGCTTTAGCGCACTTGAAAACAAAAAGCGCAAAAATTGCTTGCAGCGCCCACAAAGGGTTGCAAAAAACTGTGCTTAAAGCGCAGAGGGGGTCAAAAAGTCAGCGCTCAAAAGCGCAAAAGCGCGCGCTTTGACTTACCCTGCTTGTAGCGCAAACGTGTTACCCCTTTGTCCTTCAGACCGACCGACCGACCGACCGACCGAAAAATTGAAGCCTGGCACGTAAGCCAACGGTCTCGTAACTATCTCGCTTCCATTGCCACCTGTTTCTGCGTCGCGAACACTCTCCGCCATTGTTTTAGTGTCGCTTGCAACGCTGCATGTGACTTGTTAGAATGGCATCGTTATGTTACATTACATAGCCATCGGCAGGTCATTGTTGACACAAGGCAAGTCCGCTCCACAAAGTCTGGGAGGGGTCTTTCAACCAATCTGCAATTCATGTTTTGAGGGGTGAAAACAGTGTGTATGTAGTCAGGAGTGCTGCAGTACTGTTCTGGATCCGGGAGTGCTGCAGTACTGTTCTGGATCCGGGAGTGCTGCAGTACTGTTATGTAGACAGAGTGCTGAAGTACTGTTCTCTACTCAGGAGTGCTGCAGTACCGTTATGTTAACGGATTGCTTTTTTGGACTCGGGAGTGCTGCGGTACTGTCCTGTACTCAGGAGTGGTGCAGTACTGCTCTGGAGGCTGAGTGCTGTAGTACTGTTCTGGACTCGGGATTGGTGTAGTACCGTTCTGAAGTCAGATTGCTGTAGTTCTGTTCTGTGGGCAGAGTGCTGCAGAACCGTTCTGTACTCGGGAACGGTGTTAGACCGTTCTGTAGTCAGAGGGCTGTAATACTGTTCTGTACTTAGGAGTGCTGCAGTACCGTTATGTACCCAGGAGTGGAGTAGTACAGTTATGTTAACGGAGTGCTATTCTGGACTCGGGAGTGCGGGACTGCGGTACTGTTCTGTACTCATAAATGGTGTAGTACCGTTCTGTAGTCAGGAGTGGTGCAGTACTGTTCTGTAGACAGAAGGCTGTAGTACTGTGCTGGACTGGGGAGTGCTGCAGTACTGTTCTGTACTCAGGAGTGCTGCAGTACTCTTATATAATCAAAGTGCTGTAGTGCTGTTCTGTACTCAGGAGTGGTGTAGTACCGTTATGTTAACGGAATGCTGCAGTACCATTATGTTAACTAAGTGCTATTCTGTACTCAGGAGTGCTGTAGTGCTGTTCTGTACACAGGAGTGCTGCACTACCGTTCTGTGCTCAGGTGTGGTGTAGCACAGTTCTGTACTCAGGAGTGCTGCACTACCGTTCTGTACTCAGGTGTGGTGTAGCACCGTTCTGTACTCAGGAGTGCTGCACTACTGTTCTGTACTCAGGTGTGGTGTAGCACCGTTCTGTACTCAGGAGTGCTGCACTACCGTTATGTAAACAGAGTGCTGCAGTACTGTTCTGTTCTTCGGAGTGGTGTAGTGCCGTTATGTAAACAGAGTGCTGCAGTACCGTAATGTAAACAGAGTGCTGCAGTACTATTATGTTCTTCGGAGTGGTGTAGTGCCGTTATGTAGTCAGAGTGCTGTAGTACTGTTCTGTTCTTAGGAATGGTGTAGTACCGTTATGTACTCAGGACAGCTGCAGTACTGTTCTGGACTCGGGAGTGCTGCGGTACTGTTTTGTAGTCAGAGTGCTGTATTACTGTTCTGGATTGGGAGTGGTGCAGTACCGTTATTTAAACAGAGTGCTGTAGGACCGTTATATAGACAGAGTGCTGCAGTACCGTTCTATACTCAGGAGTGCTGCAGTACTTTTCGGTATGAAGAAGTGCTGCAGTACCGTTATGTAGTCAGGAGTGGTTAAGCACCGCTCTGTACTGCAGACAGTGAGCAGCCTGAGGTCTGTCAGGCAATACAATCCAACCAACTGTGAAAATACGGTAGTGATTTGTTCGCGTTCACCCATTCCTGACATTTTGTTTTTTACTGCCCAAGACGGCGAGCAGCCAAATTGCTGACTGAAGCTATGTAACCGAGTTCAAGTTCAAGTTCAACCAACTGTGAACTAACATAATGAAGCACAATTAGTGTTATTTTCTGGGGCCTAAGTTGGCTACATGGACGCGCACAACCTCGAATGGCCAAGTGCAGTAGTGCAGGTTTGTTCAGGTCGCTGCGTCCTCCGTCGCAGACGCAACGTCAAATGGTCTGTTGCATTGCAGGACGCAACATGGGGAGGGTCCGTTGACCAGAAGGAAGGGTCCGTTGCGTCGCAGGACGCAGGCTATACAATTAGTTGCGTCTCAGGCAGCATAGCTGGGGGACCTCCTGAAGTACGCTGCTCACTGCTGTAGTGTAGTGTACATTTTGCACTATACAAGTGGGGATATGGCTCTCTCTTGTGTACATGTGAGGTGGTGGCGATGGTGGAAATGGTAATGGTTTGCATGTCACGGTGGGACAAATACGTCAATTGCAGACTTAAGGACTCTAGTACGGTACGAGGCGGAGGTTAAGGGGGCCACCCTGTTTGCTTGAACTGGGGCCAACCACCAATATGCAGTGTGTGTGTGGTGGTGGGGGTGGGGGGGGGGGGCTGTTATCCCCCTGAAGGAGGGTTTAGGGACTGTTCCACGTGTCGCCTGCACGCGACAATGGACTGTAATGAGACAGTGGCATGTGTGTGAAGTTTGTTGCAGAGCTTGAGGGCGGCTATTTTGGAGAATATAATGAATGCACTTCGATTTAGAAAGATTAGAGACATGTCCTTTTCTAGTTATGCCTCCTTGGCTCCGCCTCTAACGACTATGGCAGGGAGCGTGTCTGCCCTAGTTAATAGGGGTAGTGGTGAATGTTCCCAAGCTTAGGGTGAGGGTGGGTGAGGTGGGGGTGGGTGGGTGAACTTTTGAGTAGGGTCGAAGTGGGTGAGGTGGGGGTGGGTGGGGTGTGGGATGGTGAGGCGTACAGTAGGGTAGGGGAGGTGTAGGGTAGGGTGGGGGTGGGTGAGGTGGGGTGGGTGAGTTGTAGAGCAGGGTGTGTCTGTGTGAGGTGGGGTGGGTGAGTTGTAGAGCAGGGTGGGGGAGGGTGAGGTGGGTTTAGGGTGGGGTGTATCCTGACACTTATTCATCATAGCTAGGGATTATCGCAACCGTGCCAGGAAAGGCTAAAAATAAAAGGCTTCAAATTACACTTCAGTATGGAATTGTGAAAAACTACTTTTAAATTCAAGCATTTATCCTACCCTGTTTTTCTAAGTATCTATCATTTCTTGCTTTCTCTAACTACTCCTTTTTATTGAAGGAATTGCACCCTAGGATGTGGGTCTCCCGACATAAACCAGCAGCACCGAAATGGTATTGCCACTCCTACAAAAGAGTAGGCGCGCCATTGACAGGATTTTCACAGGATTTCCAAGCCTAGTAACTTTAACTTTAATTTTGTTACATAGTTTCAGCCAGTAATTTGGCTGCTCGCCGTCTTTGGCAGTAAAAAAAATACTACCAGGACCAAGCCTGGTAATAAGGCATATTTATTTGTTTACATGATTTATTTGCATGATTCATTTACTATGGAGATATACAATATTTTTTATACTATGGAGATATACAATATTGATATTCTCACCCACCTGTTTGATTCTCTTGTACAACCTATCCTGAATTTTGGCTGTGAGGTGTGGGCTCCTTCTATTCTGAACAACACACTTATCTCAAATGACCATGCTTGTGAGAAATGGCATAGAGGTATACTTAAACAAATGTTGGGTGTTTGCCAATCTACTACATCTAATATTATCATGGAAGAGCTGGGTAGAACCCCGTTGTGTTTTGCTTGGCTTAAACAAGCTTTGCGCTTCTGGAACAAGACCATACATAAAGAACCTGAGGATCTCATTAGAATGGCTCTTGAGGAATCTTTTGACTCCAACACTGGCTGGGTTCATGACTTGCGTTGTGCTCTCCACAAGCTAGGATCCAGTAAAAACATCAACATTTTGGAGGCTGTCGATGTCGAAGGTATTATGTCTGAAGTTTTTGAGTCATGGAGGTTTAAGTACCCAAGTGACACCAATGCAGTTAGAGACATCCCTGATTACATTACATTACATTACATTACATGTTAAAGTCTACTTGACACCGCGAGGGTGTATGAGACTCTGTGCTTTAAACAAAAAGAAAAAGCACCCACAAAGCAAAAAACCCCATTACATCAGGGGTGTGTCGAGGACAAACAAACCAAACTCCCAACCACCGTTTTGGTGGCGTAGGTATTAAACCCCTTAGAGCAGGACCCAGATCTCAACCACTTACAGTGGCGGAGGTAAGAAGCTAACAAATGAGAAGTCTCAAGAAGAAAAAAAAGGGATAATAAATTACGGTGCCACTAAGCAGTCCAGGGCTTCCTGTCTTGCTCTTCTACAAGTAGAAAGATAGTCGGCTAGGTTGCTCCAAAAAGACTTAGTGCCATTTCCATTCATAAAGGTTCTGAATGTGGAATCGCAGAATTCCACATTCCATACGGTTAAGTCGGTATCCTCATGGACATGCCTATAAATATCTGTAAACAGATTCTGGTAGCGGAGGCGAATATCATTATAAAAAGGGCACTCAAACATATGCATTTCATCCTCAGTTTTTTGGAACCCACACCCCTGATGAGAGAAGGGTTGGCTTTAAACGCCTCCGATACCAAAAATGGTTTGCAGCCAACAGCAATGATGAGAATGGCTTGATTCCCTTTACATCCGCCTTACATAAGCAGGATCAGATTCGTTCTATAGCACAGTTTAGAATGGGTTCCCATTGGCTGAACACAGAAAGAATGAGGGTGGTGGATAGAGCACACATCCCTCGCTCAATGAGACACTGTCAAATGTGTGGGTTCCAAAAACCTGAGGATGAAATGCATATGTTTGAGTGCCCTTTTTATAATGATATTCGCCTCCGCTACCAGAAGCTGTTTACAGATATTTATAGGCATGTCCATGAGGATACCAACTTAACCGTATGGAATGTGGAATTCTGCGATTCCACATTCAGAACCTTTATGAATGGAAATGGCACTAAGTCTTTTTGGAGCAACCTAGCCGACTATCTTTCTACTTGTAGAAGAGCAAGACAGGAAGCCCTGGACTGCTTAGTGGCACCGTAATTTATCATCCCTTTTTTTCTTCTTCTTGTGACTTCTCATTTGTTAGCTTCTTACCTCCGCCACTGTAAGTGGTTGAGATCTGGGTCCGGCTCTAAGGGGTTTAATACCTACGCCACCAAAACGGTGGTTGGGAGTTTGGTTTGTTTGTCCTCGACACACCCCTGATGTAATGGGGTTTTTTGCTTTGTGGGTGCTTTTTCTTTTTGTTTAAAGCACAGATTCTCATACACCCTCGCGGTGTCAAGTAGACTTTAACATGTAATGTAATGTAATGTAATGTAATTTACATGATTTATTTACATGATTTATTTACATGATTTATTACATGATTCATTTACATGATTTATTTACATGATTTATTTACATGATTTATTTACATGATTTATTTACATTATTTATTTACATTATTTATTTACATGATTCATTTACATGATTTATTTACATGATTTATTTACATGATTTATTTACATGATTCATTTACATGATTTATTTACATGATTCATTTACATGATTTATTTATTAACATTATTTATTTACATGATTTATTTATTTACAGGATTTTCACCCCAGGAGGGGATATTGACAGTGATATATAACGAGGAGCACAGTTGGTTATCACTCACTTCAATTTTATTAGCAAAGAATTTAAATCGGATTTGTTTTAGTTGTGACCTGGTTGTGAAAGGAATTTCACCCCTGTAGGTCTACACAAACCAGCGTCGCAGAGGATTCAGTTCGAATGGCGTTGGTACTCATACAAAAGAGTAGGCGCTATTCCAGTTATATATAACGGGTTCGATCAGTTTCAGATTAACAACGAAGGTTTCAAGTAAAAACATCTAACTAGATGTAAAACTAAGAAAGACTAAGAAAACAGTCAAAATCAGAAAACCATAAATTTCGAAAGCGCTGAATTCGAGGATTCGAGGAGTCGAGCATGCCATCCTACTAATATATAATAGGCGCATGATGAGAGGATAGTTGGAAGACCCTCCGGGAAATTGTGGTCTGGTCTTGCTTTGGGCCAACACTGGCCTGACTCGGCCTGACTATACTCCCGCGGACTGCGGGAAAATCACGAACAAATCCCGAATTCCCAGTGTTTACAATGCAACGAAAATTAAATACAATCAAATAAACTATTGTGTGTGGTTCATTTTGAACTTGGGAATCATGTTCCGAGTGAAAGCGGCTTTGTTAAAGGTTGAGGAGTGCAACCGTCTGTGTAAAAGGTTAAGGCAGTTCAACATTGGACATTACAATAAGGGTGGTGGGTGGGCTCTTTTCGAAAACTCTTTAGAACTTTGTTGCAGCAAATCGCCAAGCCTTCGACTTGCTTTCACGTTGTTCTTTACGTCGTTGCCAATCGTCTATCTCTTCGACGCCATACGACGTTACCTTACGTGCCTTCCTCTTGAAGAAGAGTCTCTCTCTCCCTTGTCTTTCAGCCAAGGAAGTGCGCCCCCAGCCAGATTGTATGGCTGTAGCGGAACAAATTATGCCGGAAAATCCCAGCAAGAAAATGCAGAGGGTGGTCGACATTTTGAGGAACTGGTGTCGATTTCAAGATCTGGGCAGATAACTTGCAGGGATTGCTTCTGATAGACTCTATGCTGATGTCTCTTGATACTCCCGCTTCAATTCAGTTCAGATATTATAACGAGATTCAGGGAAGTGAGGAGCAGAGGATTGTTTCCCCCGTTTTCTAAGTCTGGTCGAATTTTGAGACCAGTTGAAGAAAATGTTTTCAGGAAAGAGAATTCAGCGAGAGTCCCTTTATTGTTTTGTTGCGCTCGCCAAGTTGGAACCGGCGCTTTAGGAAGTGAAGTCTGAGGAGTGCTGACGTCCCGAGGACGACCTGCGCGACAGAGGCATCGTGATGTGACCTGGTCGTCCGCGAGATACTGGTATTATTTTTCGCCCCAGATGTCAGCAGCGCTAATATTTTGAAAGTTGAGGGGGCTGGCCGTTATGTTCCCACCCTAGGCCGTACGACCTGATCGGACGCTTGCGGCCAAGAATGAAGGAAGAGGAGGATCAGAGAGGATGGCGAGAATTTTGACAGATTTTCCGGTTGTAGTACGGTACTTATACCAAGGGATCCCACCGCCGGGGACCCCACCCCCACCCCACCCCTCTAGACCCCACCCACCCCATCACATGGCGGTACCCTTTCAAAGGTCCGCCCAGATGGTAATTTTGGGCCGAGGGGGATCATGGCATATCACATGTTAGGGTAGCACATGTAAGGAAGACCTACTCTTTCAGGCAAAAATCCTCTATGTAAAAAAAAAGAAAACGATCCGGTATCCCCTAGTTCATAAAATGACTGTAGCACGAACTCACAGCCCCCCCGTCGGTAAAACGATTATTTGGGGTTCAGTTCATCAATACCTTGTTTATTTAGCCCTTCCGGTCACGGTTGGGCGAGTCAATTTATTAAAGGCATATTTGGACTACCCCTGGATTGCACAAACATGGTGGGGTCTGGATTCCTTATTGCATGATAATATTGTTTTCCCTCTGGGAGTCCTAGTTCACTTTCATTTAACTACCCTAGATTATGGTGGATTTGGGATAAATGGTGGTGGAAAATGGCTATGATCTAGTCGATTAATGATCTGTATCTTGTAATGAACGTTTCATAAGGCCGCTAAATTAAATTCGTTATTTGAATTGAAGACCAAGGTAATGTCTAGCTGGAGTCCAGCCTTTCTCGAAAGCGATTATAATATATACATATATATGTTATTATATACATATATATATATATACATATATATATATATATATTTATATATATATATATATATATATTTATTTATCTCGGAAGAGTCTCTTTAGCGATTACAATGGTCTAGTGGTAGACCAGATTGCTAAGGAACGAAGAGTCGAGGGTTCGACTCCCCCTTCGGTCGCTCTTGGCGTTGTAGGTCGTCGTCAACCGCGATGGTAGCTTGTACAGTTGAGGTTGGAGACCGCTCCCCACCCGCGTACGACGGGCTCCCTTAATACCACGCCCCACCAGGCGTTATCATTACTTTATTCTCGAAAGAGTTTTTTGTTTTTAGTTGTGAAAGGACTTTCACCCCGTTATATATATATATATATATATATATGTTATTCTCGAAAGAGTTTTTTGTTTTTAGTTACATTACATTACATTACATTACATTACATTACATTACATGTTAAAGTCTACTTGACACCGCGAGGGTGTATGAGACTCTGTGCTTTAAACAAAAAGAAAAAGCACCCACAAAGCAAAAAACCCCATTACATCAGGGGTGTGTCGAGGACAAACAAACCAAACTCCCAACCACCGTTTTGGTGGCGTAGGTATTAAACCCCTTAGAGCCGGACCCAGATCTCAACCACTTACAGTGGCGGAGGTAAGAAGCTAACAAATGAGAAGTCTCAAGAAGAAAAAAAGGGATAATAAATTACGGTGCCACTAAGCAGTCCAGGGCTTCCTGTCTTGCTCTTCTACAAGTAGAAAGATAGTCGGCTAGGTTGCTCCAAAAAGACTTAGTGCCATTTCCATTGTGAAAGGACTTTCACCCCAGGAGGTGGGTCTCCCGACATGAACCAGCGACCCCGAGGATTCAGTCCGAATGGTGTTGCCACTTGTATAAAAGAGTAGGCGGGCGTCTTGCCTAAGTTTGTATAGGAATATAGGGCAGTACACTGTTTGAAATAATTCACTCAAAAGAAAAAGGCGAAACGAGAAAGAAAAAGAAGAAAACATGCGAAATTTAAAAAAGAAAGATGAAAAATACGAAGGAACATAATCCATTTGTTCACGTTTACATTTTCCCTAGCAAATACAGCCCTACTCTGCACCGCAGATTGCAGCAGTTCAGTGCAGTACAGCGCAATACGGCACCCCTCACAATAGAGTACTTGACAGCCACGATACCATGCGAGATCGTACAATAATTATCTCAGCACATCGGTCTTGATGCTTTTTTTTAGCCCTTGATGTCACAGTTGGGCAAGCACCTACAGATGATTTGGCCTACCCCTGGAATGGAACATACATTTGAATAGGCAGAACAACACAAGGTGAACAGTGCAACGTGAGCCGGAAAAAACGAGTGAATCCTAGAGTGCTCTGTTGATAAGACCTGGCCTAGATGTCTGCTGTCCATGGTGTACCGGCTCACGCAGCAGACGATAGTATTATCAACACTGCACCATGGGTATCCAGGTTGAAAGTAAAAATAAATACATACATATGTACAGACATAGAAATGCATACGTATATGCATACATACATACATACACACATACATACATACATAGAAATACCTACATGCATACTGCCTACCTCCACTGTAAATTCAGCAGTTGGCAATTTCTAGGTGCTTTCTATATAAATGCAACAGTTCGCAATTTCAAAGAGCTTTCTATGTTAATGCAGCAGGTAGCAACGTCAGAGAGCTTTCTATCTTGAAGTGTCTACCCAGACTGCCACAGATTCAACCAAATCTGAACCCAGTACGAAGAAAGACTGCCAACAGATTCAACCGAATCTCAATCCAATATGAATAAATACTACCAACAGATTAAACCGAATCTCAATCCAATACGAATAAATACTACCAACACATTCAACCGAATTTCAACCCAATATGAAGGCAATCTGCGCTACTTAAGAAGAAAACAAACTGGACAAGTCTTTAAACTGTATAATCCGCTAAGGTGGCTCCCTGGTTTCCGTGGGTATCGCACAGGGGGACTTGGCATTGGAAGACAGTGAGCAGCCCATAGTTGGCTGTGTATAATCCTATCCAACCCTAAGAAAAATAAATTATACGCTGGGTCCAATCGGATCATGTACTCAGTGCATCTGTTGTGTGCAACGCATGGCAGCTACCAGCCAGCTCCACTAGCCAGAAACTGGGTTCAATCCGATCCTGTACTTAGTGCATCTGTTTTGTGCAATGCATGGCAGCTGCCAGCCAGCTCCACGAGCCAGAAACTGGGTTCAATCCAATATTATACTTAGTATATCTGTTTTGCGCTACGCATGGCAGCTGCCAGCCAGCTCCACTAGCCAGACACTATAATATGTGTACACGTATACAAAGATAGATATTCACTCCACTCTCCTTTATATATACAGAGAGCATAGCTTATACCACTACAAGCAGTAGCTTCTAGGCAGCTCCCTGAGCCAGCCACAGGGCTAAGCCCTAAGATATCAAAAGTATCGGAAAGACAATTTTGTCAGCTTCCAGATGCAGTGTCTTTTTTCATAAATCGTGGGGCCATTTTGGTAGCCACAAGTGGCGACCAAAGCCAGCTTCTGGGACGGTGTGGTAGCACCGTCTGTAGAGCGCGAAGCGCCTCTACCTTACACCTACCCAAAAGATGATAAGCCCTGGATACAAATCTGCAAGGCGCAAAATTACTATAACAAATCCCAAACCCACAAACCCAGGTGCTTTACGAGCACCGAGTCTTCCCACCGCCATGAGTCAGACTTACAGGAATCCTTGGCATGTGGTGGGCAGCACTACGAAGATGAAGCATGCAGGGGGGCGTACCAGATGCTCTACGCTGCTATTTGTTTAGCTGGGTAGCAAGGCAGGGGAGCTGCCTAGAAGCTACTGCTGGTAGCTGAAAAGCATGTCCTCTACGTTGCTGTAGGTTTGGCTGGGTAGCAAGGCAGGGGAGCTGCCTAGAAGCTACTGTTGGTAGCTGAAAAGCATGTGCTCTACGTTGCTGTAGGTTTGGCTGGGTAGCAAGGCAGGGAAGCTGCCTAGAAGCTACTGCTGTTAGTTGAAAAGCATGTGCTCTACGTTGCTGTAGGTTTGGCTGGGTAGCAAGGCAGGGGAGCTGCCTAGAAGCTACTGCTGGTAGCTGAAAAGCATGTCCTCTACGTTGCTGTAGGTTTGGCTGGGTAGCAAGGCAGGGGAGCTGTCTAGAAGCTACTGCTGGTAGTTGAAAAGCATGTGCTCTACGTTGCTGTAGGTTTGGCTGGGTAGCAAGGCAGGGGGGCTGCCTAGAAGCTACTGCTGGTAGCTGAAAATCTCTGTGGCTATCGATATATTGGACATCTTCTTCTTCTTTATTTCCGAAACCGATGCCGAAACCGTTTCTGAACCGTGTGGCAATTCTTTTTATTTGTTTCAAAAAAACTGCGCCTGGACTAACAGCATGCCCCTGTTCTGCTCCAGCCAAGCCACATGGCGGTCGGACGCCTTGCCCTTCATCCGCTCTATGAAGGCATGGATCTGGTGCCTCTGCAGGGCGTACTTGACAGGCCAGAGCAGCACAGCGACGCCGGGGAGGATGCTTGCGAGCTCCATGGCCACCTCAAAGCTGAAGGTAGCCAGCACATCCACTAGAGACGGGACCAGCCAGTCACCGGCGACGATCTTGATGACATCAATGCATGCTGCCTCCAGCGCCGCCTTGACTCCCTCCTTCATTGGTTTCAAGCTGCTGTTCAGTGCAAGGACAGACTTCCTGGAGCGGCCTTTCTCTACCTTCCCCTTCCCCCTGTGAGCCTCGTATCTAGCCTTGAACAATGCGACAATGTCCTCATGACTGACCTTTGAGACCAGCCCCACGTCTATGAGGAAGGAGAAGCATTCATACAGAGTGAAGGGCACAGAGACGAGAATGCCAGTAAATGGGACCACGCTGCTGGCCGCAGAAGCTGCACCAGTGCTGATGAAGTCCCTCCTCTTGGAGCGGTGCTCGTGACTTTCATGCACTTGCGCGGCAAACTGCGGAGCCCACTGGTGGAGATCTTCGAACACCTTGATTGAAGCAGCTTCGCCTGCAAGCACGAGGTGGAGAATGGGCCGAGGTGGAGAGGAGAGGAGGCAGTTATGCCCTGTTGTTGCATGCTGCTGCAGGGAATATTGAGGGGCTCGTGGAACTGGGAAAGAAAAAGAAAGAGCACACAAGTTGGTGTGGCTCAGGGAATTGGGATAGTTACTCCGCGCAAAGAGCAAGCCGCACTGAAGCGAACGGCAGCTCCAATCATACACCGAGTGCCCACTAACACCCCTGGAATATAGAAAAGGAAAGTAGAAGGCCAATTCGGCTTGAATAAGGAAGCTGTCCAAAGGGGGTCCTCGGACAACACCATCAAACCGGGGGGGGGGGGGGGGGCTATGGGGGGCGGTACCCCCGGGTACCCCCCCCCCCACGATAGCCGGTGGCGGAATAAGGAGTGTGGGACGAGTGTGTAGCAGATTCCGGCGGGTACACAGGAATATGCATAAAAGGGGGGCGAGACGGGGAAATCGGGGCAAAACAGGGGCCAATCCTCGCCGATCGGCAGTACCAATCAGACCCTTCACTGTATATATATGTTTTCAGCAGAATATGACTCTCTCCACAAATCTCGGGTTGCCCTCCGAAACCATCTGGCTCGCGACACTCAATGCGCTGAGGTGACACACCCACATATCATTTTCCTTGTCTCTTGAAATGAACAGGACCACTCACTTAATGTTGCATGTTGCTGGACAGCGGATGGTAGCTTCTCTGCTCTCTGACGACCAAAGCTAGCAGCCTGGATCTTGTACCCCGCGATCAATTTAGGCCCGAGGAACACTAGGTCCTTTGCGGGGGATTCCATAATGCTTACAGCTGACCATGATGCTTTCGAAGAGCTGTGCTATTGGTCGCCCAGGGGTTGGTTTTGAGGCAGTAGTCCTGCCGCAGGCCTGCGGACTTCTCAAAAACCCCAATTACGGTTTTCACCCAGTGGGTGGCACCCTTACTTGAATTGAAGTAGTACGACAATAGTAGTGAGGAAACAGCAGCCCTGTGAAGACGCGAATAAAGAGTACTGCAGCCCCGCTGCAGCCCATCTGTTCAAAGACCTCCCGCAACCTTTTATTCTGATTTTGATTTTGTTAGCCCCCAAGGTAAGGTTTGCTCACAACCTTGTATTTCGTTTTGAGAATTTGAATGCCCCTGGCTCTCCATGCGAGAGTCTGGGTGAGGGACAGGGGAGGGAGGGAGGGATACCTAGGCACAAAGATCGCTGGTGAGAAAGAATTGCGCATGATTGGGGAAAGAGATGTGAAGTTCCGAGGTTGCGAGAAAGTTGCGAGTATCTATTTCCATTCCCAGCTCGTCGCTCCATGTAGCGCAGGGGCCCCTGATGTAGCGCCTGCGCCTGCGGCGAGGATGCCAGCAAGATTTCCGTGATTCGCTGCTCTGCCGGCTCCGAGCTGCCAGCTTCACCTTCACGTGGTCAGCGTCACTCATTTCAGGCCGTACAGGCCTTCCTCGCCGAATCCTTCCTTCCTTCCGAAGCCGTTTCTTGACAGGACGTACTTCTACAAGAGACCCCGCCCACCCCTATCTGCGGTATCCTTTTTAAAGGGCCCCTATATGTCCGCCTTATTATGTATTCCGTAATTTTGGACCAAGGGGAATCGTGGCATACCAAATATTAGGGCAAGCACAGTGAGGCGTTCCCTTGTAGGCGAGAATTCTCTGTATATCTTTGTTCCGTTTATTGTGTGTGTCTGCTTTAATAAAAAAAGGAAAATAACCCGGAATCCCGTAGTCCCTGATATGGCTGTAACACGAACTCAGGGCCCCCGTCGGTTAAACGATTGTTTGGGGTTCAGTTCATCAATACTTTTTTTATTCAACCCTTCATTTCACGGTTGGGCAAGACCCTTCAGCATATTTGGCCTACCCCTGGACTGTTAACATACAAATACTGTACATGGCGGGTTTTGAATCCCTTATTGCATGATAATATTGTTTTCCCTCTAGGATTCCTAACTCACTTTCATTTTACCCACCCTAGATTATGTTTTTTTTTTTATTAAATGGTGATGAAAAATGATAAAAAAAATTAATGACAAATTAAAAAGGTTATCAAGACCGCTACATTAAATTCTCAAATTGAATTGAAGATACAGGTAGTGTTCAGCACTTCAGCTGGAGTTCATCTTTTCTCGAAATATACGGATATACCAGATTAATAAATAAATAAAAACGGTATTACGCCTTATTACGAGGCGTGAGGGTGAGGGCAGGGTCAGGGCACTGAGGGGGCCAGCCCGTTTGCTTTCACTGGGGTCCACACTACATCATATTATATGCCTTGCGAAGTAAGTTCGAAGCTGGTCGGCTGCTAGGTCACATTTAAGTGTGGGTACTGGATAGCATACTTTTTAGCATAGTTTCAGTGATTTTCCTAAGGTTTTTGGACAAAACATTAATAATCGTTTGGGTCCGATTCCTGGGTCTGCACAATGGGAACACGAAAACATTAATAATCGTTTTGAGCGATTCTGCACGATTACAGTTTTGCTGGAAGAAAAACGAAATTGTAGGGGGTCCTGGCGGGTCCCCTCAGGGCCTGGAGGTCGGCCCCGGGGGTGAGGTTTTAAACACGAGGGCTTCTGGGTTTGTTGTTCAGTTGTCTATAATTGCGATGCCTTACAGGTTTGCCCGAAGTGAGAGGGCAAGGAGAAATAGCATCCAGCTAGCATATTGGGCGCAGGCGCGCAGCATCTCGCCAGTGAACCCTTCCCACCCCACCGACTCATTAACCCAATACTCGCTCGGTTCCTACAAAGCAGACAGATGTGTGCAGGAGTAGATGCGATGCCCATGAGCTATCAGCTATGCCCGCGCTGGAATCAAAGAGTAGGGGGGAAAAGCAGGGGTCGGCTGTCAGTCAGAGCTCCGGGTGAAATCTGCAAACAGCGCGAAATTGTTAGGCGTTGATGCCGGTAGCGAGTAGAAGGGCACGCATTCCCGCCCAGTGCAAAGCAATAGCTGCCATAAGCGCGCCCAGTCAGAGCTTTGTTCCTGTTGCGAGCGAAAAAAGGGCGCCAAGCATTCCATTCAACAGCAGCAGTTGTAATAGTTGTGGAGGAATAGCTTCAGAGTGAGCGCTCATAAGCGACTGAGGTTTGGCCAGTACTGGTCTTTAACATGTGCCTGTCGCTGATTCGAAGCTCCCAGTGCTGGCCAATGGTTGTGTAGATTGAAATATTTAGCGAGGGGCATGATGCTGGGGAGCACGCGATGGAAATACAGTCAGCGAGCGAGGAAGAGAAACAGCGCAGGAGGGGGAGAAGCGAGTGCTGTGACGGGGAAGCTGCAAGGTTAGGTGTTTCAGCAAGAGCTGGCAGTGAAGTAAGTGGCGAGTTGGGGCGTAACAGCAAGCGAGCTCGAGGTTTCACAAAGCCCTGTGTCGAGGTTATTTCATGGGGTACGTGCCGGGTACGTGGCCTCAACTCCCCCCTGCCCCTTTCGCCTCCCCCCGGATGAGCTGGCTGGATTCTGTCCAGCGTGTTACCCAGTATCCTGTCCAGAGCATGCTCCCATGTGATGGGGAATTTGGGATGCGCGATGCCTGAGCCAACAGTATGGCTGATGCTAAACAGTAATAATCGTTCTGCACGATGCTGCAGCCAGCGTTTGGGGTCGACCGGAAACATTAACAATCGTGCATGAACGATGCCCAGGGCCGAAGTTTCGGAGCGAGCTCGAAAACATTACCCAGACCTGAGAAAACGATGGACCATTTCGCGAGAAACATTAATAATCGTGCCTGCACGATTAATCGTGCTTAGGAAAAACGCTGCATAGTTTGTTCTGATCCCAACTCGTATACTACCAAATTGCCACCCTGCCCTAATGAGAATGTTGGCACAGTTTGTCGAGTGAGGAGAGGAAGTTTTCTATTTTCAGAAAAAGTATTGCCCATGCCAGGAAGTATCAGTTAGCAAAATTAAAAACAAGCCGATCGATTTTTAATGACAATTTGGCATTAATGGCATGATGACCAACCCTGCCCTGATAGTTTGTTCTTATCTCAAATCGTGTACTACCAAATTGGTAAACTATCTTTCTGATCTCCCCCTTCCTTGCCGGTCAGCTACGATATTACATTGCAGCGTGGGTAGCATACCGAAAAATTGCTGGATGCATGACTGCTCAGGCAAAGGAGGTAGTGAGAGGGCTGAGGGATGGATTATAGTGGAAGCTGTTACCATCAGGGTACTACATTGTGCCAAACTGGCCAGCGCTTAAAGCGCACAAACGTCAAATTGGTCAGCGCTTTCTAGTGCGAAAAGCGCAAAAACTGCGGGCTGCGCCCACAGGGGGTCAAAAAACTGCGCGAAATGAGCAGTGGAGCTCAAAAAGCGTGCACGAAATTGCACGCGCTTTGTAGTACCCTGGTTACCTTCGGACATACTCGGAGTCTCGGACAAGAGGCAGCTCCCTTCAGGAAGAAAAAGTGTAAGGTGGTGAAAGATGTTAGCACGAAAGGAGCAATAATCGTAATGCACATCACATCACCCTCAAGAATAAAGCCCCCCCCCCCCCCCCCCCCCCCCCCTCCCCCCCCCCCCCCCCCCTCGTGCACATCGCACCACTAAGTGATCCTACTCTTTAAATCCCTAAGTGCGCCAACTATTTGGAGGAGTTGCAACACCATTCGAACTGAATCCTCGGTGTCGCTAAATTGTGTCGGCAAACCCCACTTCCTGGGGTGGGATTCCCTTCACACAACAAACTGAGTGTGTGTGTTGTTACAGGCCAGGGGTAGTCAAAATATGCTGACGGGACTTGCCTGAACAAGTGAAGAGTGCGGCCAGGGCATCCTGCAGCTTGCCCAAGCTTTTCAGGGGATGAGCTTATAGGAGAAAAACTACACACGCCGTCGGTTTTGAGCTGAGCAAGCGAGCCTAACGAATATATGTTTGTTACAGGCCAGGGGTAGGCCAAATATGCTGAAGGGACTTGCCCGACCGTGAAAGGAAGGGCTAAAAAGAAGCTAATGAACCAGAGGCTCATACATACTTTCGTTAGTTTAGCACGAACTCAGGGCCCCTGTCAGTAAAACAATTGTTTGGGGTTCAGTTCCTCACTGCTTTTAAATTTGTAATCCCTTCCTATAACGGTTAGGCAAGTCCCTTTAGCCTATTGGGCCTATTTGGACTGTAACATACATACATACATACATACATACATACATACATACATATACAGTTTAGTCGAAAGACAGTATTTCCTACTGAAGATAGTAGGAAAGGGTGGTGAGGCTCGCGTGGCAGTACACATCCATGGCAGAGCCCCCTCACCCCTACACATCCATGGCAGTGCCCCCCACCCCAATACAGGCATGGCAGTGCCCCCCCACCCCAATACAGGCATGGCAGTGCCCCCCCAACCTTACACAGCCATGGCAGTGCCCCCCACCCCAATACAGGCATGGCAGTGCCCCCCCAAACCTCTACACAGCCATGGCAGAGAGGCCCCCTCACCCCTACACATCCATGGCAGTGCCCCCACCACCAAATACAGGCATGGCAGTGCCGCCCCCAACCTCTACACAAGCCATGGCAGAGCCCCCTCACCCCTACACATCCATGGCAGTGCCCCCCACCCCATTACAGCATGGCAGTGCCCCCCCAACCTTACACAGCCATGGCATGTAATGACTTAAGTGTCCTGGTCCTGAGCGACTCTTGGACTCATGTCGCCGACTGTGGAGTAAGGTGTGGTTTCCACAGAGATTTTCGCGTCCCCGGAAACAAAAAGTAAACCCTCCCCGGTGCCAGGTAGGCCATTTTGTTTCCACAGGGGTTCCCCAGAGTTTCCCCGGAGTTTCCCCGGAGAATCCCCGGAGTTCCAGGTTGGCAAATCTTCGCGACAGGTCGTCGAATCTTTACCCCTGGGTATTTTGGAATATTTCGAAATATTTACGAAAAATGACGGTTAAAAGTACAAAACGGACGATTAACGACTTTCCCCTTGCTTTCCAGGAGAAAAGTTTCTGGGGAACATGCCGCCCACCCCTGGAGATTTTGGAGTCTCCCCGGAGTCCACATCAGCATTTCCCGGAGTCCACATCAGCATCCCAGGAGAATCGCCGCAGGGTCGACACACAAAATCGACAAGGCGTGTCATTGTTTGCGTTGTGACAACTTCAGCTTTTACTTCACAGCGGCTCTCTCTTTTGTTCTGTCGCTTGGGCTTCCCGTGGATTGGGGTCCAGCAGTTGACCTGTCAGCTCAACTGAACCCAACCGAAACTCCCTGGAGAATCCCGAAGTCCTTCGGGCGAATCAAGCACTTCGGGATTCTCCGGGGATTGTCAGTTGGGTTCAGTTGAGCTGCCAGGTCGACACCTGGAACCTAATCCACGGGAAGGCCAAAAAGTCCTGTGGAAACACACCCTAAGCACCCCCAAGGCGCACACCATCCACTCCATCCCAAGCACTAGGGGCAACTGAAACAAAATTTAGGTGTATTTGATCTTGCGTGCCTACTTGTTTGGTCTTGCGTGCCTACTTGTTTGATGAACCGCCCCATATGCGGGACTACTACTAGTAGGCACCTAGTAGGCCCACTCCATCCTAAGCGCGCCTACTCTTTTGTAGGAGTGGCAACGCCGAACTGAATCCTTGATCCTTGGCTCCGCCTCTAACGACTATGGCAGGGAGCGTGTCTGCCCTAGTTAATAGGGGTAGTGGTGAATGTTCCCAAGCTTAGGGTGAGGGTGGGTGAGGTGGGGGTGGGTGGGTGAATTTTTGAGTAGGGTCGAAGTGGGTGAGGTGGGGGTGGGTGGGGTGTGGGATGGTGAGGCGTACAGTAGGGTAGGGGAGGTGTAGGGTAGGGTGGGGGGTGGGTGAGGTGGGGTGGGTGAGTTGTAGAGCAGGGTGTGTCTGTGTGAGGTGGGGTGGGTGAGTTGTAGAGCAGGGTGGGGGAGGGTGAGGTGGGTTTAGGGTGGGGTGTATCCTGACACTTATTCATCATAGCTAGGGATTGATCGCAAACCGTGCCAGGAAAGGCTAAAAATAAAAGGCTTCAATTACACTTCAGTATGGAATTGTGAAAAACTACTTTTAAATTCAAGCATTTATCCTACCCTGTTTTTCTAAGTATCTATCATTTCTTGCTTCTCTAACTACTCTCCTTTTTATTGAAGGAATTGCACCCTAGGATGTGGGTCTCCCGACATAAACCAGCAGGCACCGAAATGG
Organism: Chlamydomonas sp. ICE-L; assembly: GCA_013435795.1. Taxonomy (NCBI): domain Eukaryota; kingdom Viridiplantae; phylum Chlorophyta; class Chlorophyceae; order Chlamydomonadales; family Chlamydomonadaceae; genus Chlamydomonas; species Chlamydomonas sp. ICE-L. Next base: position 20,764,635 of record JACBWV010000626.1, read on the forward strand.
TATTGCCCACTCCTACAAAAGAGTAGGCGCGCCATTGACAGGGATTTTCACAGGATTTCCAAGCCTAGTAACTTTAACTTTAATTTGTTACATAGTTTCAAGCCAGTAATTTGGCTGCTCGCCCCGTCTTTGGCAGTAAAAAAAATACTACCCAGGACCAAGCCTGTAATAAGGCATATTTATTTGTTTACATGATTTATTTGCATGATTCATTTACTATGGAGATATACAATATTTTTATCTATGGAGATATACAATATTGATATTCTCACCCACCTGTTTGATTCTCTTGTACAACCTATCCTGAATTTTGGCTGTGAGGTGTGGGCTCCTTCTATTCTGAACAACACACTTATCTCAAATGACCATGCTTGTGAGAAATGGCATAGAGGTATACTTAAACAAATGTTGGGTGTTTGCCAATCTACTACATCTAATATTATCATGGAAGAGCTGGGTAGAACCCCCGTTGTGTTTTGCTTGGCTTAAACAAGCTTTGCGCTTCTGGAACAAGACCATACATAAGAACCTGAGGATCTCATTAGAATGGCTCTTGAGGAATCTTTTGACTCCAACACTGGCTGGGTTCATGACTTGCGTTGTGCTCTCCACAAGCTAGGATCCAGTAAAAACATCAACATTTTGGGAGGCTGTCGATGTCGAAGGTATTATGTCTGAAGTTTTTGAGTCATGGAGGTTTAAGTACCCAAGTGACACCTAATGCAGTTAGAGACATCCCTGATGAGAGAAGGGTTGGCTTTAAACGCCTCCGATACCAAAAATGGTTCGCAGGCCAACAGCAATGATGAGAATGGCTTGATTCCCTTTACATCCGCCTTACATAGCAGGATCAGATTCGTTCTATAGCACAGTTTAGAATGGGTTCCCATTGGCTGAACACAGAAAGAATGAGGGGGTGGTGGATAGAGCACACATCCCTCGCTCAATGAGACACTGTCAAATGTGTGGGTTCCAAAAACCTGAGGATGAAATGCATATGTTTGAGTGCCCTTTTTATAATGATATTCGCCTCCGCTACCAGAAGCTGTTTACAAGATATTTATAGGCATGTCCATGAGGATACCAACTTAACCGTATGGAATGTGGAATTCTGCGATTCCACATTCAGAACCTTTATGAATGGAAATGGCACTAAGTCTTTTTGGAGCAACCTAGCCGACTATCTTTCTACTTGTAGAAGAGCAAGACAGGAAGCCCTGGACTGCTTAGTGGCACCGTAATTTATCATCCCTTTTTTTCTTCTTCTTGTGACTTCTCATTTGTTAGCTTCTTACCTCCGCCACTGTAAGTGGTTGAGATCTGGGTCCGGCTCTAAGGGGTTTAATACCTACGCCACCAAAACGGTGGTTGGGAGTTTGGTTTGTTTGTCCTCGACACACCCCTGATGTAATGGGGTTTTTTGCTTTGTGGGTGCTTTTTCTTTTTGTTTAAAGCACAGAGTCTCATACACCCTCGCGGTGTCAAGTAGACTTTAACATGTAATGTAATGTAATGTAATGTAATGTAATATAATGTAAGGTCATTAAGGTTGACTGAAATGGTCTGTACAGTGGGAGCAATGGGGCCGTGTGGCAATTGGGCGAACTCAAGGAGTCAAGGGGCGGAAATCCCCCCCCCCCCCCCCCCTGCCTGTAACCTTGCAGAGGACCTCCTGTAAAGTTTTAAAAAATGAGAAGATGAGGTTTCGCTTAGGGTACAGATGCCGTTCGGAAACCCGGAGGGCGAACAGTTCGCCCTCCTCGACTGAAGAGTTCGACGACAAAAGCCGCGATCCCACAGCACCCGCCCGCCAAACAGTTGTCCATTCAACTCATCGATAGAACCGCCAGGTAGTTCGGGGGCGAGGACGTAAAGACGGTGGGGGTAACACACAATTGGCGTGGCTAAAGGAACGGTACGTGAGGGTGGTGCCGAGCAGTTAGACTTCCAGCGTGTCCCTGATTCCGCAGATTTTAAGCTAGGGTTTAGTGATGTGTAACCTTTGAGTGTCCCTAAGAACCCTTTCACTCTCACGGGCCACGGATTAGATAACCGGGATGTCATAGTCTATGTCGGAGCATGACTTGGCTGCTTATCCGTCTTGACAGTTACAGCTTTCCTGGCAATCTAAGACAACCACATTGCAGCCCCACTCCCAGACAGGGTTTCGGTATATCTTGTTGGCGATAGGACTGTGCCTCTTGTCTATCACCTCTAGTCATCCCTTCGGAAATTTCCGCCAACGTATCTGCGACCGCCCTTCAACTGCAACTCCGTTCTCTGGTTCCGCACAGGCCTTGTATAGGCCCGGTTTTTCTCTTCTTCATCATTTGGTGGAAACATTGTGATGATCGAGGCAGCCGGTTTCTTTCTTCTGTTCTCTTTGCTTCTCTACCGGTAAATTCGCACGGCTTGTGCTCGGGGTCGCGCAGAGGCGCCCGACCTCTTCTATACGATACTGTTAAGGTGGGTGTGAAGATGCGGAATTGCGGTTAATTAAGAAGGCAACATATTTTGGGGGGGGGGGGGGTATGCAGGTGGGGTGGGGGGTGGGGGGGTGGGGGTGGGGGAGATCGGGGTGGTGGTGGTGGTGGTGGTGGTGGGTGGGTGGGTGGGTGCGTGGGTGGGGGGGGGGGGGGGGGGATCCAACAGTTGCTGGCAGACCAACACATGAAATCCAAGGTTTCAGCCATCAACATGCAATTTGGTGCTTCGACATCTCGAACCTCGGCCACTTTCAATCCCCACTTCTCCACATTTCAATATCCGCCACTTCTCGTTGTCTTAGCTGCAAATAAGGACGACACCACCCCTTACATCTGCCGCTTAGAGCCGAATCCCATTAGAGCAAATCGGTACGAAGACGAAGGGAGGAAGACGAAACACGGACCATGTCCGACGATGTCCCAGCCTCGAAATCGAGCATCCTCTAGTGGAGCAAACAACCGCATCGAATTGAATTCGCCTAGTAGCTATAGTTGCAATCCATGCACGCCACCCTGCCTCCCGCACACCTCTACATGCAAACCCACCCTCCCCACCCTCCCTCCATCGCACCTGCACATGCCTCCCACCATGCCATCCCACAAGAATCCCATAAATGCGGACTTCTGAGCGCTATGAACTGTTGGGCGTTTCTGCTTTTGGTGCCTGATCGACATGGACTCGTGCCAGCCCAAGCACTCCCCCCTGCCCTCCTCACACCTCTACATGCCAACCCATGCGCACCCCCCTACCCTTCTCACACCTCTACATGCCATCCTGCCTCCTAAACCCCTTTACATATCAATCAACCCTTGCCCCCCCCCCTCCCTCCTCCCACCTCTACATGGCACCCATCCCCGTCCCCCCCCCCCCACACTTCCCACACCTCTAATGCCCAACCCCAATGGCGCACAACACCCCCTACCCTTCTCTCACCTCTACATGCCAACCCCCTCCCCCCCCCCTACCCTTCACCCCTCTACTGCAACCCATGCGCACCCCCCTACCCTTCACACCTCTACATGTTGCCAACCCCTCCCCCCCCCCCCCCCCCCCCCCTACCCTCCTCACACCTCTACATGCCTACCCATGCCGCACATACCTACCCTTCTCACACCTCTACATGCCAACTCCCTCAACCCCCCCCTCGCCCCCCCCACCCTCCTCACACCTCTACATGCCAACCCATGCGCACACCCCTACCCGCCTCACACCCTCTACATCCACCCTGCGCACACCCCTACCCTCCTCACAACCTCTAGCATGCCAACCATGCCCCCCCCCCCAAGCCCCACCCCCCCTACCCTCCTTACACCTCTACAATGCCAACCCATGCCCCCCCCCCCCAAGCCCCCTCCCCCCCCCCCCCCCTAATACCCGGTGCCCCCCCCCCACCAAGCCCCCCCCCCCCCCCCCCCCCCCCCCCCCCCCCCCCCCCCCCCCCTACCCCTTATAACACCTCTACAATGCCACCCATGCCCCCCCCCCCAAAGCCCCCCCCCCCAGGCCCCCCCCCCCCCTACCCTGCCTTAACACCTCTACATGCCACCCATGCCCCCGCCCCCCCAGCCCCCCCCCCCCTACCCTCGCTTACACCTCTACTACATGCAACCCATGGCCCCCCCCCCCCAAGCCCCCCCCCCCCCCCCCCTCCCCCACCCTCCTTACACCTCTACATGCCACCCCATGCCACACGCCCCCCCCCCCCAAGCCCCCCCCCCCCCTACCCTCCTTCCCTCTACATGCCCAACCCATGCCCCCTCCCCCCCCCCCCCCCCAAGCCCCCCCCCCCCCCCCCTACCCTCCGTACACCTCTACATGCCACCCTGCCTGCCCCCCCCCCCAGCCCCCCCCCCCTACCCTCCTCAAACACCTCTAATGCCAACCCATTGTGCCCCCCCCCCCCCCCCCCAAGCCCCCCCCCCCCCCCCCCCTCCCCTCCTCACACCTCCTACATGCCAACCCATCCCCCCCCCCCCCCCCCCCCCCGCCCTCCCCCCCTCCCCTCCTCACACCTCTCAATGCCAACCAGCCCCCCCCCTCCCCTCCTCACACCTCTACATGCCAACCCCTGCCCCCCCCCCCCCAGCCCCCGCCCCCCCCCCCCCCCCCCCCCCCCCCCAGGCCCCCCACCCCCCCCCAGCCCCCCCCCGCCCCCCCCCCCCCCCCCCCCCCCCCCACCCCCCCCCCCCCCCCCCGCCCCTCCCTCCTCCCACCTCTACATTCCCTCCTGCCTCCCTCACACCTCTACATACACCTTGAACTTAGCACAATCAGCTTTTCAGAGCTGCCAAAATCGTTCGGAGTAGTCTAGTAGCCGGCTCAGGGAGCTGCCTAGAAGCTGCTACGAAAAGCCGAAAAGAAAAACTTTGCCTTTGATCTGCTGCCCTCTCAAGAGATGACTTATAAAGGGGGGCCGCAGCACTACGGCAACCGGCAACCTGTTCAGGGTGTTAAACACCTGCTTATGTTCAGGTCCAAGCCATCCAAGCCATCTGAGAGAGCCACGGAAGGCTCACCTACACCTAAACCCTAACCCTAAACCCTAAACCCTAAAACTCCTGCTTATGTTCAGGTCCAAGCCATCCAAGCCATCTGAGAGAGCCACGCAAGGCTCATCTACTCCTAAACCCTAACCTTAAACCCTAAACCCTAAAAAAACTTATTATGTTCAGGTCCAAGCCATACAAGCCATCTGAGAGAGCCACGGAAGGCTCACCTACGCCTAAACCTGCTTCCCCCCCCCCCTGACATCCCTGTTTCCCCTGACATCTCAGGCATGGCAACTAAGGGAGGGCAGCAGGAAATAGGTCTCCCTAAGCAGAAGCGTCTCATTGATTGAGATAACAACACACACCACCCTCCCTTCCTCCCTGACATCCCTCAATCCCCTGACCTTTCAGGAATGACAACTAAGGGAGGGCAGCAGGAAACAAGTTTCCCCAAGCAAAAGCGTCTCATTGATTGAGATAACAACACACCCCACCCTCCCCCCTCCCCCCCTGACATCCCTCTTTCCCCTGACCTCTCAGGCATGGCAACTAAGGGAGGGCAGCAGGAAATAGGTCTCCCTAAGGAGAAGCGTCTCATTGATTCAGAGAACAACACAAGTTTCCCCAAGCAAAAGCGTCCCATATATTCAGACGCCAACACACCCCACCCTGCCTCCCTCACACCTTCCCTGTTTTTGAAGGTTGGGCAAGTCCCTTTAGCCTATTTGGCTACCCCTGGACTGGAAAAATACACACACCTCTGCATGCCCCACCCACACACCCCACCCTGCCTTCCTCCCTGCATGCCCCACCCACCCACACCACCCTGCCTCCCTCCCTGCATGCCCCACCCTCATACCTCTGCATGTCCCACCCACACACCCCAAACTGCCTTCCTCCCTGCATGCCCCACCCACACACCTCTGCATGTCCCACCCACACACCCCAAACTGCCTTCCTCCCTGCATGCCCTACCCACACACCCCACCCTGCCTCCCTCCCTGATATCCCTCTCTCCCCTGACCTCTCAGACATGACGCCTAAGGTAGGGCAGCAGGGAACAGGTCGCCCCAAGCAGGAGCGCCTCCTTTATTCAGACAACAACACACCCCACCCTGCCTCCCTCACACCTTCCCTGTTTTTGAAGGTTGGGCAAGTCCCTTTAGCCTATTTAGCTACCCCTGGACTGTAAAAATACTCACACCTCTGCATGCCCCACCCCCACCTCCCACCCTGCCTTCCTCCCTGACATCCCTCTATCCCCTGACCTCTCAGACATGACTACCAAGGGAGGGCAGCAGGAAACAGGTCGCCCCAAGCAGAAGCGCCTCATGTATTCAGACCCCCCCCCCCCCCCCACACACACACACCCTCACACACACACACACCAGCATACCCCACCCACCCACCCACCCACCCCAGCCTCCCTCCCTCCCTGACATCCCTCTATCCCCTGACCTCTCAGACATGACAACAAAGCAGAAGCGCCTCCTTTATTCAGACAACGATACAGTCTGGGGGGAGGCGCTGGAAGCAGCCAGAAGGGCTGTACATGCCAGCCTGTCTTATGTCGACTTCATTGCCCTACAGGACCACCTTGTGAAGGAGGGCCTGGTAGTAAGTACAGCTGTACATGCCAGCCTCTCACTTTTGTTTACCCAAAATAAAGTTGAACAGGAAGTTAGAGATCTTCCAAGTTTTTTGACCCAAATCTTATCTTGGCGATAAATCACGTTTGGGCAAGCCCTTGACAGTTGTAACGGCATTATTGGATAGGGCATGAAAAGAACTTTCGAACAACCCCCATTTTAGGGCGGTAGGGTGGGGGAGGGGAGGTTAAGGGTGTTGGGGTTGGGGTTGGGGTTGGGGTTGCGGGGTCGGGGGGGGGGGGGGGGGGGGGGGGGGGTAAACGCTTTTTTTCAACTGTATTTTCCCCCATCTTTTGTCTGAGAACTTCCACAATTCCAACTCCCATCTGAATCGGACACCTTGGTGATGATGATGAGGTCCAAAATCTATCTTCCTGCCCCCCCCTTCTGTAAAAACTAGTATCTAAAAAAGTAATAATATTCAATTAAATATTCAAGTAATAATATTCAAGTAGTAATATTCAAGTAGTAATATTCAATTCAGACAATAACACAGCATGGGGGGATGCGCTAGAATTAGCCAGGCAAAAAAAACGAATCTGCCAGGAGGGCTGTCCATGCCAGACCGTAGCCCCCCCCCCCCCCCCCCCCCCCCCCCCCCCCCCCCCCCGTGCAACCAGTAGTGATTGCTACTTGAGCAAACCTTTCACTACCATGAGACTCTCGACCCCCCCCAGAACCCCAAACCCCAAACCCCCCCGGGCCAGCCCTTCGTGCCACCTACCCAAATCACTAGTAGGAGCCTAACATCGAAAGACATCAAATCCCTGATCGCTACCAGAAGCCCCCCTTTCTGGCACATAAAAAGGCTGTAGGCTAATAGGAGATTTAAATCTCGGCCCCGCCCCCCAACCCCTTCGGGCCGCCTACCTAAATCGCTACTGGGAGCTCAACCTTGAAAGACATCAAATCCCTGATCGCTACCAGAAGACCCCCTTTCATAAATGAAAACAGCTCTGGGCCGGCCTGGCTTTCGTCAAATCTGGCAGGCGGCTGTCCATGCATTTTGTCGACTTCTTTGCGCAGCACTTTGTGTGTTGATAAGAACAGCTAGTTAAAAAGTACTATGTAAAAAACAGTATGCAAAGTAGTGTAAATAGCTAGTAAAAAATTAGTTCACAAATTTGTATACATATCAAAAGTAGTGTAAATATATGAAAGGTAGTGTAAATATATAAAAGGTAGTGTAAATATATGAAGGAGTGTACATAAGGTAGTGTCCTCTCTGAAAGGTAGTGTCCCTCTCTGGACCGGTAGTGTCACTCTTAAAGGGTCGTTCCCTTCTGCCCGTCGTGTCCCTCTTCCCGGTCGATGTACCTCTCTCCCGGTCGTGTCCCCTATAGCCCCGGTAGTTTCCCTCTCTTCCCGGTCGTGTCCCTCTCTGCCCGGCGTGTCCCTATCTGCCGGTCGTGTCCTCTCTGCTCGTGTCTCCTTCTATATCCGGTCGTGTCCCTCTCTCCCGGTCTGTCCTCTCTCCCCGTCGGGTCATCTCGCCCGTTCGTTTTCCTCGCTCTTTTCAATCCCCGTCTATCCCCACTCGTTAATCTGCTGTCCCCACGTCGTCTTCCCCGTTTCTCCCATAGTTGCCTGTAACTAACACTACTCCCACTGCACTCAGGATGTCAATGGTGATGGCTGGGGCGGTAAAAACTGTACTATAAAAAGTAATACACAAAGCAGTATACATATAATGTAAAAAGTAGTATAAAAAGTAGCTACCATGATGACTGTAACTAACTCTACTCCCACTGCACTCAGGATGTCAATGGTGATGGCTGGGGCGGTCGAAACTCCGTGGTCTTACGAATAGCCAGAACCACGTATGGGTTTGACTTGAAGCGGATGTTACAAGCAGTACAAGCGGTGATTGAGTCATACTCAGAAGTCAGGTACGGCTCTGCCTGCCCACATGTGCCCCCCCCCCCCCCCCCCCCCCCCCCCCCCCCCCCCCCCCCCCCCCACACACACACACATACACACACAACACACCACACAGCCCCCCCCCACCCCCCCACCCCCCCACCCCCACCCCCTACACACACACCACACACACATACACACACATGTGGGTTTGACATGAAGCGGATGTTACAAGCAGTGCAAGCGGTGATTGAGTCATACTCAGAAGTTAGGTACAGTACCCTCTACCCTCTACCTCCCTTGCTGATCCTCAGTGGGATCTGCACGCTGCACGACCTGGAGTGTCTCATTTGCGTCCAAGTGTCTCAAAGGTTGAAGGTCACTCTCCCCCCCCCCCCCACCCCACCCCACCCCACCCCCCCACCCCACCCCCCCCACACACACACTGCCTCTACCCCCCTTGCTGCTCCTCAGTGGGATCTGCACGCTGCACAACCTGGAGCGTCTCATTTGCGTCCAAGTGTCCCAAAGGTTAAAGGTCGATCCCCCCCACAGCTGTTACGAGAAGCTGATGCTGGGGCCACTGTGTGCGCACCCCTTCGTGAAAACGTACTTCAATCCGCCCAAGCTGATGCTGGACTCCCAAATTCCTAAGGTGGGTACAAAAAACAAAACAAAAAATGAGGTGAGCTGCACCAGTAGCTAGGTGCATGGTAAGTGTACTTCATGTCAATGGTGTGTGTATGCCACCCTACCCCTGCCATGTGCCACCCTATTCCCACCCCCACCCCACCCACTGGAGGAAACATACTTCAGTCCGCCCAAGCTGATGCTGGACTCCCAAATTCCGAAGGTGGGTAAAAAAACAAAAAACAAACACCCCAACCCTCCCACCCCCACCCCCACCCTCCCCACCCCGGGTGCCCACCCCTCTCCACCAGATTACCGCAGGAACGGTGCTAGAGAAGTTCATGGATGGGTAAGTATGCCGCCATCCTTACCCGGCCATGTGCCTCCCTCCCCCCACACCCACACACACACCCACACCCACACCCACTTGCACTCGCACTCGCACTCCCACACCCACACCCACATCCACTCCTACTCCCACTCCCACTCCCCACTGCCCACTCCCACTCCCACTCCCACTCCCACTCCCACTCCCACTCCCATTCCCACTCCCACTCCACTCCCACTCCCACTCCCACTCCCACTCCCACTCCACATCCCACTCCCCCTCCCACTCCCCCCCCCCCCCCCTCCCCTCCCCACCCCACTTTGACACATGACCGCAGGAATGGTGCTAGAGAAGTTCCAGGAGGTGTGTCTAAGCAACACACGGGAAATTCGACCCCCCGCCCACCCCACCCCCCACCCACCCCACCCCACTCCAACTCCCACTCCCCATCCCACTCCCACTCCCACTCCCACTCCCACTCCCACTCCCACTCCCACTCCCACTCCCACTCCCACTCCCACTCCCACTCCCACCCCCACCCCCCCCTCCCCTCCCCACCCCACTTTGACACATAACCGCAGGAATGGTGCTAGAAAAGTTCCAGGAGCTGTGTCTAGCAACACACGAGAAATTCGACCCCCGCCCACCCCCACCCCCCACCCCACCCCACCCCACCCCACCCCACTCCCACTCCCACTTCCCACTCCCACTCCCACTCCCACTCCCCACTCCCACTCCCACTCCCACTCTCACCCCCCCCTCCCCGTCCCCACCCTACTTATACAGATCACCGCAGGAATGGTGCTAGAGAAGTTCCAGGAGGTGTGTGTCGCAACAAAAGGGAAATTCGACCGTGAGGATATTGCCAACGATCTAGTCCGGAAGCTTCTCGTAAAATTCGAGGGAGAGACGATCTCAGATCTCGGCATTCGCCTACACAAACTGGAGCACACCATATTTGCGTACCATGGAACGCTCCAAAAATTGACAAGGGAAGGCACCAGCCAACAGGTACGCCCACGTGATCAGGTCTTGGTCAGTGATTTGTTTGCGCAGTTTTTTCAACCCCCTGTGGGTGCAGCGCGCAGTTTTTGCGCTTTTTGCGCTACAAAGCTCTGACCAATTTGACGTTTGTGCGCTTTAAGCGCTGACCAATTTGACAAAGTGTAGTACCCTGAAGCCCTCATGATCAGGTCTTGGTCAGTGATTTGTTTTTCAAATCCGAAAGTGATTTGTTTTTCAAATCCGAAAGTGATTTGTTTTTCAAATCCGAAAGTGATTTGTTTTTCAAATCTGAAAGTCATTTGTTTTTCAAATCCGAAAGTGATTTGTTTTTCAAATCCGAAAGTGATTTGTTTTTCAAATCAGTCTTGGTCAGTGATTTGTTTTTCAAATCTGAAAGTGATTTTTTTCTAGCTGCATGTTTCTAGGCCTCCGGCACCTCCCAGCAGGCAATTGTGTTGGTCTCCCATGCACTGCCCACCATGTTGGAGGTAGTGGTTGTGGTCAGGGCTTTTTTTTACCGCTTTATATAGCGATCGCTAGTTTTTACCCCGTTTACCCGTAACGAGGGTAAGCCCACATGATCAGGTCTTGGACAGTGATTTGTTTTCAAATCTGCAAGTGGATTTTTTCTAGCTTTAGGATTTTAGGCCTCCTCCAGGAACAGCGTCTCAGTGCTTTCAATAGCTTTTTATAGCTTCCTCGGGAAATTTAGGGCAAAACAACAAAACAATACCAGTTTCCTTTTTTATAACGACAATTTTGCTAAAACGGGCCCAAACCTAGGGAATGCACCAGCCATCAGGTAAGGCTAAATGGTATGGTCATGGTTTTGTACGGCTATTGAAAATTGAAAATTAGTACACCATGCCACAGACGTGAGATTGAGGGAACCCTCCCGTTTACATGCATGTGTACATACTGGAGAATAGCCACCATGTTGGGTTTATTTGTATTATTATATTATATTATATTATATTATGTTATATTATATTATATTATATTATATTATATTATATTATATTATATTATATTATATTATATTATATTATATTATTGTTATATTATTATATGTATTTATTTGTAAGCCACCTGGCAAGCCTAAATGGTCTGGTCATAGTTTTGTATGGCTATGCTTATGTGTGTATCCCTGTAGCGATGATTTGATCAGCAGCTTCAACGCTAGCTTGACTCCCCCCCACCCCACCCCACCCCACCCTACCCCACCCCACCCCACCCCATACACCCCCCCCCTCCCCCCCCTCCCCCCCTCCCCCCCCCCACACCACACACACCTCATACAACCCCCCCCCCCCTACCCCCCCCCCCCACACCCTCCCCCCCCCCCCTCCCCCCCCCCCCCCCCACACACTCCCCCCCCCCCCCCCCCCACACACAACCCTCCCTCCCTCCAGCAGATTTATCCGCAGCTCAAACGCTATCTTGACTCACCCCCCCACACGCCCCAACGCCCCCCCATACAGCCCCCCCCCACAGCCCTCACGCCCCCCCACACCCCCCCCCACCCCCCACGCACAGCCCTTCCCACCCCACAGCGACGATTTGATCTGCAGCTTCAACGCTAGCTTAACTTACCCCCCCACACCCACATACCCCCCCCCCCCCCACCCCCCCCCCCCCACACACACACACTAACCCTTTCCCCCCCCACAGCGATGATTTGATCAGCAGCTTCACAACGCTACTTGACTCCACCCCCCCCAACCCCCCCCCCACACCCCATACAACCTCCCCCACACCCCCCCCCACCCCCCCACCCAACAACCCACCCCCACACACCTGCCCACCCCCTTCCCACCCCACAGCGACGAGTGAATCTGCAGCTACAACGCTAGCTGACTTACCCCCCTACACACCCACATACCCCCCCTCTCCCCCCCCCCCCCACCCACCCACCCACACACACACCCCCATACACCCCCCCTCCCCCTCCCCCTCCCCCCTCCACCCCCCCCCTCCCCCCCCCCCCCTACCCCCCCCCCCCCCCCCCCCCCCCACAGCACACACACACCCCACACACACGCAACCCTTCCCCCCGCACACCGATGATTTTGATCTGCAGCTTCCAATGTCAAGCTTGATCACCCCCATACCCCACATACCCCCCCCCCACACACCCCTCCCCCCCCCCCCCCGCCCCACCCCATTCCAACCCACTCACATGCACCCCCTTCCCACCCCACACTACGATATTGATCAGAACCTTCAACGCAGCTTACTCAAACCCTACCCACACCCACACCCCCATAATACACTCATACCCAACCCGAACCCACACCCACACCACCCACATACCCCCACCCCCCCACCCACATTATACCCCCCCCCCCCCCCCCCCCCACACACATCACACACGCCCCCCCCCCCACCCACCCCCCCACCCCCAACCCCCCCACCCCCCCCGACCCCCCCCACCCCACCCCACCTTCCCCACCCACCCAACCCCCACACCCCCACACACACCACAGCACCCACCCCCACACATCCCCACACACACCCACTCACCCCCACCCACCCACCCACAACTACCAGACCCACCCCACCCACCCACCCACCCACCCCCCACCATCCCACACACAACCCACACACCCACACCCACACCCACCCCACACACAACACCTACACCCCCACATCCCACCCACCCACCCACCCACACACCCCACCCACAACCCCACACCCCACCCACACCCCCACCCCACCCACACCCACACACCCCCTCCCCCCCACAACCACCCACCCCCACCCACACGACTACACTCCCCCCCATACCCACACAACACCCACACCCCCACACACACCTACCCATCACACACACACACCCACCCCCCACACACACACACACCCCCCTACCCCGCCTCCCCCCACACACCCCCACACCCACACACACACACACACACACACACACACACACATCACCCACACCCCAACACACACACCCCACACACACACACTTCACCCACACCCCCACCCCCACACCTACAACACCAAAAAAACCAAAAACACCCACCCACACATCCCCCACTCCAACCACACCACACACACCCACACACCCCCACCCACACCCACACCCCCTCAACCCACACCCCACCTCCCACACACCCACACACATACAACCCACTACACACCCACACAACACACACCTAACACACCCACACCCCCACCCACACACATACCCACACACACACACCCACACACCCCACACACATCCCGCCCACACCCACACAAAGCCCAACACCCACACCCACACCCACACAACCCACCACACACCCCCAAATAACCGCACATCCCAACCCACACCCACACACCCACACACACCCACACACCCCACACCCACACACCCACACACACCCACACACACCCACACACACCCACACACCCACACCCACACCCCACCCACACACCCACACCCACACACACCCACACACACCCACACACACCCACACACCCCCACACACACACACACCCCAACACACACACCCACCCACACACACCACACCACACACCCACACACTCCACACACACGAACCTCACCCCACACACACACCCACACCCACACAACACCCACACACACACCCCCACCACACACACAATCCCACACACACACCCACACACAACCCGGACACTCACACCCCACACAACACCCACACACACCCCACACACACACTCCCGTCCCAACACACACCACACCCACAGCCCACACACACACCCCACACCCACACACAACACCACAACACACCCACACACACAGTACCCCCACACACATACACACACACACACACACATCACCTACACACACACACACCACACCCACACACACCCACCACACACACACAACACACACACAACACACACACACACAACAACATCCACACCCACACCACACACCCACACCACACACCCACAACACACACCCACAACACACACCCACAACACACACACACACCACACACACACACACACACACACACACACACACACACACACACACACCTTTCCCACCCCACAGAAACAATTTGATAAGCAGCTTCAACGGCAGCTTGACTCTGAGAGGGCCAAAGCTCAAACAAGCAGTCAAGTGGAGATGACAAATACAATCAACAGCCTCATCAGGGAGGTCCAAGCTGCCATGACTGCTGCCACAGCTGAGATGTATGCCGCCTTACAGCCACAGGTAAGCTCATCATCATCATCATGAGCAGCAGCAGCAGTAGCACCAACACCAACACCAACACCATGACTGCTGCCACAGCTGAGATGTATGCCGCCTTTCAGCCACAGGTAAGCTCATCAGCATCATCATCATTATCTTCATCATCATCATTATCATTGTTGCCGTCGTCGTCGTCGTTGTCATCGTCATCATCAGCAGCAGCAGCAGTAGCAGCAGCAACAGCAGCAGCACCATCACCGCCACCAACACCAACACCAACACCAACACCAACACCAACACCAACACCAACACCATGACTGCTGCACAGCTTAGATGGTACTGCGCCTTACAGCCACAGGTCAAGCTCATCATCACAGCAGCAGCATCTCAAACCAACACCAACACCAACACCAAAACCATGACTGCTGCCACAGCTGAGATGTATGCTGCCTTACAGCCACAGGTAAGCTCATCATCATTATCATCATCATCATCATTCTCATCATCATCATCATCATCCATCACATCATCATCATCATCTCGTCATCATCATCAATTCAACCATCAATCAATCTAATCATCATCGCGCCATTATCATCATCATCATCATCATCGTCATCACCCATCTCGTCGTCATCGTTGTCGTGTGCCCGTCGTCAGCATCAGCAGCAGACAGCACAACCACCACCATCACCCCATCACCACCATCACCACCACCACCACCACAACCACCACTACCACCACCGACCATCACCCCCCCCCCCCCCCACCGCCCCACCCCAACCACCACCACCACCACCATCATACCCACCACCACCACCACCACCACCACCAACCACCACACACACCACCACCAGGGAAGCGAGGGCCCTGGATCATCTTCAGGGTACAAAACTCATCCAGCATACCATCCCTCCCCCCCACCCCCCCCACCCCTCCACCCCACCACCACCACCACCACCACCACCACCAACCACCACCACCACCACCACCACCACCCACCACCACACCACCACCGCCCTACCACCCACCACCACCCCACACCAGACCACCACCACCACCACACCAGCCGATACCACCACCCCCACCACCACCACCACCATCACCACCATCATCACCCCCCCCCCCCACCAACACCACCACCAACCACCACCACCACCAACACCACCACCACCCCACCACCACCCACCACCACCACCACCACCACCACCACCAACACCACCACACCACCACCACCACCAATACCACCACCACCACCACCAACACCACCACCCCACCACCAACACCACCACCACCACCACCACCACCAACACCACCAACACCACCACCAACCAGGGAAGCGGAGGCCACTGGTCACTTCCAATGGACCAACTCATCCAAGCCATCCTCCCCCCCCCCCTGCCACCAGCCACCACCACCACCACCACCCCCACCCCCACCACACCACCACCACCAAACACCACAGGCACACCCACGCACCACCACCATCACCACCACACCCCCACCACCACCACCATCACCCCCCCCCACGACACCACCATCCAATACCACCACACCACCAGCCACCACCACCACCCACCACCACCACCCACCAGCAGGGAGCGATGCACTGGATCCCCTTCACTGGACAAACCTCATCCAATCCATACTCCCCCCCAACCCCCCCCCACCACCACCACCACCACCACCCACCACCACCCCACCACCCACCACCCCCACCAGCCACCACCACTCGGGAAGCGGTAGGCACTGGATCCTTCAAGAACAAACCATCCAGCCATAACCTCCCCCCCCCACGCCTCCAACCACCCACCCCACCACCACCCCACCACCACCACCATCACCCTCCCCCCCCCCTACATTACACTCACAACCACCAACACCAACCCAACACCAACACCAACACCACCACCAAACACCAAACACCACACACCAACACCAACACCACACCACCGAACACTCATCAACTCCACACCACCACCACCACCACCACCAATCACCCCCCCCCCACCGACAACCACCCCCACCCCCACACACCCCACCCGCCGACTCAACGCACCAGCCACCACACCACACACCACCCCGCACCACCACCACCACCACCCCCACCACCACACACCACCACCTACACCACCACCAACACACACACACCACCACCAGTGTATGCTGAGGCACTTGATCAATTCATGTACAAACTCATTCAATCCATACCCCCCCCCCCCCCACCCAACCCACCCAACACCCTCCCCCCCCACACACACCACCACCACCACCACCACCACCACCACCACCACGCACACCACAAACCACCACCACGCACCACACCACCACCTGACCACCCACCCCACCACTACAGAACACTACACACCCCCACCATTACTTATTCACTGGATCATCAAGATACAAACTCATTCAAGCCATATCTCCCCCCCCACACACACCCTCACCCCCCACACACACCACCACCACACCACCACCACCACCACACACACCACCACCACCACCAGGGAAGCGTAGCAACTGGATCAATTCAAGGTACAAACTCATTCAAGCCAATCTCCCCCCCCCCCCCCCCCACCCCTCACCCACACACACCACCACCACCACCACCACCACCACCACACCACCACCACCACCACCACACACACCACCACCACCACCAGGGAAGCGGAGGCACTGGATCAATTCAAGGTACAAACTCATTCAAGCCATACCCCCCCCCCCCCCCCCACCACACACACACACCACCACCACCACCACCACCACCACCAGGGAAGCGGAGGCGCTGGATTAATTCAATGTTCAAACTCATCCAAGCCGTCCCTCCAGGGAGCTGCAGCAGGAACTTCACCTTCTCCTCAAGATGCTGCCAAAATCCTGGGTGCGTTTTTGGCGGAGCACCCCTTCTGAGGGGCGGGAGCCCCCAGAGATACCCATTTGACCGTCTGACCGACAGACAAAAAAATGAAGCCTGACACGTCAGCCAACTGTCTCATAACTTACTGGCTTTGGTTAGCTCCATCGTTGCCACCTGTAGTTCTGCTGTCAACACACTCCGCCAATTTTCCGCATCGCTTGCCACGCTGCATAGGACTTGTTTCATATACATACAGGGAAGATGTGAAGAAAAGAATGCCTCCGGACGGGGTCTATGTTTCTGGAGGGGAGGAGGGTGGGTGGGTGGGTGGGTGGGACCCCGACCCCATGAAATTAAGTGTTGACTTATTAATGTCATCTGACAGCAAATGATCTCCTCTTTAATTACATCTGCATCCACTTCTATGCCATCCCTTCTTGTACCTGCCAAAATCCTGGGTGCGTTTTTTTATATACATAGTGGAAGGATGTGAAAAAAAAATGCCTCCTGACGGGGTCTAACAAGTTAAAAACGTTTCTGAAGGGGAGGAGGGGGGGGGGGGGGGGGGGGGGGGGGGGGGGGGAACTGATCCCATGAAATTAATTGTAAGTTAGATCATCTGACAGCAAATGATCTCCTTTTCCATTACATCCACTTCTAAGCCATGCCTTCTCATACCTGCCAAACATCCTGGGTGCATTTGTTTAATATATATATGCATATGCATTTGTTTAATATATATATACATATACATATGCATTTCTTTATATATATATATACAGGGAGGTTGTGAAAAAGAGAATGCCTAATGAAGTTAGATCACCTGACAGCAGGTGATCTCCTTTTTTGTTACATCCACTTCCACTTCTAAGCCATGCCTTCTCATACCTGCCAAACATCCTGTGTGTGTTTTATCCGGTGTGTGTTTTATCCGGTGTTTTATCCGGTGTTTTATCCGGTGTTTTATCCGGTGTGTGTTTTATTATACATAACGGGAGGTTGTGAAAAAAAGGATGACTCCGAACGGGGTCTAAATGTGGGAACTTTTATATAGGGGAGGGGGGGGGGGGGGGGGGGGGACCCCGCCCCATGAAATGAAGTTAGATCATCTGACAGCAACAGATCATCTGACAGCAACAGATCATCTGACAGCAACAGATCATCTGACAGCAACAGATCATCTGACAGCAAATGATCTCCTCTTTAATTACACCCACTTATAAGCCATACCTTCATATACCTCCCTCCCTCCCTGCCTGCCTGCCTGCCTGCCTGCCTGCCTGCCTGCCTGCCTGCCTGCCTGCCTGCCTGCCTGCATACATACATACATGCATACATACATACATGCATGCATACATACATACATACATACATACATACATACATACATACATACATACATACATACATACATACATACATACATGCATACATACATACATACATACATACATACATACATACATACATACATACATACATACATACATACATACATACATACATACATACATGCATGCATGCATGCATGCATGCATACATACATACATACATACATACATACATACAGAAATACACGCACACACACACACACACATACACACACACACCACGCACGCACGCACGCACACACCACGCATGCACGCCCCCCCCCCCCCCCCACCACCCACCCACCCACCCACCCACCCCACACACACATATGGAATGGTTGGCTGTGAATCTTCCACCTCCTTGTTGTACTCAGGTTCGGCACGCCAGCTATCGGTCAACATCAAAGACATGATGCAGCTAGTGACGGGGGCGGGGTCCAAGGGCCTTGCCTCCATCTCGCTCCCCCCTCCCCCCTCTGCCAAGCCAAAGGACGCCAGGCCAGGCCGGCCAGGCCAGCCGGCCAAGAACCTCAAGACCCCAAAGAAATCCAGGAAAGGCATGAATGCCAAGATGCATGAAGGGGAGGGTTACGAATCGGATGCCAGGTCAGATGTGACTGTGGACTATGAAAACGAGGGCCAAAGGTGTGAAGCTGTGTATGTAGCTATGTGTAGCTATGGGTGGCTATGTATGGGTAAATGCCAAGATGCTTGAAGAGGCAGATTACGAATCGGATGCCAGGTCAGATGTGACTGTGGACTATGAAAACGAGGGCCAAAGGTGTGAAGCTGTGTATGTAGCTATGTGTAGCTATGGGTGGCTATGTATGGGTAAATGCCAAGATGCTTGAAGAGGCAGATTACGAATCGGATGCCAGGTCAGATGTGACTGTGGACTATGAAAACGAGGGCCAAAGGTGTGAAGCTGTGTATGTAGCTATGTGTGGCTGGGTATGTAGCTATGTGTAGCTATGTATTGGTAAATGCCAAGATACATGGAAGGGAGGATTACGAATTGGATGCCAGGTCGGATGTTACTGTGGAGTATGCCCATGATGCCCCAAGGTGTGTAGCTGTGTATGTAGCTATGTGTAGCTATGTGTAGCTATGTATGGGTGATTGTGGCACAGCAGGTCTTTGTGTCCCATGCCCCCTTTACGCTCGCTTGTGTCTCCCTCCCCTCCCCACCCCACCCTACCCCCCACCCCAGCACACCACACCACACCACACCACACCACACCACACCACACCACACCACACCACACCACACCCTCATCCCACCCACTGCAGCACACCCCACCCCACCCCACCCCCCACCCACCCCACCACACCACACCACCCCCACACCACCCCCACTCCCACCCCCACCCCCACCCCACCCCACCCACTGCAGCGCCCCTAGCCCTGCCCAAATGGACCCCTGCGACCCGGTCGCATGGAAACACGTCATAAGCGACATAACAGCACAGCAGGTCTTTGTGTCCAACACCCCTCCATGATGGCATGCCTCTCCCTCCCCACCCCACCCCACCCCACCCCACCCCACCCCACCCCACCCCATCCACCCCACCCCACCCCCACCCACACCCCACCCACACCACACCCACACCCACACCCACACCCACACCCACACCCACACCCACACCCACACCCACACCCACACCCACACCCACACCCACACCCACACCCACCCACCCACTGCAGCTCCCCTGGCCCTGCCCAAATGGACCCCTGCGACCCGGTCGCATGGAAACACGTCATAAGCGACATAACAGCACAGCAGGTCTTTGTGTCCAACACCCCTCCACGATGGCATGCCTCTCCCTCCCCACCCCACCCCACCCCCACCCCCCACCCCCACCCCCACCCCCACCCACTGCAGCACCCCTGGCCCTGCCCAAATGGACCCCTGCGACCCGGTCGCATGGAAACACGTCATAAGCGACATAACAGCACAGCAGGTCTTTGTGTCCAACACCCCTCCACGATATCATGCCTCTCCCTCCCACCCCACCCCACCCCACCCCACCCACCCCACCCCCACCCCCACCCCCACCCCCACCCCACCCCCACTCCCACCCCCAACCCCACCCCCACCCCCACCCACTGCAGCGCCCCTAGCCCTGCCCAAATGGACCCCTGCGACCCGGTCGCATGGAAACACGTCATTAGCGACATAGCAGCACAGCAGGTCTTTGTGTCCAACGCCCCCACCACGCTGGCATGCCTCTCAAAGATTAGCCTGGTGCTGGAGCAGCTGTGCACCCTGATGGAGTCAGGGG
Source organism: Chlamydomonas sp. ICE-L (assembly GCA_013435795.1). Lineage (NCBI taxonomy): Eukaryota > Viridiplantae > Chlorophyta > Chlorophyceae > Chlamydomonadales > Chlamydomonadaceae > Chlamydomonas > Chlamydomonas sp. ICE-L. Next base: position 20,785,760 of record JACBWV010000626.1, read on the forward strand.
CCGGTGGTGGAATAGGCGGAGCACACTCCCGGGGAAAAGGCGGGGATGGAAAGCAAACACTCAGCGGCTACATGGACAGGCGCAGGGGCAGGTAGCACTCCTTATGTTTAGTTTTTTAGCGTTTTTTGCATGTTTTGCATTTTTTTGTGGTAAGCACGCGCTTAGCTGCTACATGGACAGGCGCAGGGGCAGGGAGCACTTTATTTGTGTGGTTTTTGCATGTTTTTAAAGTATTGTTTGGAAATTGCGCCCAGTCAAACATTGGCCTGGTGCTGGAGCAGGTGTGCACCCTGCTGGAGTCAGGGGGCGGTGGTGGAATAGGCGAAGCACACTCCCGGGAAAAGGCAGGGATGGAAAGCAAACACTCAGCGGCTACATGGACAGGCGCAGGGGCAGGTGCACACACCCTCACCCTCACCCACACCCACACCCACACACAGGTGGCATGTCAGTAAACAGAAGGTCAAAGAGATTGTATTGGATGTGGCGGCCTCTGGCAAGGCGCTCGACTTGAGTGACCTTGCCGCGCTTGAGTGTCAGCTCATGGACAGCTTCCAAGTAGATTCCTTTGCTGACCTGGGCAGCTGGCCATCCTTGCTATCCGCCCTGTCGGATGACGTCAACAGTGACCTGGCAGAGCCGCTGAGGTTGGCACTAGGCACAGGGTGTGAGCCGGGCCACAAGGCGGCCCTAGCTGGAGCTGCGGCCTCAGCCCCTGCAGCGTCACTTGGCCACAAGGTGCTGTGTGTTTGTATTTTTGTGTGTATTTTTGTTTGTATTTTAATGTATTTGTGTATGTATTGTTTGTATATATTTTTGAATGTTTTTGTATGTATTTGTTTGTGTACTTTTGTATGTATGTTTATGTATTTTTATATGTATTTTTATGCATTTTTGTATGTATTTTTGTGTATTTGTATATGTATTTTTTATGCATTTTTGTATGTATTTGTATGTATTTGTATATGTATTTTTATGCATTTTTATGTATTTGTATATGTATTTTTTATGCATTTTTGTATGTATTGTTTGCATGTACTTTGCGTATTTATTTTTGTATGCATTTTTTGTATGTTTTTTAATGTATGTTTTCAGTCCAGAGGTAGCCAAATAGGCCATAGGGACTTGCCCAACATCCAAAACAGGAAAGGCAGTTTAAGAAATAAGCACTGGTGAACTGAACCCTAACAGATTGTAAACGACGTGCCCGGAAGTAACACTGGTGAACTGAACCCTAACAGATTGTAAACGACGTGCCCATTTTTGAAGGTGCTGCGTGAGAGAGCCGCTGTGCTGTTGAGTATGGCGGGGGCTGCTGGGGGGGCTGCGGACGTCTGTGGGGGGTCAGAGCAGGAGCTGGCCGACCGCCTGTGTGCACAGTTCTGTGTCGAGCGTGTTGAGGACCTTGGGCTAGGCCCCCTTGCTGACCTCGTGAAGCAGAGTGCAGGTGAGTGGAGGACCTTGGGCTAGGCCCCCTTGCTGACCTTGTGAAGCAGAGTGCAGGTGAGTGGAGGACCTTGGGCTAGGCCCCCTTGCTGACCTCGTGAAGCAGAGTGCAGGTGAGTGGGTTTTATGTTTTTGGTGGAGCCCTCCCTTCTGGGGCACGGGAGCCCCAAGGGTTACCTATTTGACCGACCAACAGACAGACCGAAACATTGAAGCCTGACACGTCAGCCAACTTTCTCATAACTAACTGACTTATGTCAGCTCCATCATTCCCACCTGTCGTTCCGTTGCCAATACACTCCGCCACTTTTCTGTGTCGCTAGCGACGCTGCGTAGGACTGTTTTTTTAGTATGTGAATGGGGAGGTTATAGGTGTGTGCGTGTGTGTGTTCTGTGTACGTGTGTGAGTGGTTGTATTTAAGGTGAGTTTGTGTTATGTGTATTTGTGTATGTGTTTTGGGTGTGTGCGTTTTTTGTGGGTGCTTGTATGGGTTGGTGGGTTTTAGGTGTGTGTGTTTTGTGTGTGCATGTGTTTTGTTTGTGTGTGTGTGTGTGTGTGTGTGTGTGCTTTGTTTTGTGTGCGTGTGTGAGTGGGTGTATTTTAGGTGTGTGTGTGTTTCTGGTGTGTGCGTTTTGTGTTTTTGTGTGTGTGTTGTGTTATGTGTGTGTTTGTCGGTGTAAGTGGGTGTGTTTTATGTGCGTGTGTGCCAGTGTGTGCGCTACCCATCCCCATCACCCCTCAGCTGGCAGCGTTTGGCTTCCAGACAAACTTCCCTAATGTTTCTACCACCACAAACACACACACACACACACACGCACACTCTCATGCACACACACACTCACACTCACATGCACGCACGCACACACTCTTGCTCTCACACACACACAGTCACACACGCACACCAGCACACATACACACACATACACAAACTCTCTCGCACGCACACACATACACACTCACACACACAGACTCGCGCACACACACACTCACACAAAAAAACAAACACTCATTCACACACGCACACACAGTTCCACACATACAAACACACATTCACACAGGCACACTCATTCACACACACTCTCTCTCTCTCTCTCTCTCACACACACACACAATCACAATCACACAGACACACTAATGCACACACTCACACTCGCGCTGACTCACATACACACACACACACACACACACACACTTCCTCACACATGCACGCACACACTCTCACACACTCACGCACACACACTCTCTCTCTCACACACACTCACACACACACTCACACTCTCACACAACCACGCACACACACTCTCATACACACTCTCTCACACACTCACTCACACAGAAACAGACACACACACATGTGTTTGGTTTATGTGAACCCCTGGGCTTGGCAGATGCAGGCAGCCACACACACACTCATACCCCCCCCACACACACACACACACCCACACACAAAACACAGACATACACACTCCCCCCCCCCATACACAGGAGGGGGTCCCTGTGCACCAGCCACAGTTGCCGTGCTGCCAGTGTTCGGTATGTGTGAACCCCTGGGCGCGGCAGATGCAGGCAGCTGCAAAAACACACACACACTCACACACTCCCCCCCCCCACCCACCCACCCACCCACCCACCCACACACACACAAACCCCCCACACACAGGAGCGGATTCCTGTGCACCGGCCACAGATGCCGTGCTGCAGGTGTTTGGGATGTGCGAACCCCTGGGCTAGGCAGATGCAGGCAGCCACACACACACTCACACTCACCCCTCCCCCCCACCCCCCACCCCACCCCCACCCCCCACCCCCACCCACACCCACACACCCACACACTCCCCCCACCACACACAGGAGCGGGTTCCTGTGCACCGGCCACAGATGCCGTGCTGCCAGTGTTTGGGATGTGCGAACCTGTTGGCTCGGCAGATGCAGGCAGCCACACACACACACACACACACACACAAACTCCCCCACCCAAACACAGGAGCGGGTTCCTGTGCACCAGCCACAGATGCCGTGCGGCCAGTGTTTGGGATGTGCGAACCCCTGGGCACGGCAGATGCAGGCAGCCACACACACATTCACACACACAAACTCAAACACACACACATACACACACACACACACACACACACACACAAACACACACACACAAAAACACACACTCATACACACACTCCCCCCCCCCCCCCCACACAGGAGCGGGTTCCTGTGCACCGGCCATAGATGCCGTGCTGCCAGTGTTTGGGATGTGCGAACCCCTGGGCGCGGCTGAAGCAGGCAGCCAACTGAGCTGCAAGCTGCTGGGCATGTCGGATGACAGTGCTGAGCGGGAGGGCAGCGAATGGGACGAACTGGCCATGAGGAGGCTTCGCGATGCTCAGCCTCTATCTGAGCTTCACGAAAGTCTGCTGTGGGCTGAGGTAGGTTTCCATGTATGTGTATTGAATCCCAGGGGTAAGCCAATTCGGTAAGGATGTCGGAGAACAGTGCTGAGCGGGTGGGCAGCGAATGGGACGAACTGGCCATGAGGAGGCTTCGCGATGCTCAGCCTCTGTCTGTGCTGCATGAGAGTCTGCTGTGGTCTGAGGTAGGTTTCTATGTGTGTGTGTTACATCCCAGGAGTAAGCCAATTCGATGGGGATGTCGGATTACAGTGCTGAGCGGGAGGGCAGGGAATGGGATGACCTGGCCATGAAGAGGCTTCGCAATGCTCAGCCTCCAAGTTAGTTTTTAAGCTGATCAGAACTTAATAAATGAGGTCGGGGGAAGCCGGTCAGAACTTATCAAATTAGGTAGTGGGGAGCTGGTCAAAACTTTGTCTGAGCTGAATGAGAGTAAATGGGATGACCTGGCAGTGAATGGGATGAGATGGCTACGAATTGATCAGCCTCAATCTGAGCTTCACGAGAGTCTGCTTTGGGCTGAGGTAGGTTTCCATGTATTTATGTCATAGCCCAGGGGATTTGGTGGGGGTGTCGGATGTGGGAGGCAGCGAATGGGATGACCTGGCCATGAGGGAAATTGTACAGATACGACGGGGGACCTGACACCAAGTATTTCTAAATAGTTAAATGCTTGTTGGTAGGTGTGTGTGTATTTGTGTGTGTGTGTGTGTGTGTGGGGGGGGGGGGGGGGGGGGGGGGGGGGGGACTCAGGGCCTCCGTTGGTAAAACGATTGTTTGGGATACAGTTCATCAATGTTTTTTTCTTTTTAGCCCTTCCTGCAAAAATCGGGCAAGTCCCTTAAGCCTTTTCGACCTACCCCTGGCCTGTAACATACATACATGCTACCCCAGCATCGTTGTGCGATGCCCCATCTCGGTGGCAGCGTGCGTGTATGTGTGTGTTCGAAGGTAGATTGACCGTTGGCTAGGTTGGCCTACCCCTGGCCTGTAACATACATACATGCTACCCTAGCATTGTTGTGCGATGCCCTGGCTTGGTGGCAGCGTGCTTGTATGTGTGTGTTCGAAGGTAGATTGGCCGTTGGCTAGGTTGGCCTACGCCTGGCCTGTAACATACATACATGCTACCCTAGCATTGTTGTGCGATGCCCCGGCTTGGTGGCAGCGTACGTGTATGTGTGTGTTCGAAGGTAGATTGGCCGTTGGCTAGGTTGGCCTACCCCTGGACTGTAACATACATACATGCCACCCTAGCATTGTTGTGTGATGCCCCATCTCGGTGGCAGCGTGCGTGTATGTGTGTGTTCGAAGGTAGATTGGAAGGTAGATTGGCCGTTGGCTAGGTTGGCCTACCCCTGGACTGTAACATACATACATGCCACCCTAGCATTGTTGTGTGATGCCCCATCTCGGTGGCAGCGTGCGTGTATGTGTGTGTTCGAAGGTAGATTGGAAGGTAGATTGGCCGTCGGCTAGGTTGGCCTACCCCTGGCCTGTAACATACATACATGCTACCCTAGCATCGTTGTGTGATGCCCCAGCTCGATGGCAGCGTGCGTGTATGTGTGTGTTCGAAGGTAGATTGGCCGTTGGCTAGGTTGGCCTACCCCTGGCCTGTAACATTCATACATGCTACCCTAGCATTGTTGTGCGATGCCCCGGCTTGGTGGCAGCGTACGTGTATGTGTGTGTTCGAAGGTAGATTGGCCGTTGGCTAGGTTGGCCTACCCCTGGCCTGTAAGATACATACATGCTACCCTAGCATTGTTGTGCGATGCCCCGGCTTGGTGGCAGCGTACGTGTATGTGTGTGTTCGAAGGTAGATTGGCCGTTGGCTAGGTTGGCCTACCCCTGGCCTGTAACATACATACATGCTACTCTAGCATCGTTGTGTGATGCCCCATCTCGGTGGCAGCGTACGTGTATGTGTGTGTTCGAAGGTAGATTGGCCGTTGGCTAGGTTGGCCTACCCCTGGCCTGTAACATACATACATGCTACCCTAGCATTGTTGTGCGATGCCCCGGCTTGGTGGCAGCGTGCTTGTATGTGTGTGTTCGAAGGTAGATTGGCCGTTGGCTAGGTTGGCCTACCCCTGGACTGTAACATACATACACATAGGTCAAGTTTACCTCCATGTGCATACTTATCTGTGTTGTTTGTGTTGCAGGTTTCAGGGTAGGGTGTGTGTGTGTGTGTACGTGTGTGTCTGTGTATGTGTGCATGTGTGTGTGTGTGTGTACGTGTATGTGTGCGTGTGTGTGTGTGAGAGGGGGGGGGGGGGGGGGGGGGGGGACGTCTATATGCATACTTATCTGTGTTGTTCATGTTGCAGGTTTTTGAGCCCAGGCTGGGATCCCTGAGAAAGTGGGTGTACCAGAATCCTGGCCAGATCCTGGGAGTGTACATCCTGGACAGCCCATGTGGGCTATACGTTGTACCGCCCCTAGGGTCCATGTCTGAATTCGCTGCAGCTCTGCACGGGTGTGATGCTCCAAAGGCCGCATGCCAGCTAGTGTCGGCACTGATGGAGTGCAGTATGGTAGGCGACGGTAGCAGCAGCAGCTGTAGCAGCAGGCTGATCTCGGTGTACTGCCGCGTCAAAGACGTAGTGCTGAAGCCGGTTGGTCCTTTGTTTATCCCTCGTGTAAACTGACTGCCGCTGTCAAAGACGTAGTGCCGACAGGTGGGTCTTTGTGTTTATCTCGGTGTACTGCCGCGTCAAAGACGTAGTGCTGAAGCAGGTGGGTCTTTGTGTTATCTCGGTGTACTGCCGCGTCAAAGACGTAGTGCTGAAGCAGGTGGGTCTTTGTGTTATCTCGGTGTACTGCCGCGTCAAAGACGTAGTGCTGAAGCAGGTGGGTCTTTGTGTTATCTCGGTGTACTGCTGTGTCAAAGACGTAGGTAGCTGGGCAGGTTGGTCTTTGTGTTATCTCGGTGTCCTGCTGTGTCAAAGACGTAGTGCTGAATCCATGTGGTCTTGGTTTAAGCTCGTGTACTTGCCTGCCGCGTCCAAGACGTAGTGCTGAAGCAGGTGGTGCCTTTGTGTTATCTCGGTGTACTGCCCGCTTCCAAGCCGTAGTGCTGAAGCATGTGGGTCTTTGTGGGTTATCCTCGGTGTACTGCTGGTGTCAAAGACGGTAGTGCTAAGCAGGTGGGTTTTGTGGTTATCTCAGTGGTACTCCCCCGCGTCAAATACGTAGTGCTGCTGCAGCAGGTGGATATTGAACTTGAACTTCTCGTGTACTTGCCGCGTCAAGACTCGTGCTAAAAAGCAGGTGGGTTATTGTGATTATCCTCATTGCTGGCCCGGCGTCAACGACGTCTTGCTGCAGCAGGTGGATTATTGAACTTGAACTTTCGGTGTACTGCCGCGTCAAAGACGTAGTGCTAAAGCAGGTGGGTTATTGTGTTATCTCAGTGTACTGCCGCGTCAAAGACGTAGTGCTGCAGCAGGTGGATTATTGAACTTGAACTTCTCGGTGTACTGCCGCGTCAAAGACGTAGTGCTAAAGCAGGTGGGTTATTGTGTTATCTCAGTTGCTGCCGCGTCAAAGACGCAGTGCTGCAGCAGGTGGATTATTGAACTTGAACTTAGTTACATTGCACATGATATGATTGTCCACCTGCTAGGCTACTGACTTTTGTAACATTTTCTAAAGTTGGGTCCCCCCCATCACCCCCATCACCCTTTCATCACCCTCACCCGTCACCCCCCCCCCCCCCCCCCCCCCCCCCCCCCCCCCCCCCCCTACTACACTGCAACAGGTGGAGGCCGTGAGGTGACCTGAAGGGGAAGCAGGCCGTGGCCCTCTTTCTAGCCCTGCCTTTTAGACCTCTACTACCCCCATCCCCCCCCACCCCCCCCTACCCACCCCCCATCAACCCCATCAACCTTCCAACCCTCCCATCACCCCCCCATCACCCTTTCACCCACACCACCACCCCAATTCCACCCACCCCATTCCACCCCCATCACCCCCCCCCCCCCCCCCACACACACACACACACACCATCCCCCTCTACCCCCCCCCCCCCCCCCACACACACACACACACCCACACACCCCACTACACTACACAAGTGGAGGCCGTGAGGGGTGACCTGGAGGGGGAGCGGGCCATGGCCCTCTTTCTAGCCCAGCTGCTCCAGCGCGTACCCTCTTGGGGGCTCAGGGCTGGCTGTCTTAGGCCTCTGCTACCCCCATCCCCCCCCCACACCTACACACCCCTACCCACCCCCCATCACCCCCATCAACCTTCCAACCCTCCCATCACCCCCCATCAACCTTCCACCCCCCATCACCCCCACCCCATCCCCACCCCCCCATCCCACCCTACCCCCCCCACACACACCCCACTACACTACACAGGTCGAGGCCGTGAGGGGTGACTTGGAGGGGGAGCGGGCCATGGCCCTCTTTCTAGCCCAGCTGCTCCAGCGCGTACCGTCTTGGGGGCTCAGGGCTAGCTGTCTTAGACCTCTACTCCTGGACCCTCTGGAGTCAGGCCTAGGTAGCCACCGTAGCTTTGAGCTCTTGCGCCATGCCTCCATCCATGACTCCGGAACCTCTGCCTTGCTGTACACTCTGGCTGCCAGGCTGGCATCCAGTGAGCTGGAGTTTGCCAAGCGTTGGCTGAAGGCTTGGCTGCAGGTAGGGCCTTGTTGTTTGTTGTTTCAGTTTAAACTGCCAGGCTGGCATCCAGTGAGCTGGAGTTTGCCTGGCGTTGGCTGGAGGCTTGGCTGCAGGTAAGACCTTGTTGTTTGTTATTTCAGTTTAAGCTGCTAGGTTGGCATCCAGTGAGTTGCCAGGCGTTGGCAGCAGGTAGGACCTTCTTGTCTGTTGTTTTAGTTGAAGCTGCTAGGCTGGCATCAAGTGAGTTGCCAGGCGTTGGCAGCAGGTAGGACCTTATTTTCTGTTGTTTCAGTTTAGACTGATTGCTAGGCTGGCATCTAGTGTGTTGCCAGGCGTCGGCAGCAGGTAGGACCTTATCTCAGTTGTTTCAGTTTAGACTGCTAGGCTGGCATCCAGTGAGTTGCCAGGCGTTGGCAGCAGGTAGGACCTTCTTGTCTGTTGTTTCAGTTTGAAGTGCTAGGCTGGCATCTAGTGAGTTGCCAGGCATCGGCAGAAGGTAGTACCTTGTTTTTTGTTTGAGTTTAAGCTGCTCGTTTTCCAGACTTCCCTTGTTTCTCAAACACTTGCCAATCGTGTTGACAAGTATCGTTTTCTTCCCCCTGGCCAGATTGCCTAGTTAAAGTACTGCCTGGTACTGCCTTATTGACTTTGCCTGCTTAGTTCTTACCTTTGTCTGCCTAGTTGCCTTGCCTGCCTATGGTGACTACTGCTAGCTTTGGCTTACGCGATGGTGTCCTTAACTTCATGTCCTGTGAGTAATTGCATTACACGGATGTACCAATTTCATTTCATTTCGTTGCCTGCCTAGTTCTTGCCTTTGCCTGCCTACCTCTGGCCCTACCCCATCCTACCTGTATCTAAGTACCCTTTTCTTACTCGCTATAACTTCCACACTCACACAGGTTGAACCCTCCACGGCCATCGCTAGCCGCCAGACCGTGCCACCTGTGCTCGCCGTCATTAAAGGACCGGAGCTTGCGCCTAGCCCCGTCCCCGAGGATGGCGCTGAGCTGTGCACTGCCATCACTGACGTCGAGACGACTGATGTGCAGACGGGCGGTGATGACCTGGCAGCGGGCAGTGATGAGCTGGCAGAGGATATTGATGAGCTGGCAGAGGATGAGGTGAGCTGGCAGCAGACCTTCGTGGAAGACGAGATCCGTCGCAAGATCTACGGTAAGGGTTTGCAGCTGACAGCGGAGGGGCAGGGTGTGGACGATGAGAAGAACCGTATGCTGGCTGCATCCATGAGCCACCTCGCGCGCGACATCTACGACGACAGCCTCCATTTCCTCCTTGAGCTGGTGCAGAACGCGGAGGACAACGAGTACCCAGTAGGCAAGGCGGCCAGCCTGGAGTTCATCCGCCAGGCTGGCTGCATGTTTGCTGTAAGCAACGAGTCGGGTTTCAGCTGCAACAACATCCGCAGCCTGTGCCGCATCGGCATGAGCAGCAAGAGCTCGGCGCCTGGCTACATCGGACAGAAGGGCATCGGCTTCAAGAGCGTGTTCAAAGTCAGTGACGCACCCGAGGTGCACTCCAACGGCTTCCACATAGCATTCGACCTACAGCGCGAGCCTGACCTAGGCTACGCCTGCCCCGTGTGGGTCGGCCCCCCAGCTGACGAGTCTGATTGGAGCAGCATGTGCATACAAAGCCCGGAAGACGTCCGCACCGTCATCCGCATTCCGCTTAAGCAGGAGTACGTGTATAACGCGGACCGGCTGACCAACGACCTGTTTGGCAGCGTAAGCCCGCACCTGCTACTGTTCTTGGAGAAGCTGTGCCGCATCAGCTGCGTCGATGCGGTGTCTTCACGCACAAGCGTCTCCGAGAAGCTCCTCACCCCCGACTGCCCGAGTGTGGTCACGCTGCGACAGACTGAGGACGGCACTGCACGGAGCAGCAGCTGGCTGGTGGTGAGGTCCAAGTTCAAGCCGACTGTATGCAGGTGTGTGTGTGTGTGTGTGTGTGTGTGTGTGGTGGTGGTGGTGGTGGTGGTGGGGGGTGGGGGGGGGGGAGGGGGGGCTGCACGGAGCAAGAGATCCAAGTTCAAGCCAGCTGTGTGCAGATGTGTGTGTGGGGTGGGGTGTGTGGGTGTTGGTGGGGGTGGGGGGGCTGCACGGAGCAGCAGCTGGCTGGTGGTGAGGTCCAAGTTCAAGCGGACTGTGCGCAGGTGTGTGTGGTGTGTGCGTGGGTGTGTGTGTGTGCGTGTGTGTGTGTGTGAGTGTGGTGGTGGTGGTGAGTGGTGGGATGGGGGGGACTGCACGGAGCAGCATCTGGCTGGTGGTGAGGTCCCAGTTCAAGCCGACTGTGTGCAGGTGTGTGTGTGGGGTGGGGTGGGGGGGGTGGGGGGGGGGCTGCAAGAAGCAGCATCTGGCTGGTGGTGAGGTCCAAGTTCAAGCCGACTGTGTGCAGGTGTGTGTGGTGTGTGCGTGTGTGTGTGTGAGAGTGTGGTGGTGGTGGTGAGTGGTGGGATGGGGGGGACTGCACGGAGCAGCATCTGGCTGGTGGTGAGGTCCCAGTTCAAGCTGACTGTGTGCAGGTGTGTGGGTGGGGTGTGTGGTTGGGAGGTACGCAGGGTAAGTTCGAAAAACCTGGAACACCTAAACCACCTAATGTAAACCACCTAAACCCTACACCCTAAACCATCGAGAACCTAAACACCTAAACCTAAACCACCTAAACCCAAGTGCTGACCAGCTAAACGCTGACCATCGAAGTGCTGACCAGCAAAGTGCTGACCAGCGATGTGCTGACCATCGAAGTGCTGACCAGCAAAGTGCTGACCAGCGATGTGCTGACCATCGAAGTGCTGACCAGCGAAGTGCTGACCAGCGATGTGCTGACCAGCTAAGTGCTGACCAGCAAAGTGCTGACCAGCAAAGTGCTGACCAGCAAAGTGCTGACCCCGAATGCAAAAGTGCTGACTCATCGAATGTTCTTTTTTTACCATCGAAGTGCTGACCAGCCCGAAGTGCTGACGCAGCTATGTGCTGCGCAGCTACGTCTATGCTTCTACACAAACTCGGGGACGCACGCTCTGCTATCACTTCTCCCTAACCTCCTTGTTGCAGTAACCCGACAGCAAGATAGTGTGGGATATGGCTGAACCAGGCCTCGGGCCGTTGACCTGAAAGCCGCAAGTGAGCCTGCAGGTAGGGTGTTTGAATTATTGTTTCCATCTTGTGTGCACATTTTAAGTTTATACATAGTATAACCCGGGTTACTTTTTAAAGTACATATTAGGGGTAGGGTGGGGTGGGGTAGGTGGGGTGGGGGTATAGTTTCCACCTATAGATGAGTTATTAGTCTGGCCTTTGACATGGAAGCCGCGGAGCCCTTCCGGGTGGGCGCGCTGACCGGGATCGGACAAGCTCGCGCGGCACTCGGCATTCGCTCACTCTTTTTGAGCTCCACTGCGCGTTTCGCGCAGGTTTTCAACCCCCTGTGGGCGCAGCTCGTAATTTGTGCGCTTTTTGCACTAAAAAGCGCTGGCCAATTTGAAGTGTGTGCGCTTTAAGCGCTGACCAATTTGACAAAATGTAGTACCCTGGTGCTGACAATGCCTAGTAGTTTACACCTTTTGCTGCACATTTATATTGCCGTTGACGTCGTATGCGCTCACGTTCAAATTAAAATTAAATTCAAATTCAAATTCAAATTCAGGATGATGGAGGCGCAGCTGGTGTACGCTTACCTCCGTTTTACATCCGTACGGGCTCAATTTACATGTCAACCCGCTACTTTTTGGTCACGGGCTGCGCAAGGATGTTTTCACAAGATGATTCAGTGGAACGTGGAGCTGAGGGAGCACATTTGCACAGCCTTCATTGCAGCACGACATGCAACTGCCTCCTTTAGATTTCGGTGTGGGCAGGTGCGGGGTGTGGGGTGGGCGTGTTGCAGCAGTTCTGGTTGCAGGTTTTTGCATGTGTGGGGTCCGAGGGGTGTGGGTGTGGGGCAGGTTGCATTTTTTGTTCAACTTTGATCTGATGGAAGCTCGCATGCACACCTTCATGCAGCCGACATGCACTGCCACAGGTACCACCACAACCAACCCCCCACCCACCCCACCCCCCCCCCCGCCCCCCCCCCCCCACCCCACCCCCCCTTCACACACACACACCCACACACACACACGCCACACACACACACCACCACCACCCACACACACACACACACACACACACAAGGATGCACGCAAGAAGTACAATGGAACGTGGAGCTGAGGGAGCACATTTGCACAGTCCTTCATTGCAAATCACGACTCACTGAGCCGCAGGTAGAGTGAGGTGGTGGGGCAGTGTTCGGGGGTTTGGGGTGGGGCGGGTTGCAGAGGTGTGGGTGCAGGTTTGCAGGTGTGTGGGGGCGCAGGGGTGTGGGGGTGGGGCAGGTTGCATTTTTTTGTTCAACGTGGAGCTGAGGGAGCTCGCATGCACAGCCTTCATTGCAGCACGACATGCACTGCCACAGGTAGCCCCCCCCCCCCCCCCCCCCCCACCCCACACACACACACCACCACCACACAGACACATACACACACACCACCACCACCACCACCACACCCCACACAATGATGTCCACAAGGATGAGCATTGAACGTGGATTGAGTCTTAGGAGCTCGCAGCAAACACCTCATTGCCATCACTCCATTCACTGCCACAGTAGCCCCCCGCCCCCCCCCACACCCACACACAACACACACACACCACACACACAAGGATGCATGCAAGAATGTACAATGGAACGTGAAGCTGAGGGTTCACATATGCACAGCCTTCATCGCTCTGCACGCCATGCACTGCTGCAGGTAGGGAGCAGGTTCAAAACTTGATCAAAACGTCACATGTGGGGATTCTAATGCTCCCTATTGGCTCCCCTTTGGCACCTCTTGTTTACACCCCTTTGGCACCCCTTTGCATCCTTAATGCACCTTTTCCTGCACCTTTTCTGCACCTTTTCTGCACCCCTTTGCATCCTTAATGCGCCTCTTTTTTGCTCCCATTTGGCACCCCTTTGCATCCTTAATGCACCTTTTCCGCACCTTTTCTGCAGCACCTTTTTCTGCACCCTTTGCATCCTTAATGCGCCTCTGTTTTGCTCCCCGTTGGCACACCCACGTACCCCCCCTTTGCCATCCTAATGCACCTTTTCCTGCACCTTTTCTGCACCTTTTCTGCACCCCTTTGCATCCTTAATGCGCCTCTTTTTTGCTCCCCTTTGGCACCCCTTTGCATCCTTAATGCACCTTTTCCTGCACCTTTTCTGCACCTTTTCTGCACCCCTTTGCATCCTTAATGCCATCCTCTTTGTTTTGTCTGCCCCTTTGGCACCCCTTTGTTGCATCCTTATGCACTTTTCCCGGCACCTTTTTTCTGCGCCTTTCCTGCATCCTTCCTGCACCTTTTCTGCACCCCTTTGCATCCTTAATGCGCCTCTTTTTTTGCTTCCCCTTTGGCACCACCACCCCTGTTGCTCCTATGCCACCGTTTCCTGCACCTTTTCTCACCTTTCTGCAACCCCTTTGCATCCTTAATGCGCCTCTTTTTTGCTCCCCTTTGGCACCCCTTTGCATCCTTAATGCACCTTTTCCTGCACCTTTTCTGCACCTTTTCTGCACCCCTTTGCATCCTTAATGCGCCTCTTTTTTGCTCCCCTTTGGCACCCCTTTGCATCCTTAATGCACCTTTTCCTGCACCTTTTCTGCACTTTTCTGAAACCCCTTTGCATCCTTAATGGCACCCTTTTTTCTGCACCTCTTACAGTACGCGCCCCCCACCCCCCCCCCCCCCCACACCACACACCCACACCACAGACCCCGCCCCCCACCCACCCCCCATCCCACCCCGACAACCCAAACCGCCGACGCGCCTCCCTCCCACCACCACACACCACACAACCCCCCCACACCCCAGGCGCGTCACCCCTCACCCCCCGCCCCCCCCCCCCCATCCACACACACACACACATACCCCTGCCCCCACCCACCCACCACACCACACACCCATCTCTCTTTTCAAGATCCTGGAGGAGGCCCACTACCTATCCTTGAACTTCTGGCTCAAGGTAGCCCCCTTCATATCTGTCACCTCGATTCTTCTCCACTTCTTCTCCACCCCCTTACCTGGCCCCTTACACAGACCAGCCCCCGCCAGCCCCGCCCCCTCCCATTCCTCCCCCCCCACCCCCCACCCATCCACGCTTCAGGATCCTGAGGAGGCCCCCTACCTATCCCTGAACTTCTGGCTCAAGTGCTACTCCTTCCGTTCGGTCCACCCCGATTTCTTCTCCAGATGCACGGTACTTATACCGCCCACACACAACCCCCCAACCACGACCCCCACACACCCCACCACACCACCCATCACTGACTTCATTAATCGCTTCTATTTCCCTCCCTTAGCCTCTCTCTTACGCTTCCACCTTTCCGTTGACCCCCTGTTCCTCGCCCGCTTCCTATTCCTTGTTCCCGCGGCCCCTTGGCTTCCTTCTCCCAGGCCTTCCCTTTTTCCCCTTCCACCTTCCCCCTCCCCCCCCCGCCGCCCCCACCCACCCACAAACATAACCCACCCCATGACAACCATACCACCCACACACCTTCATTATCCTTATTATGTCCCCTACCATCCCTTAACTTCTTCTCAATTTATCCCCCTTCATCATCTCTTTTCCCCTCTATTTCTTCTCCATCGTTCGCCCTTTACCCTATACCCCTTCCTGCCTGCAGAAGGCGCTTTCCAAGATACGCAGTGGATCCGGGACAAGCAGTTCCTCCCCCCGAGACACAGTTCCGAGTGTCAGCGATCGCCAACCTCTCGCATTGCTCAGGACAAGACCTTGCAGTGAGGTTACAACACACCACCACACACTCCTTCCTAACACACACTCACACACACACAACAACACACACATAACCCACACACACACCCACACACACACACCACACACACACACAACATCCAACACCACACACAACACCACACCCACCCCTCACACCCCCTACCACACCCTCCCTTCAACCTCCGCCCACACTCAACCACCCCACCACCACCCACCTAACACCCACACCCACCTCTCGCATTGCCTCCAGACCAAACTTGCAAGGTGAGGTTACACACAACCACACATCCACTACGCACTAACACACACATACACACACACATACAAACACACACACATACATACACACACTCTCACACACACACGCACTCTCTCACACACACACACTCTCTCTCTCTCACACACACACCACCCCCACCCCAACCTCTTGGCGCTGCTCCAGGACCAAGACTTGTGAGTGAGTCGAACTGGCCCAGCACTATAGGTAACCCCAAGTGGCGTGGGGTTACCCCCCCCCCCCCCAGCACTATAGGTAACCCCAAGTGGCGTGGGGTTACCCACCTCCACCACCACACACGCACCCACACCACCCACACCCACACCCACACCCCAGGCGTGCCTGGCACGGAAGGAGTACCACGTAGTGCATGCGTCGTTGGATGCTTTGTCTTCTATTTTTGAAAGTGTCAACTTAGATCCCTAGTACTCACTGCCCACCACACCCCAAACCAAACCAAACCAAACAAACCAAGCCAAACCAAACAAACAAACCATACAAACCAAACAAACCAAACAAACCAAACAAACCAAACAAACCAAACAAACCAAACTAACCAAACAAACCAAACAAACCAAACAAACCAAATCTAACCAAACCAAACAAACAAGCCAAAGAAACCGAACAAAGTAAACAAACCAAACAAACCAAACAAACCAAACAAACCAAACAAACCAAACTAACCAAACTAACCAAACTAACCAAACTAACCCAACACAACCCAACCCAACACAACACAACACAACACAACACAACACAACACAACACAACACAAACCCAAGCGTGCCTGGAACGGGAAGAGTTCCACTTTGTGCATGCGTTGTTGGATGCTTTGACTTATCTTGTCTCCTATTACTGTTGACTTCTCTTTACGGAAGTTTCAACTTCGATCCCTAGTACTCACTGATCACCCCACCCCACCCCACCCCACGCCAGGCGAGCCTTGCGCGGAAAGAGTTCCACTTTGTGCATGCGTTGTTGGATGCTTTGACTTCTCTTGTCTCCTATTACTGTTGACTTCTCTTTACGGAAGTTTCAACTTCGATCCCTAGTACTCACTGATCACCCCACCCCACCCCACCCCAGGCGTGCCTGGCGCGGAAAGAGTTCCACTCTGTGCATGCGTTGTTGGATGCTTTGACTTCTCTTGTCTCCTATTACTGTTGACTTCTCTTTATGAAAGTTTCAACTTCGATCCCTAGTGCTCACTGGTCACCCCACCCCACCCCACCCCACCCCACCCCACCCCAGGCGTGCCTGGCGCGGAAAGAGTTCCACTTTGTGCATGCGTCGTTGGATGCCTTGACAACGCACCAGGACGCTGCCATTCTGCGCGCCATGCTGCATGTGCCGTTACTACATGTGGATGATCTAGTCACACTGCTGCGCAGCTTGTGCACTGATGCAGCCCTCCAACACCCAGGCGATGCTGCTGATGCCGGTGGTGCTGCTCCTGCTGCTGATGCTGGTGTTGATGCTGCTGTCAATGGTGCTGGTGCTGGTGCTGATGTTGACGGTGCTGCCGATGGTGGTGCTATTGATGGTGCTACTGCTGTTGATGGTGCTGTTGATGGTGGGAAGGGTGGTAAGGGTGTTCCTGGTGTTGGTGCTGCTACAAACCCTGAGCTGAGCCCTCATCCTGCCCGTGATGCGTCCGCACACCGCCAGCACCTCATGCTGCTCGTGGGCAACCTGCTGGTGGCCATCTACCGCATGTTGGAGCATAACCAAGAGCATAACCTGGCAGAGGTGATGGGAAAGCTCTCCAGCATTCCCTTTCTACCACTCAGCAGCGGCCGCTTCGTGTCCCCCGCCTCCGTGACCAGGGCCATGAGGAGTGGGGAGGTGCAGGTGGGTGGGTGGGTGTGGGGGGGGATGGGGTGGGGGGCAGCAGCGGCCGCTTTGTGTCCCCCGCCTCCGTGACCAGGGCCATGAGGAGTGGGGAGGTGCAGGTGGGTGGGTGTAAGGGTGTGTGGGTGGGTGTGTGTGGGTGGGTGGGTGGGTGGGTCAGCAGTGGCCGCTTCGTGTCCCCTGCCTCTGGGGCCAGGGCGGGCGGGCAGGTGGATGGATGGATGGATGGATGGATGGATGGATTGATGGATGGATGGATGGGTGGATGGGTGGGTCAGTGGGTGGGTGGGAAAACGTTTAGGGTTCCCTAAACCCTAAACCCTAAACCCTAAATTACCTCAAGTGCTGAGTCCGTAATCGATAGACCGCAACGGACAACATAATGTGTGTTCACTACTTCACTCAGGTGTACCTTCCACTGCCTGCCCATGCCACTGCTGCAAGAGCGACTGTACTGCCTGACCATGCCACTGCTGTGAGAGCGACTGCACAGCCTCATCACACCACACACACGCACACACACACACACACACACACACACACACACACACACACACACACACACACACACACATACACACACACACACAAACACACACAAAAACGCATACTCACACGCACACGCACACGCACACACTCGCGCACATACACACACATACACACACACTCTTACACACACATACACTACTATACTCAAGTGTACCTTCCACTACCTGACCATGCCACTGCTGCTAGATCAACTGCACCACCACATGCTGTTGCTTGGGCGGCGGCTGGGGCAGCGGCTGGGGCTGGGGCTGGGGCTGGGGCCGCGGCTGATCCTGATGCAAGCACGCACACACGCGCACACGCACATACACACACACACATACACACACATCCCCCCCCCCCCCCCCCCCCCCCCCCCCCCCCACACACACACACACACACACGTGCACTACTTCACTCAGGTGTACCTTCCACTGCCTGACCATGCCAATGCTGCTAGATCAACTGCACCACCACATGCTGTTGCTCGGGCGGTGGCCGGGGCGGCGCCTGGGGCTGGGGCTGCTGCTGATGCATGCACGCACACACGCGCACGCACATACACACACACATACACACACACACACACACACCCCCCCCCCCCCCCCGCACACACACACGTGCACTACTTCACTCAGGTGTACCTTCCACTGCCTGGCCATGCCAATGCTGCTAGATCAACTGCACCACCACATGCTGTTGCTCGGGCTCGGGCTGGGGCAGCGGCTGGGGCTGGGGCCGCGGCTGATCCTGATGCATGCACGCACACACGCGCACACGCACATACACACATACCCCCCCCCCCCCACACACACACACCCCCCCACACACACACACCCTCCCACACACACACACTTACCCTACTTCACCCAGGTGTACCTTCCACTGCCTGGCCATGCCACCGCTGCGCAAGCGACTGCACAGCCTCATCACGCTGCGGCGGTTGCTGGGTCGGCAGCTGTAGCTGCTGATGCTCAGGCTGCTGAGCGACCTTGGGAGTCAGAGCTCTCTCAGCGGCTGGCCAATGACCTGCTAGCCTGCAGCCTGAGCCCCTCTCAACTAACGGGGATTGAATTCGTGGACCTGGCTTTCCTGGAGCTTGCCGATGTGGAGTCTACAGGAAAGAGGCAGCTGCTGACCAACTGCCTAAAGGTACACACAGAGAGAGCTGTTGATTGTACATCCCCACCCCCACCTTTCCACCTAAATCCCCTCCACCTCATCCAACCCAAACCAACTCAAACCAACTCAAACCAAACCAAACCAAACCAAACCAAAAAAGAACAACACAAAACCAAGACAACCAACAAAAAAACCAAACTAACCAACAAAGAACACCCACCACCCCACCACCCCACCACCGCCTAAAGGATCTGAACATCGAGGAGCTAAGTGTGCATGATATTCTGCACACCCACACATCCACACACCACCCCACCCCACCGGCCAGCCTAAAGGATCTGACCATCGAGACTAAGTGTTCATGATATTCTGCCCCGACACACAGATCCCAACAACCACCCGCAACCGCCCACCAACAACCCCCTGCCTAAGGCTCTGCAACATCGAGGACTCATTGTTGATGATTATTTCTTCGCATGGCACACCCACACTCCACCCATCTAACTACCCACCCCCACCCCACCAGTCCCCACCACCCCACCCCCAACCCCCCCATTACCAGCCCCACCAACCCCCACCGGCCTGAAGGATCTGAACATCAAGTAGCCGAGTGCGGAAAGATGTCTGGCACAAACCCACAACCCCCCACCCACCACCCACCCACCCCCTCCACCCCCACCCCAACACCCCACCTAAAAACCCAAATTATCTGCAACAATCGAAAGCTAATCAACCCCCCCCAACCCTTACCTCCACCCTGCCCACACCCACCCAACCCACAACCCACCCCACCGTCCCCTCCCCACCACCCAACCCCACCGACTCCAGTACCCCACCAAACCCCCCAACGGATCTGAACTTGATGAGCTTGAGGCGGAAGAATATTCTCACATCTACGTCATCCGACCGTTTTAAATCTGTCTCACATGCCCTCGACTGCACCGAGCCTGACGATGAGGGTGAGCTTCGGGGTGGCGCCGCATACCACACCACCCACCACCCCAACCAACTCACAAGCCATGGCAGCACACCCGGCTTCATCACACACCCACATCACCAGCACCAAGTAGTCCCTAAAATCTAACACCTAAATCTAAACCTGAAATCCTAACCCACGCATACCAATAAGTCTCAACAGACCTGATTTCATCAGCAGATCCCTACCTGACGGTCCAGCAATCCTATAACCCCTCCCCACCTTTAAGCCACCACCCCACCCTAACCCACGGACCCCATCCCGGCACTAGCACCCACCCCACTCTACCCGCAGTACCCCACCCCCACTAGCACCCCACCCAATCCTACCCAACGTACCCCACCCCACTAGCCCCACCCCACCCTAACCCCCGGTCCCCCCCCACTCGCACCCACCCCACCCCCCCAACGTCCCCACACCCACTAGGCACAACCCCACCCACCCTATACCCACTATCCCCCCACTAGCACGCCACCCCACCCCACGTACCCCACCCCACTAAGCCCCCCCCCACCCCTACCCCACGTACCCACCCCACGGCCCTCACCCCACCCCTAACCCACAGGCCCCCCCCCCACTAAACCCACCCTCACCCTAACCCACTTACCACCCCCACCCACTAGCACCCACCCCCCACCCCACGTAACCCTATGGTGTGGTACCCACCACACCGCACCATAAGTCTCACCAATTTCTGTGTTTCAAGTACTGGCTGCCCTATAGCTAATATGATTATAGTGCACTTCCAATCCAGAAGCAAACTCACCCCACCACCACACCACACAGACCCCACACGCACACCACACCACACCACACCACACCGACAACCACACCACCCACCACCACACCCCCACGCACTCCACACCACACCAGCACCACACACCCCATACACCCCACACCCACACACACCACCCCCACACCACACACAATCAAACCCCACCACACAACACCCACACACATGCGACACACCACACCACACCACACCTACCCCCACCCCCATTACCCTCCACCCCATGTACCCTACACCACATCCACACACCACACCACCTCACACCACACCACACCACACCACACCCAACCAACACACCACAACCAACACACCGACCCCACCCCACAACACCCACACGATCCATGTACCCCACCCCACCCCCTGACCCAACCCTACAGCACCAGCACCCAGCTAGCACAGTGCATGGCCTTTATGCTCACCCCCCCCAAACCAACCCCCCACCCCCCGCCCACCCCACCCCACCCCACCCCACCGACCCCACCCCATGTACCCCCCACCCACCCCCTGACCCACCTACAGCACGGCAGCACCCAGCTCGCAACAGTGCATGTCCTTTATGCTCACCCCACCCAAACCACCCCCCCCACTTACCCCCCCCACCCCACCCCCCCCACCCCCGAACCGCAACCCTGAACAGCAACCACACCCAGCTAGCACAGTGCATGGCCTTCATGCTCACCAGCGGCATCCTGGCGCCGTCGACAGGCGGCCCGCATCGCAAGAACGCAACAGAGAGACTCCTCGACATTTTGCGTGAGAGCGCTGTCTTGGTGTGCCAGCAAGGCCGCCTTGCCAAGTGCCCCAGTGCAAGCATGGGCAGCGCTGCAGCCCCCCACCATGAAGCAAGGTGATTCTCAACCCCTCTCCCTCCCCTCCCTTTGTTATGTTGCTCTATGCGTAGCTTTAAACCCTAAACCCTAAACTCTCCACATCTCCCCCCTCCCCTCCCAACCCCCCTCCTCTCCCCTCCCCCTCAACCTCAACCTCAACCTCAACCCCTCTCCTCCCAACCCCCCCTCCCTTTGTTTATCAATTGCTTAGGCTTAACCCCCCTTCCCCCCTCTTCCGCACCCCCCTCCCCTCCCCCTCCCCTCCCCCCCCCGCTCAAACTCAACCCCTCTCCTCTCTACCTCCCTTCCTCCCTTTTGTTATGGTTGCTTCTGCGTAGCCCCCCCCCCCCCCCCCCCCCCCCCCCCCCTTCCCCTCCCCTCCTCCTTTCCCCTCCCCCCTCCCCCCCTCCTCCCTCTCACCTCCCCCCTCTCTCCCCCCCCTCGCTCCTCCCTCCCCCCCCTCCCCCTCCCCCCCGTCTCTCCCTCTCCCCCCCATCCCCGTCTCCCTCCCCCTCTCCCTCCCCCCTCTCCCCCCTCTCCCCCCCTCTCCCCCCCTCTCCTCCCTCTTTCCCCCGTCTCCCCCCTCTCCCCCCTCTCCCCCTTCTCCCCCCTCTCCCCCCTCCCCCCCTCTCCCCCCTCTCACCCCCTCTCCCTCCTCTCCCCCTCTCCCCCCCACTCCCCTCCCCCCTCTCCCCCCTCCCCCTCTCTAACCTCCCTCCCATCCCCCTGCCCCCCCCCACCTCACCTCCCCTCCCTCTCCCCCCCAACACACAACCCCTCTCATCACCCGCAAAAACTCCCCCCCCCCCCCCCCCCCCCACCCTATCCTCCTCCGCCTCCCAGTCAAGCATTCACCTCCGCTTATGAGCTCAAAATATTGAAGCAGACCTCAGCGTCCTCCTTTCCCACCGTGTTGTCATGTTTTCCTCAGATGCGTACCCCCCCCCCCTGCCCCCCCCCCCCCTCCCTACCCCTACCCCCCCCATCCCCCCTCCCCTACCCCTCAACCTCACTTCCACCTTCCCACCTTTGTTGTCATGTTGCTCTATGCGTAGTCCCCCCTACCACCCCCCCCCCCCCCCCCCCCCCCCTACCCCCCCCTCCATTTCCCCTCCCCCTCCCTACCTCTCAACCTCAACCCTTCACCCCCCCCTCCCCCTCCCCCCCTCCCCCTCCAGGCAAGCAGTCTACCTCCCTCAGCAGCTCAACATTTTGAAAGCAGACCTCACCTCCTCCTTCCCCACCTTCGACTGGCTGGTGGTGGACTTCTCAGTGTACAGCCGCTTCGGAGGTGTGGATCGCGAGACTTGGGCCTGGCTCTTTCACGAGCTTGGCTGCACCCCCTTCCTTCGTGTGCTGCCTCTCACCCACTACCACGCCCTTCCGGAGGGGGCCGCGGCCCCCGTGGGTCTGACGCCTCATATGCTTGGCTCTCCACGTGGAGGCCTGTCCCGACGGCCCGCAGAGAGGCAGGTGGCCAAGGTGGATGATTGGGTCTGTCTCGAGTTCTCTGCGCTGGTGAAGAGCATCAAGGAGATGAATGTGAGGGCGGAAGCTAGGAAGCAGCTAGGCCTCCTTGCACACCTGCTGCACACTGAATGGGCTGACTACTACGGCAGCAAGGTGAGCCCCCCCCCCCCCACCACACACACACACCTGCTGCACACTGAATGGGCTGACTACTATGGCAGCAAGACACACACACACACAAACACAAACACACATACCCCCCCCCCCCACACACACACACGCACACACACACGCACAAACACACACACACAAACACACGCATAAACACTCGTACACACACACACAAACAAACACATACACAGGTGAAAGTGCAGCCCAGCACGGTGGCTGCAAGCTCTCTGCTAGCAGGTAGCTGGGGGAGGGGCGCGGAAACACGCACACACAAACACACACACACACACACACACACACACACACACACTAACACACACACACAGGTGAAAGTGCAGCATAGCACGGTGGCTGCAAGCTATCTGCCAGCAGGTAGCTGGGAGAGAGGCACGGAAACAAACTAACATACACACACACATACCCCCCCCCCCCCCCCCCCCCACCACACACACACACACACACACACACACACACACAAACACACACACACACACAGGTGAAAGTGCAGCGCAGCACGGTAACTGCAAGCTCTCTGCCAGCAGGTAGCTGGGAGAGGGGGGTGGAAACACACAAACACACGCACACACATACACTCTCGCACACACACACACACACACAATCACAATGACACACACACACACAGGTGAAAGTGCAGCGCAGCACGGTAGCTGCAAGCTCTCTGCCGGCAGGTAGCTGGGAGAGAGGCGTGGAAGAAGCGGGCGACGTCGATGGACCCCATGGCAGTTCTAGCCCTGGTGCTGACTCTATGGTCTGGTCAGAGTTTGGGTTGGCGTTGCGCAACATGGAGTGGCTGCCTGCAACCTGCTGTGCTGCGGCATATGCCGATGTGCTTCAACCCTCGATTCTCTTTTCCAAGGTCATGTTTCCCACACTGGGCCAGGGGGCGCCATATGTGGACAGTGCCCTTACAGGTAAAATTCAGTCTGTAATGCATTGTCACGACCTGCTGTGCTGCGGTGTATGCTGATGTGCTGCATCCCGCATTGCTCTTTTCCAAGGCCATGATTCCCACGCTGGGCATGGGGGCGCCATGCGTGGGCAGTGTCCTTACAGGGAATGCTGGTCAGCACTTCGCTGGTCTGCACTTATTTTCCTAACCACCTAAACCCTGAACACCTTCACCACCTAAACCCTAAACCCTTAACAACTAAGCCGTGAACCACCTAAACCTTAACCACCTAAACAATGTGAACCACCTAAACCTAAACCACCCTAAACCACCTAAACCTAAGCCACCCTAAACCACCTAAACCCAAGCTAGGTGCTGACCAGCTTCCCCCTACTGCCCTTACAGGGATGCATGATGACTCCCCCATGGCGTTTGCCCTGGGGGTGATGCAGGCTCTGTGTTTGGAGCCTGTCCTGCCATCGTTACCTTGTTGCTCATGTCATCGTCCTACCATCGCAATAGAGACCACCTAAACCCTAAGCCCTAAGCAATTAAACACTTACACCAACTAGACCATAAGCAGCTGAACACCTAAACCCTGAACCACCTAAACCCAGACTACATAAACCCCAGTGCTGACCACCAAAGTGCTGACCAGCTTCCCCCTACTGCCCTTACAGGGATACATGACAACTCCCCCATGGCGCGTGCCCTAGGGGTGATGCAAGCTCTGTGTCTGGAGCCTGTACTGTCATCGTTTCCTGACTACTTATGTCATCGCCCTGCCATGGCTATAGACCACCTAAACCCCTACACCCTGAACACCTAAACACATAAACACATAAACACCTACACCAATCAACCCCTAAACAACCTAACACCTAACCCCTTAACAATCTAAACCTAGTCCACCTAAACCCAAGTGCTGACCAGCCAAGTGCTGACCAGCGAAGTGCTGACCAGCGAAGTGCTGACCAGCTTCCCTTAACTGCCCTTACAGGGATCCATGACGACTCTCCCATGGCGCGTGCCCTAGGGGTGATGCAAGATTTGTGTCTGGAGCCTGTCCTAGGGCTGCTTTACAAGTGGTCAAGCAGTGGCGGCAGTAGCGGCAGCTTCAAGGCCTGCCTGCGCCAGGTATGTTTGTTTGTTACAGTCATCCTTTACAAGTGCTATGCTATGGTATAGTAAGGTATGTCTGTTAAAGTCTGGTTACTAGTACTTGTTTGTTACAGTCATCCTTTACAAGTGCTATGCTATGGTATGGTAAGGTATGTCTGTTAAAGTCTGGTTACTAGTTTTGTTTGTTACAGTCATCCTTTACAAGTGCTATGCTATGGTATGGTAAGGTATGTCTGTTAAAGTCTGGTTACTAGTACTTGTTTGTTACAGTCATCCTTTGCAAGTGGTATGCTATGGTATGGTAAGGTATGTCTGTTAAAGTCTGGTTACTAGTACTTCGTTTGTTACAGTCATCCTTTCCAAGTGGTATGCTATGGTATGGTAAGGTATGTCTGTTAAAGTCTGGTTACTAGTACTTGTTTGTTAAAGTCATCCCTTTGCAGTGGTGTGGCTATGGTGGTAGGTTTGTCTGTTAAAGTCCTGGTTACTAGAATCTTGTTTGTACATTCATCCTTTCCAAGTGTTGTATGCTATTGTATGGTAAGGTAATGTCTTGTTTAAAAATTCTGTTACTCTAGTACTCTTTGTTACGTCATCTTTGCAAGTGTATGCTATGTGTTTGGTAAGTAGTCTGTTAAAGGTCCTGGTTACTAGTACGTGTTTTTTATCAGTCAATCCTTGCAAGTGGTGTGCTATGGTATGGTAAGGTATGTCTGTTAAAGTCTGGTTACTAGTTCGTTTGTTACAGTCATCCTTTACAAGTGGTATGGTAACTGTTATGTTTGTGACTGCCTGTCCCCTAGGCTGCGGCAGTAGCGGAAACTTCAAGGCTTGCCTGCGCCAGGTATGGTATGGTATGGTATGTTTGTTACAAGTTGTACAAGCCTTTACAAGTGGTATGGTACGGTATGGTACGGTATGGTACGGTATGGTATGGTATGGTATGTTTGATACAGTCAGCCTTTACATGTGGTATGGTACGGTACCATGGTAATATTAGGTAAAAAACAACTGATGAACTTAACCCAGAACATTTGTTTTACCGACGGGGGCCCTGAGCTCGTGCTACTGTGACAATTTACTTGTACGGTTATAATTTCATCATTATCCCAAATGCGATGATAATTTGCAGGTGCGCAACTCATACTCGTACTTGAGCCATGAGTGCCGTAAGAGACCCAACAACAACACTGTGCAACGCCCTCAACCCCTACCCCCCCAACCCCTCCCCACCCTACCCCAACCCAAATGCGATGATAATTTGCAGATGCGCAACTCGTACTC
The DNA here is from genome assembly GCA_013435795.1 of Chlamydomonas sp. ICE-L. Lineage (NCBI taxonomy): Eukaryota > Viridiplantae > Chlorophyta > Chlorophyceae > Chlamydomonadales > Chlamydomonadaceae > Chlamydomonas > Chlamydomonas sp. ICE-L. Next base: position 20,812,423 of record JACBWV010000626.1, read on the forward strand.
CTGCTTAAGCCATTAGAGCCGTAAGAGCCCCAAGACTTGCGGTTAGCGACGCCCTCAACCCCTACCCCCCCAAGGCCTAACCTCACCCGCACCATACACCCCTCCCCACCCCTGACCTCCCCAGCCCAACCCAAATGCGATGATAATTTTCAAATGCGCAATTTGTACTCCTACTTGAGCCATGAGTGCCGTAAGAGCCCCAACAACAGTGGTGAGCAACGCCCCATCACCCCAATTCCCTAACCCCTAACCCCTAACCCCTAACCCCCCCAACCCTTCCCCATCCCCATCCCACCCCAACCCAGATATGATTAATTTTATGGTTATAATTTAATTTTATGGTTATAATTTCATCATTATCCCAAATGCGATGATAATTTGCAGGTGCGCAACTCGTACTCATACTTGAGCCATGAGTGCCGTAAGAGACCCAACACCAGTGGGGAGCAACGCCCCATCCCCCCATTCCCCTAACCCCTAACCCCCCAACCCTTCCCCATCCCAGCCCAACCCAGATGCGATGATAATTTGCAGATGCGCAATTTGTACTCCTACTTGAGCCATGAGAGCCAGAAGTTCCCTAACACCAGCGGGGAGCTACCCCCCCAACCCCTAACCCCCCAACGCCTAACGCCTAACCTCATCCGCATCTAACACCCCATCCCACCCCACCCCAACCCAAATGCGATGTAAATTTGCAGATGCGCAACTTGTACTCCTACTTAAGCCATGAGTGTCGTAAGAGACCCAACAACAATGGTGTGCAACGCCCTCACCCCCTAACCCCCCAACCCCTCCCCACCCTACCCCAACCCAAATGCGATGGAAATTTGCAGATGCGCAATTTGTACTCCTACTTAAGCCATGAGTGCCGTAAGAGCCCCGGCACCAGCTGGATGATGGTGAGCAACGCCCCCAACCCCTAACTTCATCCGCATATAACTAGGGACCGGCAAATCATATGATGCTGACCAAAGACGAGTATGATATCATATGATATCATACAAATATCATATGATTTAATATCATATGATTTAATATCATATGATATGATGCCGAAGGCCAAAGTTACCTAGTCAGACCGCCGGCATCGTATGATATCATATGATGACATAATATCATATGATATCATATTGCCTATCCCTACATATAACCCCCCACCCCCCCACCCTAACCTCGCCCCCAACCCACCCCAAATGCGATGAAAATTTGCAGATGCGCAACTTGTACTCCTACTTAAGCCACGAGTGCCGGAAGAGCCCCGGCTCCAGCGGGGTGCTGGTGAGCAAGGCCTTTGGAGACGAACTCACACCCCTGGTGTGGCTACCTCGCAAGGTGGGCTTGTCCCAGGCCCCCCTAAAGGAGGTATCAGCTAGGGGTCCTGTTACGAGAGTAGAGGCAGGGGAGGACGTGGAGGGGCACTTCTACTGGTGGGCGTCGCTCTGCTCAATTGACCACAGCAGTATCATGGAACTTGTCCCCGACATGGCAGCACCTCGAAGGTGAGTCGCAGTTTTAGAACACCACCACCTCCCACCACCACCTCTCACCGCCACACTGCCACACCACCACCACCACACCACCACCCACACCCACACCAGTGTACGTCACTGTGCTCACTTGACCACAGCGGTATCATGGAACTTATCGCACACACTGCTGCACCTCGAAGGTGACTTGCAGTTCTTGACCACCACCACCACCGCACCACCACCACACCACCGACACACTATCACCTACCACCACACCCACCTCCCACCACTACACCACCACCACCACACCACCACCACCTCACCACCACCTCCCACCACACCACCACCACACCACCATCACCACCACCACCCACACCGGTGTACGTCACTGTGCTCACTTGACCACAGCTGTATCATGAAGCTTGTCCCACACACAGCTACACCTCACAGGTGAATTGCACTTCTCGACCACCACCACCACCATGACCATTGCCCCACGCCTCACACCTCGCACACCCGCAAACCAAACCACACACTTTTCTCTCTTACACCCACCCACCCACCAGCACACCACCACTCCCACCACTCAATCATCCTCCCATACCCACACCCATAGACCACACCACACTCATGTTTTTCCTACACCCACCCACCCACCCACCGGCACACCACCACTCACACCACCTGGTCATCCTCCCATACCCATACCCACACCTGTAAACTACACCACACACTTGTACTTCCTACATCCACCCACCCATAGACCACACCACCACTGTCACCACCTGGCCATCCTCCCATACCCACACCCATAAACCACACCACGCACATGTATTTCCTACACCCACCCACCCATAGACCACACCACCACTGTCACCACCTGGTCATCCTCCCATTTCCATAAACCACACCTCACACCTTTCTCTCCTACAATATTGTAGAATTCAATTATCACACCGCAGCACAAACTCAGGGCCCCCGTCGGCACCTACCTACCTACCCCTACCTACCTACCTACTACCCTACCTCCTACCTACCTACCTACCTACCTACTTACTACCTACTACCTACCTACCACCCACCTACCTACCTACCTACCTCCCTACCTACCTTACTTACCTACCTACCCTGCCTACTTACCTACCTACACTACCTACCTACCTACCTAGCCCTACCACCTCCGACCTACTCCTACCTACTTACATACTACCTACCTACTTCCTAACCGACCTACCTACCTACCTACCTACCTACCTACCTACCTACCTACCTACCTCATATCACCTACTACCTGACCACATACCTAATACTTACATACCTCACCTACCTACCTACCTACCTATCTACTTACATACCTTCCCTACCCTACCTACTACCGACCTACCTACCTACCTACCTAAACATACCGTACCTACCTACTTACATACCTACCTACCACCTACCTACCGACTTACATACTATCTACCTACCTACCTACCTAACCTACCCTCCTCCGGACCTACCTACCTACCTACCTACCTAGCCTACCTACCGACCTACCTACATACCTACATACCTACCTAACCTACTTACCTACCTACCTACCTACTACCTACCTACCTACCTACCTACCTACCTACTTACATACCTACCTACCTACTTACCTACCTACCTACCTACCTACCTACCTACATACATACATACTACCTACTACATACCTACATACATCATACCTCGGACCCACAACACCGCCATGGCTCCCTACACGCAGGGATCTTGCCAACTACTAAACACCCCCTAGTCATCCTCACATACCCACACCCGCCGGTACATCACCACTTACACCCCCCAATCATCCTCACATACCCACCACCAACCCGCCTTACAAAACGTAATGAGCAGGTGGACGAAATTAGGGTGGAAACCAGCAAGATGAGAAAGCGGGAATCACCACTTACATACATACCCCAAACCCCCTAATCATCCTCACATACCCACGCCCGCCGGTACATCACCACTTACACCCCCTAATCATCCTCACATACCCACACCCGCCGGTACATTACCACTTACACCCCCTAATCATCCTCACATACCCACACCCGCCATGGCTGCCCCACGCAGGGTTCTTCTTGCCACTACTATAACGAGGAGTTTGCAACTTCCTTCCAGGGGCTTCTTTCTCCAGGTACTTCATTTCTCTTCTGTGCATTTGTCCTGTTCATATTCTGTCACTGTTCATTCTGTCACTGTTCATTCTGTCACTGTTCATTCTGTCACTGTTCATTCTGTCACTGTTCATTCTGTCACTGTTCATTCTGTCACTGTTCATTCTGTCACTGTTCATTCTGTCACTGTTCATTCTGTCACTGTTCATTCTGTCACTGTTCATTCTGTCACTGTTCATTCTGTCACTGTTCATTCTGTTACTGTTCATTCTGTTACTGTTCATTCTGTCACTGTTCATTCTGTCCACTGTTCATATTCTGTCAAACTGTCATTCTGTCACCGTTCATTCTGTCCCTGTTCTTTTGTCACTGTTCATCATTCTGTCACGTTCATTCTGTCACACCCGGTCATTCTGTCACCGTTTCTTTCTGTCATGTTCATTCTGTTACTGTTCATGGTTGTTCTGTTCATTCGTTACTTACGTTCATTCTGTTATACTGTTCATTTCTGTTACGTTCATTTCTGTTTACTGTTCATATCTGGTCACTGTTCATTCTGTTTACTGTTCATCATCTGTTCTGTTACTGTTCATGTCCTGTTTACTGTTCATTCTGTCACTGTTCATTCTGTCACTGTACATTCTGTTACTGTTCATTCTGTTACTGTTCATTCTGGTACTGTTCATTCTGGTACTGCTCATTCTGTCACTGTTCATTCTGTTACTGTTCATTCTGTTACTGTTCATTCTGTTACTGTTCCTCTCTGTACCTGTTCATGGATCTGTTTTTTACTGCTCTTCTGGTGACTTGCATGTCTTTTTACTGTTCTCTGACTGTTTCATTCTGTTACTGTTCATTCTGTTACTGTTCATTCTGTTACTGTTCATTCTGTTACTGTTCATTCTGTTACTGTTCATTATGTTACTGTTCATTCTGTCACTGTACATTCTGTTACGGTTGATGTATTGCCACACACCACACAGGAAAGAAGCTTTTATTTGTCATCTCCCCCACCCCCTACCCCCCCCCCACCCCACCCCACCCCTCTTATTACAACCCCCACCCCACCCCTCTTATTACGCCCCACCCCACCCCACCCCCCACGCAGAGGGTTTGTCCAGATTTGATTGGTCCTCTCACTGTTGATTTCTATTTTCGAAAAATCCAACGTAGATCTCTAGATCCTTTGTACTCACTGCCTGGAAATATGTTTTTATTTGGAATCCCCCCCCCCTCCCCCACCCAACCCACCCACCCTTTCCCCCCCCCCACACACATGTCACCCCACCCTTACCTACCCCACCCCCCCCCCAGCCCCCCCCCACACACACTTCCTCCTGTCCCTCCCTCTCACACATACCGCAAACTTCCAATAAGGGTGGGGCCTTGTGTGGCCAGAGCTTCAGCAGTATACTAGTACTAGTACTAGGAATTGGATCAATACTTGGAACAATGCTGAGGGTGATATCCACCCAAGAGTGTAAGCTGGTTCCCCACACTAACAAAGGAAGAATAGAAAAGGGTCAACAAACCGACCAAAAAGTATGAAACGAAGACACCACCCACTACCCCTTCCCCCTAACTATTTCCCGGATGGGGGCCCTGAGGTTTGGCCACCCCCCATCACCCAACCTGTACCCATCCCATAAACCCACATACCCCCCACCCACCCAACCCACCCACCTACCCATACCCATAATCACCACCCCCGCCCCCACCCCCGCCCCCCCCATAGCGTACCACCCCACCCCCACCCCATCACACCACACACACACAAACAAAACAAGAAAAAGCATTCATTAAACTGAACCTGACAATGATTGTTCAGTTTGTCAGGTGTGCCTGCCACTCCTGAGTGGTGAGGTACCATCCATGGAGGACTACATGGCGGCACTACCACACTTGTGTCTCTCTTGCGTTAGGGGGGGGAGTGGCCGTCATCATATGGTGCCTTTGTGCTTCCCAAGGTGAGTTTGCATTGTGGTGTACAGTAATGTGTGCATTATGTATGTGGTCATGTTTGATGTGGTGTACAAGTACATGTGTGCATGTATGTATGTGTGCATGTGTGCATGTGGTGTACAAGTACATGTGTGCATGTATGTAAATGTGTTCATGTTGTGCACATGTGTTGTAAGTACATGTGTCATGTATGTATGTGTGCCTGTGGCTGTGGTGGTACAAGTAATTTGTGCATGTATGTATGTTTGCTTTGTGCGTGTGGTGTACAAGTACCGGTGTGATGTATGGATGTGTGCATGTTGCATGTGTGCATGTGGTGTACAAGTACATGTGTGCATGTATGTGTGTGTGCATGTGTGCATGTGGTGTACAAGTACATGTGTGCATGTAGTATGTGTGCAATGTGTGCAATGTGGGTACAAGTCCATGTGGTGCTTTTATTTATGTTGCATGTGTGCATGTGGGTGGTACAGTACATGTGTGCATGTATGTATGGTGTGCATTGGTGTACAATGACCTGTGTTCATGTGTTAGTGTGCAGTGTGCATGTGGTGTACAAGTACATGTGTGCATGTATGTATGTGTGCATGTGTGCATGTGGTGTACAAGTACATGTGTGCATGTATGTATGTGTGCATGTGTGCATGTGGTGTACAAGTACATGTGTGCATGTATGTATGTGTGCATGTGTGCATGTGGGAAAAGTACATGTGTGCGGTATGTATGTGTCATAGTGTGCTGTGGTGTACAAAGTACATTTTTGCATGTGTGCATGTGGTGTACAAGTACATGTGTGCTTGTATGTATGTGTGCATGTGTGCATGTGGTGTGCAAGTACATGTGTGCATGTATGTATGTGTGCATGTGGTGGCATGTGTGTGTAAAGTACATGTGGTGCAGTATGTAGTTGTGGCATGTATGTAGGTGTGCAATGTGTTTTGCTGTGGTGTACAAGTACATTGTGCTTGTATGTATGTGGCCATTGTGTGCATTGGTGTGCAGTACATGTGGTGCATGTATGTATGGTGTGCATGTTTGCATGTGGTGCTGTGTGCATGTGGTGTACACGTACCACATTGGTGTTTGCATGTGTATGTGTGCATGTGTGCATGTGTGCATGTGGTGTGCATGTATGTATGTATGTATGTATGTGTGCATGTGTGCATGCATGTATGTGTGTATGAGTGCATGTGTGCATGTGTGCATGTATGTATGTGTGCATGTGTGTATGTGTGCATGTGCTGTATGTGGTGTACAAGCACATGGCTGCTCTACTACACCTGTGTCATTCATGTGGTACTGGGGGAGTGCCATCAGCAGATCTGCTTCCCAAGGTGAGAGTGTGCATGTGTGCATGTGTGTATGTGTGTTTGTATGTGGGCATGTGTGTGTGGTGCGAGTGTGCATGTGTGTATGTGTGTTTGTATTTTGGCATTGTTGTGGTGGTGCGAGTGTGCATTTGTTAATGTGTGTTTGTATTTGGGCATTGTGGGGTGCGATTGTTGCATGGTGTTTTTTTTTGGTTTGTATGTGGGCATGTGTGTGTTTGGTGGCAAGTGGTGCCATGTGTTTTTTTTGTTTTTTGTTGTGGTCATGTTTTGTTTTGGTGCTGGTTGCAAGTTTTTATTTGTGTTGTATTGTGGGCATGTGTGTGTGGTGCGAGTGTGCATGTGTGTATGTGTGTTTGTATGTGGGCATGTGTGTGTGGTGCGAGTGTGCATGTGTGTATGTGTGTTTGTATGTGGGCATGTGTGTGTGGTGCGAGTGTGCATGTGTGTATGTGTGTTTGTATGTGGGCATGTGTGTGTGGTGCGAGTGTGCATGTGTGTATGTGTGTTTTTATGTGGGCATGTGTGTGCGGTGCGAGTCATTGTATATCATCATGTATCATTGTGCATCATTCTTCATCATGGTATATCATTGTACATTTTCATGCACTATCGTACATCATCTTGCATCATTGAACATCATCTTGCATCATTGCACATCATATTGCATCATTGTACATCACCCTAAATCATCTTGCATCATTGCACATCATATTGCATCATTATACATCACCCTACATCATATTGCATCATTGTACGTCCATATTGCAGAATGTACTCACCACTCTCATATTCATCATTGTACATCATATTGCATCATTGTGCATCACCCTACATCATATTGCATCATTGTACATCATATTGCATAATTGTACATCATATTGCATCATTGTACATCACCCTACATCATCTTTCATCATTGTACATCATCTTGCATCATTGTACATCACCATACATCATCTTGCATCATTGTACATCACCTTGCATCATTGTACATCATATTGCATCATTGTACATCACCCTACATCATCTTGCATCACCCTACATCATCTTGCATCATTATACATCATCTTGCATCATTGTACATCATATTGCATCATTGTACATCACCCTACATCATCTTGCATCATTGTACATCATCTTGCAAATCATTGTTACATCACCCTACATCATATTGCATCAAGCATTGTCGTCATATTGCATCTTTGCATCCACTACATCATATTGCAATCATTGTACAAGTCATATTGCATAATTGTAGCCTCCTATTTGCATCATTGTACATCACCCTACATCATCTTGCATCATTGTACATCATCTTGCATCATTGTACACACCATACCATCATCTTGCTCATTGTACATCACCTTGCATCATTGTACATCATATTGCGATCATTGTAATCCCTACATCAATCTTGCATCACCACTACATCATCTGTGCATCATATACATCATCTTGCATCATTGTACATCATATTGCATCATTGTCATCCAAAAAAAAAAAAAAAACCCTACATCATCTTGCATCATTGTACATCATCTTGCATCATTGTACAGCATATTGCATCATTGTACATCACCCTACATCATATTGCATCATTGTACATCATATTGCATCATTATACATCATCTTGCATCATTGTACATCCCCTAACATCATCTTGCACAGTGTACAGCATATTGCATCCTTATACATCAACCCTATACCCTACAAATCATATTGCAATTCCTTGTACAATCATATTGCATCAATTGTACATCACCTCTACATCATATTGCATCATTGTACATCACCCTACGTCATATTGCATCATTGTACATCACCCTACATCATCTTGCATCATTGTACATCATATTGCATCATTGTACATCACCCTACATCATATTGCATCATTGTACATCACCCTACATCATCTTTCATCATTGTACATCATCTTGCATCATTGTACATCACCATACATCATCTTGCATCATTGTACATCACCTTGCATCATTGTACATCATATTGCATCATTGTACATCACCCTACATCATCTTGCATCACCCTACATCATCTTGCATCATTATACATCATCTTGCATCATTGTACATCATATTGCATCATTGTACATCACCCTACATCATCTTGCATCATTGTACATCATCTTGCATCATTGTACATCACCCTACATCTATTGCCATCATGTACAATCATATTGCATCCAGTGTGCTCAACCCTACAATCATATTGTCAATCATTGTACATCATATTGCATAATTGTACATCATATTGCATCATTGTACATCACCCTACATCATCTTTCATCATTGTACATCATCTTGCATCATTGTACATCACCATACATCATCTTGCATCATTGTACATCACCTTGCATCATTGTACATCATATTGCATCATTGTACATCACCCTACATCATCTTGCATCACCCTCATCATCTTGCAATCATTATACATCATCTGCATCATGTACATCAGATTGCATCATTGTACATCACCCACAGTCATCTTTGCATCATGTCATCATCCTTGCATCATTGTAGCAGCAATTTTGCAATCATTGTACTCACCTACATCATATTGCATCATTGTACATCATATTGCATCATTATACATCATCTTGCATCATTGTACATCACCCTACATCATCTTGCATCATTGTACATCATATTGCATCATTATACATCACCCTACATCATATTGCATCATTGTACATCATATTGCATCATTGTACATCACCCTACATCATATTGCATCATTGTACATCACCCTACGTCATATTGCATCATTGTACATCACCCTACATCATCTTGCATCATTGTACATCATATTGCATCATTGTACATCACCCTACATCATATTGCATCATTGTACATCACCCTACATCATATTGCATCATTGTACATCATATTGCATCATTGTACATCACCCTACATAAATCATATTTGCCTCATTGTAACTGATTTTTGCATCATTGTACATCATATTGCATCATTGAACATCACCCTACGTAGTCATCTTGCTCATTGTAACCTCAGATTTTTTTTGCATCATTATTCATCTCGGCTTTTGTGCATCATCGCACATCATCATGCTAATTGTACCCCATACACAATCCCGAACCCCAAAAAAAGCCCTTCCCAACCCTTTCCACCACCCTCTCACCCCTCTCCCCCCTCCCCCCACCCCCTTACCCCTCCACCCCACCAAACCCCCTCCACAACCACACCACTTATCTCCCCCCTCTCCCCCCTTACTTCCCTTGCATGTGTCCTAAGGTCTTTGCCCTATGGGCGGCTCAGGCCAGGAGTGCACTCTGCAAAAGAAAACGCCTAGCCCCCTCCATCACACCATCCCCGTCATCCCCCACTTCCCCCCCTCCCCCCCTCCCCCCCCCCCCACCCCCCCCACACCCACATCCCCCCCCCCCCATCCACCCACACCCAACCACCCACCCCCACACCCAGCCCACGCCCCAACCACACACAAACCGGCACCTCGCTACTTCCCACCCTCCCCCCTCTCCCCTCTCCTCCACACCCCCCCACCCACACACCACACCACCACTTTCCCTTCCCCCACCCCTCTTCTCCCCCCTCTCCCCCTCCCCCACACCCCCACACTCCCATCACAACCACTTATCCCTTCCCCTCCCCCCCACCTCCCCCACCCCCCCCTTACTTCCTTCCCCGCATGGTGTCCAAAGTCTTTTGCCCCTATGGGATGCTCAGTCCCTGAGGGCACTCGGCAGATTGATACACTAGCTGCGCTCCTAAACACCTTGGCGGTCATCCCTATGGAGGGGGGTGGGTGGGCCTCCTTGCAGGTAGGGAACAGCAATATGATGTATATTTGATATGTCATCCCTCTGTAGGTTTTAGAGTTTAGGGTTTAGGGTGGGCCTCCTTGCAGGTAGGGAACAGCAATATGATGTATATTTGATATGTCATCACAATGTAGGTTTTAGGGTTTAGGGTTTAGGGTGGGCCTCCTTGCAGGTAGGGAACAGCAATATGATGTATATTTGATATGTCATCACTATGTAGGTTTTAGGGTTTAGGGTTTAGTGGTGGGCCCTTCCTTTGCGGTAGGGAACCAAGCAATATGAGTAATTTGATATGTCCTCACTATGTCGGTTTTTTAGGGTTATGGTTTAGGGTGGGCCTCCTTGCAGGTAGGGAACAGCAATATGATGTATATTTGATATGTCATCCCTATGTAGGGCTTAGGGTTTAGGGTTTAGGGTGGGCGTCCTTGCAGGTAGGGAACAGCAATATGATATCAGGGTGGGGGGTGGGGGTGGGATGGAGGTGTGTGTGGGGGGGTGGGATGGAATGGGGCTGGGGTGGAAATGAGTGCGCTGGGGTGGGGGTGGATGGGGCACATGGCGGTCATCCCTGTGGAGGATGGTGGGTGGGCCTCCTTGCAGGTAGGGAATGGCAATATGTACATCGTGTGTACATTGTATATGACATGTACGTGGGTGGGCCTCCCGGCAGGTGGGGAACGGTAATATGATATCCGGGTGGGGTAGGGAATGGCACATGGCAGTGTACGGATGGCGGCACACACACATGCCAGGTATGTGTAGGGAGCGGCAATATATCTTCAGGTTGGGTAGGGCGTTCGGGGTGGGGTTGGTGGGGATGGTGGTGCACCTGGCATTTTTAAGGATGGCGGCATACACATCTGCCAGGTATGTGGAGGGAACGGCAATAAGATATCATATGATGCTGGTAATCTGACTAAGATAAAGTCACCATTTACATACAATATCAAATGATGCAATTTGCATGCTATCAAATGCTATCGTACTCGCCTTGCCACATATATGATTGCACACCCCACCCCCCCACCCACCCACCCACCCACACCCACACACACCCACACACACTAACATACACACATATACACACACACACTAACACACACACACTAACACACACACATATAGTCATACACACACACTAACACACACACACACACACACATAGTCATACACACACACACATATAGTCATACACACACACACTAACACACACACACATATTCATCACACACCGCCTAACATACACACACACTATTGTCATAACCCCACCTAACCAACCACAGATATTCACAACAACAACACACACCATAACACAACCACTAACACACACACACTGACACTCTGACACAACCACACACACACATAACACATACACTAACATACACACACTAACACACACACATATAGTCATACGCACACACACACTAACACACACACAAATAGTCACGCACACACACATAACACACACACACTAACACACACACACACTAACACACACACACATAGTCACACACACACATAACACACACACACACTAACACTCACACATACACTAACACACACATAAACACGCACACATAACACACACACACACACACACACGCACACACACACAAATACCCCCCCCCCCCCCCCCCCCCCCCCAACACACACACACACTGTGCCTACTTGCAGGACATGCCCTACCTTGACGACGACGCTCAGCTGGCTCAAAAGTTCAGGGGCGTGGCCGGGGTTCTACTAGTGCTCAAAGAGTTCAGCAAGAACCCCCTCCTGCTTCGCCTGGCCGATGCGACCCCTGGCCGTGGCCTCCAAAGCCTGTCTTGCTCCGTGAAAAGGGAGAAATGCTTCTATATGATGCATCAATCGCCAGTCACCAACAGCATGGCTCGGTCCGTCCTGAAGCATGTCCAACGCTTCCTCCTCACTCGCGACCCGGAGCACCACCACACATGTGCAGACCAGTCGAAGAGCCGTTTGCTTTCGTTCATGCTCTTCCCGGTGCGCAAGGGACCCACTCATCAACCGTTTCCTACAAGTGTCAGACGCTGAGGGTAGGTTTTCACAATAAAAACATACCACTACCATGCCTCGCCACACCCCACCACACATCCTACCACTACATATAACACCATACACACACCACATACAGCACCACACCACACATGTGCAGACCAGGCAAAGAGCCGATTGCTTTCGTTCATGCTCTTCCCGGTGACCAAGGACACACTCACCGTTTCCTACAGTGTCAAGACGCTGAAGGGTGAGGTCTGCAGCAATGAAGAGCATACCACCACCACACCCCGCAACACCCCGCCAAACACCCCACCACCACATACACCACCACACACACACCACATACAAGACCACACCACACACACACCAGATATGACACCACACACAAACCACACACACACAACCTCTAATATCGCCACAACTACACACACACAACCACAGACAACCCACACACCACCTCATACCACACAGCCCACACACACCGACATACTACAACACCACAGCCACACACACACCACATACAACACCACACCACACACACACGCCACATAGAACACCACACCACACACACCACACCGCACAACACAACACATACACACCACACTACACCACACACACACACACACCACACAACCCCACACCACAAGCAACTACACACCACACCCCAACACAAAACTATATACCCACACACACACCACTACACACAAACAACACGCACACCACACTTGTCACAACACCACAACACCACACGCACACCACACATACAACCCACACCCCCACATAACACACCAGCACAGCCCAAACTAACAACCACCCCACCCACACACACACCACTACACCACACCACCACATACACCACCACCCCAACAACCACAAAACCACACCACAACCAAAACAACACACTCACCACATACAACACCACAACACATCACCACATACAACACCGACACAGCACAAACATCATACACACCACATACACCACCCAGCACCACACCACATACACCACACTACCAATACACACCACAACCACACCAACACCACACCAAACACCCACACCACGATACAACACACCCCACACCACATACACACACACAGCCCCCCAACCACAAACACACCACACACACACCACATACACCACACACCACATACACTACCACACCACACCACACCATACCATACCAAACCACACACACCACATACAACACCACACACACACCACATACACACCACATACACACCACACACCACACACACACCACATACACACCACATACACACCACACACCACACCACACCACACAACACACACACCACATACACCACACACCACATACACTCACACCACAAACCACACCATAACCTAAAACCAAAACCATACACATCACATCACCAACACACACACCAAATACACAACCAATACCACCACACACCACACAACACACACACACACATACACACCACATACCACCACCCACCACACACACACCACATACACAACCAACTACCGACCAAACACACACACAACACCACATACACACCACACACCACACCACACCACAAAACACCACAAACACACCACACAACCCACACACGCCACTACACACCACACCAACACACCACACCACATACACACCACATACACACCACACCACACCACACAAAACCACTACACACCACATACACACCACACACCACACACACACCACATACACACCACATACACCCCACACACCACACCACCACGTACCACATCACACCACACACCACACCCACACACCCCACACCACACACCACCACACCCCACACACAACCACATCACCCACCACTACACAACCAACAACAACCACAACAACACACCACTACACACCACACACCACACACCACACACACCCCACATACCACCACATACACACCACAATCCACACCACACCACATACCCACCTACAACAACCCCAACCACATACCCACCACAAACACACCACACACCACACACACACCACATACACACCACATACACACCACACACCACACACACACCACATACACACCACATACACCACCACATACACACCACACACCACACACACACCACATACACACCACATACACACCACACACCATACACACACCACATACACATCACATACACACCAAACACCACACACCAAAACCCCACACAAATACATCCACATACACACCAAACACCACACACACACCACATACACACCACACACACACCACATACACACCACATACACATCACACACCACACGCACACCCCACTACACACCACAAACACCACAACACACACACACCACACACCACATAACACCACACACGACACCACAATAAAAACACACCAATACACACCACTACACCCACACACCACACACACACACATACACCCACATCAACCACATAAACTACCACATCAACACCACATATACACCACACACCACACATCACACCCGACACACCAACCACATACCCACCACTACACCCACACAACCAATAACACACCTCACATCAACCCACATTCAACGCACCTACAACCACAGTTAGTGTGCAGCGCTGAAGAACACGGCGCCGCTCTAACTGATGCTAGATGAGGGTGTTGGGAGCGTGGTGCTGCACGTCCACCACACCACACACACACCACACACAGCACCACAGTACACTACACCACACCACACCACACCACACCACACCATACCACACCACACACACAACACACACCACACCACACCACACCACACCACACCACACACAACACATACACCACACACCACTACACACACACACACACACACCGCACCACACCACACCACACCATACCACACGCACCACATACACCACAACACCACAGGTGAGGTGTGCAGCGCTGAGGAACACTGCGACGCTCTACTGATGCTGGACGAGGGTCGTGTTGGGAGCGTGGTGCTCTACGTATGTGCCTTCGACGCGTTCAAGCGCATATCAGACGAGCTGTCGCGTTTGTTCTACACCAGGGTGAACCCACCGCTGTCCTTGTTCCTATGCGAGCTGATGATGCACTTCAGTATGGCGCTGAGGGAGAGGCTGGCTGTAGATCCTGAACTCGGCGCAGCCGCCGCTGCCGCTGATGCAAAGGTAAACCCTAAACCCTGAACCTTAGACCCTAAACCCTAGACCCTGAACTCGGTGCAGCCGCCACTGCCGCTGATGCAAAGGTAAACCCTAAACCTTAGACCCTATACCCTAGACCCTGAACTCAGCGCAGCCGTCGCTGCCGCTGATGCAAAGGTAAAACTTAACCGTTAGCCTTATACCCTAGACCCTGAACTCAGGGCAGCCGCCGCTGCCTCTGATGCAAAGTTAAACCCTAAACCCTAAACCCTAAAACCTAGACCCTGAATTCAGCGCAGCCGCCGCTGCCGCTGATGCAAAGGTAAACCCTAAACCCTAGACCCTGAACTCAGTTCAGCTGCCGCTGCCACGATGCAAAGGTAAACCCTAAACCTTAAAACCCTAGACCCTGAACTCAGCGCAAAAAGTATAACCCTTATCCCTAAACCCTAAAACCCTAAACTAGAAAACCATTATCCTAAACCTTAATCCCTAAACCCTGAAACCCTGCCGCTGATGCCAAGGTGGCAGAGCATGTCGAGCGCGAGGGGTTCCTGCCCTTGCCTGAGGAGGAGGACGCCATATGGACAGTCCCTCAGCCCAAGGCTCATTTTGACCTGGACCGTGCTGCGGCCGACATCGTCATCAGGTAATATATTGTATGTATCCATGTTTAGGGTTTAGGGTTCAGGTCCCGCAGCCCAAGGCTAATTTTAACCTGGACGGCGCGGCGGCTGGCATTGTCATCAGGTATTACGGACAGACAGACAGACAGACAGACAGACAGACAGACAGGTAGACAGACAGACAGGTAGAACAGACAGACAGACAGACAGACAGACAGACAGACAGACAGACAGACACACATACATATGCACACACACACAGGGGTGGTGAAGCCGGCAAATCAGATGAAGAGGTGGGAGAGGGTGCGGAAGATACAGAGCATACTGATGCAATTCGAGCCTTCCAGGAGCGAACAGCACACACACACACATGCACACACACTTACATACACACACACAAACACACACACACACACACACACACACATACACACACACACATACACGCACACACACACATAAATACATACACACACACACACACATACACACACAGGGGTGGTGAAGCCGGCAAAGCAGAGGAAGAGGCGGGAGAGGGTGCGGAGGATACAGAGCGTGCTGATGCAATCCGAGCCTTTCAGGAGCGGGCAGCCATGATGGAAGACCCCTCCTTGGAGCGCACGAAGCAAATGAAGCAACTGAGAGAGGCAGCGGCTGCGGCGGCAACGGCGGAGACAGTGGTGGCTGGGGAGCAGGAGCGCGAGAAGCTGTGGGAGGTACTGTTCATTTCTCTTTTCGATAATTTCGAAAATTCAAAATCAAAGCGCGAGAAGCTGTGGGAGGTACTGTTCATTTCTCTTTTCGAAAGTTTCAAATTTCAAAATTCAAAGCGCGAGAAGCTGGGGGAGGTACTGTTCATTTCTCTTTTCGAAGTTTTTAAATTTTCAAAAATCCAGAACACGAGAAGCTGTGGGAGGTACTGTTCATTTCTCTTTTCGAAGTTTTTAAATTTTCAAAAATCCAGAACACGAGAAGCTGTGGGAGGTACTGTTCATTTCTCTTTTCGAAAATTAATCTGGCACCAACACCAACACCAACACCACACCACCACCAACAACAAAACAAAACCCCCAAACAGCACAACAACACAACAACAACAACAAAACACACAACGACAAACAATCACACGCAACAACAACAACACAAACACAACAACAACAACACAACACACAACCACAACAACACCACACCAACCCCAACACCAACACCGACACACCAAACAACACCAACGCACCAACAACACCAACCCACCAACAACACACCAACACAACCACCAACCAACTCAACACACAACCATAACAACAACACACCAACAACCCAACACCAACCCACAACAAACCAACACACCCCACCAACAACACCAACAACACCAACAACACCAACAACCCAAACACACCAACACCAACAACACCAACAAACACCAACAACACCAACACACACCAACAACACCAACAACACCAACAACACCAACAACACCAACAACACCAACAACACCAACAACACCAACAACACCAACAACACCAACAACACCAACAACACCAACAACACCAACACCAACAACATCACACCAACAACAGCAACACCAACCACAACAAACAACCAACAACACCAACAACACCAAGCACCCACCACACCAACATGACCACACCCCAGACACCCCCACACACCAACAACACCAACAACACCAACAACACCAACACACACCAACACACACCAACCCTACCACATCCTGCAGGTACTGGTCACACTCCACCCGCGCACCACTCCACACTGGGCATTTCAAACACCAACGCCTCACATGCCTCCACGCACCACAATGAAGGTGTACCCTTAACCTTTCATCAGCTACGAAACCGCAACACTGGAGCTCCTTCCACCATCCGCGGCGGGCAGCCCCCTCAGCGGTACTGACCCAGGTGCGCATAACAATACATACATACACCACATACATAACATGACACACACATACATACATTACATACATACATACCTCCATACAGACATGCAGCACATACATACTACATACATACATATCACATACATACATAATACTACATACATGCATGCATACCAACATACATACATACAATACATACCTACATACATACAACCTACATACATACCTACTTACATCATACAGACATACATACATACATACATAATACATACCTACATACACACACATAACTCTACGTACTTACTTACGTACTCCTGCTACATACAAATACATACTTACATCATACATTACATACCTAAATACATGCAATGCACATACATACATCCATACCATACATACATACAGCACACATAACATACAATACAGTCCATACATACATCATACATACATACATCATCCTAACATACATACATACACATACACACCTACGGGTCATTATACATGCTAGGTTGCTTTAACCTCAACTTTCATCAGCACAAAACTGTCAATGGCTGCAGCTCCTCCCACCAGCAGTGTGTCAGCACCCTCAAATAAGGAAATTGGCCAGGAACATGCGTCCATGATGCACAATGTTGGGCAGGGCCCCCCCTCTTCACGGGGGCGGGAGCCCCTAGTTCCCCCATTGGTCCGTCGATCGCCGAACCCTCCATCGCATCCCTACTGTCTGCCCTAACCGGTGGCGTCACAAGCCCCGCCACGGTGGCAGGCAACCACTTGTCTCCCGGTACTACGAGCGCACCATTTATCCCCACCTGCATCTCCTGTCGAGGTAAGTCCGTCGACATTCACTCCTCCGCACAATTTGTAACGTCACAGGCGGACCGCTGCATATTAAACTTGTATGCTCTTGTTGCTCATTTAGCACATTTACTTTTTATTACTTTCTATTTATGTTCTTTTGCATATCAAGGGGTAGCCAAATAGGGGGACTTATAAAGGTCATGATAACGCCTGGTGGGCGTGTGTCCAAAAGGGAAGCCCATCGGGTGCGGTGGGGAGCTGCCATCCTACCATCACTGGACAAGCTAACTCATCGCGCGTTGAACTATCTACCATACCTGCCCAAAAACGCCAATAGCGACCAATGGGTAATTCGAGACACCCCCCACTGCTTTCATTCTTATAGTGATTCAGACTACCACTAAACCAATGTATATCACCAAAAGAGGCTGAATAGGGGACTTACTCAACCTTGAAAAACCGGTTGCATAAAAATGGTGCCGCGAGGGGTGCAGAAAGGGTGTTGTAGGGTGGCAGAAAGGCCGGTAGTAGGGTGCAGAAAGGGTGTATATGGGTGCATGAAAGGGTAGCGCATGGGTGCAGAACGGGTTGCTGTAGGGTGCAGAAATGCTGTGGTAGGGGTGCCGCAAAGGGTTTGTATGGGGTATCAGAAAGGCCGTTGTATGGGTGCAGAAAAGGGTGTATAGGGGTGCAGAAAAGGGTGCCGCAGGGTTGCAGAAAGGGGTGTGGTAGGGGTGCAGAAAAGGGTGGTATAGGGGTGCAGAAAAGTGTGCCGCAGGGGTGCAGAAAGGGGTGTGGTACGGGGCTAAAAGTGTGGTTGTAAGTGGTGCTGCAAAAAGGTTGTGGTCGTAGGGTGCAGAAAAGGGTGTCGTAGGGGAGACGTAGGGGTGGAGAAAAGGTTGCTGTAAGGGCGGAAAGGGTGTTGTAGGGGTGCAGGAAAGGGTGTCGTAGGGGTGCAGAAAAGGTAAATAGGTTTTCAAACACATGCTTTCTACTGTGTCCACTGACTTCTCAACCCTTTGACATTCAACATACATAACCGATGCATGGAACCCCTATCTCGCGTAACCCATGCTGGCTCCCCCACACAACCTCCCCCCCGCCCGGCCTTCGTAGGAATGGTAACCCATGGCGAGTAACCCCCCCCGTAACCCCCACCCCACCCCCCCCCCCCCCCCCCCCCCGACCCCAGCATCACTACCAACCCACCCCACCCCCTCACACTCAACACATTAGATATCAGGAACTCCCTGTCAGCGTTCCCATACTGGCTCTCCCCCCCCCCCCCCCCCCCCTTCACACACACACCCACAACACACCCCCCCACACACACCCACCTATAGTACTCAACAGCACTTCATATAGCAATGTGACCCCTGTCCGCTACACCCCATCTGGCCCTTGCAACAGCAACAACATGAGCTGGAGCAGCTTCCGTTGGACTGGGAGACTCCTCACAGAGCCTGCCAACTCATCATGTGAGGGTGTTGGTTTTGAGTTTTGTGTGTGTGAGTGTCGTGCGTTTTTCGTGTATTTAGTTTGTGGATTTTTATGTGTGTGAGATTTTGTTGTACGGTGTTTGAGTAGTGAGTTGTGGCTGTGCTGTGAGAGTTTGTGTTTTGTACGTGTTGTGAGGTGAGTTTGAGTGAGTTTGTGGTATGTGTGTGGTGTGCGTTTGTGTTGTGTGTGTGCGCTGTGTGGTGTGGGGTGTGAGTGAGCTTGCGTGGCGCTTGTGTGTTTGTGTTTCTTGTGTGGTTGTGTGTGTGTAATGTGTGTGTGTGTGTGTGGTATGTGTGTGTGTGTGAGTGTGAGTGAGCTTGAGTGTGAGTTTGTGTGTGTTTGTATGTGTGTGTGTGTGTGTGTGCTCTCACGTATGTCAGTTTGTCTGTGTGAGAGTTTGTGTGTGTGTTTGAGAGAGAGTTTGTGTGTGTTTGTGAGTGTGTGTGTGTGTAATCAGCTGTTTAATAGTTCCCTTCAATTTTGCACACATACACCCTCCCTTTTTCTACATGTGCAGATGCCGCCCCACCCTGCTCTGTAAACATGAGTCGAGCACAGGCATGTCTCCTGTGCTGGTACCCCCTCACCCTCCCCCCCTTCCCCCCCACCCACCCTGCCTCTGCGAACCCGAGTTGCGCACGGTGCATGCTTTCCTGCGCTTGTACCCCCTCCCCCCTCCCCCCTTCTTCCCCCCCCCACCCACCCTGCTCTGTAAACATGAGTTGAGCACGGGCATGTCTCCCTGTGCTGTAACCCCCTCCCCCCCCTCCTCCCCCCTCCCCCCACACAACCCAAACCCCACCCCAACCCCAACCCCAACCCCAACCCAACCCCAACCCCAACCCGGACCCACCCCAACCCCAACCTCAACCCCAACACCACCCACACACACACACACACACACACCCCACACCCCACCTCACCCCCCCACCTCACCCCACACCCCACCCTCCTTTGTAGGAACAGTACCCCATGCCGGTAACAAAGCTGGTGGGGGCTCCACACGGGAATTGGGAGAAGGGAGTGGCAGTACACTGTCCGACGTTGGCGGGGCTGTGCAGGTGCGTAGTTGTTTTGGTACACACACACACATACATACACACAGTCAAGAGCTGTGCAGGTGCAAAGTTCTTTTTGGTACCCCATGCTGGTGGGGGGTCCACAGGGGAATTGGGAGAAGGGAGTGGCAGTTCACTCTCCGACGTTGGCGGGGCTGTGCAGGTGCGAAGTTCTTTTTGGTACGTCATGCGGGTGGGGGGTCCACAGGGGAATTGGGAGAAGGGAGTGGCAGTACACTCTCCGACGTCGGCGGGGCTGTGCAGGTGTGTAGTTGTTTTTGGTACCCCATGTGGGTGGGGGGTCCACAAGGGAATTGGGAGAAGGGAGTGGGGTGACGCTATCCGACGATGGCGGGGCTGTGCAGGTGTGTAGTTGTTTTTGGTACCCCATGTGGGTGGGGGTCCACAAGGGAATTGGGAGAAGGGAGTGGGGTGACGCTATCCGACGATGGCGGGGCTGTGCAGGTGCGTAGTTTTATTTGTTGTATCCCCCCCACCCCCCCCCCCCCCCCCTCTCCCTCACCCCCCCCCCCACACACACACACCACATAGAGTCAAGGGCTGTGCAGTGGGGTTGTTGGGCAAGTCCCTTTTGCTTTTTTGCATACCCCTACCCCTACTCCTATTTGCCTACCCCTAACCCTAACCCAAACTCTATCACTACCCCTACTTGCCTATTCGCCTATTCGCCTGTTTGCCTACCCCTAGCTCTTTTTGCCTACCCTGGACTGTAACAACAACTTATTTATGGATTTAGGTGCTTGTACCAGAGCTAGCTAGGGTGCCCATGGTCCCTACAGGCGACTATGGAGAAGATGGACAGGGCAGTACAGGTTGGCTGACAGCTGGCAGTGGTGGAGGCCAAGCCAACTCCGGTCACGTTTCCCACTTCAGCCTTGGGGACAACACTGGCAGCAATGGAGGCCAAGCCAACTCAGGTTATGTTTCCAAGTTAGACCCTGGCTACATCCCTGGCAGCAACGGTGGAGGTGGAGTTGGCGGCGGTGGCGGAGGAGCAGGAGGCGGCGGCGGCGGAGGAGGAGTAGGAGGAGGCGGTGCAGGTAGGATGTGTGTGTTTGTTACAGTCCAGGGGTAGGGGGCGTGCCAATTAGGGACTTGCCAAACCTCATAAAATCAAGAAACAAATTATAGTTAATGAGGAGGTGGCGGCAGTGGCGGCGGAGAAGGAGGAGAAGGAGAAGGAGGAGGTGCAGGTAGGAGGTGTGCTTTTGGTACAGTCCAGGGGTATTGGACGTGCCATTTAGGGACTTGCCAAACCTCATAAAATCAAGAAACAAATTATAGATTAATGAGGAGGTGGCGGCAGTGGCGGCGGCGGCGGCGGAGGAGGAGGCGGTGCAGGTAGGATGTGTGTGTTTGTTACAGTCCAGGGGTAGGGGGCGTGCCATTTAGGGACTTGCCAAACCTCATAAAATCAAGAAACAAATTATAGATTAATGAGGAGGTGGCGGCAGTGGCGGCGGAGAAGGAGGAGAAGGAGAAGGAGGAGGTGCAGGTAGGAGGTGTGCTTTTGGTACAGTCCAGGGGTATTGGACGTGCCATTTAGGGACTTGCCAAACCTCATAAAATCAAGAAACAAATTATAGATTAATGAGGAGGTGGCGGCAGTGGCGGCGGCGGCGGAGGAGGAGGAGGTGCTTTTGTTACAGCCGGGGGGAGGGGTAGGGGACGTGCCACTTTGGGACGTGCCAAACCTAAAAAAATCAAAATTCAAATTATACAGTAAGATGGAGGAGGAGGCAGCGCAGGAAGGATGTGTGTGTTTGTTACAGTCCAGGGGTGGCCTTTAAGGCTATTGGGACTTGCCAAACCTTAAGAAAAGAAGAAACAAAAGATAGATTAAGGAGGAGGAGGAAGAGGAGGAGGCAGTGAGGTAGGATGTGTGTGTATGTTACAGTCCAGGGGATAGAGGGATGTCAGGGAGGAAGGCAGGGTGGGGTGTGTGGGTGGGGCATGCACAGGTGTGAGTATTTTTACAGTCCAGGGGTAGCCTATAATGCTATAGGAACTTGCCACCAAACCTAAAAACATCAAGATACAAATGATAGATTAAGGAGGAGGAGGAGGAGGAGGAGGAGGCAGCAGCGCAGGTAGGGTGTTTGTGTATGTTACAGTCCAGGGGTAGTCTACTAAGCTTAAGGGACTTGCCAAACTAAAAACAAAATCAAGTATGAGGAGGCGTCAGACCTCACACGCACACACACACAAACACACACACACAAACACACACACACACAAACACACACACACACACACACACAAACACACACACACACATACACACAAACACACAAACATACCCAGACATACACACACATTGTAGGAGCTGCTGGATTTAGATCCCACAACACACTTTGTATCTCACGCGCTCACACACAAATTGATACACACACATAAACACACACACGCACACACACAAACTGATACACACACATAAACACACACACGCACACACACAAACTGATACACACACATAAATAAACACACACACCCACACACACAAACTGATACACACACATAAACACACACACGCACACACACAAACTGATACACACACATAAACATACACATACTGTAGCAGCAGCTGGTTTCCTGTCCCACAACTCCCTATTTATACCACACACACACACTCACACACACGCAAACACACACACCTTGCAGGAGCCGCTGATTTCCTGTCCCACAACTCCCTATTTATACCACACACACACACACCTTGTAGGAGCCGCTGGTTTCAGGGCCCACAACTCCCTAGGCCTTCACGTTCACGAAGCAGGCAACACCAGCTGGGCAGTGAATGGAGAGCGGCTTGGCTTAAACAGCAACAACGCTGGGGGCGGAGCAAATCTTGCTGAGCAGGTGAATGCCGTGTCTTATCTTGATATGTTTTGTATTCTTATTTTGAGCGGCTTGGCTTAGGGGCTGACAACAATGCCGTGGTGGAGGAAATTCTGCTTGAGCAGTTGGGACTGCGTGTCTTATCTTGATATGTTTTGTATTCTTATTTTGAGCGGCTTGGCTTAGGGCTGACAATGCAGTGGTCGGAGGAAATCTTGCTGAGCAGGTGAATGCCGTGTCTTATCTTGATATGTTTTTGTATTCTTATTTTGAGCGGCTTGGCTTAGGGCTGACAATGCAGTGGTCGGAGGAAATCTTGCTGAGCAGGTGAATGCCGTGTCTTATCTTGATATGTTTTGTATTCTTTATTTTACGCGGCTGGCTTCGGGCTGTACAATTTTCAGTTGGTGGCGGAAATCTTGTGAGCAGGTGAATGCGTGTCTTATCTGGATGTGTTGTATTCTTATTTTTGGGAGCGGCTGGTTAGGGCGACAATGGCAGTGGTCGGAGGAAAGCTTGCTGAGCAGGTGAATGGCCGTGTCTTACTTGATTGTTTTGTATTCCTTATTTTGACCGGCTGGCTCTAGCTGACAATTCAAGTGGTCGAGAATCTTGCTGAGCATGTGAGCCGTTGCTTATCTTATATGTTTTGTGGTATCTTATTTTGAGCGGCTTGGCTTAGGGCTGACAATGCAGTGGTCGTGGAGAAATTCTTGCTGACAAGGTGAATGCCGTGTCCCTTTCTTGAGAGGTTTGTATTCTATTTTGAGCGTCTTGGCTTAGGGCTGACAATTCATTCGGAGGCACTCTTGCTGAGCCAGTTTATGCCGTGTCTTATCTTGATATGTTTTTGTATTCTTATTTTGAGCGGCTTGGCTTAGGGCTGACAATGCAGTGGTCGGAGGAAATCTTGCTGAGCAGTTGAATGCCGTGTCTTATTTTGATATGTTTTTTATCTTTTTGATCGCTTGCTAGGGGCTGACACTGGAGGTAGGAGGAAATCTTGCTGAGCAGGTAATTGCGTGTCTATCTTGGATATTTTGTATTCTTATTTTGAGTCGGCTTGGCTGGCTGACCATGCATAGGTAAGGGAAATCCTTGCTGAGCAGGTGAAGGCCGTGTCTTATCAATCTTGATATTTTTTGTAGTTCTTATTTTGAATTTTGACGGCTTGGCTTGGGCTGGACAATGCAAGTAGGAGGAAATCTTGCTGAGCAGGTGAATGCCGTGTCTTATCTTGATATGTTTTTGTATTCTTATTTTGAGCGGCTTTGCTAGGCTGACATGCGTGGGTCAGGGAAGGAAATCTTCGGCAGTTGAATGCCGTGTCTTATTTTGATATGTTTTTGTACTATTATTTTGAGATGTTCTTGTACAATTATTTTGAGTGGCTTGGCTTAAACAGCAACACTGCTGTAGCTGAGCAAATCTTGCTGAGCAGGAGAATGCTGCAGTTTATTCTGAGATGTTTTTGTATTCTTATTTTTATTGGCTTGGGTTAAACAGCAACAATTACATAGCCCAGACATATCTTGCTGAGCAGGTGAATGACGCAGTTTATTTAGAGATGTTTGTATGCACAGCCCAGACAAATCTTGCTGAGCAGGTGAATGACGTGTGGTTATTTAGAGATTTGCGGAGATTTGCTACATTTATTTCAAGCAAATATAGCTGGGCAGGTGAATGACGTGTTTCAATTGTTGATATTAGTTGTGGTTATGATAACGCCTGGTGGGGCGTGGTGTTAAGGGAACCCGTCATACACGGGCAGAGAACGGTTTACCTCCTCGACTGGACAAGCTACCATCGCGGTTGACAACGACCTGCAACGCCAAGGGTGGCCGTAGGGGGAATCGAACCCCCGACCCTTCGTCGTTAAAGCGATTTGGTGTACCACTAGACCAATCGTATCACTGAAACGGGCTATACTGGTTATGCATAGCCCAGAAAAATCTAGCTGAGCAGGAGGAATATGTGTGTTTATTTTGAGATTTGCGGAGATCTGCTACATTTATTTCAAGCAAATCTTGCCGAGCACGTTAATGCCGTGTTTAATGTTTTTCATGTTTGGCATTTATTCCAGATGTAAAACAAGTAGTGATAACACCTAGTGGGGTATGGCATTAAAGGAGGGACCCCCCCTGTGAACTCATTCACTCACTCCCACTCACTCCAACTCAAATTGAGCGTCTCAATCTCTCCCACTCCCCACCACCTCTCACTCACTCCTCCCCACCTCTGCCCCCCACTGTCCCAGCTTGATGACCTCCCCGCTGTGGTGGTGGATGGGGTTGGGTTGAATTTATTTCCCCCCCAACTCATCCACTCCCACCACCTGTCCCCACCCCCTCAACCCACTCACCCCCACTCACCACTCACTCACTCACTCACTACCTCACTCACTCACGTCATCACTCACTCACGCACTCCTCACATCCTCCCCCCACCTCTGTCCCCCACTGGTCCCCAACTTGATGCCCGCCGCGCTTTGTTGGTGATTGGGGTTGGTTGATTTTAGGGCCCCCCAAACTCACTCACCCCCACGCACTCCCCACCCTCACCCCCCACCCCACTCACTCATCACTCACTCCCCCCACCCTCTGTCCCAGCTTGATACATCGGCCCGCTTTAAGCCCCCCCCCCCGCCCCCCACCCCCATCCCTATACCACAACACATACATACAAACAAAGCTCTCCCCCCCCCACGTTGCCTGTCAGGCGGGTCTCTGCAACGTTGTTACCCCCACTCCTCACTCCTCCCCACACCTCTGTCCCACTGAACGACCTCCCCTCCCCGCTTGACCCCCCCCCCCCCCCCCCCCCCCCCGCCACCCCTGTACACCACTCCAATCACTCCTACGCCATTAGTGACTCAATCTTTCCCACTCCCCCACCACTCCTCACTCCTGCTCGCGCTCCACCACCGCTGTCCCCTCTGTCCCCAGCTTAGGCCCCCCCCTCCCTCCCCTCCCCTGTAAGCTCACTCCCTCACTCACTCCCACTCACTCCTATTCAAATTGAGTGACTCAATCTTTCCCACTCCCCATCACTCACTCACTCCTCCCCACCTCTGTCCCAGCTTCATCGACCTCCCCGCTACTGTGGTGGATGGGGGTTGGGGGTGATTTTAGGGCGCCCCAAAGCTGCTAGTAGCACCGAAAAGGCTACTTAACGCACCATGGTGCTACACAAAGACTCTTGTTCCTATCCTGAACAAGTTCTAAGCAGCGTCGCCAGCGACCCAAAAAAATGGCGGAGAGTGATCGCGACGGAGCGACAGGTGGCAACGGAAGCGAGCTAGTTACGAGGCCGTTGGCTGACGATCGGGCTTCCATGCGGTCAGATGGATGGCTGGACGACAAATGGGTAACGAACTGGGGCTCCCCTCACTCATAAGGGGGGCAGACCCCAAAAAGGATCATGACCTCTGCCTCTCTCTGTCCCAGTTTGACGACCTCCCCGCCACTGTGGTGGATGTGGGTTGGGGTTAATTTTAGGGCGCCCAAAACTTACTCACCCCCTCTCACTCCCTCTCACTCCTACTCAAATTGAGTGACTCAATCTCTCCCACTCCCCACCACCCACTCACTCACTCAGTCCTCCCCACCTCTGTCCCACTCTGTCCCAGCTTCAGGACCTCCCCCCCCCCCCCCCCCCCCCCCCACTGTTGTGGTGATGGGGTTGGGGTTTGATTTTTAGAGCCCCCCAAACTCACTCCCCACCAACCACTCACTCTTACTCACTCTCACTCCTCCCACGTCTTTCTCTCTGCCCCAGCTCGACGACCTCCCTGCTGTGGTGGTGGATGTGGTGCAGCAAGCATGGGGGCGCCCTGAATGGGCGGCGGACGGAGTGGACGCCTCCGTTGGGGGCAACAACGTGGCAGAGGAGACGCTGACAGGCAAGTGGGGGAAGCTGTTTTGTAGGTGGTGGGGGGGTGTATGTTGTGCAATAGCGGGGCGCTCTGAAATGGGCGGCGGACGGAGTGGACGCCTCCGTTGGGGGCAACAACGTGGCAGAGGAGACGCTGACAGGCAAGTGGGGAGAGCTGTTTGTGTGTGGGCGGGGGTGTATGTGGTGCAACAGGCGTGGGGGCGCTCTGAATGGGCGGCGGATGAGTTGGACGCCCCCATTGGGGGCAACAACGTTGCAGAGGAAACGCTAAGAGGCAAGTGGGGAAGAGCTTGTATGTGGGTGGGGGGTGGGGGTGGGTTATTGGTGCAACAGGCGTGGGTGTGCTCTGAATTCGCAAGGACGGGGTGGAAGCAACCCTTTGGGGTCAACCACGTGCAGATAAACCTGACAGCACTTGGGGAAACTGTTTTTGGTGGGGTCGTGGTACGTGGATGTGGTTTTGGGTTTGGTAGAATTTATGTTTCGGTCTGTCTGTCTGTCTGTCTGTCTGTCCTGTCTGTCACCTGTTCGGTCTTGGCTGTGGGGTCAGATGTAGGTGGGGGGGTAGCCAAAAAGGCCACATGAACATGCCCAACAGACACATCTGCTACGGGCAGCAAACATTACTTGGACAGCTGACGAAGCAACGTGTTGAGAGCTTACATATGCAATGTGCAATGTTACCGTCCAGGGTAGCCAAATAAGGCTGTAACGTTATGTATGTTTACAGTCCAGGGGTTGCCGAAATAGCTTACGTAGGTATGTTACAGTCCAGGGGTCCAATAGCTGTAACTATGTATGTTACAGTCCAGGGGTTGCCAAATAGGCTGTACGTATGTATGTTACAGTCCAGGGGTTGCCAAATAGGCTGTACGTATGTATGTTACAGTCCAGGGGTAGCCAAATAGGCTGTACGTATGTATGTTACAGTCCAGGGGTATCCAAATAGGCTGTACGTATGTATGTTACAGTCCAGGGGTTGCCAAATAGGCTGTATATATATGTGGTTGAGTCCAGGGGTGCCCATAGGCTGTATCGTAAAAAAAACAATGTAGATTACAGTCCAAGGGGTCAGGCAAATAGGCCTGTAGTATGTTACCGTCCTGGTATCCAATAGGCCCTGTACGTTATGGTTACATTGTCCAGGGGTAGCCATTGCCGTACGTATGGATTTACAGTCCACGGGGTGCCAAATAGGCGGTGCTATGTATGTTTACCATCCCGGGTAGCCAATGGGCTGTATATATATGTGTTGCATTCCAGGGGTAGTCTAATGGCTCAACAGTGAACTTGCCCAACCGTGATAGGGAAGGGCTTAACCGAAGAGCACTGAGTAAACGACCCCAAAGTTAGTTTTTGTTTGGGGTTCGGTTCAATCATGCTCATTCCCCTCAAATAGTCTTACAGGACCTGCCCAACAAACAATCTCAAATAGGCTACAGGGACCTGCCCAACAGACAGTCTCAAATAGGCTACAGGGACCTGCCCAACAGACAGTCTCAAATAGGCTACGGGGACCTGCCCACAAAAAGACACTCCTAAATAGTCTACAGGGACCTGCCATCAAACATTCTCAAATAGGCTACCGGGAACTCCACGACATCTCAAATGGGCTAACGTACCTAGCCCAACAACAGGCCCCCCTCAAATAGCGACAGACCTGCCCAAATCAGACATCCCTCAAAAAGGCTTACGGTAGGGACCTGCCCAACAGACAGTCTCAAATAGGCTACAGGGACCTGCCCAACAGACAGTCTCAAATAGGCTACAGGGACCTGCCCAACAGACAGTCTCAAATAGGCTACAGGGACCTGCCCAACAGACAGTCTCAAATAGGCTACAGGGACCTGCCCAACAGACAGTCTCAAATAGGCTACAGGGACCTGCCCAACAGACAGTCTCAAATAGGCTACAGGGACCTGCCCAACAGACAGTCTCAAATAGGCTAAGTACAGGACCCTGCCCAACTGACCAGTCTCAATCGGCACAGGGACCCGCCCACCAGACAGTCCCGCAAATAGCTACAGGGACCTCCCAACGACAGTCCTCAAATAGGCTACAGGGACCTGCCCAACAGACAGTCTCAAATAGGCTACAGGGACCTGCCCAACAGACAAAGTGTTTTTTGTTGTTGTTAGGAAAGGAATTTCACCCACACCTACATCCACATCTACACCCACACCTGCACTTACACCCACACCTGCTTGACTGACACGTTGACAGGCAAGTGGGGAGAGCTGTTCGAGTACCATTACCTGAGCCCACACCCACACCTATATCTACACCCACACCCACACACTGACACTCTGACAGAACACACCCACACACCAACCACACCCACACACTGACACTCTGGCAGAACACACCCACACTGTGACACACTGACACGCTGACAGGCAAGTGGGGAGAGCTGTGCGTGGAACACTGCTTGTGTAGCTAGCAAGCATGGGCGCTGACTTGCCTGACACGCTGACAGAACACACACACACCACCACATACACACACGCTGACGCGCTGACAGAACACACACACCACCACATACACACACGCTGACATGCTGACAGAACACACACACACCACCACATACACACACGCTGACACTCTGCAAACAACCACACCCACCCCACCCCACCACCTGACATAAACACCACACACACACCGGACACTTGGACACACTGACAGAACACCCACCCCCACACACGCGCTGACACTCTGACACGCTTACACGCTGACACACTGACATAACACACACCCACATACCCACACACTGACACTCTGACAGAACACCCACCCACACGCTGACACGCTGACACACTGACATAACACCCACACCCACATACACACACACTGACACTCTGACACGCTTACATGCTGACACACCGACAGAACACACTAACAGGCAAGTGGGGAGAGCTGTTTGTGTACCACTAGTGCAAGGAGCACTCGTGGGCAGCAAAGGACCTCCAGCTACACCTCTTCCCACACCTGCACCGACACGTACACCCACACCCACACCTACATGCACACGCACACCCACACCCACACCCACAGGCAAGTGGGGAGAGCTGTTTGTGTACCACTACTTGTGCACTGAGCACTCGTGGGCAGCAAAGCTCTTCCCACACCTGCACCTACACTTACACCAACACCCACACCTATTCCCACACCTGCACCGACACTTACACCCACACCTACACTTCCCCCACACCTTCAACTTCTCCCACACCCACCCACCCACCCCCACACCCCCACACACACACGACACTGGCAGAACATACCCACACCCACAGTAAGTTGGGAGGAGCGTTCGTGTTACCACTTTACTTGCTCAACGAGCACTCGTGGGCGGCAAAGGACCTCCAGCTACACCTCTTCCCACACCTGCACCGACACGTACACCCACACCCACACCTACATGCACACGCACACCCACACCCGCACCCACACCCACACCCACACCCACACCTACATGCACACGCACACCCACACTGGCACCCACACCCACACCCACACCCACAGGCAAGTGGGGAGAGCTGTTCGTGTACCACTACTTGTGCAATGAGCACTCGTGGGCGGCAAAGGAGGGGTTCTCGGTAGAGTGGGTCAACCAGGAGGAGGAGAGTGAAAAGCCGTACGACTTGGTCCTGCGTCGCAACGAGGAGGTGTTGTACATTGAGGTGCGTTGTTGTGGTATTTGCACACACACACACACACATATACACACATGCACACACACATGCACACACACACACACACACACACACATGCACACACATGCACACACACATGCACACACATGCACAATCACCTTTTCCCTATGCAACGCCATCCATAATTCCTCCACTCCACGTTGTTTTCTCATGGCAATGCAATATTGCCCACCACCCACCCCCTTCCCGACACCCACCCTCCCACCCAGCCGACAACCACCCACCACCACCCACACGCCCCGCACTCACATCAAAACTCAACACACAAACCCACCACACCCATGACACACAACACCCCCCCCTTCCACCACTGAAGGCCACACACACACACTCACACGCACACACTCACACACTCCACAACCCCCCCCCCACCACCACCACACACACACACACACACTCACACCCACCACACCACCATCAGGTGAAGGCCCACACAACACACCCACACACACACACAACACACACTCACACACAACACACACTCCACAACTCACCCACCACAGACCACCACCTACAACCAACACCATCAGGTGAAGTCACACACAACACACACTCACACCAACCCACCACCACCAACCCAGATGAAGGCCACACACAACACACACTTCTCACTCACACCACCACCCACGACACCAGCATTTAAGGCCACACACACACACACACACACACACAACACACTTACAACCACCGCCACCGCCACCACCACATGGTGAAGTCCACACACACACACACCACACACACCACACAACCCTCGCTCACACTCACACCAACCACCACCACCGACCACCATCAGTGTGAATGCCCCCCCCCCCACCCCACCACCCACCCCCCCCCACACACACACACTCACATCCACCACCACCACCACATACATGTTAAGGTCCACACACAAACAGAAACCCACACAGCACAACTCTCGCTCACGCTCACAATTAACCACCACCACCCCCCACCATCAGGTGAAGGCCACACACACACATCCACCCACCCTCTCACCCTCACAACACACCACCACCACACCACCATCAGTAAGGCCCACACACACCGCTTCACAACCACCACCACAACACCATCATGTGAAGGCCACACACACACAAACACACACCACACCACTTGCGCCACTCACATCCCACCACCACCACCACCAGCAGGTAAAGGCCACACACACACACACACTCACACCACCACCACCACCCTACCATCAGCATTGAATCCACACACCCACCACACCCACTTACACCACCACCCCACCATCATGTTAAGGGCCACACACACACACACTTACACGCACACACTCACACACTCACACCACCACCACCACCATCAGGTGAAGGTCCCCCCCAACACACACACACCACACACACACACACACTTACACTCACACCACCACCACCACCACCACCACCATCAGGTGAAGGCCACACACACACACACACACACACTCGCGCACACTTACACCACCACCACCACCACCATCAGGTGAAGGCCCCCAACACACACACATCACACCACACACAACACACACACTCACACTCACACCACCACCGAACCAACCACCATCAGTAATGGGCCACAACCCACACACACACACACACACACACTCGCGCACACTCACACCACCACCACCACCACCATCAGGTGAGGGCCCCCCCAACACAACACACACACACACACTACACTCACACCACCACCCCACCACCACCACCACCGACCATCACAGTGAAGGCACACAACACCCACACACACACTCGCGAACACTCACACACAACCACCCTACCATCCATCAGGGAGTGCCCCCCCAACACACACACACACACACACACACACACACCCGCACTCCCGTCACCAACTCACACCACCACCACCACCCCCCACCATCAGGTTAGGGCCACACACACACACGCACACACACGCACCACCACACACACACACACCCCCTTCTCGCACAACTCACACCACCCCACCACCACCACCATCAGTTGAAAGGCCACACCACACCACACACACACCACCAACCACCCAGATGAAGGCCCCCCCCCCACACACCACACATCACACCCACCACCACCCCACAGTAAGCCAACACACACACACACAACACACACTCACATCCACCACCACCACCACCACCCACCAACTGTGAGGCCCAACACGCACAACACACTCACATCCACCACCACCACCAGCCCCCACCACCAACCATCGTGAGCCACACCCAACACACACAAACAACACTCACACACCACCACCCCCACCACCACCAACCACCATCGGGAAGGCCACACCACACCAACTCACACCCCCACCACCACCCCCACCACCACCAATCGGTGAAGCCACACACACACACCACACCCGACACAACCCACCACCACCACCTACCTAACCACCACCATCAGCTGAAGGCACACACACACACCACTCACCCCACCAACACACCCCACCACCACCACCATCAGTGAAGTGCACCACACACACACACACACACCCACACACTACCCACCGACCACCATCGTTAAGTGCCACACACATCAACACACACTCACACCACCACCACCACCACCACCATCAGGTGAAGAGGCCACACACCACACACAACACACACACATCCACACTACATCAACACACTCGCGCCACTCACACCAACCACCACCACCACCATCATTTAAATGCCCCCCCCCCAACACCACTACACACCACACCATACACAATCACACTCACACTCACACTGACTCACACCACCCGACCACCACCACCAACCACCATTCAGGTGAAGGCCACACACACAACACACACACACCCAACACACACAACCCCCACCTCGCGCACGAGCTCACCAACAAGCCAACCACCCCACCACCACCATCATGTGAAGGACACACACACTTCCACACAAACACACACCAACCACCACCACCACCAGATGAAGGCCCCCCACCACACCACCACTCACGACACCAACCACCACCATCAGGTAATAAGTCCACCACACACACACCCACTCACAGCCAACCACCACCACCACCACCCACCACCACCGTCGTGAAGGCCACACACACACAAACTCACACCACCACCACCACCACCACCACCACCACCACCACCATCGGTGAAGGCCACACACACACACACACTCACACCACCACCACCACCACCACCACCATCGGTGAAGGCCACACACACACACACTCACACCACCACCACAACCACCACCACCACCACCATCAGGTAAAGGCCAACACGAGTCTCGACGCCATTATTCAATTTTTTCAAAGTGCGGCAAGGCCCGGAGATGATGGTGAATGAGCGGGGAAGGTTTAAGCCGTGGGGAAAAATGAGATGGATGATGAATTGTATGGTGAGCGTGATGATGATGATGGATGATTGATACGAAGACTACCTACGACCAATCAGCGTCCGAGGATACGAAGACGAAGACGACGGCGATGATGATGATGATGATGATAAAGCAAATAAATCAAAATCCAACCTGTTATTTTCCTCTTACTTACCTCTTACTTGATTTGGATAACAGGTAAACCAGATTAACTGGAGTGATGATGCGTAGAGTTTATGCTGTATGCCTGCGTAAGGCTTTGTAATGCTGTAACTGAGTTGGTATGCTGCGTAGCGATGTAATCTGTTAACTGAGTGTATGCTGCGTAGCGTGTATGCTGTACTGAGTGTATGCTGCGTAGCGTGTATGCTGTACCGAGTGTATGCTGCGTAGCATGTATGCTGCGTAGAGTGTATGCTGCGTAGAGCGACAAATTCAAAATCCAAACATACTATTTACCTCTTGCTTAATTGGGCTTGCAGGTACCATATTTACCGAGTGTATGCTGCAAGGAGCGGCAAATTCAAAATCCAAACAAATTATTTTATTTATTTACCTCATGCAAACTTGGGCTCACAGGTACCATATTTACCGAGTGTATGCTGCGAGGAGCGATAAACCTCGCATCACCATCCTCAAGGATCCTGCGACAATGTGGGACCAACAGCAAAACATATTGTCAGCAATGGGCCCGCCGCTAAACATAAGGGAGCCTGAAAGAATACCATAATGGGTTGCATCTAATACTAGCCTGTATAAAACCCGCATTGTGGCCCACTTCCACACAGGGCCCCTTGAAGAAGTACCAGAATGGTGCCTCCCGTACTGCTGTAAACCCCAATGGTGCCCGCCTAAACATAGCCAGCTGTGAAAGAGAATACCAGATGTGCATCCTGTAATTTAACTGCTGTACAAAAAACCCATGGGTGCCCCCCGCTCCACACAGGGGCTGAAAGAGTACCGAGATTGGTTGCCATCCTGTACTGCTTGGTAAAAGTAACCGCATGGTGCCCGCTCCCACTCCACACTGGTGGCTTTGAAAAGAATAACCATATGGTGGGGGAATCCCTGTACTGCTATATACTTCCCCCTGGTGTGTTTTCCACTCACACCAGGTCGCTGAAATAAACAGATATTTGAATCCTGTCAAACTCTGCTGGAACAGAATTGCATGGCGCCCCCTCCTCCCACACAGAGGAGCTTTAAAAAATATCATATTTTTTTTTTTTTGCATCCCTGCTTCCTGCCTGTACCGCTTGTAAAAATCAATATTCAGAATATATACTAATAACTATACTGCCGTGCAGCATTTTTTTTTTTTTTTTTTTTTTTTTTTTTTTTTTTTTTTTTTTTTTTTTTTTCCAGTTTTTTTTTTTTTTTTTTTTTTCTGTTTTTTTTTTTTTTTTTTTTTTTTTTTTTTTTTTTTTTTTTTTTTTTTTTTTTTTTTTTTTTTTTTTTTTTTTTTTCTTTTTTCCGGCCAAGGACATCGTATCTGTAATCATTGTGGAGCTTAACTTTGAATTGAAAAATTGTTACAAAACATCCTTGTAATAACCGTTACTCACAGGACGTTGAAGTTTTAAGACAAACCATAAGCGTAAGCCGGAGCTAGCTATAGTCACCCGTATGGCCCCACCGGAGGCGTACGTATATGTACCGGGTATATATAATTACATATAGCATGGGTCTAGTGTATACCAGATTGCCCTCCGAGGATGAGGCGTATCGGGGTTTTTTCGACTTCCCCCTTAGGTCCGCTCTTGGCGATGTCCGGTCGTCCCGTCATGGTAGCTTTGTCCAAGTTGAAGGTAGGAAGACCGCTCCCCCACCACCCCACACCCGCTACGACGGGCTCCCTTAGCACAATTTTATCATTATCATATAGCGCTATCACTGGTCACGTCTATCT
This sequence comes from Chlamydomonas sp. ICE-L, assembly GCA_013435795.1. Lineage (NCBI taxonomy): Eukaryota > Viridiplantae > Chlorophyta > Chlorophyceae > Chlamydomonadales > Chlamydomonadaceae > Chlamydomonas > Chlamydomonas sp. ICE-L. Next base: position 20,849,873 of record JACBWV010000626.1, read on the forward strand.
GAAATGTTAAGGACAAGTAAAAGAAATAAAAAAATGAAGAAGAAAATGATTTGTTCGCGTTTACATTTCCCTAGCATTATTTTTTACTGCCGAAGAAGGCAAGCAGCAACCTCCCTGGTCTACAAAAAGCGATGTTAACCAATCCCCCAAATTGTTTAAAGACTAGTGGAGTTTTGGCGCAGCAACTTAGTTAAATGTCCTGTAATTCTGAAACTAAAGAATGAGATTAAATATTCCAAGAACCGTAACAAAATATTCCCCCGTCCGCCCTAACTGACTTGGTTACTTTTTTTTTTTTTATTCTGCTACGTGGTAAAGTTTTTTCTAGCTCTCCTCCAGTTGTTTAACGCGTTCCCTATAAAAAAATAAAAAAAATAATAAAATAAAAATAAAAAAATAAAAACGTCTCCATAACGTTCTAACAAGTTTTTGAAAAGAATACGAATTTTCAACACGTGTTTTAAACATCTCGTAACGTTGCATACGGAACTTATACGTGTACTTATTAATATCTAGTTATACCGGTGAGTAGGAATCCTGTATCCATGGTTGCAGTAACGTTTATGATACACGATTCAGTGCCTTTTCATTTTAGGCCCCCATGTCATGGTTGGGAAAGTCCTTTAAGCCAATGTGGTCTACCCTTGGATTGTAAGAACATACATAAAGATTAAATATTACAAGGGGCTCATGTCCTAGCAGTGAAACAACACCGCCCTAAAGTCGGACTCGAGAAACCACCCGCCGTCTTCCAGCAGCGGGGCTTGAACTCCGGTGGCCGAAGCCTTAACCACCGGATCTGGACCATACCGCCCTCCAGACTAGGACTACATGCATACACAACCCATCCCATGGTTAATACTCGTGCAGACGGTGAGCAGCCTTAAGGCTAGCAGACCAATTTCATCGCAAGAACGACGGCTTTTCCAACGGACAAGTTCGATGCGCAACAGCCGTCGCCTGCGAACTCTAAAAAAAAATTGGCGGAGAAGTGAATCGCAGGAGAGCGACAGGGGCAACGGAAGCGAGTTAGATACAAGGCCGTTGGCCTGACGTATCGGGCTTCATCACGGTCAGATGTATGTATGGATGGATGGTTTGAATGTATGGTCGACGGAACAAATTGGTTAACACTGGGGGCTCCCGCCCCCCAGAAGGGGGGGCTCCGCCAAAAAGCATTCTTTACTCTTTCCAGAGGAACTGAGGGTCGAAAGAAGCTTCCTCTGTTCATCCAGGATGCCGTATTTCCCACACAGTAGTGAAAGAAATGGAGTATTCAGACGCACGACGCAGAATTCCGCAGGATGCCTTCAAATTTCAAATACCCGTAAAACCCCGGGCAAAACCAGGAGTAACCACCGCCAGTGTTTTCTACCAGTATCGCACAAAGAGCTAAAACCTTCCAAGGCCCAGCATACACCTGAAATTTGTCTACAAGCACTTGTACCAATGGGGGCCCCATCTGAAAGATCGCTGGACCTCTCGGGCAGTGACTCAATGATCAGCAAGCAGGCCCCCAACGTTTTGCAAATATAAGTACTGACAATGATGAAGCCTGCATGTGCTATTTCCTAACACCCTTAAGGGTAAATTATATGTACTGGAAATATGAAAAGCACTGTAAAGGAATCTGAGTCAACCGTCTGAATCAAGTATTTTTTTATAGGTATGATCGGGTATGATTATTATTATTTTACTGTTTTGTATCGTTTGGATGAAGAGGAGAAACAATGAAAGAAAATAATTATATGCTCGCGTTTACATTTTCCTGGTAATAGTTTTTTATTACTGCCGAAGACGGCAAGCAGCCAAATTGCTGGCTGAAGCTATGCAACCAAGTTCAAGTTCAAGTTTACTCTGACCGAGGGAACTGCATTTTGAGAAGTCGAAAAGTGAGAATAAGAGCGAATATGTCGTTAAACTGTAGGAGTATATATTTTTAAATGTGTATAATCGGTCTTAGTGTGTTATGCTACGGTCTACAGCCGTAGTGTAGCTTGTTACACGGGGCACACGTGAGCCACGTAACCGGCATGGGTGAGTACTATGCCAGGCCACGAGGCCCGTGCCAGCTAGTGCTGCCTGACGACTCCGTCAGGCAGGCCTGTCCATAGAACCTAAGCTGTAGGAGCTACCGATATTAATACCACTAGCCTGTGTAATACATCTTCGAGTCTCATGATATCATAGTTAAACCTCGTGGTTTACGTGGATATCGCCTAGGAGAAGTATTGTATTCTCCAGACTGTTAGATGCCGAATTTCCGGTGTATAGAACCTTGTAACAATTCTTCAAGATCGAATTGCTAAGAGTTACATCATTCTACAATGAACTATACATTACCGTAATAAGAGTTACATCATTCTACAATGAACTATACATTTATAAGAGTTACATCATTCTACAATGAACTATACATTAATAAGAGTTTTACGGTTATGTTGGCCTCTTCTCTCGATCGAGTTTTCCGAAAATGGTAGCGAATCTAGGGTCTGGGTAAGTGGGTAATCCCTCCCACCCGTATCAACCCCGCCATGAGACTGCCACGTCGTCGTCTCACTTTGCGATTTTTTCAAATTCCATGCCTCGGATATCTCAGATCCTCGGCTAAAACCCGCTACATTCTCCCTCAACAGTGCGCGCAATAAAACCCGCCACGCCTACAGGCGGCCTTTTCCCCCTCTTTCTTTCCTTCTTTCTACCTTTCTTTCTTTCCAGTTGGTATGCCCGACCTTGCGCAAAAGTTCGTTCTACAATGAACTATACATTTTTTTGAATGGAACAAATAGTACGCCTTATTATGAGGCGTGAGGTTGAGGGGGGCAGCCCGTATATTTTCACTGGGGCCAACAACCACAATGAAAGGGTCGCGTCAGGTGAAAGTCCTTTCACAACTTTAAACAAAATGAAACTGGCCTATCACCAGTTTTCACCAAGGTGTAACTTGTGTTAGGGTAATTCAAAGCGCGCGCTTTTGCGCTCGTGAGCGCTGACTTTTTGACCCCCTCTGCGCTTTAAGCGCAGTTTTTTGCAACTCCCTGTGGGCGCAGCAAGCAATTTTTGCGCTTTTTGCACTACAAAGCGCAGTTTGTCTGTTTTCAAGTGCGCTAAAGCGCCGGCCAATTTGGCAATTTGAAGTACCCTGACTTGTGTATGAACCAAAGAACTAGACCGTGAGATCACGTGAATAGAGGCTCACTGGTGTGATGATAAACGCATGATGATAACGATGATGATGATGATATAACGTATTGATTAACGTGGATAACTGCAGCTGTGATGATAAGCATGAATGAAATAACGCAATGATGAAGTACTTATGATGGAGAAGATGATGATGATGATAACGTATGATAACGTGGATAACTCACTGGTGATGATAACGCATGATGATAACGCATGATGATAAGATGTGAAGGTGATGAATGAGGTAGACTATGGATGAACTGTTTGGAGAGGCTCGATCGGGTGTTGGTGATGATAACGATGATGATAACGCAGTTAATTATATAACTCCCTTGTATGATAACGCATCTGTATAAATCATTCACTCACAGGCCTGTAAAGTCAAGTACACATAAAGCCAAAGCCTAGCTAGCTATAGGTCACCGTACAACTAATGGTAATGATAAACGCCATGGAGTGATGGGGCTTGGTGGTTAAGGTAGCACTCCGTAAAGCGCGGGTGGGGAGCGGTCTCCTACCTCAACTGGACAAGCTACCATCGCGGTTGACGACGACCTGCAACGCCAAGAGCGACCGAAGGGGGAGTCGAACTCCCGACTCTTCATTCTTACAGTGATTAAGAATTTATGGTGTACATCCAATATAAAGTGCATATTGTGGAAGATATTAAAAGTTCATTTCAAATAGTATACTAAGAAGTAATATTAAAAGTTCATTTCAAATAGTATACTAAGAAGTAATATTAAAAGTTCATTTCAAATAGTCTACTAAAAAGTGAATGTGTTACAACTGGTGGCCGCGGTGTACTTCCCAAGTATCGTACATCAGTCGCCAGGATTTACTTGGCAACAGCGAGCCAGCTGGGACTGACTCAGGCTCGACCTGAAACCGGTTTGGCGAACGGTCGTTTGACAAGTCTAAAGGCTAAAAATAAAAGCATGTCCTATGCAGGGTCATATGCATGTAATTTTATTTCACGTTTCTTGTTACAATCATTAATGCATGTAACAAGATGTCTATAACTCTTCATGGCCCGCCCCCTCTGAAGGGGTTCCCTTGGACAGTTTAGGGAGGAGGGTGGTGAGGCGTTTGATTTCAGTTTTGATAGCATCCTTCCGCATACCACGCAGTTGCAACAGCCTGGCGTGCATCTCCGCGAAACCTGAAGCCATGGGGACAGTGTTTCAGAATGAATGAAGCATTAATAAATACATAAATAAATAAATAAGTACATAAATAAATAAGTACATACATAAATAAATAAGCACATACATAAATAAATAAGTACGTACATAAATAAATAAATAAATCAATAAATAAGAACATACATAAATAAATAAGTACATACATAAATAAATAAATAAGTACATAAATAAATAAATAAATAAATGAGTACATAAATAAAAAAGTACATACATAAATAAATGAGTACATACATAAATAAATAAATCAATAAATAAATAAGTAAATACATAAATAAATAAACAAATCAATAGATAAATAAGTACATACATAAATAAATGAGTACATACATAAATAAAAAAGTACATACATAAATAAATAAATAAATAAGTACATACATAAATAAATAAATAAATAAATAAATAAATAAATAAATACATAAATAAATAAATAAATAAATAAATAAGTACATAAATAAATAAATAAATAAATAAATAAATAAATAAATAAATAAATAAATAAGTACATATCTCCATAGGTGCCGAAGTCAGACCCTGAGTGATACGGATGGATTGAGCCTATGCCCTCAAGTCCCAAAACAAAGATTTTTTGCTTATAAGTTGCCCAACCACATCAGTTCAACACACAAATACTCGGATTTGGGTTTTCTCAAATGGTGGGGACCAGATCAAGTGAAACATGCTAATTTGTTACTAGGGGGTTCCCTAAGTCGATACGGGTTTTACGTAGGAAGTGATACGGAGCCTATCGCGACCGAAAAAGCCATTTAAAAAGAAAACTTGGTACAAATGTTGTGTAACGTCTTTCCCTACCAGTAGTTAATACGGAAGGTCTTGGAAGGCAATACACAGGCAGTACAGTTGAGTACGGACCCCCAAAACACTAATTATTTACATTTCGTGGGTGTCCTAAGTCTAGGTCAGAGTTGCACAGCCTGAATTGAAACATTTTGGGCCTAGGTTTTGCTCTATCTCAAGAAATAGCGTGCAGAATAACTTTTTCTTTTTTTTCGAAAATTCAAAATTCAAAATTCAAATAGTTTTCGAAAATAAATTCAAAAAACAAACTTTTTTTTTAATTTGTCTTTAAACAACCACATCTGAACTCAGTTTTTGATTTGGGGTAGATCGTTGAAAACACACCCTAATCCTGAGCCATGGTGTGGTAGGCCACTGGGAGGTGAAATCTTGAGATGTACAGCTATTTCAGTAGATTCCGAGGCCAAGGCTGAAGCGCAGCCTCCGACCTTGTAACAGGGGTTCGATAAGCCTTTCGTCCCGAGGTACCTTTCTTCGGAATAGCTCGCGCGGCCTCGTATCTGACGCGATCTGGATTTGTATCACTAATTATCACACATCTGATGTACTGCCACCAGCCTGCCGAACAAGGCTGCTCGCGACCAGATGCGAACGCGCACGAAAAGTAGCTGCCCGCATAGCTGACACCGTCGCGAACAATATGAGCCTGACAGAATTCGATTCCGAGCAGTTTGGGCCATGTACGGCTCTGTATCACATTCTTGTATCGACTTAGGGCGTTTTCGGACTCAGGCACCTATGGAGATACATAAATAAATAAATAAATAAATAAATAAATAAGTACATACATAAATAAATAAATGAATACATAAACAAATGAATAAATACATAGTGCGCCTTCTTACGAGGTTCAAGGGGCCAGCCCGTTTGCATTCACTGGGGCCAACCATAAAACACAAATGAAGCATAACTCTGTAGCACGAACTCAGGGCCCCCGTCGGTAAAACGATTGTTTGGGGTTCAGTTCATCAATGCCTTTTCTTTTTAGCCCTTCCTATCGGGTGTTGCACAATAAACGGGGGATGAATTGTGAGCAATCTCGCCCCCCCTCTCTCTCTCTCTCTCTCTCTCTCTCTCTCTCTCTCTCTCTCTCTCTCTCTCTCTCTCTCTCTCACTCTCTCTCTCTCTCTCTCACTCTCTCTTCCACACACACGCAATAAGTGAACATACATACAACTGCACACACACGGACACACACAATACGTGAACACA